>CM034154.1:350127115-351327115 GCA_019776745.2 Taxus chinensis | reverse complement strand
CAACATGTTACATGATAAGTGCTTTGTAGTGAAATATGTTATATCATGTAAATTACCACGTTGTTATGTTGTATTATGGTGTTATGTCACCATGTGTCATTGTATTGGAATGTAGGTCATGATGTTAAATATCTATGTTTGTTGTATATATGTATCCATACATTATGTGATGAATTCATATCATGAATTGGAGGCATACGGTGATTTTATGACCCCCATAATGTATTGTTCTTGCATTGTTGGTGCCTTTTGTGGTAATGTATGTGTTGTAAGCCATGGAATATTTTTATGTTTTACCTCCATAAAATTTACCATGCATAAGACGTTATGGTTATTTTGTGTATACATCATTGTTA
Source organism: Taxus chinensis (assembly GCA_019776745.2). Classification (NCBI taxonomy): domain Eukaryota; kingdom Viridiplantae; phylum Streptophyta; class Pinopsida; order Cupressales; family Taxaceae; genus Taxus; species Taxus chinensis. The sequence continues at coordinate 351,326,759 of CM034154.1, read as the reverse complement.
ATTAACTAAAAATGGACCAACTAAGTAGTGTGGGGATAGTTAATATAAGCTATGAACTTATTTACTAAAGTAAATAAATGCAGTAAATAAGAATGTAATAGGCTAAACCACTATGCAAAAGGAAATTCTAACCCTAATAGGCAAGAAAGAAGAAGAAAGAACTCAGCTAAATAATAGATGCATGTCTGAGGGTGTCACAGAGGTGACTGGAAAAATAATGAGCAAGAACGATTGTTCAAGAGTCCCAAAATTTATGGATGTAGAGGATCTAGCTAGACTGGAGTTCTTGGAGGAAGACCGGGGTGCCCACGGGTGCTCTGGTCTGTGAAAAAGCTAGGAACTAATTTTTACAAGGTCGGAAGGTGGTCCAAAACCCTCACTATGTGTTGCATCAACTTCATTATCCTCCACTAAGTTTCACAAATACTCCAAGTTTAATAAAATACCTGCAAGACCAAAACATGAATTAAACCCTAAAAAATAATAATGCATATGAAGGGGTTAGACTGTCGACAGCAGCCACAATGCTGGACTTACTAACTTAGCAATGCAATTCATCTCAGACCTGATGTATTTTTATGTGTAAGTGTGTGTGAACATGCCCTAGGTTTCTCTTGTGTCAGTCAGACTTTATGAAGTAGCAAGCAATAACTATGTGTAGAAAATGTAATAGAATGTGTGCATGGAATAGAATGGAATCCCTCCCCCTATGAAGTGAGATGTAGATGTCCTAGCCTTGTGCCTTGATGATGGAGCTATGTAGATGAAAGTGATATCCAATGTAATAGATGGATGTGAATCTAGATGGAGTGATAGTATTAAGTAATTCTATGTCCCTCATTATGGTCTCATAAATTTATATTTATAGGGTTATCTTGTTCTAATTTCATAATTAACCCCGAAAAGGCCAACCAAAAGAAAGATAAAGATTCCAAATGGCTAAAAAGATCCCAAAAAGTGGTGGAAAAGTTCAAGAAGGACTAGGGCACCCTAAGTGGGACGAGGGTGCCCATGGGCACCCGAATAATGGCCCAGGTGCCCCGGTAGAGGCTAAAATAGTAGGAAATTACTTAAACAAACAGGGCATGTGGAGGAAAATAGGAAGTAATGATGAAATAAAATAAAATAATAGGGAAAAAAGACGAGGGCTAATTATTAATTTCTTCACTCAATAACCTTATAAATAGTAGTATGAGACCAGGATAAATAATGTCTAAATTACATGATTTTATGACTACATTTTTCACCCACTTTATGTTGGTGAGCTGAAAGCTCGGTAACATAAAGTAGATAGAGATGTGTACCTACTGTCTATGAAGAGTGTAGTAGAAACATGCCAAAGGACTAGAAAAAAGTGTGGAATGATAAAAGGATGGTGGAGCGTGAAAACTAAAGATGAAAAATGCACAAAATAAAAAGTGATGAAACTAAACCTAGGGTGGAACACTTGTGTATCTGTTACGGTGTATAATGTGTTTGCATGGTTATTAAAGTGTGTGTTTTCATGGAGTGTTGTTGTTGTTGTTGTTTTGTTTTTACCCCTAATTTGACAACTTGTTTCTTATACAGTCAGACCTACAAGGATAAAATGATAAGGTAGTCAAATATATAAGTGTATGTAAGTGTAAAAACATGTAAAAGTCGCATGTGTATGTGTGTAAAAACACATGTAAATGTAAAGTTCACAAAATGAAAAGTGTAAATGGAACATGTGCACCTTGTCCATGTTGAGAGAAAGGGTGTAGAAGGATATCCTGTACTACCAAGATTTTTTGGGTGATCTGACGTTATAGGCAAAAAGAAGTGTGGGGAGGAAATGTTATCTGTCCTCCAAGCTCTAATTACTTCAGATATATTTGTATTGTCCTAGTTTTTTTGGTGATCTGACACCCGCAATAGAAGAAGTATATGGATGAAATGTTCTTTGTCCTCTAACCTTTAACTATCCTTTGAATGCTAAGTAAAATATGTCATGTAAAAGTCATTTTGTATGGATTTAGTAGACTGGTGTGAACTCATTCGCTATATGTAAAACCACAATTCCAAGAATGGAAAGTGCACTAAATTGAACCATTGTAAATGTGTTATTTATACTACAAAAATCCCAAATGATTCCCCCCCTCTTTTGGGGCACATGCGACATCCCTGATAGGATAATGTGGCCCCGAAAAAGGACCAACCACTTTAATTTTGTGCCTTGTAGGGGAAGGGAAGGTGCTTGGTAGAAACCAAGGTAGGCACAAACAAGGATGGATAGCTAAAAAAAAGTGTTAGTATGAAAATACATGCATGTAATAAGATAGGTGTAAAGTACGTAGAAAATGTAAAAACTACCAAGCATAGCAGTGTAAACATGCAAGAAAATAAGTAAACCACACAAAGCAGGTTGAAAACATGGGACATCACTCACGATTTTGCAAAACAAGCAAGGCCATCATGGTCGTAAACAATAATTAAGTGTGCACACAAAGCATAGGACAAAGCCCACATACAAAAAGTAAAATTTTATAAACAAGTAAAGACAAATAGACAAAGAGGTAGTCATGGAAACATATAATATTGTAAAACAAGTGTTGCACATGGAACACTTGTTAGCATGTTAGAGAAATATCCAATATTTCAAAGCATAAATAACCAATTAATGTAAAGTTCTAAGTACAAAATGAAATAATAGCACCTAGAAGAGAATGAATGTGGATACCCTCAGTGACTAGTATAAGAAGGGTAGAAGGCGAGAATCCATGCTACATACAAGAGACTTGTATATGCGATCAAAAATTAAAAAATACATGAACATGCATGTGTGTATGGTATAGATAATGACGTATAAGAAATCAATCTAACATGTGTAGTAAAGTGATCATGTAAAACACTAGTAAACAAGATTAAATGCCCCCAAGACAATGCAATATGTTGTGGATAGATGGAATGGAATGTAAGATGGAATGATAGGATCCATGTGCCCCCCAAGTGAATGGAAGTATATGCAATGAAGTACAATTTTTTTCCCCCTCAGCAATCAAGAATGAACCATAAATGAGAGTGTGTCATCGGTAAATGGTCGAAGTGTGTTTTGTGTCTAACGCATTGTGATGAATGTGTAGGTGTAGTGGTAAGATGCGACCTAGAAATAATGTGTGTGTGAACCCTATAGCTAAGGCATATATCACAACTAGATGAATTCATAAGTGATGATTTATCCTAAGCATATATCACTACAAGATGAAATAAGGAAGTGGTGATGTAACCTAAGGTATATACCACTAAAAAATGATAGAAATAGGTGATGATTTAGCCTAAAGTTTATGTCACTACAAAATGAAATAAGGAAGTGGTGATGTAACCTAAGGTGCATAGCACTACAAAATGATAGAATAGGTGATGATTTATCCTAAATTTTATGTCACTATTCTAGTATTTTCACATGTGTGATGAGTGTAAGGTCCATTTGATTGGTAAACCCTCAGTAATCAAGTATGGACCAAGGAGCTAAATTGTGTTATAGGGTGGTGAATGCAACATGTAGAAGACAATATAGTATAGGTGATGACCATGTGATGAGTAAAATGTGAAAATACACTATGTGTAGAATGTGAATGCAAGATGTGTGGAATGTGTAAAATGTAATGTATAATGTGCAATGTATGATATTTAGATAAATTAGTAAATATGGTGTGTATGATGGAATAGGGCTAGACTCGAGTGTAATGAAGACTGATATAGTATGTAGAAAATGTAGATATAGAAATGCATAGTGTATGATGTAAGTATTTATGGCAATATGCGTAAATATCCTAATAGGGTATGTAATGCATAGAATGAATAGTGTATGATATTGAGCTCATGGATGATATAAGTATGGTATATATAAGATGAAGACTAGTATGATGTATGATGTATGAATGCACTCATGTTGAAATGTTGTAGACAAAGCATAGAATGTGTGGTGTATGAAGCACAATGTATGAATAGACGTGATGTGTAATTCCTAAAGCAGGGTTTGGTGTAATAGTAATCCCTCAGCAGTCAAGTATGACCCGAAGCACAAGATTGTGTCATCAGGTAATGGTGGTGCAAAAACATATGATGAAAAAGTGCCTAGTTGAAAATGTAAAGATGATATATGTTAAGAGAAAATAAGGAGGGGGGAATTAGGTGTTATGCCCCACATGTGTGTGTTATAGAAGGTAACTATGGACTACTATCAAGGGGATAATCATTGTTAGATCACAACCTACTAGAGAAACATCACAAACTTGGTATGCTATAAAATGAGGATGGTCATATAATGACCCATTATGGTATAGTGTATACACATTCATTGCATATTCTTCATTATTAAATGAAATGGATGGAAAACCATGAGTATACCAATGAGATATATTTGGAACATAAGCGAGAGAAGAATCATTAGAAATAGACATAGCACCGAAGGGCATATGAAACATGAGTGAAGAGTGGAGAGGATATATTGTACCACTAATATAGTCGAGCCAATACTATCCAAGTGTGAGTGGAGAATCGCAATAGGTATGTGTAACAAATACTATTAAATTAAAAACTCGTAAGCCATAAGTTGTTGTAATGTGAAAATAGCCATGAAAAAGATGCGGTCAGTGAAGATGAGGTAAGATGTCATTAAATTTTATACCGAACCTAGAAAAATTGTCACATGTACAAATATTATCTAAGCAAGTGGAATCAATGGGGATGTGTTACCAAAAGGACCTATTGATAAATAATGTGCATGTAGAAGGAGGGTGAGGAGTTTCCAATGGTAGAGGAGAAGATGAAATAGTGTTGGCACTGTGGAAAAATCCCTTATACAATACCATAGCATTAGTACAAGGAGAAGTTTTGAATCAAAATTCCCCTGGACCATCAGCCACAAAGGTTTATTCAAAATAAGAATCGTCTACACCAAGAGGATTAAAATCAAGTTATTTCAATGATTCATCTGTAAGTTTTATAACATCAACCTCATCATCAAAATCTTTAGAATCGTCAGTGTGAGAACCATCGTGTTGTGTGGCACTATCAAGTATGTTAGTAGGCAGCACCGTAGTCAGCGAAGTATAAGGTGCCACAACTAGTGGAGGTAAGACACTAGTAGGGGCAAATAATGTAGGTGAAAAAATAGCCATAGTATGAGTAGAAATAGTAGGAGTATTGACATTTGTAGTAGGTGATTGTGAATCGCTAGACTGACTGATGTCATATGTTTCAAGACTAGCATATGGAATATATTGCAAAGGTGGTATGGACAACAGTAACAAGATTTATATGACAATATTTGAATGGATCTGGATCAATGGTAATAGTATGTTTGGAGCCATCATGTAAAAATTTGACACATTGGTAGATAGTAGATGGAACTGATTGCATTACGTTGATCCAAGGCCTTCCTAACAAGAGATTCAATTGAAAGAAGGTATCGATGAAGTAAAAATTAGTGAGAAGATTTTTTGGCCTAACCCGAATATGTAATGAGATAGTCCCTAAGCATGTGTGAGTTTTAGAATCATAACCACGAATGAGAGTGGAAATATGAGAAATAATTTTATCTCTTATACTTAATTTCCGTAAGAGAGAATGAGCACAAATATTAACAGTAGATCCATTATCGATGAGAATTCACTTAATGCAAGTAGAACTAATAACGACAATAATGAGAAAAGGAGAACATGGATTGCTTTTAGAAAAATGTGACATATCCTCATCATTGAAAGAGATAGCACACGGTAAATTATGAAGAGATTGTATGAGATGTGAAAATTCCTCTGTGGAGTTATCACGTTCAATATGAATAACACAAAGGGCAACTTCTAATGTATTGAGATAATCTGGTGCATTACACAATAAGTCAAAGAGAGAGATCTTAGCGGGCATATTTTAAGTTGTTCAATAATATCATAGCCCTTAGAGGTGGTAGGAGGAGCTTCCGATGTAATGGTGGTGGAATAGATGTGGGTGGAGCAGTTGCTAGAATAGGACAAGTACGACGAGTAGTAACAACATTAATGAATGGATCAGTCGTAAGCGTCACAACGTGAGGAGGGTTTTGGGTACATACACACATGAAATCAGCAGCTGTAGTAACTATACCTGAGACCTTTGTGGGCATGTATGTAGGATAAGAAGATTGAGCCATAACTTGGTAAGGAGATGACATGGGTAAGAAGTAAATATCGAAACTTGGGGTTCACCATAATTATTAACTAAAAATGGACCAACTAACTAGTGTGGCAATAGTTAACATAAGTTATGAACAGTTGTACTAAAGAAAATAAATTTAGTAAATAAGAATGTAAAGAAGTTGGAGAATTAACAAAATCATAAAATTGGCGGGATTTGGTTTGGTGGAGCGATGGGAATGAAAAAATCAAAATCTGCAAAGAATGGAGAAAGAGAAATCGGGTCTAGCGAGGGAAAATGTTTCACGGTAGGGGCATCTTCTGAACTACTAAGAGGACTTGCCAATGTTCCTATGAATCAAGGATGAACAGTAGACTATAAGAAGGTCGCGATAGGGATAAGGAGAAGCATGCTTCAAACCCTAATCTGAATCCACACAGACTGGTCAAGGATGCGGATGAGCTAGGGGTGGGAAGGAAAAATAATGATCCACTCAGAAAAGCAGGGCCATGTGTTATTGCCTCTAAGTCAACCTATTTCAAGGATATCCTTGACAATCTAGCTGGCTATACTTCTAGAAACCAGGCTTACCCGGTCGATCTAGATGAAGAAATCCCTTCCTTAGAGATCAAAACCCTGAGGTAGAGGAATATTATCAGTCTCTTACTCGAGATGTTGTGATCAGGTGCTTCAATTTCCTTTGGCTTCCCTCTACCACATTATACCAATGGATACTTGAAAACAAGTCCCACAAGTGTGAAATATCACTTTGTTCCAGGGGTTTCTTTATTGTGAATTTAAGATAAACTAAAGATTAGCAGTATTTCCTATCTGAAGGACCTTGGTTCTGGGGTAATGTCGGTCTATATTTGACTACTTGGTTTCTAGAATTTGATCTGCATACTCATTCGGTTACCAAAACACCTGTTTGGGCAAGGCTTCCTAACCTCCCTCTGTATCTATTGTATGCCATGGATGATATTGGCAATGGTTTGGGCAATTTTATTAAATAATATTTGGATGGAACTCACTCAGGGTTGTGCACTTATGCTCACATTTGTGTTGAGATTGATCTGAGTAAAGGACTACCAAATCATATATTATTAAAATTTGGAATACTTTAGCATTCACAGGTTTTGGATTACAAAAATAATGCCTTTAGATGTAGATTCTACAAAAATCTAGGACATCTACAAGTTTCTTGTCCTTTAAATAAAAATGGTGCTAAAAATAGCAGCTCGATAGCTTCTAGCAGTTGGGGCTCTATGAATCTAGATCATGTGTCTGCTTTAGTATTCAAGGTGGGAACTGAACATAAGACAATATAAACACTAAAAAATAAGTAGAAGGTTTCAAAAATGGGAAATCAGGAGAATGTTGAGATAGTTGGAGGAATGAAAAGAAGACACGCATTTGACAAATTGGATTCAGATCAAGATTCTTTTCCTGACAATATGGAAGTCCCAGGAAACCCTAATGATCTTATGATAATTATTTTGTCTGACATTGGCAAGTGGCATGAAGTAAAGAACAAGAAAAATAAAAAAGGTTGAATGGGTAATATTGAAGACTTATTTCCATCCCTGGTTGGGAAATAGCGGGTATTTGGTTATTTAGCTAAGTTAAGTGTCATAGGCTTGTAATCTGGGATATAGGCCCAGCAGTTTTAGATAATCATCTTGAGTATTTAGGCCCATTATTTTTAAAAGGGAATGGGTCCCTTCAACCCACCTTATCAATAAAAAAATGTAAATAAGTTAAACCACTATACAAAAGGAAATGCTAACCCTAATGTGCAAGAAGGAAGAGGAAAGAAATCAGTTCAATAACATATTCCTGTTGAAGGGTGTCACAAAGGTGACTGAAAAAATTAGAAGCAGGATCAACTATGCAGGAGTCCTGAAAAGTATGGATCTAGAGGATCTAGCTAGAATGGGGCACCTGGAGGAGGACTGGGTCACCCACGGATGCTCTGATATTAAATCTAGGCACCCTAGTCTATCCAAAAGCCCGAAAACTAATTTTTATAGGGTCATAAGGTGGTCTGAAATCCTCATTGTGTCTCACATCAACTTCGTTGTCCTACACGAAATGTCAAAAATACTCCAAGCTAAATAAAATACCTATATGACCCCAAAACAAGCATCAAACCCTAAAAAAAATACATATGAAGGGGTCAGACTGTCCTCAACGGTCATAATGGTGGACTTACTAACTGAACACTACACTACATCTCATAATCAATGTTGTTCTATGTGCAAGTGTGTGAACATGTCCTAGGTATATCTTGTGTGACTTGCACTTTGTGAAGTGGCGAGCAATAACTATGTGTAGAAAATGCAATAGAATGTTAGCATGGAATATAATAGAATCCATCCCCCTATGAAGTGTGATGCAGATGTCCTATACTTGTGCCTTGATGATGGAGCTATGTGGATGTAAGTGATCTTTAATGTAATAGATGGATGCAACTCTAGATGGAGTGATAGTAGTAAGTGATGTTAGGTCCCTCATTATGGTCTCATAACTTTATATTTATAGGATTCTCTTGTTCTGATTTCATAATTAACCCCGAAAAGGCCGACCACAAGAAATATAAACATTCCAAACAACTAGAAAGAGCCGAAAAAGTGGTGGAAAAGTTCAAGAAGGATCGAAGCACCCCAGGTGGGAGCAGGGCACCCATGAGCACCCCAATACTGCCGTGGGCACCCCAGTCAAGGATAAAATAGTGGGAAATGACTGAAAGATACTGGGCATGTGGGCGAAAATAGGTGGTAATGATGAAATAAAATAAAATAAGATGGCCAAAAAATGGGATTTAATTAGTACTTTCTTCACTCAATAACCTTCTAAATAGTAGTATCATAGTAGGATAAATAATGTCTAAAGTGCACGATTTTATGACTATAATTGCATTAGTAATGTAGTTATGTGATATGTTATGTACCCTACATTACTAAGCCCTACGGGTAGAATTAAGAAGTATGTGTGGAGAGAGAATTTGTGGACCAAGTGGCCATAACCTTGAGCTAAGTATGAGTTTGAAAGTGAAGTCTCATGTAGACTAAAATACCAATTCTATCCGTTTGGTATACCTCAAGATAGTTCATTATATTGTGGATGTACACCACCTTAGGCTTAGATTATGCAAATGAGAGTCACTACTCTCTCATATTTGGGTTTTCCATCGAACAATCCTATCTGATACTGAATATGTGAACCCTTATATGTGTGATTTGGAGATATATGAAGATATTATATTTTGGTTATATTAACTTTTGCTAGCTGAGGCTTGATATCTGAGTACTAGAAAATCGATGAGTGCCCCTTTGATGGTCATGCAATGGCCATGTAGTGATTGTAATTTGATTTTTGATGTTCATATTTTATTCGTAAATTGATCATTTTATCTATCCTTTTAAGAACCAAAAATTTTCTCGCTTGATGTAATCCTAAATGTTATGCATTTAATTTTCTTTTGTGCTAACAAGAAGCCTTTGCATTTCTTCATTTTTTAGCCATTTATTTTTCTTAGTTTGAAATTTTGTTTTTGAGTTTAAAATTTTTTCTAGCATATCCCAAGGCTTGGGAATTGTTTCCACTTAGCATTTGAATCTAAATGATATGATGATTCTAATGTTGTGATGTGATGGAATAAGGTCATGGGATTCATTGTGGAATGGTTGGACCTATGGACCCACTTTATTGTATGGGGGTACACCCAAGGTTTCGTGGGGTTGTGTAGCATTGAGCTACATATTATTATGCCAATTAGGTGGAGGTGTCAAGGCTCTATGTTCTTAGGACCATAGGGTGACTTGACCTCATTAAATAAAGAGATAAGGTGACGGGGCTCTATGATGAGTGACCTAGCGTGGAGAAGAAAGATGTCGGAGCTCTGTAGTGAGTGACCCAGCATGGAGAAATAAGGTGACGAGGCACTATGGTGAGTGACCTAACATGGAGAAATAAGGTGATGGGTCTCTATGGTGAGTGACCTGGCATGGATAAATAAGGTGATGGGGATCTATAGTGAGTGACCCATCATAAATAAATAAGGTGACGGGGATCTATGGTGAGTGACCCAACATGGATAAATAAGGTGACGGGGCTCTGTGGTGAGTTACCCAGCCTAGTTTTAGCACTATGATTCTTTTCTCTATTGGGAGGTATATATTGTTCTTTGGGAGGCTTATGGAGATTTGGGAGGCATATGGAGCTGGTATGTATGATTCTTGAATTACTCATGTGAGTCATTGTTATGTATTGTGGTGTTTAAGGCTTGATGTTCCTCATTGTTGACATATGTTATTGGATCTTATCTTAACACATTGAGTGGGTACAATTGTCATGGTTTTGATTCATGTGATACCTAGTTGCATATGTATTAGTGTGATGCCTTATTATATGTTAGGCACGTGGGTGTGTTAGATTTATAGTTAGGGCATATGTGTTGAGAATTATATATTATGTGTACTACATGTCTTATCCCCATGGTTGTGTTTGAGGTCTTGTGATGTGATATAATCAATGAAAATGTGCTAAAAATGTGTTGTTATGGGGTTGTTAGTATTGTGCTTTGTACCTTGTGTGAGATTGTGAGGTCAAACTGTTTTGGGCAACCTACTTAGAAATTTGAAATTGAAAATGGTCATAATAAGTGATAACATGATGAACATTGAATAAGTGAATTACGTAGTCGGTACAATTAATAAATGGTTAACACCCTTATGAGAATGCATTTCGAAATGATAATGAAATTTTGGATTAGAATCCACTATGAATTTGAACTTTTGAACAATGAAGTCTTATGAGATTTAAAACTAAGAAAATGTATTAAGGAAAATATTAATTTAGTAATAAAATAAGGAGTAACTGCAAATCTTCACAGAAACATTAGGAAATTGAGAAAATATTATAAAACGTGTTTAACCTATCTGGTGGTTGCTTCTTAAGCAACAAAGCCCTCTTCTGCTAAATCGGAAGTTGTCATTGTCAACTTCTCGTACTTACTCATCCCTTCCTTAGTGCCTATGAGTGTGTCACATCGTGGATGACGATTTTATAAGGGAGTGAGGATGTAGTGCCCCCTATGGCTTCCTAGAAATTTTCCTTGCTTTGGCCTTAACGGGTTTGCGTGGATTTTTGAAAAAGTGCTCATGTTGTTCGCAATTCCCTGTGTGTCGTGCGCCGTTTTTGAAAGGATCATCACCCAATTGTCATTCCCCGAGGTGTTTAAAATTCTTGCCATGGATGAGGAAACTTCCATTTTGTTTGTTACTTTTTTTTGTCTTAGAGAATGGCTCAACGTTTGTTCGAAGTATGGCCACCTACAGAGTGATCGTAAAGATAGTAATTTGGCAATAAATTAATTTAAACATTAGAGATAACAAAACAATAAGGGCAGACTTTGAAGTTGTCCTTCAACAGAGTAACCCTTTTGGAACCCTTGGAGTGCCTATTCATGTCTACGATTTGTGTGGTGATTTCCATGTTCTTCGTGTACGATTCATTCAACTTGAAGATCATTTTTGATTCTTGAGTTTGAAATATACATATTTATTTATTTATAATATTAAAGTGAGTCTAACTGAATTGTATTACGGATAAAAATAAAGGTAATCCACATAATTTTCAAGTGAAGTTAATTACATGATAAGGTAAATTCCTTAATGGGGAGCTGTGGAGATTGTAGGTTAAAATAATAAAATAATATAGTCTTTTGATATTAGATTATAAATAACAAAAGTAAAATGATGAAAAAAAATTTCTTATAAATATAATGTCTTAATATTCTTAAATCCCTCCAAATTTTGGAGCTTGTGCAAACCCCATTTCAAGAAAAGAAATAATAGAATTTTTGGTGTTTATGAGAATGTTTTTAATGCAATTTTTGGGCATGCATGTATGGTCAGTTTGGGATGAACTTTTTGGGGGATTTTGTCAATTGTCAGAGTAGATGTTCTGAGATACCTGCAATTCCCTTGGCTTTATTTTGGAAGCTTTCATGGCGATAAGGACAGAGTTGAGTTCACAGATGTTTTGGATGGAGCCTATTACAGTTGTGTTTGGCGGTAAAAATACATTCATAGTCTGTGCTCTTATGGAGCTATTAATTTGGCGTGGACTTTGCCAGCAACATGGTATGGTCAAGCATACAAATTGGTTGGTGTTGTAATTGCCAAGCGTCCAAGCAAACCAAAAATGTTTTGCTAACCCTCCATGTACGTGCACCTGTTTGGGAATTATGCCTGATAACAGTGGCGGTCTCATGGACTGGAATTGCCAAAGATAGGTTGAATGAATGGGCTTTTGTTTTTAATTGTTTTGAACCCTGCAACATAGAAATCCTTGGCTATTTGACAGATGCCTTATAGAAAATTGTGACCTCCGCATGCCTATTATTGTTATGCATCCCACCCTGTGCAAAAAAAGACGGAATTTTTTGAAAAATGCTTTGGAAACATCCATGCAATCAGAAATTCAAGTGTGAAAGCCCAAATTGTTTTCACATGCCTGTCCCTAGCGTCTTCCAGAGTCTAAACCATGGATTGGCACTTTTCCATGCATAAATGTTAAGACATGACTCCCCCTGCGAAATTGTGCGTCTCGTGGATTTTTTTAATTTGGAAATGCCTCCAAAAATGTGGTCACATGGCATGTCAACTGTTTGATGATTACAGGGTGGAACACTTAGAAACTTTCTAGACAACAATGATTATTTGCACAAAAAATGGGTCTGTTGAAAGGAGGCTTTGATATCTGCTTTGGTCTGATGAAGTATTTGCAAGTGCGCAAGTAGGAAAGTTTGGCAAAATGTTGAGAGGAGCCATGGATAGGGCAGATGGTCTATGTTGTAAGTGTAGCAGAGGATTAGCAGGAGCCCTTAAGTTACAGGGCAAATGTGAGTTGTTAGGGCATAAAATGTTTTGCAAAGGAATGCCTAAAATGATGAGGTTTCATGGACAACACTAATGGTATTGGATGCACACAAGAATGGATTTGTTGAAAATGCCTTGGAGACCCTTAACATTACCAATAATCCCATTAAGAACTCTGTGCTGTTTTTTTAGTTTAATGGAGTTGTGAATGGACATTTGACAAAAAACATAGCGCTGCCAAGAGTAAGGGCTTTGAAACAATGAATGGGCAATCAACAGATTCATAATAGATAATGGACCCTTGGTCTATTGTTGTAGCCTAAAATGAGCTTGCAGACATGTGTGTTTGGGTTAGAGGCATGAGGGTGGTCTTAAGCTCCAACATATTTCCGGCACAAGGGTAAAATAAGAGATTTGGAGCAGTTATGGACAACCATCAAACAATGAATGAAAGCATATGTTTTGTTAGATGCAAGAATGGGAAAAAATGGCTATTCTATGCACACAAATGATTTAACGAATGCTCTCGTGGTGGAATCATATCTTGTGCACGCTGCAATTGACTTGGAGTCCTTGTACCATTTCGATTCTCACACAAGACATGGTCATCTTACCCTTCTATTGCATGGGTTTTAACGCTTATAGTTTTCCTATTTTTAATGGAGTTATAAATCAAACTAAAGAAGAATAAATTTTAGGTGAATTAAATGAAATGTGTTATCCAATAGCAAATTGTACCTCTATCTTTTACGTCATTAAACAAGTAACCATGAATGTAAACATTACTCTCTATTACCTCGTAAGATGATTGGAAAAACTAATATATTAGTTTTTGATATGGAAACCACGCAGTTGAGGCAGGATTAAAATGCGAAACTTAGTAAAAACTACTTCTTCGATAACCTTGTGAAAATCTTAATAAAAACCTATTTTTAATGAGGCACAAAATATCCCTTTAAACCCCCAAATTGAGAAAATCAAACTTTGACCGTGTTCTTTGTCACATGGAGTGTTTTCATTGAACCCTAGGGTTGTTCCTCCAACGTTCTCATTTGACCCTTTTTTTGTCATGTGTTTAGGAGTCCAATGGACACAAGTTCGCATGCTTTAGAGCAGTTGCTGAAAATTTAAAAATGCAATTTGGTTTTGACCTAAGGTTTTGGCCCTAGGTGTAGAAATAGAATTTGGCTTCCACCCACCTCTATTATTTCTCCATGAAAATCTCTACTAGTCATTAGTTCAGATAAAATCACCTTGCAATTTGTTTTTCCATGTGGGTTTTATAGGCATCCAATTGTTGGGTGACGAGGCCATTCGGGTGTAATTACAATCAGTAGCTCCGGAAAGATGGTTGCCAATTGAACCCAATTTTCCAGTTTGGGATTTCATCAGTTCCAAGTGTTTCCATATATATAGGGGAGTAGGTAAGGATTTTTTCCTTATGTGGTTGAGTCTCAAAGTGTGTTTTTGAACGTAAATTGTTGAGCTACTTGTCTAAATTTGACACTTTTTGGAATCTTGTAACTCATCTCGAGAACAACTGTCATATGACCTTATCCAAGAAAAATATTGATCTAGAAAACCCTGTAAACACTAACACATGACTATAGGAAACTTCCTTTTAAACACTTGTCTTGGGAAGATAAATTGATTGTGGAAAGAAATGGTGTTTTCTCTCTCCTCTCTCTGTCTCTTTCTTTGGCTTTGAAAATGAAATAAAATGGCATTTGTAATTCTTACTCTCCCTATAAGTGTGTTAACTATGTGTATTTCATTATTATTGGAAAACTACGAAATCATAATTTGTGCTAGATTGTAGGTATATTCCATAGCCAACAGTTGTGTTGACCATGCGATGGTTGCAAGTACACGAGACATGGAGGAAATGGTAGTTTTACTTATGTTTTTGTAATAACATTTATCTTTGAAATACATGTAATATTAAATGGATAAATCAACACTATTTGTATAAACAAGAATGTTATTTATTGATTTTTTATGAGTAATAAATTGTAGCATATTGGTATATTTGGGAAGATGGGAAATCTTTTTGAGTGATTTTAATTACAAATTTATATGATTGTTTTTATGGTTTATATGTCTTGAAGTGATCTTCTATAATTTGAATTAATGTTTTCCCTCTTAATACTTGTATCATTTGGAGGAAACTTTCTATTCCTAAATGATCAAAATGAATCGTGCTCTTAAGCCTTGGTGTGTATCTCTCTCTTACACAAATTCTGTGTAGTTTTACAATACCCATACTCATTTTGAGAAAAGACTCAAACCTATAATCTGGAGTTTCTTGTCTTACACTTGAATGATCTCATTAAGATCTCTAAGAGACATGAGTGGATTTAGTTAACCACTTTTCCTATGCATTAAACCCTTAAGTTTGACTCTATTAAACCCTCTTTTGTATCGAATTGATCTATGGGAGGTTGAATTGCTATAATGTAAGCTTGTACCGAGTTGTAGATCCCTTGAGTTCTAAAAGGAAACGAGTAAACCTAGTACCCTTTTTAGAGATTTTTTTGGCAAATGAAACCCTTTTTGAATTTTCATCTAGCAAATTGGGTCCATAGAATTTTGAGCATAGGAGTGAATTGGGTCCATATAATTTTGAGCATATGAGCAAATTGAATCATATAAACCACCTCTTTCAACCCATTAGTAATACCTTGTGTGTTTTAAACGATAATATGGTTTGTTCCTTGTGGGAGTGTGTATGTTGGCATTGTGACCTTCTTTAGTGAACATGGGACTCATAAGACCCATTTGTATCCAAAATTCACCCAAACATTTATAGGCTATTGTAGTTTATCTTTTCAAGAGGAGATAAGATCCCATATCCTTGTTATTGTAAGAACATGTTTGCTTAACACCTTAATATGTGAAACCACCTTTGGGAATTAAAATTGATCAATTCATAGTCCTAAATTCTTAGGGAAATGTAATATCTTGTGTTTTTCCTCCCTAAGAATCTTTTAGAGAGTTTTTATGTGGGTATGTAAGTGTATAGGATGCTTTGATGCAATTCATAATGTCACTTTTTGAAATTTAGGATGAAATTTCTCATATGTAATCCGTATGGTTATTCTAAAACTAAATAATATTAGAAAGGGAAGATAAGGTAAAGTGTTTGGGACCTCAGGGATAATTGGGATATGCTTTCATGCACCATTAAAATTCTAATTTTAAGGGAAAATTTTAAATTTCTCTTAATTTTGGAGAATGTACCCTTGTGATGGTAGTATAAGGATTTTAAGTTCCATGGAGACATCTTGTAGCTTAATAAACGCTTCTTATGATGTGAAATGATCCACGTGAAAACAAGTAATGGACATTGGAGAGACATAGAGTTTCTAATTTGGGAATCTAATCTTATGATGTGCAATGTTAAGTTACTTCTAATTAACAATCGAGTTTTATAATTTATTTACAATAATATAAATGAACTAAATTGGATGGAACCAATACAAGTTAATTGTTAAATGAAGTAAATGAAATGTAGTTAGGGGAAAAAGGAAAATGTATGTTTTCATGGTAAGTGCCTTTCAAATCATTAAGGTTAAATAATTAAATATGATTATAATAATGATGTAACCATGAAAATTTGGTATTTTGGAAGATGCCCACTTGTGATGTTCAAATTATGGTTTGGTCGTGGTTTTGCTCTTGTTCATTATAAAAGTTTGGCACTGAATTGCATCTTGTTTTATCTTGTTATCTATATGGTCTTCATGTTGTATGAGTGGCTTAATTTTTGTACCGGTGTCTCATGTGATGTGTATTTTTTTGAGTAATCCCATGTGTTATCTTGTAACAATTAATGAATTTTTAAAAAAATCTCAGTTTATTTGGTCTTTTTTTGGCATCCCACATGGGTGGGCACTACATAGTATTTGTTCCAACCCATCATGGATCTAGTTGAAAAAAGCCTCCCAAAGCTTCACTAATCTTGTGAAATATATCTTTCCACTAATAATATAGAGGTAGAGAATACATTTTGAGCCAACACAGATTTAAATCTCCCATCATTTCAAGTTTTGTAAAATTGGACCTCCATGGCTTAACAAATATTTTTTTCCCTAAAAAAAACAATATTGGTTCAAGACTAAATTTTTGGCTTTAGTGTTATATAATTTTACCATAAACCAATGTTTAACAAAATATTTGAGATTAGATCTATGGAACCCTTGAAATTTTTTTGAAGCCATGATTCCAATAACATTATTTTCTAAGATATCATTGGTAGTTTCCATAAAACCTCCCAAGAATCTAAGTTCATATATTCCTCATTCCCTAATACCTAATGGATCGTCACATTTTTTACATGTTTTTGAATCAATAAGATAGACACCCCTTAGTGAACAAAAAGTGCTTTAATTTTATCTAAATCCTCCTGCTTTTATTTTCTAGTATAATCCATCATGGCATCCCCTTATTCACAATCATTATGTCCCCCCTTAACGGATGACCCCTAAAGGGTTATAGGAACATGCCCCTTGATTACCCTACTTGGACATCAATAGCATTAAATATTTTAGTTGCATCAAACCTTTTCCTTATTATATCCAAGATTCACAACTTGCACAGTTCTAGGAGCATCCCTCAATACTTAAATAATTTTCCCAGAAGAAAGCATAGGATCATCACCCTCCAAAATAAGTTTCCATTTCCTTTGGATACCCTCTAATTACGAGGATTCTCCTATTACCAAAGCTTCCCACATAATTCCATATATATTCCATTTTTCATTTATTTTTCTTGGATAAATCCTTCATAAACTTTGAATCGATCATACCATTCATCTTCTCGTCAAATTTTATAAAAAGGACAACAAGATCTTTTCCATTTCCCATTGATCCATAATACATGGGCTTTCTCATATGAATAAAAGGACCTTGTTCCCTAACCACATATTTAAAAATCAGGGTATACTCTTTTGACCAATCTAGATCATATAATACTAATGTTCTTAACCCATATACTCTACCTCTATGGGGCCAAAACCATTTTCCCGAACTCTTGACTTAATTTTCCATAGTTACCCACTCCATATCTAAATCCTATAAATCATCTTCTTCATTGTCTTCCATTTCCCAAACATTTTATATAATCCTCACCAATATAATTCCTCCTTTAATATCTCCCAAAACTCCTCTCCTTCAATTTCTCCTCATACCTCTACTTAAGACTTTGTGTATAAGCTAAAGGACTCTAAAATATATTATAGTTATAATTAAGCATGATTTTGAATATGACACAAAAAATCGTAATATTATTTGGCTATGAAATGTAAAATAAAGCAATGTTACACATAATTAGGAAACACGGTATTTATATTACAATTTTTTATACAATAATGTATAATACATTAGATTTTGAAATTACAAAAAGGGGCCAATTCCCTTCCAAATTACAAAATGAATTAATATATTCCTTGGAACTAGTCATCATCCTCTTTTTCATCTCATCCTTATCTTTTTCCTCATCCTCCTCATTTGGGAAATCATCTCCATGATCATTTTCCTCATCAGCATCCCACTAATAGCACTCCCCTTCTTCCTATTCTAACTCCCATAGTCTATCAACCTACAAATGTATAATGACAAAAACTTACAATTCTTTAAATTTAAAATTTATGTAATTCACAACTATTTGAACAACATGTATTACCAACACAAAGTCATTCTTTTTGGCCCAATTGATGAATTAAAATGACTCCCAACCCATTGATTTTAATGTTTCTTACATGTAATTTGTTGTTTTTATATTATAGTGGGTTTCCTACAAAAACATTGAAATAAAAAACATAAGTATTCATAATTTATGTAATACAATCTATAATAAAAATATATTATTATACAATAACTTATATTGAATTTAAAAATTTGTTTACTTACTTTACTAAGTTGTGTTTGTTTCACCTGATTTCTTAGTTTTCTGAGAAGTACTTGATGAAATAGATAAGGTAAAGGGTGGTAAGAGGAATACCTAATTTAGGATGGTTGAAGGTTATATGTGCGTATTTGAATTATGAATCAAAGTGATTGTGAGACCTTCCTTTTGGCTAGGAGGAACTACCTATATAAGAACCAAAACAAGACCACCAAAGAGAGTTAAACAATATATGCAGTGGACTGCCTAGCATATGCTAGATCCTGGAAGTGTGATAATTCCTAGATGGTTGTTAATCCACTGTTTAAAACAATTCAATGCTGAAACAAAGTAAATATTGTCCTACTGTAGTTTAATATGATTTAGGCATCTCATACAAATGTAATAGGCTAGATCTAATCTAACAGGCTAGGCTAGAAGGAGATCCAGAGGTCAAGTAGGTTGGTTATAGGTGAATCTGAGCTAACAGGCTAGGTTAGATACAGATCTGAAGGTCAAATAGGTGTTCAAGTAGGTATATGTCAGAAACAGGTTGTTATTCTGGTAGAGATCAGGTGTCACAGAGACCAACCATGGTTTTATGAAACTAATGATGGTTTTACTGTAACCTGCGATGGTTAGAGATGACCGACGACGGTTAAGTCGGGGCTGGTGGAATCACACAGTCTAGGTTTTTAGAGTTTTGGGGTAAAAGTGGAGTGGATAGAAGATGGGGATTGATCATAGAGGGGGTGTAGATATGTTGCAAAGGTCTGAGACTACTGAGGAGGTCAAAATGGGAAATTGGGCCAAGTATTAAGATGATTAGGTATGGAAGGTGGCTATAACTGGAGAGAGGGAATGGACAGAGAGTAAAAGACTAGGTTCCTTTACCACAAAGACTACAGCTGAAAATGAAACAGATGGAAGGAGGATACTTACTCTTCTGTGAGGTATAGGTCTGAAGAAATATGAAGAAGTTTCTGCGTTGGAAGATGGTGGGAAGAAAGTCTCATTGTTGTGCCAGTGTATTTGGTTGCCTTTTTTGATCACCAATCAATCTTTGTTCTTTTGTTACGTCTAAAGACATCGAACTTCGAGATCCAAAGTTTTCCAAAAACAACCCAACCCATATTACAAAGCTATAGCTGGGGCTAAATAGGCCATTTGGTCCATTCTGGTATAACCGGCATCAGTTTAGGGTGAACCGACATCAGTTTAGGGTAAACTAACATCGGTTTGGGTGAGATATCTTA
The DNA here is from genome assembly GCA_019776745.2 of Taxus chinensis. Lineage (NCBI taxonomy): Eukaryota > Viridiplantae > Streptophyta > Pinopsida > Cupressales > Taxaceae > Taxus > Taxus chinensis. The sequence continues at coordinate 351,306,601 of CM034154.1, read as the reverse complement.
GGTTGTTCAAAAGTTTCCTGGGAAGTTGTTCTGCCATTTGATAAGGGTCTCTTCTTTTCCTCGGGGTGAAAACTGACCTTAGGAGGCTTTTAAATGTGAGGTCAGGGGATGGGTATAATGTTAGGTTTTATTTAGGACATTGGTTTAGGGTTTAGGTTAATGGGTCAAATGATGGGGGTAGTTAGGTGAGGTGCATTTAATAAAAGGAAATTATATTAAACAGGTGTGTGAGGGTAGTGAATTAATTTAATGTAAATAATTGAATTAATATGTGTGTGGGTAAAAGGTCATTAACTTAATTAAAATAATTAAATTAATATGTATGGAGATAAATGGCATTAATTTAATTAAAGTAATTAAATTAAAATGTGTGGGGTGCATGAGGTAGGTGCTAAGGTGTTGAGGATGAGGAATTGATTATAGGGTTGCGCTAAGGGACCAAGGTGATTATGACACAATTTCGGTGTCTACATTTTGCCCCTTTTTGTTGCATAGCTTGTATTGGTAAGCGATGTGAACAACAATAGAGTGTGGTTGCCCCAAGTGGGAATGAGGGTGATCCCCCTCAAACTAGGAACTGATGAGGTGAGGTGAAGTAGGTGAGTGGTTTGATAAAATTGGATGTGAAGAGAATGATGAGAAATGAGGAATGGGGTAAAGGGAAAATCGGGCATATAGGTAAATGGGTAAATGGCCAAGGTCAAAGGTAGAGGCAGTTGAACACACACACACATATAAACTATGACACAGTACCAGGTTGAAGAGCTTGCAAACTCTACATCGTCTAAGGTCGATAGGTTTATCCAAACAAGGTTGAAGTGATTTTGGTATCCAAGGTATAGGATATGGTCAGGAAACACAACGTAGGTTAGGTGCAGGAACGGTTAGGTATGTTCTGGTACACCAAAGGTAGGGTCAGGATAAACGGTCACAGTAATAGGCTAGGTAAGGTCATTAGGTCAATCAACACAGGTAACAGTGCCGTAAGGTATATCGAGCACATTGGGTCAAAGGTCATAAACAGTTTTCTGGGTCTAGGTAGATAGGTCACAACACGAGAAGGCCAAGGTAGGGGTAAGATAAGGAGGCGTCAATGGCTAACGAGGTAAGGTTGAGGAAGGTGGAGGGCTAGAGGGGAAGGTAAAGTGGTCCAGGTAGGTGTAGGGGAGGCAAAAGAAAGGGAAGGTAAGGAAAATGAGGTCAATGTGAGGGAAATGAGTAGGTAGGGTAACCACAAGTGGTCCCTCTATGAACTGATGACGGTGTAGGGGAACCGATGGTAGTTGGCTAGGGCATCAGAGTGGCATCGGTCAAGGGAACCGACGTCGGTTGAGTTGGGTAGGGTATAAAAAGTGAAAAACCCACATTTTGAAAATTCATTTGTGTATTGTTAAAATGAGAAAAGGAAAAGAAGAGAGAAAAGAGGAAGAGGAAAAAAAAGAGCATCAGGGAGCTAAGTTGGCGAGCCACATAGGTGAGATTGATTGGGTGAGGGGTGGGGCCGCGAGATCAAATCGAGCGAGGTGATTGGTGGAGAGAGTTGGAGGTCATTTGAGGATGGCGGAGGCCAGAGAGGGATCAAGAGGAGTGGTGTGGAGGCCGGAGGTTCCACCATGATGGCGGTAGCGGGATCAGGTAGGATTTGAACCTTTGTTATTGATTGTTTGGTTAAATTGGTTAGAATATAGAAAATATGAAAAAATGGGGGTTTTGGGGGGAAAGAATTTCAAAATTGGAAAAATAGAGGGAAATGGGAATGGGGAAGGGTAGGGGGTAGGGAAGAAGGGTAATGTAGGAACAATTAGGGGTGTAAGGAGGGATTTGGGTGGGTAGAATGACTAGGAAGGGAAAAATTAGGGTTGGGAAGTTGGGGTGGGTGGCACAACAGTGACTGACGTCGGTCGACTTATGGCCAACGTCAGTGGATAGTGACTGGTTCCGGTCACAATAACAATGACCGGTGCCAGTCAAAGGGAGACTGTGGTTGGTCAAGGGAGAACCAAGGGCAGTTATCCCTTGAGGAAAAAGGGTTAAGGGAGATGGGAAGGAGTTAGGGTGGCTTAGGTGAGGGGTAGGGTAGATAGTTTTGGGTGGATGGGTTTGGGAAAGGTTGGGTGAGGGTTAGGGGAGATAGTGTCAGGTGGATAGGGTTTGGCTAGGTTGGGGTGAGGGTTAGGGTAGATAGTTTTGGGTGGATGGGTTTAGGTAGGTTTGGGTGAGGGTTAGGGTAGGTAGATAGGTTCGGGTAGATGGGTTTTGGTAGGTTTGGGTGAGGGTTAGGGTAGATAGGTTTGGGTAAGGGTTAGAGTAGTTGGGTAGGGTAGATGGGTTTGGGTAGGTTGGATTAGCTACTAGGCCAATGGGATGGGGGTGGGGAAAGAGATTAGGTCGGGATGTGGGGTGAAATAGGGTAGGTTGGTAAGGTGTACTAATACATTGATTTTTTGGGATGTAGGCCCAAGATGAGCTATGGATGAGGGCTTGGGTGCTGCCCTTATTATTGACAGTACGTGCGAGCATGATGTAGGAGGAGTGGCAATATGTTTCAGAGGTGGGGCTGATATGCGTGAGGTGTTACCGGCATGTAGTCCGGGAGGTAAGTCTGATGGTTTCCCTCATTGATAGATGGGACTCGATGACCAACACCTTCCATTTGCTGATGGGTGAGATGACAATCACCCTGGAGGATGTCTACAGGATCCTGTGGTTGCCCATATTAGGGGCCTAGGTTTATTCTATCTCTTCAGAGGTGTCTGAGGAGCTACTAGCACTAATTTTTGGTGAGGGTGTAGTAGACTTGACATTCCATAGCACTAGCATGAGCTATGGAGCAATGTATAGAGCTCATCCAGAGGAGATGAGGTTAGTGGTACTCTTGATGGAGGCAGTGTGTTGCTTCACACTACCGGATGCAGAGGGTGGGAGATTCCCAAGGTCACTGATGGGAGTCCTTCATGACATGATGATACAATAGACACGGTTCACATGGGCACCTGCATTGCTGACGTAGGTGTATAGAGAGCTATGGGCATATGGGTGACTGCGGAGGTTCAGCATCTGCTGCGTCGTACTACTACATTTTTGGGCTTACGAGCACATTGTTTGTGTTTGACCAGTGGGGATGCCCCAGGAAGATGCATTCCCACAGAGAATTTTGAGAGTGGGGTACAGGTGGTGGGTACCAGCCATGGGAGAGGCCCGAGGTGCTAGAGCTACTCATGATGTAGCTTACTACAGGAGGTTGTTGGAGGGGCTTTCTAGGGTGGACATCATTTGCAGGCCATATGTGGGCTTCCCCTCATACAGACAGATGGACACAGAGCTAGCTGGGCTACATATACATCTGTGGATAGAGGGGAGGAGAGTGGGAGAGCATGAGCGGATACCTGTAGAGCTGGTTAGGTGCCAACTTAGGTTAGTCTAGGGTGTACTGCCTCCATTCCTGTAGTACAGGAGAGATGACATGGAGAGACCTATGTCTCCACCACGACCCAAAGCGCTGAATGGACACGAGGAGTAGCCTGTAGATACATAGATTGATGATGTTGGGGTTTCAGATGGGTACATGTAGTGGTGGGTGGCATAGTTATGAGTAGTACCACCCAGGCCAAGGCAGCTAGAATTAGCCACCATTGTAGTTCAGAGAGATTCCCTACAGGGGCAGGTGCCTACCTTGGTGACATAGCTTGGGATCATGCAGGGCCATCTCATAGGTTCAGAGGCATAGGTTTCCACATTACAGGCCTAGATAGCAATGTTGCAGGCTCAGGTAGAGTAGGGACAGGTACCTATGCAGGCGGAGGTAGGGGGAGATAGAGATGGAGAGGAGGTAGGTGGAGATGGTAAGGAGATAGCTGCTCTACATACACATGTACAGGATTTATAGGGCCAGTTAGCCATAGCGCAGGGGTAGGTTATGGGTCTGCAAGGCTAGCTAACAGCAGCACAGGCACAAATTACTACCCTGCAAGCCCAGATACAGGCACACGCATAGATTCTAGGACTGACTCAGGCTCTAGTACCAGCATAGGGCTCAGTGTAGGTTTAGGGATAGGGTCCCATTGTACAGGTACCTATGCAGGTAGTGAGACCCATGGAACCCCCACATACAGTGACCATGGTCTGATTCACGGATGCCCTAATAGAGGCATGATATTATCAAGATCATCTGTTAGCTGCCGAGCTAGATGTGCCCTCCTATACCTAGTATAGAGCACAATAGGCCTCCAGTGAGAGGACTAGATCCTGCACTCACAGTGTGGAGATTACAGGGTGCCGAAAATCCTAGGGATAGGGTCATTATGAGGTCACTAGTTTGCAGAGGCCAGGCCCAGGTGAGGGGCCATTAGCAGGAGGTGAGGCAAGTGTCGGGCACCAACCAGGTGTGACAGAGGGTTGGAGAGAGACATAGTCACATGGAGCATTCCCTGATATCATATGGGGAGATGATTGACCCACTATGGACCGGCCTGCGTGCCGAGTCATTTTTGTATGTATTATATATGAGACCGGCCTACATGCCAAAGAGATGTCGTATTTATTATTATTTTTGTACATGATACCGGCCTACGAGCCGAAGATATTTTTGTGTTGGATATCAGCCTATGAGCTGATGATGTATGAGAGGACACATGTATTTTTGAGACGAGTGTACATTATTGATACACTTAGATATATATGAGGTTCATTTGATTATGTGATGCGATGTGTATTTTATTTTACTTTTTGATGATATGGATGGAAACTAGACGAGTTAGGCATGATAGAATCAGGTCATAGGCATGGATTGAGTCAGGTTGATTTAGTCATGGTGGAGTCAGTTTGGTTTAGGCATAGATCATGTTAGGTTAATTTTAGACATGGATTGACTCAGGTTGGTTTTAGGCATGGATCGAGTCAGGTTGGTTTAGGCATGGATCAAGTCAAGTTGGTTTAGGCATGGATCGAGTCAAGTTGGTTTAGTCATGATGAAGTCAGGTTGGTTTAGGCATAGATCGAGTCAGGTTAATTTTAGGCATGGATTGAGTCAGGTTGGTTTTTAGGCATGGATTGAGTCAGGTTGGTTTTAGGCATGGTGGATTCAGGTTGGTTTAGTCATGGTGGAGTCAGGTTGGTTTAGTCATGGTGGAGTCAGGTTGGTTTAGGAATGGATTGAGTTAGGGTTGGTTTTAGGCATGGATTGAGTCAGGTTAGTTTTAGGCATGGATTGATTCAGGTGGGTTTTAGGCATGGATTGAGTTAGGTTGGTTTAGGCATGGTGGAGTCAAGTTGGGTTTAGGCATGGTGGAGTTAGGTTGGTTTAGGCATGGTGGAGTCAGGTTAGTTTAGGTATGGATGCATATTTCGATATTTTGGTAATACATGTTAATGTAAATGAATGTAATGGTTTACAATGTTTAAATATGGGTTATAGATGAATATGGGAAAATATGGTAGTTGTAAAAGAGTGTGTGAAACATGAGGAGTGTATGTAGGTCGAATGATGTATATATGGGATAGATTTCTAGGTTTTTGATATGAATAAGAATTCAAGAAAAGGTGGGGGGGAAATGGTTAGGGTAAAGAGTGGTCAAGCTAACTTTCCATGGCCCCATGTCCTGGAAGTGCTGCCATACATAGTCCTGGTGAAAAGGGACCTTAGACTAATGTAGTTCTCCCATAAGCTAGGGAAGAATATGAGAATATAGAAGAAGATGTAGTGAGGTTGATAGTTAGGTTGGATTTGAGGTCATAGGTATGATTAGGTTAGGTGGAAGATAGGTAGATAGGTATGGGTGATTTTAGGTTGATAGGTAGTGTTGATTCCAGGTCATAGGTATAATTAGGTTGAGGGCATTGATGTTGGGGGTTGAGAATAGCTAGATAGGTAAAGGGGGTTTTAAGTTGATTGAGGTGGGAGAAGAAAAATCCCAAAAGACAGGTGTCGAGGATCTATTCCTATATAGGAATATCAAAAGGTAATGAAGAAGAGAAAAGAAAAGAGGGAGTAAGAAAAACCACCCGATTGGCAAGGATCAAAACATATGAAACACATCTACAGATAGGCTAGTGAATGTAAGACCCTAAAGACATTGCATGATTGATTACTCTAAAGGTGAAGAATAGTCAAAGAATCACCAAATTTTGTAGGTTCAGCAGGTTCCTTAAGGTAGTATGAGGTGAAGAGACAACGGGTAAGGAGGTGAAGGTAATTGGGTCATAAAATGGGAAGTAGAATGCCTTGGGAAATAGAGCCAATATCACAATAGGCAAGTCCATGATGAAAAATGTTACTTTTCTTTTTCTTTTTCTTTTTGAATTTTTAGATAAACTGATCGATGCAGGAAGTCTATATTGGAGAAATATATGTCTCCTTGAGGTCTTCACAAAGCTGATCAATGCAGGAAGGTTTTGATTTTTGATTTTTGAGAAAATAGTCCTCATTTTAGAAAGACTATGTAGAGAGTTGTGAGCTTTTTATAGTTTTTCCTTCGAGGGAGTAGTCTACTTATAGCAAAAATTGAAGGTGGAAGATGTCCTTTTGAGGGATTCATCTTTTATATTGGAAGTTTGACTCAAGGAGTTAATCCCTTATTTTTAAGGTAATTTTTTAGATTTTAAGTCATGGACTAGACTATAATGAAGCATTTGGTTCTTTTTGAGAAGGAAAGGGGTGAACGACCATGGGATCTCATCTAAAAGAAGATGAAAAGTATCCATGATAATCATGCCATGTGCAGAGCTATGGTGCATATATTTAAGATAAGGAAAAAGGGTGACGGGTAATCACATGATTTTTGTTGAGTCATTAGAGATGAGGTGTGGAAAATAAAAAGGTAAATGGCGCTCAAGGGATGAGCATGAACTAGATAAATAGTGATGTAGGACTAGAAGTCAATAGTAGAATGGTCGAAGATGTAAGACATTGAGGGGTTCAGGTTTGGGCTTACCATCCAGTGAAGACAACCAATAAGCACCTGATCCATAGTCATGGGTCACAATGTATGGTCCAAGCTAATTAGGAGCAAATTTGCCCCATTTTATTTTTTCTTCTTTGGTTACGTGTTTATTTTCCTTGAGGACGAGATCATCAACCTTGAAGGTGCATTCATGGACACGTTTGTCATAGGCATGCTTGATGTGTTTTTAGTAGACTTGGAGATGGTTGAGGTCATGAAGACGACGTTCATCTAATAACTCAAGTTGTGCTAAATAATCTTGGCAAAAGTCATCGTTGGTGAGCATATCTTGAAGGGAGATACAGAGAGACAGGATTTGGACTTCAAGAGGAAAAACATCCTTGGTACCGTAGACCAGAGAAAAGGGAGTGGTAGTGGTGGAGGTGCGAATACTAGTACGGTATGCCCAGAGGGAAAAAGGAATGTGCATATGCCAGTCCTTCCCATTATCATTAACCAATTTCATGAGAATTTTGTTAAGCATTTTGTTGGTGGATTCATCCTGGACATTGGTTTGGGGGTAATATGGGGAGGAGAAGCTAAGTTAGATGCCGAACGTGTCGCAAAGTTTCTGTAGAGTTTTGTTTTTGAATTGTTTGTCATTATCAGTGATAAGGCAATGTGGAACACCGAAGCGACGAATAAAGTGATGATTGATGAACTCACATATTTTCTCAACTTTAGTGGAGATGAGGGGTACAGCTTCAACCCATTTGGTGTAATATATGGTAGTGGTGATGATCCATTGATGTCTTAGGGAAGAGTGGGGATTGATCTCTCTGACAAGATCCAAACCCCATTGAGAGAAGGGCCAAAGGTCATGAGTGACCTGTAAGGACTGACTAGGTGTGTAATGAAGATTGGCATGTTGTTGGAATTTCACACAATGCTTAATGTAGTCACAATAATCATGATTAAGGATTGGCCAGTAATAGCCTAGGAAAAGAATGTGTTTAGCAATAGCAAGGCCATTGAAGTGACCTCCACATATGCCATCGTGAACTTCTTTAATGGTATAGGGGATTTCAGAGCTCGTAAGGTAGCATAAGAGGATACCGTCAAAGCTGCATTTATAGATAAGGCCACCCATGACAACATAACAAGAGGCCTTCTTGAGAAAGGTGCATTTTCCATTACGTATGAGATCAGGAGGAAATATAGAAAGGGAAAGGTAGTCTGCAAGTTGCTTATACCAAAGGTCTTGTGTGTTTAGTGAGGCAGTTCGGATGACGTTAACATAACAAGATTTATAATAAGGTCTTGGTATGTGTTTTACGGTAACAAATATGTCTGAATTGGCAGGTAAAGCAGGTATTTGAGAAGCAAGGCAGGCCATGGTATCCGTGAATTTATTGGTGGATCACGGAATGGTTTGAATTTTATAGCGGTCAAAGGTAGTCAGCATGATGCCGGCATAACATTTGTACTCTTGAAGTATTTCATTATGACACTAATAAACACCATTGATTTGGTTTACTACCAATTGAGAATCACCAAAGATATTAATGGACTTAACCTATAAGGCATAGGCAGTCATGAGACCCAATACGAGCACTTCGTATTCGGTGATATTGTTAGTGCATTCGAAGTCGAGTTTGAATGATAAGGGCATGGGTTCACCATCAAGAGGAATGAGTATGATTCCTGCACCACCCCCATGCTGACATTTGGAACCGTCGAAGAATAAGGTCATTTGGTAAGGGTCATCATCCAAAGAGAGGTTGGAAATGGATTCGTCAGGGAAATCAAAGTTCAAATATTGATTCCCAGAAAGAGACACATCAACGAGCTGGTCAGCAATGGCCTGGCCCTTGATAGATTTTTGGTGGATGAATTAGAGGTCTAGGTCAGAAAGAAGTATGAGCCAATGTGCGGCATGTTGATTTTGGTAACGTTTAGCATACATGAAGTGTAAGGGGTTAGTGTTGGTTAAAACATAGGTTTTTTGGTTGAGTAGGTAATGGAAAAGTTTGGTGGCGACAAAAACTAATGCTAAGCAAAGTTTTTTAGGGTGAGTGTATCGGGTTTCATAGTCCAGAAGCGTATGAATTATGTAATAAACCTTCTACTCCCTATGTTGTTCATCATGATGAGCGAGCATAGCCCCTAAAGAGTGATTAGTAGTAAAGATGTATAGGTAGAAGGGTTGGTCATCTTAAGGTGGAACAAACACGGGTGGTTGGAGAAGGTATTGTTTTAAGGCCTCAAAATCTTTGTGGTAGTCGTCATCCCATTTGAAAGAGACATCCTTTTTGAGAAGGTGATGAAATTGTTGACACCGATCAGATAATTGTGAAATGAAATGGCAAATGGATTGCAATTTACCTTGCAGGCTACGGAGTTGGTTAAGGTTAGTTGCCAGAGGAATTTTCAAAATGGCCTTGACTTTAGTAGGGTCAACTTCTATACCATGAAGGGAAACAATAAATCCCATGAGCTTTTCTAAGAGAACCGTGAAGACGCACTTTTTAGGTTGAAGGAGGATGTAATATTTAATGAGGTGGTCAAAGATGGTTTCAAGGATAGTGAGATGTTCGGCCTGACATTTAGATTTGGCCAAGAGATCATCCACGTAATCTTCCAATATGCGATGCATGATATCATGCAAGATGTAAGTCATAGCATGTTGATATGTAGCACCAGTATTTTTAGGGCCAAAAGGCATGACTCGATAGCAGAAGGTCCCCCAAGGGGTAATTAATGTGGTTTTGTGTTGATCCTATGGGGTGAGAAAGATTTGGTTATAACCCGAGAAACCATCCATAAGTGATAGCATCTCATGGCCAATGGTAAGGTCAACCAACTAGTCAATACCAGGCAAAGGAAAATCATCTTTTGGGCAAGCGAGGTTGAGATCATGAAAATTGGTACAAATTCAAAGTCCCCCTATCGCCTTAGTGACAGGGACGATGTTAGAAATCCATTGGGGGTATTCGATGGGTAAGATGAAGGAAACTGAGAGAAAGCATTGAAGTTCTTCTTTGACGAGAAGAGCTATGCGAGGGTGCATTTTCCTCAACTTTTTTTTTAGGGGTTTGGCATCGGGAATGGTTACAATATTGTGGACCATGATAGTGGGATCAATGTCAGGCATGTCAGCATAGGACCAAGTGAAAGCATGGCTATGATTTTTAAGAAAAAGAAGTGAGGGCTTCCTGTTCAGCAGCATCCAGAGATTGACCAATCTTGAGAATGTGGGGGTCATCCTGAGTGTGGATGTTGACTTCGATAGTCGATTCATTCAACATTTTTTACATCTCAGAAGGTAATGACCGATGAATATAAGAGTCTTCAGCACCAAGATAGGTGGGTATGGACTCATCATCCTGACATTGAATGACATTAATAGAAGGAGTATCATCCCCTATCATATCAAGATACAAGAAAGTAATAGAGGAAGGAGCCTCGCCATAATGATGATAGGTCAGAGGCCCAAAGGAAATGGTATTTATGAAAAAAAATGTAGGAGGGATAGATTCAGGATCCATCGACTTCGTTTGTGAATGTGGTAAAGGTAGGGTAGGTGAATAAGGTGGAGAGGGGTCAATGTTTTTTACGAGTTCAATACGGGGCTTTTTAGCAGATAGTTTGGTAAAACTGATTCCACTACGATCATTGTGTTTACACGTGGTACATGAAATAACAGTGTGACAACCTTTCTCATAAAGGCCAAAGATGAAACCCTTCTAGGCACAACGGTGTAGGAAAGTGTGAGAAAAGTGGCGGTTGGTAAACGACTGAAGGTCAGCCGAAAAAGGTCAGGTTTGTGATGGTGGTTCGGGTGTGTAAGTGGAAATATCAAGTCCCCCATAGGTAATATGGGTACGGAGGTGGGGAGGACCATAAAGGAGATGCTCACCTATGTGGTGATCATAGTGAGGATGCTGGTGAATGTTTCCATACTCTTGTGGAGTAAGGAATGTATTGACATTGTATAAGTGATACTCCCCATAGTGAGGCATTGAAAAATACCTTCCAAGGGATCAGTGGTTGGAATGGAGGAAGCATTATAAGTGAGATTGGCAGAGGTGTCAATTAGTTGGGAAGCTAATGTGTGACTGGTAGAAGCAACAACAGTGGTGGGAATAGAATATTTGGGTGAAGGTGAGGTTACAACGGCACTTCTGGATGGGGTCATGTGTAAAGAAGATGTAGGTAGGGAGGTAGACACCTTAACAGGTACCAGGACATTATTGGGCTGGTAAAGCATGATGTAGGTTTTGAAAGGTGATGGGTCAGCTGGGATGGTATAAGAACGTCCTTCATGTTCAAAATTTACACATCGGTGTAAAGTATAAGGAGAAACAACCCATGGCACGAATCCAGGGTCTACTGAGTAAGAAAATTGTATTGAAACTCCCCTTCCAAAACATAGAACAAGCTCGGTAATAGTACGGGAATGCACATGAACGTGCAGGATGATAGTTTCGAGTGTAGAGGTGATAACATCATTAAATGAATGCAACATGACTAGATGTTGTATGCATGTAGTTATTGGGTATGCGCATTTGTTCGAATGTGTGAGTGGAGATTATATTAATGCTAGCGCCCCCATTGATCATGACATGTCAGACGTGTATATTATTGATATGGATGGAGATAAAAAAGTGCAGGATTTGGGTCATCAGTTTGGTGGGGGGACAATTTCATCATCCAAGAAACTAAGGATAACAACTTGGTGAACAGGTGGAGGAGCTCAGGTAGATGGAAATTTGGTGAGAGAAGGGACATGATGAGGTGTGATAGTAGATGCTACAGGTGTGGGGTCATTAGGTAAAACCTTAATAGATTAAAGGACCTCCATGAGAGCTTGACGATGTGAATCCAAGGTTTAGATGAGGTCATATAAGGACATTTTAAGAGGAGACTGGTGTAATTGTTTGAGCGTCACATGTGATGTGTAACCCCATTATAAATAGGGTATGCGTGGGCCGCAAATAGTGATTTTAGGTGTTGTTGCAGATGGGTATGTTAGGTATACGATTGGTTGGGTGATGGATCAGCTCCCTTTGTCTTTGCCCTTTGTCCTCGCTAACCTTGGGTAACGTGATGTGAACCATATTAATTTGAGGCAGAGAGGTGGAAAATAGGGTGGTTGTAGCATGAAAATCATATACCGACACGATAGAGACATTTACCTACTGGAGGTGCATAAGAGCCATTTGCAAGGTGAGTTAGGCGCAATGACCGGAATTTAGGAGAAGGCATGAGAAATTTCTCTGATGTGATACTGATCATGTTGATTTCAAAATTCAAAGATGTAAATAAAGGTTCGTGGCAGTGTAGATGGAGGTTTGTGGTATAGGTGTAGGAATAAGGTGTGAAGAAGGTGGTGAGGGTGAAATAGGTTAATCATCCAAGAGGTCATCATCATCAAAATTGGGGTCAGAAGGACATAATTGAATGAGGGCAGACTTTAGACCCTTACAATTGTCAACATCTTGCCCTAGCACACGATGGTAGGTGCAAATTATAGTATCGTCAAACCCTTCTGGCTTTAGGTTTAAGTGGGTCGTAAGGTCTAAGAGGAGGGGGAGGGTGATAACAAATCTTTCCAGGAGGTTAGCCAAGATGGTGGCATATGATCCTACCAACGGATCACAATGCGAAGTGAAAGTAGGTTTGGTTGGAAGATTTGGTAATTATGGTGGTAGTCAAGGTGATGCAGTCTTGGTTTTGGGTTGTGCTTTCTTTAGTGTAGATGCAACAACAGAAAGAGGGGTAGGTTTAATCACCTCTTAGGAAATTAATGGTTTTTTTCAATTTTTTGGTGTTTTTTCTCAGGCAGATGTGTAGGGGGGGGCACTTGATGTAGATGGAAAGGAAGATGGTGGGAGAGGACGAGTGACCCAAGGGGACAACTAAGGTGCAGCGGTAGGTGTTGGTTTAGGTCGAGAGGGAAGGTACAAGTCAGCTGGAATAAAATTTCATGGGTAGTGAAGGAGGTTATAGAAGGTAATGGTGGTATAACATGCAAAGAATTTATAAATGGTGATGAATGATGTAAGGTTTCACCTATGTAGAGCGGTGCAGGCTAAGGTAAAGGGGGTCAAGGGAGTTTTAGGTTTATCCCCTGGAGAGAGTATATTTTGTTAAGGTAGAGGGGTGAGGGTCCCAAGATGGATGATAAGGGTGAAGGTGATAAAGGTCTAGTTGGTGAGGTCGGTTGCGTGCGGATAAGAAGGTGGGGTTTTTCATTTAGGTTGAGGGGTTGGTTTAATAGGTATATAGGAAGATGTGGTCAAGTTTATCCTGATAGGAGGATGTGTAAGGTTTGATGTGGGTGTGACCCCTAGAACACTAGTGGGTTTAGATATAAGAGATGATGTTGGAACATGTCGGCTAGCAAGTAGAGGGGCGTGGGTATAGATGAGGATAATGTAATGGAAGATGTATCAAGAGTTATGTTCATGTGCGGTTTAGGTTGTTGAAAAATATTTGGATAAATGGTAGAAGTGTCAGTGGAAGATGATTGCATTTGGGTTGATACCAGGAGTAAGAGACGCCCCCAAAGTAAAGACCTATCAACATATTCCAGGCGGTCAGCCAAATGTGAGAATGCCACTGTGGTAGATGAGGTGGATGTGGAGTGAGTGGTGATTCCCGTAAAAGGTGTCTGAGAAATAGGGAATTCACTGGCTTTGGCCTCTGTAGGTAAGAGAGCCAAAAGTAGGTCCGTAGGCTCTTGGGTAGCGGATGGAGAATGGTCACTGAGCAGTAACGACAAATCTATTGGGTCCTAGATAGGTGGAGAAGATGACGGGTACTCCTCTGTGGGTGGAGGAAGTACAATTGGTAGCAGCTCACTGGGTAGGTAAGTTGAAGGGGGAAATGATATCAGTGCTATTGAGAGACTCCTCCACAGGTGTATGATGAGGTGAAGGGATTTCCTCTATGGGCAGAGGAACAGATAAAGTAGGTTCCTGTGTGGGTAGAGGATTTTGGGCTAGGATTTCCTCGATGGAAGGGATAGAAGATATTTGGGAATCAAGTGGTAAGTCGATAAAGATAACATGTACCTCACGTGTATTAATTCCATTGTTTGAGGCATTACCAGTTTGATCATTATATGGGGAATGATTAGGGAATGGTTTCGTTGGCATGGGCATTAGGGTTATCCAGGACTAACTCGCCGCTCTCAAGCATTCCCTGAACAATGTTTTTAAAGGTGATACAATTTCTGTCACTGTGACCATTTACATGGTGATAGTTAAAGTAGTCATTTTCCTTGTACCAACCCAGTATGGGGTGAGAGGGGTCAAAACCAGTATGTGGTTTGACAAGAGGAAGGGTGATGGCATTAGCTTTGATAAGATTTTATAAAACAGATGAATATGGTTCCCCAATTGCTGTGTATTTCTTTTGTTCTCATTTGAATTAGAAGGCTTGGATCGGTGATAGATTGGATGAAGGTTTAGTATGATTGGATGGATAGGTAGGGCCAGCCTTAAGTACCACTGCATTGGAAGTTCCCTTTTCTTTGAAATAACTCATCTGAGTTTTTGAGGAAGAGGAAGTATTGTGTGATTTAAACGAGTTTTTTTTTCGTAATTGTATCTTCTTCTCTTTGATGACACAAATTTCGAGCTTACGTGCCATGGTGAAAGCCCCATCGAATGTCTACAAGGTTTACACCTGTAAGGTAGGTGAGATATGTCTAGCACAGGCTCGTGTGAAGAGCTCTATGAGTTCATTTTGCGGTAATTAGAAAGTGAGTTGGTTAATTAGGCTACGCCAACGAGAAAAAAAAATCTCTGATAGATTCATCGTCATATTGGCATGTGGAGTAAAGATTGGTCATGGTAACCTTCTTGATGATGTTAATAAAAAATGATCCAAGAAATCTTGGGCTATTTGGTTGAATGAGAAGATGGAATGTCTAAGTAATCCACTATACTAGTCTAATGTTGGACCAGTTAGGGACATGGGAAAGGTTTGCAAAAGCAAAGCATCATCATGGGTAATTAAGTAACACCCATGTTTAAAAGATCACAAATGTTGATGTGGGTCTTCCTTACTATTAAATTGGTTAAACTTAGGCATCTCCCAGTGTACGGGATATGGGCAAATGGGAATGGATGGGTGAATAGGATCATTACAAATCTCATCATAGGTGAGAGAATTGTGGGTGCCTGAAATAAATACTTCTAATGTCTGCATCTTGTCCATGATTAACTTGAAAAAGTCATTGTTAGGTTGTGAAGATTGGGTAACCCCCGGAATGAAAGGAGGTTGTTGTGGGACATATGAAGAATAGGACATTCTAGAATATGGTGGTGTCGAATAAGGAGGTGGGAATTGAAAGATAGACATAGAGGGTATATATCCGAACTGAATTACCGATGAAACAGGAGGCGGCTAGTAGTAGGTATGTGAGGGTGGGACACTCGTAGTGACCCTGGTAGAGATGGGAGGTAGATATTGGGGAATAGAAAGGGAGATGTTTTGAAATGGGGTAGAGGTTACCTACACCACGGGTGGTAGCATTACGAATATTATATATGAGACAACAGGTGTGGATGATGCTATGTTTTGGGTGGTGGATAAAGGTATGGTGGAGACTACGGGTGCAACAGAGGTGGCGGATGTGGCAGTCAAAGTTGGCGTGGGACCTAGCTGCGACACAACTGGGGATAAAATAGGTGAGGTCACCATGGTAGGAGGTGGAGCCAAGGTGGAAGCGATCATTAGGGATGGAGATAAGGATATGGAAATTCCATATATCAATTGACCCGAGGCATCTCGAGTGGAGGCATGGGTGAGGTAGTGGCTCAAAGTAGCGGGATTCTAATCTAGGAGTCATGTAAACTCCGTGTCACCCATAGGAATGGTGATAGGTTGATTAGGATCCATGGATGATGAGATGGAATGTGGTGAAGGACTAGGTGATGAAGGGCTAGGTGGGAGTGGTAGTTGACTAGCGTCAAATACGAGGGCACTCGCCTGACTAAGGGTTAGGACCATGTGGGTAGGAACTAATTTGGTGAGACTATATTATGTCTGAATGACATAGAACACAACAGAACTACGAAAATAGTCAACAGTGAGCAGATTAGGTCAGCTGGTGAGCTATAAAATAGCACAAGGTGACCAACGCTAGTTTGGGTAAACTGATGCCAGTTAGGCTTAACCGATGCTGGTTACTATGGAAAACCAACATTCTGTTAAATGATGGTCCCAGACTGACAATTTTTGCATAGGATGAGATGTAAGGTGACTGTGATTGAAGTAAAAACAATATGAAAGGTGATAGGAGCCTTTTACAGCTCAAAAAGTGAAATAGGTGTCTTTTGGATAGGTATCCAAGAATACTTTAGACCGAAACTAGTTGGGTTGAACCGATGCAGGTTAGAATGTAAACAGGGACGGTTAAAGATAACCGTAGCTACTGTGAAATTGAAACAAAGAATAAGAAAGATGGTTGTGATTTAAAAATATGGTGTTGAATCAAACCCAAAAGTCTGAGAATGATGTAGATGTGGTCCAGGCACACTCAAACAAAGTCAAAATACACCAACTATGATTGGGAGTGTGCAAGGAAAGAAAAAAATATTGATCGAAAGCTCTCACCTCAAAACACAAATCAAGCAGAACACTAAGAAAGAAAATTCCTAGAGTGCCTATTCTATTATGTTTGTCTAGCTTATGCTATTTGTATGGACTGACTGTTATGAATAGAATAATAGAATTTCTTGGTGAGGAAGGCTTCCTATGAAGAAATAATTCTAAAGGGTGAGGTTTCAGGAATGTTATGGCGGGGGAGGGCTTTACTCTGAAGTATGACTCGATAGAGCAGCAAGCTGGGTGCCCACTTTACCATGATCGTGTGATCACCTAAAGCTTCTTCCAGGTAGGATATTGTTTAAGAATGTATGTATTTTGAATTTTTGTGTGGTCTGGTAAGACTCATAGAAAGAGAAAAGGATAGAAGTGCTTTTCTACGATTCGTTTGTCAACCATTAGTTGGTCATGACTTCCCATGTATAAGTTGCCCTCAATTAATGTGAGCTAATGAGTTAAATCAAAATGCAGTGAACTTGTTTTAAACCCAAATTTAAAGTATGATATTCGATGACAGCAATAGATGAACAGGAAGAGGGATTCTCTTTCACTAAAATGCAGAAAACAAGAATAAGAAGGTTGTTTTTAAATACACCAAAAGAAATGTGTCTTTCGGAGCAAGTAGAAAGAAGAGAATGTTCCAAGGAGAAAGTTTTAATGTGAATGCTACTAGAAGGGAAACAAACACACAAAATTTTTCTCCTAGGAATGAAGAAAGATGCAAGGAAACTTGAATGGGTCCCACCAGGCGTGCCAAAATGTTTCACCTGATTTCTTACTTTTCTTAGAAGTACTTGACGAAACAGATAAGGTAAAGGGTGGTAAGAGGAATACCTGATTTAGGATGGTTGAAGGTTATTTACGTGGTATCTGAATTCTGAATCAAAGTGATTGTGAGACCTTCCTTTTGGCTAGGAGGAACTACCTATATAAGAACCAAAACAAGACCACCAAAAAGAGTTAAACAATATGTAGTGGACTGCCTAGCATATGCTAGATCCTAGAAATAAGATACTTTATAGATGGTTGTCAATCCACTATTCAACACAATTCAATTCTGAAATAAAGTAAATATTGTCCTACTGTAGTTTAATATGATTTAGGCATCTCATATAAATGCAATAGGCTAGATCTAATCTAATAGGCTAGGCTAGAAGGAGATCCAAAGGTCAAGTAGGTTGGTTATAGGTGAATCTGAGCTAACAGGCTAGGTTAGATATAGATATGAAGATCAAATAGGTGTTCAAATAGGTATATGTTAGAAATAGGTTGTTATTCTGGAAGAAATAAAGTGACACAGAGACTGAACATGATTTTATGGAACTAATGACAGTTTTACTGTAACCGGAAATGATTAGAGATGACCGACGAAAGTTAAGTCGAGGCTAGTGGAATCACACAGTTTGGGTTTTTGGAGTTTTGGGGAAAAATTGGAGTGGATAGAAGACAGGGATTGATCACAGAGGGGCTATAGATATGTTGTGAAGGTTTGAGACTACTAAGGAGGTCAAAATGAGAAATTGGGCCAAGTATTAAGATGATTGGGTATGGAAGGTGGTTGCGACTGGAGAGAGGGAATGGAGAGAGAGTAGAAAACTAGGTTCCTTTATCACAAAGACTACAACTAATGATAAGAAAATGAAATATATAGAAGGAGGATACTTACTCTTCTGTGAGGTACAAGTCTGAAGAATAATGAAGAAGTTTCTGCATTGAAGGATGTAGGGAAGAAAGTTTCACTGTTGTTCCAGTACATTTGGTTTCCTTTTTTGATCACCAATCAATCTTCATTCTGTTTTCACATCTAAAGAGATCAAACTCGAGATCCAAAGTTTTCCCAACCAACAACCAACCCGTATTACAAAGCTATAGATGGGGCTAAATAGGCCATTTGGTCCATTCTGGTATAACCGGCATCGGTTTATGGTGAACTGACATCAGTTTAGGGAAAACTGACATCGGTTTGGGCTAGATATATCGGGTTGTTCAAAAGTTGCCTAGGAAGTTGTTCCACCATTTGATAAGGGTCTCTTCTTTTCCTCGGGGTGAAAATTGACCTTAGGAGGCTGTTAAATGTGAGGTGAGGGGATGGGTATAATGTTAGGTTTTATTTAGGACATTGGTTTAGGGTTTAGGTTAATGGGTCAAATGATGGGGGTGGTTAGGTGAGGTGCATTTAATAAAGGCAATTGTATTAAATAGGTGTATGAGGGTAGTGAATTAATTTAATGTAAATAATTAAATTAATATGTGTGTGGGTAAATGGTCATTAACTTAATTAAAATAATTAAATTAATATGTATGGAGATAAATGGCATTAATTTAATTAAAGTAATTAAATTAAAATGTGTGGGGTGTAGGAGGTAGGTGATAAGGTGTTGAGGATGAGGAAGTGATTATAGGGTTGCACTAAGGGACCAAGGTGATTACGACACGATTTCGGTGTCTAAAGTGTTTTCTCATTTGATAGGTTACTCATCTTCCTTTTCTTACTTGTGTTTTGTGACCTAATAGTTGGTTATTTTTCCTCCCTACATTAATTATAATATTTGTTAAATATTTAATAAATAAAAAATTCATATATCATAAATTGAGTTAACTAAATTTCAGCCTTAATTCTCCTCTCAAATCCATTTGTCATAGAGGGCATTCCAAGCTTCTTCAAGTGCACTGGTAGTTTGAAGAAGTATCCTCTTTGCATTTATGTTTCCTCTTTGTCATAGATATAAAAAATTAGCAAAAGAGTATGAATGTTTTTAAAATTTGTTATTTACACAATAAAATTACCTTGATATGTCTTTTAATTCTCCAAAACCTCTATGCAGCAATTTTTTTAACTAAATATGTTTTATAGTGCGCACTCCCAAAATCGTGTTGAGTTAATTCAATTAGCCTCTTGTGATTTTCTACTAGGATTTCATTCCACTCTCTATGACAATATGATTTGACTATTTCACACACTCGATCAACAATTCTTTTCTTGAAATACCTAAAACCAAGAATACATTAAAAACTTATAAATATTATATTTTTCAATCAATATAAATGAGGAAAAAATAAGTTTAAATTGACACAAACTATTAAAAGGATAAGTTGAAAAAACTAATTAAGAAACTTAAATAAAATATATATTATCCCTAAATATCCTCTAGTATATTTCTAGTGTTACTTATGTAGAGGGTCATTTTCAAGACCTCTCTTACTTTGTCTTCCAACATCTAAAGCTGGTATGGTTGGCACATCCTCCTCCTCGTCATACACCATAAGTGAATTTGGGATTATTCCATTGAGGATAGCTAGGTGGTTATTGTTGTCTATTTTTTCTTATTTTAGTTGGAGTGGGATGAGAGGGTCTTGCACTCGAATAAGGTTTGCAATATAATTATAATTTGTCATTATTGAATTAAATATAATCGATTTGAAATATATATATATATATATATATATATATATATACCTTTTAGATGGTGAATTCATCACTGCATCTAAAGGTCGTGTACTCCTATCACCCTCATCCTCCTTCAAGTCTATAAGTAAAGTAAACCTATCATAGTTAAGTGTTATTATTTTTAAATGACAATAAATAGTTTAAAATACTATAATTTTAATAAATAAAATTATATTTAGAAAAATATAAAAGCATACCTATGTGGTTAGTCCCTATATGTCAAGTGATGAACAAAGTTATGAAGACAATAACAATAACTAGTAGACTTGTCATTATAAAGTTGTATCATTAAAATTTGTAAGTATGAAAAATGCTTTCTAATTACAAAATAAAATGTAAACTAATATCTTCAAGGTGGGTGTGTGGAGGTCCATGGACATGCAAAAGTGGAAGGACATCATGGTGGGTCATCAAAATTCTCTATGTCGCATCATGATACACACAAATGTTAGATCCTCCACACATAATTGTGTCAATGAAACAAATCATAACTCCATGTTGTCTCTAATATCATAAAAATTAATATAATAATAGTGATATTGAAATTATACAACACTCCTAATACAATTATAAGGTTTAGAGAACATATAAAATTATATAAAAGTTCTAATACAACATGTTAGATTTTTTATGCACGTTTATTTGAAGAGATAAAGTGGATTTTTTTATGCACTTATTTACTTTTGAAAACCCTCTACTTAAAACTAGGTATATATTTTTAAATAATCATTTCATCACTATTATTTACTCTCCCTATAATCCATGGTTTAATATAAATATTATATGACTATAATTTGAAGGCTTCAAGAATTGCATAATGTCAATGTCAAATTTTCTCCTATATGCATGCATGATAAATTTGTACTATTTTTTTTCAAGGATATTTTAAAATTTTATTCCATATTACAATATAATTTAGTATTAATTCAATTTTTTTGCATATCTTCCCATAAGTGACTTTTTCCGCATCATTTACTATACCTCTTTCAAATTCCTATTAACTGAATTAGAGATATGATCATAATGGGTCTCTCTATATCTCTAACAAAATAACCTATATAAGCCTAATTTTCATCAAGCATGCCATTTTTTGGAGCATGTGAAATGGCACTTTCAGGAAAATGTAATTATCATATGTTAATCCAAATTCCACAACCTTTTCTGTCATCCTCATTTCCTCTTTCCAAATGGGAGATTCATAACAAGCATAGAGGAATTAAGGTGATTGATGAGGGATACAAGAATTAAAAATATAGTTGGATGTTTTTGCAATGAACACCATAAAATGGGGCATGTTTTTTCGGTGTAGGAGATAGATCACACCCACAAACATAAGGAAATAGGATATTTTCATGCTTAATACATGTATTAAGTGACCTAGAGAAGGAGAGGAAAATAAATATTCCTTTATCACTTCTTAACTCTTAATTAAATTTTAGGTTTATTTAATTAGGTTTTATTTGAAGTAATATTACAAATATTACACTAATGAAAGCACCCAGATTTACACCTTAGATCATAAAAAATCAACCATAAGTTAAACAATCAAGCACATTAAGTATATGCTATTTGAAGACATATAATAAGATAGAAAGAGGCACTTAACTAGTTCATAACATATTCAAGATGTGTCGATGTTTGATCTGGGAAAGAGTAGAAGTCTAAAATTTGGAACACTTACTGTCTGAGAGATGTGGAACCACTACATTAGGGACCATATAAATAGATTTTAATTACCGAATGGTATGGTCTTGATCAAACCACACGGTTATTGATCCCTTTCAAATAGATGGGGTATGTAACCTTCAGGTATCACTTTGTGTCATTATTTGTCTCTATTTGATATCTTTAACTTCGCATGAAACTCATAGATGTCACACCTCAAAACCTGCATAAAATATCCTTAGCTATCCAATAACACACTCAAGAAATCATTAGCTCTAAAAATAAAGATGAAAATTCTTGAGTTCAAACTAACCTCGACAGGTCACCTTGTTTGTGAATCACTTAAAAATTGTGCTAAATTTAAGACTTGATATAGTTCTCCTAGTGCTTTATGCAAAGGTGCATGCAACTATCCCTTGGTTTAGGATGGATATCCCTTATGCCTCAACACTAGATAGTGGGCTATGTTACTTCATAATAATGATAAAACCTTGTATGTAAATGAAAAATTCATAATTATGCCCTCCTATATTGTGTATGTAGTATAAAAATGTAGTCCTTACTTTTTTAGCTTAATAATTGGTAGATAGATAGGTGATTTTCAAATAATAAATTATTAGGTTATACGTGTGCATATATATGTGTGTGTATGTGTGTGTTATTACTTTGAAATTGATGACCTTAGTGGAGGGAAATTTTGACAAACCAAAATAGATACAGTTTGAAAGATAAAAAGAGTGACAAATGGGCCCATAAAGAGAAAAATGAGTGAAAAAATAAAGAGGGGCTAAAACCATACACAATGGTCAAAACCGTATGTATGCTCTTGACCTTGTTATATAGTCTTGGACTAGGCTCAAATAAAATAAAAAATAGTAAAAGAAAGATGTCAAGATATCTATATAGAAAGACTCAAAATCCAATAAAAGAGGTAAAAGTATCAAGAGGTCGAGTTCAATCAAGTAATAAAAAGTAAATCAACAAAGGAGTGATGCCACTAATAGATCTTGTTTCATTGTTCAAATCTCATATGTATATAACAAAACTAGAAAAAAGTATGATGTAATAATGAAAAATTGTATGCATATTTTGGTGTCTACATTTTTCCCCCCTTTGTTCTAATGAATTAAATTTACTAGTGTACAAACGAAAAGAGAATTGAACCTATGAGAGTGTTTGAAGCAAGAAACATAAAAGCATGTTCTAAGAAAAAATAACCAATCACGGACAAACAACATGAGTCATTTGTTAACCCACATGTAGAGATGTAGGAGAAGTGTTTCATAGGTATCAAAAGGGGATATTATAGTAATGGAGAGGAAGTTTTTGCAAACATGGAGATTTGAAACTCAGAAGTACATATATAGAGTTGAGGGGTGATCAAATCCTCTAATGAAGTGCCTTGATTTCACAATTACATGGGACTTGGTATGTCTATCAACACCAAGGGGGAAGAGTGTCACATGGATAGTTAGCTTGCCCCTAATAACACTTCCCGATAATGGGACGACAACTATTATAGATAGATCTAGGTCTCAAAATTTTCTAAAAACCCATATAAGGTGAAAGGGAATGACATCTCATTACTACCACCATGCATTATATGAGTGCATTATGTGATATGAGTTTTTGTGATTGTAAATATATTTGGATATTTGTTTATTTCCCCTATATTCATAATAAATATAGTGGCATTTGGTGCTCAGTTTTTTTGGGTAATCACAAGTTACCACAAGGGTGTTGATATTACATTGCATTGGGCAAGAAAATTTGGCCTTGCATGGACAACTTGATAAATTAGTATGAAGTTTGTGCAGGAGAAGATAGTCTTACATAGCTAACCCATTGTCTTTGCATAATGATTTTTGGATGAAGAGACAGGGGGTGACCTTACATAGTTAGCCCCATATATTTTCCCCTTTTTGATGAAAGGGAAAGTGTAAAACATGATTTTTTAGGTGAAATGGAAGAAACCAATCAAGATTGAAATATATTATAGTGCAGTAGATACAAATTATAGAGTGTGTGTTGAGAATTTGTGTTATCATGTAAAAGATCCATTGATAGGAAACACATTGTAAGTGTATAAATAAAACTAATAACATAGTTGATAAGAAAAATACATGTGCAATGTTGGAAAATAAGTGCAATGTAGGTTAGTGATGCATCAATGTATAAATGATGAGAAGCATGATCAAAACACCACAAACATGTGAAAATGGGAAACAAAGCACAATATATGGCATGCACAATTACAAATCCCTAATTGGATGAATTGAGTAAATAGTAAAGTAGGGTGTATAAATGTTAGCAGTAAAAGGTGTTATAAATAGTGTATTGAAAAAGTAAAATGTACTTTTCAGTGTGTGATTGTGATTAGTGTGATAAGAGTTTTGACTTTTTGAGGATGTAAAGAGCTATAGAGGTCATGTGGACACAATTTTAGTGTGTGGGAGATGTGATTTAGTCAGAAATGATGGATGAGTTAGTAAGTATATTTAATGTTGTTGGTTTTGTGCAAAATAGGGAATATTTCCCCTTTTGTTTAAATATTGAATTTGTCATATATTTATGAGACCAGACCGAATGGTCCAGTTTTTACACTTTGGTTAGGACCATATGGTACTAACCCTGAACTATACGGTCCTGACCAGGATCCATTTAGTCCAGACCTGAGTTGGTTAAAATAACTCAAATGTCTATGTTTGATGTTGTACGTGATTTGTATATGGTGCATGCATTTTTTATTAATGTATGGTGAGATCTTTACAATTTTTTGTGATGTTATAGCATAATGTTTGTTGTGTTTTGTGCTTACAGAGGGACATCCATACATGGGAGTAATGTGGTGGTCAATATATGATGACCATGATTTCTTTGGGTCTAGATGATGTAGGATGGGATTAATTGGATAGGGATATATTACAGCATGTGGCTTAATAGGTAGAACTACCCCCAAATACAAATTTTATTACAACTTTATGTGAATTTCGGAACATAAATACTTGTATGTTTTAGGTCTTGATAGGGGAGATGAAAATGACATTATAGGATGGATACCAGATATTGCAGCTACCTATTGTAGGTGAGAGGATGTAGGTATTTCCCCCATACATGTTTTATTACATGAGACATGCACAAAGATTCTGGGTGGGTCATGGTGATCTTGGGGAACCCATTATTAGAATGAGATTCATTGTGACTTCTACCATTCCACGATTTTGAAAATATATTGTTGTGGTTTTAGCATCATTTTTAGTCATAGATGGTGTGGGAGTCTCCATATCATATAGGATGTGGTAGATTTTCCAAGCCATAAAGGAGCATGGGAGACAATACATATGGGACAAATGTCTACTAGCCCACTTATATATAGATATATACATATATACATATTTACATTAGAGGTCCATGGTGGTGGTGTAGTGGAAGTGACACTATTGCATGTGTGGGTATATGATCATATTTTAGTTGTGTAGCCTATTTGTGGACCATAAATGGATTGGGCTCACATTGAGATATTTACAACAAGATGGAGCATGTCATGACATAAAATGCCAAATATTATGACATGAGGGTCATTGCTAAATAGATTGGGGCCATGAAATATTATTTGATGGTTATATATGGACTATAGAGAGTGGCCTAAGGATGATGTAGAGATGTGGATGATACGCTAGACCATGTGGCTAGAGGACTACTTTCCCCTCCAAGGGGAGCTATTACAGTATGAGTGTGTTAAGTGGAAGTTTTTATTATGTAAGAGGTATCCCCAGAACCATACCTATGGAGGATATCAACACATGTGGCACATAGAGAGGGGGCCAACCAAGGCCAACCCTAAAAGAGTTACTATTAGCACCATCTAATGAGGTGGATCCAGTGGTCATGGTGAGTGATTATGATGATGAAAGGTGTAGTGCAACCTATGCATCATGGTGAGATGATACCCAATGAGTATTATTTTTCCTAGTAGTGGTGGGATATCCATGGTATGGTATAATACCTAGATATTAAGGTGGTGTAGCCATGCCACCACCTGTAGGTGGAGAGGAAGAGAGATGGAGGTACCCCTGGTAGATATGCAATGGTAGATGCTATGGCATAACATAAATATTATATGATATTTTAATTTGTAATGAGTGTTAAAATATTTATAATTTTGAGTGTATGGTTATTGATATAGATATTGTGTTCATTACAAGTTATATTTTTTGGATGATGATCATAGTTACATCTATGCATACATTGCTCTACAATGTTCCTGGGGAAGTGGTGATAGGTGTAATGCTAGATCATATTGATGGTATAGCAAGAGAGTATGCCTACTTATTTGATCTAGTGGTAGTGGAAGTATCCACTTATACTATTTTACAGAGCAAGCAATATTAGAGGAAAGAAGATCTAGCTCAAAAATTAGAGTTGTATCTGGGGGAAGATCTAGCACAGGAATTGATAATGATATTGATGGAGTCCTAAAAATAGTATGCATAGGTATTAGCAGAGTATACCAAACTACGGGAGTTCCTATCATTTATCAGGATAGATCACAATCAAGAGAACAAAGGGACATATGAGGAGCCTCAAGTTCATGAGGACTAGTTCCTATTGAGAGTGGTGAGGAGGATGAGTGACTACACAAAGGGTTGAACCCTTGGCAGATTTTATATGGCATTTTTGTATACTTTTGATATATATATATATGAGCATGGATTTCATTATATGTGTAAAATTTGTAGTTAATGTGATGAGTAAAAAATGTGTCATCATTATGTCTTGATTGCTTGATAGGTTATTAAGAATGTGTGATTGAATTAAATAAGGATATATGTATGATTGGCATCCAGATGATAGAAATAGATTATTATATTATTAATGTGTGTAATTAGATTACAATCCTTTTTATCATAGATCAACTTAGATATTTATGATTTATGAAACGACAATGTATCGAATGATACATAGCTAAGCTCTATGAGTATGGTGTGCATGGCTTCCACGTAAGCTCCAATGGTCATATAAGGGGAGGAAACCTATTCTCATGAAATAAGGGAGGGAGATCCTCATATATACTATATGAGCCTTGTTAACACCTAAAATATGCTTACACTTAGCATTTCCTCCAATTCATTCAATTAACGACACTTCGTTAAGAAACCCCTCTTCGCCCCACTCTCACATTCCCATTCACAACCATCTTTCAGTCATATTCCTCCTATAATCATCTGATTTGGATAATATCTCTCTTAGTAGCTAAACATTCCTCTTTTTAACCATTTAGAATATCCCTAGTTATCTTTGAACCACTTCTGCAAGCTTCCTAGGCTATCTATCAGTCACAAATGGTTATCCAGACCCCTCCTAACTCGCAATGAGTCTCTAATCACTTGTTAATCAAGTTTAACTAGCCTAAACTACGCTTAACTAAGCCTAAAGAATGTTTACCCTAATCTAATCTAAAATTTATTTTTGAGCTTTTGTCCCACATGCACAAAAATTACAAACTCTCCAAAGTGGAAAACTATAAATAGAAGGCTAAGCCAACCCATTCAAAAACTTACAACTTTACGTAACAAAAAACCAAAACAAGCCTAAGAAAGCTTTGAGATCTCATTTGTATTAGCTTTAAGCTAATTATAAATTTGATCTTAATCTTACCTCCTCCATTGGCCTTGAGCTAATACCTCCATTTGCATCCATAATCCAAGTTTTAAGTAAATAGAGATTACCATAAGGTCTAGAAGCCATTAATGGTGAGACTCCATTCTTGAAAGATTGAGTTTCATATCAAACATCACATTTTATTACTAGGATATTCATAGGTTCAATTTTTTATATCTTTCAAAAGAGTAGAGAGTAGTATATATGCTAGGTTTTGATGTTTTTTTCAAAGTTATGATGCATGTATAGGCTTAACTCTTGTTTAGATCTTATCTCACAGTGAATGGTTAAGTTTAGTTAAGCTTTGAGGTTCTTTAGCCTCATTCCATAGCTTTGCAAATTTTCCATTGCATACAAGCCTTAATAAGAATAATACACAATTGTAAGAGTGATAGGTATGGAATAGAGGGGATGTGAGTTTAGATCATGGTGTGGTAGAGACATGGTGAATGAGAAATGATAGAGCATTATAAACTGCCTTAAGATAACTAGTGTGTAATATACATGATTATTAAAATTAATTGTTCATACTATAGATGGTGTCAGAGAAGAGGTGGAATTCACATATGTAACTTTTTGTGCCCACCTCTTCTTTGTGGTAAGACACTATTTTGTGGGTAATGGAGGATCATATGGAGGATTTTCTTCACTATGAGAAACATTATTTTATGCATTGATAGAAGAAGGATTGAGAGTTACACTTTATACAAGAAAATAACATGCAGGAGGTGAAGAAAATCTATCATAATTTAGTATCTCAAAAGTAATGATTCCTTTTTCATCTAGGAACCTGAATTTTTTATCTAGTGTATAATAATAATTATCACAGTGCCTAGTAATGCAATGAAAGTTACAAGAAGGACACTCATGTTCTCACACAATCCGGTGAGGAGGGTGATGATTGTTAGGTGGTAAATGTATCAAGATATTTTCCATGAGGGAAAGTAGAATATCGTGTGTTCAATCAACAAGCTTTTCATATTTGTGGTGAATCCTAATTATCAATTATGTGATAAAAACCAGAAACTTGGAAGACAGAATGGTTTAACGATATATGTGATGACAAAGTAATGTCAAGATGAATGGATGCAAAAGACACGAGAGACTCTTATTTCCAATGGATGAGATAACTTGTATGCATAAAATACTAAACAAGATAGATATTAGATAGATATTTGATGAGTTACACAGCAAAGGTCGGTCCTAGGAACCAATGGGATTCCTCAAAGGATGTCAACTCATTTTAAAATTAAGTGATTGTGATAATTAAATAATTAACAATACAAGGAATGTTTAGAATTCTAGGGGAATAGAGAGATCCTATTATGTGTGATAGGGGTTCCAAGTGAGGACTACGGTGAGCTTGAAATCCAAGAATTAGAACCGTTCGATGGCATCTTATTCTTATTGCATGATTTTGAGTTTCTCTTCTATCTCGTAGATTTCACATGTCCAGGTAATGGCGCAAAGGTTGAATTCGTGCATGGTGTCAAACTTCTCTTAGACGAAGGTTTGTTAAACAATCAAAATATCATAAATGTTTGTTATGGAATTTGATTCACCTAGAATTTTCATCTACAAGAAGACATGTCTTGAAAACAAGTTGATTAGATAGAAAAAGAATGATAAAATGGATGAAATTATGTAAATGTGATAAATATGATAAAATGACAGATATTGTTGGCAATTTTGGTAGAATCACTATAAATTCAAAGAGAATTGATGGTAATTTTTTAGGCAAATGTTGAATCCATAATACAATGTTGATTAGATGCAAAATAGTTGATTCAAAGACTGATTTAGACTAATAAATGATGCGTAATTAATTTAACAATATGAATGACTAGAGATAAATTACTGTGGTTTTGTAAAAAAGTGTACAGAGTTGAAGGATCCTTATAGATATTTTTGAATGCTACAAGGGCTTGACAGAGTTGTTGAGAATGTTAAAATTTTTGCGTTGATGTTGTCTAGGTTGGAGTGGAACAAATCTTAGCTACAAAATGCTTCTGGATCTGTTTGAAAGAGGTTTAGTGATTCTTCTATAATCATTGGTGAGTCTGTTAGAATCACTATAGATCTGGGAAAAGTGGGGAACCCACTTGGAATTGGTTTTAACAACTTCCAAATAATTTTTCTCAGGTTTTTTTTCTAAACTAACGGTTGATGAGGTTTTTAGGAGGTTGGGAGGTTAGATGACTAAGATAAAATGGGTTTATATGCGTTAAGGGTGGTTATGGAGGTTTTGGATAGGTAAATGGGTTTTACATGGGTAGAATGTGCTTTTAGGATAGTGAGATAGGTTTTAGGATTTTCAAATGAGGGTTTGAATGGTATATCCAAGAAATAGGTGTCTATATTTGCCCCTTTTTTCAAGTGGTTTGTGATGGAAAATACATCAGACAAAAACAAGTGAAATGATTGGTTTTGTGTTAGATAGGGGGTCTCCCCTCAAATTGGGGGTTATTATGATAAAGTGTAATAAAAATCAGTTTGAATAGGTTGTTGGATGAGGTAGGTTTGTGTGTTATTTTGTTTCTTTTAAAATGCCCCAACAATAGGCATGAAAACAAATTTCCACAAAGGTTGAATTTTGTGACTAGAGAGTCAAGTGATAGGGAAACAAATGGGTTCTCGACCTACAGACGTATGAATTATTTGTGGGAAAAGGGTTCCTGGAAGACGTAGGGTATCGATGATGTATTAGGAAATATAGGGTTGAAATAAATGATGTTGTCACAAAGGTGGGCTTATGCGACCAAAAGTCAAATGATAGGGGAACCAAAGAATTTGTGTCCTATATATAATATATATAGGACACAAATTCTTTGGTTGCCCTATCATTTGACTTATATATATATATATATATATATATATATATATATAATATATATATATATATATATGACTTGACGTTGAAAAGGGGAAAATGTTTTCCTAATGGTTATGAAATCACAAATGGATTTGATAAAGGTGGGTTTGATATATATTTTTTATTTTTTTATTTTGTAGAGGGTCTCGGGTCCTAAAATCGGAGCATATACTGAAATGTTGAATTTTGGAAAGGAATGATGAAAAAAATTATAATTTATCAAGTCTCAAATTCCATTTAATGATTTTTTGGATAAAAAGGATGGATATCCTAGTGATTTATATGAATCTCTAGAAATTAGCCCAATTACCGGCAACCGGGTGGGTGGGAAAAGTTTGGATATAAAAGATGGTTTGAAAGCTCATTTGTTACACTATGAGTCTAGAAAACAAGAGCCTAAAAAACCTAATTTCTAAGTGTTGTGTAGAGGCAACATAGGCCTACATATGCCAAGGTAGGTGGTGTACTTAATATTTTTGTTTTTTTTTGTTTTTTTGAAAATTAAAAGCCCTTAAAAACTACTGGAAATTTCATATAAAATTGCTAGCAATTTATGGGTTGCTGGTTATTTTAATGGGGTGACCATTTATTAGGTTATAGTCACTGGAGATTCTAAAACTGTTGTGATTTTATTGATTTTTGATC
Source organism: Taxus chinensis (assembly GCA_019776745.2). Taxonomy (NCBI): domain Eukaryota; kingdom Viridiplantae; phylum Streptophyta; class Pinopsida; order Cupressales; family Taxaceae; genus Taxus; species Taxus chinensis. The sequence continues at coordinate 351,275,811 of CM034154.1, read as the reverse complement.
AATTTTTGGTGGATTTTGAGTGATTTTTTCTTGTTGTTTTATTATTGGATACATGCTCGGGAGAGGTTGAATATAAGGGATAGGGTTCCAAAGATACTTCATGATGTTTGAACTTTATTGTCAGCTAATGATTGGGCTCACTTTTAAGTTCTTGGATTGGGTGGGATGTGTCACTACATACATGTCCATAGAGACATGAGTTTACTGTTGGAACTATTTTAGAGATGGGACCATATGACATACATGTTATGGCTACCTACTAGAGAGATGATGGTCACTATATAGAATGTGCACAAGATATTGTGCTTGCCAATACAGGGTGAGTATATTTATGTGATTAATGAGGCCATTCGAGGTGTGGTGATTCAGAATTTGTATGGTGATGATGGGGGAGATGTGGTATAAACTTCAGGGGATTTTTCATATGGGGCCCTATACAGTGATGATGAAGAGGGAAGGGAATTGATGGCTATGATTATCATGGGGATTAGTTTTTATGCTTTACTATATTAATCTAGATGTAACTTCTCATGGATGTTGACAGGGGTGGTGGTAGATATTTTGGTTTAGAGGACAGTTTATTGGGATCTGGAGTTGTTAGCCCAAGTGTACAAGGAGTTGTGGTCCTGGAACACTACATGGAGTTTTGAGGTTTATATATCATTTTTGTTAGAGTGATGGGTGTATGAGCACATTCTAGTGGCTTAGCCACGAGGATTAATTTGGGATTTTTTAGTGACTTTATTATATCTGGTTGGTTTAATGAGATAACAGACAGATTTTGTAGCTACCGGGCATGTCCAAGGTGATACTTATTACAGGCAGCTTCTATCAAATTTACAGGGTGCGGATGTTAATTGGAGTCTATATACAAGTTTTCCAGTATGGACTGGTGCAGAGGGAGAGTTAAGAGCACAACAAAAGGATAGATGGGTGCATGGGTAGAGGGAGGATCAGTGGGATTTGATCCAATTTATTCATGTCTAATGATAATTTTGTTTGATTTAGGATGTGCTAAAGATAGTAGTGTCATATTGGTGTGATGATGTAGAGACTAATGTACCACTCCCATTTTTTCAAGAGGTGGTGAATATGGCGGATGAGGAGGGGGTGGGGGTAAGGGTGTATAGGTAGGGACTATGGGTTGGATATTATGATGTTGGGCTGATTGAGGCCTATGTGGCATGGTGGAAGGGGTAGGTGGATGGTTTTGAGAGGTGGATGCGAGCTCGTGTAAAGGAAACACCTCAGGAGGGTGGTGGTGGTGGTGATGGTTAAGATGATGGTGGTGGAGAAGAGGAGGATAGAGTGGTTGTATTTGAGGTTGAGAAGGCTGCATTATTAGATAAGCGAGCCATATTGACAGGTGAGAGATATGGGCTAAGCCAATAACTTACTATTGTGTAAGAAAATCTCACACATGCCATAGCTAATAGGGATAGGTATAGGTAGGACATGGAGGCCTTGCAAAAGGCCTTCAGGGTGAAATTTATCTCCTTTTTAGGGTATGAGCTAAATTATTATCATGCTCATACTAGCAGATAGATGGGACCACATAGTAGTGTGGATATAGCCAACTAACAAGAATTCTGCGAGGAGTTATATTATTATGAGGTGATAGTGTGACATAGTCTTCCAGATGATCCTCGTTATATAGTTTTTTTAGTGTGATGATAGGTGGCTCCATCAGGAAGTGTTGTAAGCATTGGTTAACAACCATGAGGTCAGAGGGAGGACCATATAGAGGTTCAGATGGAACTTAGGGGAGCAGTGCAGGAGGGAGTGTTAGTTTTATGAACATTCATTTTACTCATTAGTTTTTGTAGATATGATTTTGATATATGAGGCTCATTTTAAGCCCTTACTAATGATTTATATTGTTGATATACAGGTCTTTTCATGTCATTGATGATGTATAAACATATATATATATATATATATATATATATATGATTTTTTCAAATATTTCCATCTTAACATAAATAATTAATTAAAACATCATCAACCACATCTACATTCATCACAATGCAATCATAATTAAGAACACAAAACACAACTCCATGAAAAAATCATATATATATATATATATATATATATATATATATATATATATATATATATATATATATATATGATTTTTTCATGGAGTTGTGTTTTGTGTTCTTAATTATGATTGCATTGTGATGAATGTAGATGTGATTGATGATGTTTTAATTAATGATTTCTGTTATGATGGAAATATTTGAAATATATGATTTAAATTGTAAATTCATGTGATTATGAGATGATTTTGCAGTGATAAAGGGTAATCTTGTTGTATGATTTAGGCACTTATGATGGATAAGAACTATATTTTGGAATGTTTTCTTTTTACAGTTTTGGGCGCATACATTGCATGATGGTAAATTTATTTATATGTGTGATATTACACATATGGCCTTATATTAGATGTTAATGTATAACCAAAAATGGTTTGTCACACTAGGATCATAGATAAATATGATATAATGTGATGTTATCCTTTTTCTGACACGAGAAAGGTTTTGTGTGTAGCAAGCATAGGTAAATGGGTTCTTCCTAATAGATCCCATGGTTTTACCCCATCTTTATTGTATTTGATACAAGTTAATGTATGCAGGAAGCTTAAATTTTGGGGAAATTTGATCAATGCGGAAAGATTTCCTGGGATAGTTTCTTTTTGATTTTTTTGTATGAAGGTTTATCGATGTGATAGGCCCCTTTTTGATATAAGGAATTATCAATGGGGTAAATCCTTATTGTGAATTTTTATTGAGTATCCATCCTTCAAGGGAAGGGTATGTGATTTTATTAATTTTTATTTCATGTTATCCATCCTTAGAGGGAGTGGTCTATAATTTTATTTATCATATTTTGTTTTTTGATATCCATCCTTCGAAGGATCATTTTATATTTTTATTGTATCTATCCCATAGATATTTTTATTTTGAGTTGAGGGAAACCCTAGGGTAACCATGTAGAAGGGGATAAGATAAGCATGAAAGCTACACTTATGTCCTTGTCATGTCATTAAATAGGATAAGAGATGGGGATGGTGTGAGTAATGATTGTGGGGTTCCCTAACCATGAGTGAGGATCTTGTCCATGAGGAATAAGCTATGAGCAAGGCCTTCATGCCCATATTCAAGGTCATGATAGGTATGTTGATGGAAAATACCACATGATTCCAAATCATTATGGGAGTAATAAGATGTGTGGATCAATCAATGAATATCATAGTTTGATTAAGATATGTGGATAAGTTAATAGTAGAATGGTTATAAGTACAGTGCATTAAGAGGCTCCTTTTTAGGTTTACCATTGAGAGAGGCTGAGTGATAAGCCCCAAATCTATATTTATGATTAATAATATATGGTCCAAGCCAGTTTCGATAAAACTTCCCACGTTCACTCTTTTCCATGTTAGTGGTGTGTTAGTTTTTTTTTACAATAAGATCATTGATGTTAAAGTCATGTTGTTTGATATGTTTTTTGTGATATCATTTGATGCATTCTTGATATATTATATGTTCGAGGGATGTTAGAAGACATTCATATAATAGTTCAAGTTGTGATAATAATTCTTGATGATAATCCTCATCTTGTGGGATATATTTAAGGGAAACGCATAGAGATGGTATTTGGAATTCAAGAGGAAGGATGTGTTATCCAAAATTCACCCCCCAGGGTTAATTTGATAACATGCATAAGAATTCTCAAGTCCCAGGAAAATGGATTGATTTAGGGCAAAAATCATGTTTCTAGGGTCCCCTCATATTTTTTTCTAACTCCCCTGGCCGAAGAAGCAAAGAGAAAGCTCTGACGAAAGGTGAAAAAAGTGGCAAAAACAAGCTTGGGACAGGAAAAATCGTGAAAATTGGCTAAGTCCTAGTCCTCGCAAAAGTTGAAACATTTGGGACATCGAGGCATGGATCGGCCGAAAAGCCTCCAGGCGGCCTGCGCAGCAAAGGGACATCTAGGACATCGGGACGCGTCAGACGTGGAAAGCCAGTTTGGCTGAAGGAGAAGAAAGTCCACTAACTACTCTGGGACATTTGGGACATGAAGATGTGAAGGGCGCGAACCGCCCGGTTTGGCTGAAAAGGAGAACTTTCGCACTAAGAATTTGGGACATTTGGGCCGTGAGGACGTGAAGGACGCAAAAAGGCAAAGCGGCCGAGAGCAAAGGAAGCCCATTTCGGACGGTTCAGAAGAATTTGTCCCAGACAGTCTGGGACAGTTGGAACAAATGGACGCGAAGGATGTAAACCGGCCGGTTCAATCAAAATAGGAAACTTCAGCACTGGGATAGTTGGGACAAAGGGATGCGTGGGACGTGGATAGCCGAAGGAACCGAAAGCCAATCAAGCAATGCCACGTGTCATTAGCCGAATGAGGGACAAGGAAGCCCATTTTGGGTGGATCGGGAGTTTTTGTCCCAAATAGTTTGGGACATCCGGAACAAATGTACGTGAAGGACATGAAAATCTGGTAGGCCTGAGAACCAATCAAATCATGACATGTGTCACAAGGGAGAAAGTCCAAAAGTCAAAGGGCGAGGTTTCAAGCACTGACCCGAGCCAATGAAAAGAGGACACGTGTCCAATGAAGTAGGAAAACCCGTAGGATAGGGAATGAGAGATAATAACGCATCCAATCAGCATTTGACACGTGTCGTCCAGGTGGCAGAGCACGGTAAAAGATTTCAAAATCCGTTTTGGCCTGTTTCATGCCCTAAATCTTCAGATCATCATATCTTTCGATCCAGAGCTCAGATTTGCACGTTCTTTATATCAACGAAAAGCTATTGAAATTATCTATATGATTCTGGGATAAATCTTGCATTTTGGTGCAGTCTGGAAAGTGAAAATTAAGAAAACATCCCTGACGCATGGTAATGCCCGAAGTGACGCTCCAACAACCAGCTTTAATGCAACAGACAGTTCGCCGCTTCTATTAGACAGCCTACCATTTTGCCCAGATCCGCCACTTTTGCCATAATGAGATGATTTAAAATATGACCTAGAAGTGGTTGGGGCAGATTCTGAATTTCCTCTCTTTTCCCTCTCTCATTCTTCCTAATTTGACTCCTTCTTCCACTCCTAGAAATCAGAGTTCAAATGAAGCTTCCACTTCATCTCCAAGTGCCCCAAATGAGCTTCAAGAGGTCATGAAGCAATTGCAAAACCTAGGCAATGAGCTAGTTACTCTCAAGAGGCAACAAGCCCAAGGTTTCAGACCTTCTTATCAACCCCAAGCTCAACCTAATAAGCAGCCATACCAACCATAAAGACCACCTAATCCAGCTGCAAATATGAATCAAACAAGGCCTCCTACCAATAGACCATTCCAGCCCTATAATCCAAATGCCATATCTGCCTCTAAAGCATTAGTGCCAAAACAGAACAACATTGCTCAGGAATACGATTGGTGCTTTCCATGCAACGAGCCTCATAACCAATCCATGTGTTTCAATGGTGCCCTCAATCAAGCATTGATGGTGACAACTACTGGTGTGGAGGGTGAGGGCAGTTAAGGAAACAGTCAACAACAAGAAACATTCCAACAGCAATCAGCCCCACATGACACCACATTGGTGAACTGGCAAGCAGAGGATTTCTGTGGCATGAATCAGGTGGTTTCTCAAGGTGTTGCAGCCAACACAAGGTCAAAAAGGAGGAATTTGGGTGAAGAACAGCCATTAGACCCAGCCAATCCACAACCTCCCATGGTTCCGCAAGTGGTTGGCAAGCAAAATCCAATTTCAAATGCACAAGGGCAGCCAAGAATAGCCCCTAGGCCAACTCAAATGCCAGTTGTTACTGCCCACGTACAAGGAGTAAATGTGCAAACCAAGGGACAACAGAGAGATCCTTCATCACCATCCAGTATCATTGATCAGATGAAGAAGACGAACATCAATATATCTATGTGGGAATCCCTATCCATCCCAGGCCAAAGAGATCTGCTGTAAGCTACCATGAAGGATTGGCCAACTTCGAATCAGCAGGTTCAGATGCAAGAAAAAGTGCTTACAAATGCTGCCCAGCCTGAAGGAAGTCATGGAGCACAACAAGGTAAAATGTTGAAGCCCCCCCCTTTCTATGTTTCGTTAATCATTGGAAATCAGCTAGTACATAATTACATGATAGACTCCTGGGAAAGTAGCTCAGTAATGCCTAAACAGATAGCTGATCAGCTAGGGCTCTAGTATGAAATAACATCTAAAGGGGTAGTGCAGCTAGATGGGACAGCAATAGCAACAGTTGGAGTGATTATAAATTTGAGTCTTACATTGCATGCATGTCCAAATGTTTTTGTTTTATAAGATGTATCAATCATAGACCTTCCACCACTCTTTGCATTGTGCTTGTCAAGAGACTTCACTTCTAAAATTGGAGGCTATCTTTCGGCGGATTGGTCTCACATGTTGTTTAGAATAAGGTATGGAACTAAGGCTACAATTAGGTCTGAACCTATTGCAAACTTCCATATTGAGCCTTACACTCCAAGTCAGATTAATGCCAATTGCTTAGTATTTTATCAAGAAGATCACCCTAGCACTGACGAGGCTGACACCAAGGTTGGAAGTATCCTGGATTTGAGTCTTGATGAATGGGAAAGCAAGGTGCATGCTTTTGATCCTTATCAAGAAGTAGAAGAATCTAAGCTAGGGGTTTATTGTTTACATGAAGAGGATCAACCTCTCCCCAGCATCACCAAGCCAAATCATAAGGAAAAGAATGAAGTATGGCAACTGTTTTTTGATGGATCAAGGAGTAGAAAAGGAGCAGGAGGAGGAGCTATGCTCGTTTCACCACAAGGTATAAGGTATTACTCAGCCTTCCGTTTCCAGTTTTCCTGTTCAAATAACACTGCTGAATATGAAGCCTTGGTGTAAGGGATACATTGGGAAATCAAGAAGAAAATAAAGAACTTGCAATTCTTTGGTGACAGTGAACTAATCGTCAATCAAGTCAGGGGACAACATGCTACAAAGAATGAATTGCTAAAGAACTACAAGAACAGGGTATGTGACCTCGTTGAGGATTTCGAAGCTTTCAATATTACATCCATACCTAGGAAGAAAAATGAAGCCGCGGATAGGCTCGTAGCTATTGGAGCAATGTTTGATGTGGTTGACAACATCAAAAGGGAAAAAACACAGCCACATGTCCATGTGATTGTGAGGCCAGCAGTTCCAGATAATAACACCAGCTGGCAGGTGTTTGAGACCGATCAACAGATCATCAATTTATTACAAGAAGAGGCTGAATTCTCAGCTAGGAATTAGGACAGATTAGAGCAGCAATATGGGGATCAAGTAGTGCAGCTGTAGACAAACAAGCTTCCTAGGGGTTTAGTAACATTGGATTCTATCTTCAACCCTAATGACCAGTTTCGTAAGGAAAAGGCTAACATACAGGTCAAAAGAGAAAATTCAAAGCCAATTCCAGTTGGGGAAAACAAAAAACTTCAAATTGGCAAGGTAGCCACTGAACAGGAGAAATCAGATTTCATACAACTTTGCCAAGAATTTCCAGATGTCTTCGCTTGGAGCTATAAAGACTTGAAAGGTTTCAATCCCAACCTGGCTCAGCATACCATAGAATTGGATCCAGATGTTAATCCCATCAGGCAAAAACAGAGACCAGTCAACCCTCACATTGAGCCTCTAATGAAGAAAGAGCTAAATAAGATAATAGAGGCAAGCATTATATTCCCGATCAAGCACTCAAGCTAGTTCACAAACTTGGTTCTGGTCAGGAAGAAGAGCAGAGAAATCAGGTTGTGTGTAGATTTCTGAGACCTAAATAGGGCATCTCTCAAAGACCATTACCCACTTCCTTCAATGGCAAAAATATTGCAAGTAGTATCTGGTTCGGAGAGATTCTCTCTCCTAGATGGCTACTCAGGGTATAATCAGGTAATGGTGAAGGAAGATAACCAGTTCAAGATGGCTTTCACCACCAAATGGGGGACCTATGCCTACAAGAAGATGCCATTTGGGCTATCAAATGCTGGAGCCACTTTCCAAAAGGCAATGAATATGGCATTCAAGGGGTTGATCAATAAAATAGTTTTGATATACCTTAATGACATCATTGTATTCTCTAAAAATGCAGTGGATCACCTCTTTCATCTGAGGCAGGTATTTCAGACGTGTAGAAGATTTGGGGTATCATTGAATCCCAAAAAATGCATATTCTTGGCTCATGAGGGAAAACTTCTTTGCCGTATTGTTTCAAAGGAGGGATTGATGATTGACCCAGAAAGAGTTGAAGCAATTCGAGCGTTGCCATTGCCAAGTCATAAGAAGGCTCTTCAAAGCTTCTTGGGAAGGATCAATTTTGTCCGCAGGTTTGTTCCAAACTTTGCAGCTCTCGTAAAGCAAATAACACTGATGTTGAAGAAGAGCATGGCATTTAAGTGGACATCTGAAGGCAAGGCAAGTTTTGAGGCAATAAAAGAGGCTATATCTCAAGCTCCAACTCTCTTCAATCCAAACTTCTCCAAGCATTTCATGTTATATGCCTTTGGTGGTGGAGATACAATTTCTGCAATCTTGGCACAACAAAACAAAGAAGGATTAGAACAACCAGTTGCTTTCTTCAGTCAAGGCTTGGAGGAATACGAAACTAGGTACTCTTTCATTGAAAAGCATGTACTTGCAGTGATCAGGAGTTTAAAGAAATTCAAGCACCTAGTCTCAAACAACAAGGTCCAGTTGTTGGTCTCGCATGCTGGAGTTAAGGACTTCCTCCTCAACAAGGATCTGAATGAGAAATGTGTAGGATGGATAACTCGTGTCATGGAATATGACATCAAGATCAAGGTCACCAAACTAGTACGTGGGAAGGGACTATGTGAACAACTAGCCTTGATTTGACAAGTTGAAGCATGTAACGAACAAGATGTTGTCTTGGTACTACAAGATGGTCAAGAACAGGAAAATGATAATGTGCTCACTCCCTGTTGGACTCAAAGTATGATACACCTCTTACAGACAAGCCTATGCCCTCCAGAAATGAGCAAAGTGAAGAGGAGATACTTCAGGTTGCAGGTTGTTCCATATGCCATTGTTGATGGAGTTTTGTTCAAGAAAGATGTGAATGGAGTGCTGCTGAGATGCATTAGCACAAATTAGATTCAAAGGGTGTTGGAAGAGTTTCATGGTGGACCAGCTGGTGGTCATTTTGCACTAAGAGTGACAGCTCTAAAAATCATGAAGGATGGTTACTATTGGCCTAAAATCTTCAGTGATTGCTATGCATGGATCAAGAGGTGTAAGAATTGTGCATTCTTCACAGGAAAAGAAAGACTTTCTACCCTTCCATTACATCCAATCTCATTTGACCAGCCATTCATGCAATGGGGTTTGGACTTCATTGGAGTCATTAATCCCAATTCAAGCCAAGGGCACAAATGGATTTTGACAGCCACAGACTACTTCACCAGATGGACAGAAGCAGTAGCACTCACAGAGGCAAATGAGTCTAGCATCTTAGACTTTTATGAGGGGATAACTACCAGGTTTGGTGTACCTACTACAATAATCTCTGATAATGCATTGGAATTCATTGGATCTAAGGTGACTGAGTGGTCTGTCGAGAACGGGATCTACCTAAGCACTTCATCAAACTATTACCCTCAAGGTAATATCCAGGCTGAGTCTACAAACAAGAACTTGTTGAGGATCATTAGGAGGACTCTTGATGAGAATCAGATGTCTTGGCATACCAAGCTGAAATCAGCCTTAAGGGTTGATAGGATCACTCCCAAAAGATCCACAGGTAATTCTCCATTCAGGCTTGTCTATGGAAGAGAGGCAATCTTGCCGATGTCACTTGAGTTGCCAACATTGGAACTCATGAAGCAACTGGAGTTTCTTGAATTTGAGCCCATGGAGGTGAGGTATGCAGAGTTGGTGGAGCTACAAGAGATCAGAAATCAGGCATCCCAAGCGATGGAAAAGGATCAACCTTTGATCAAGAAGACCTTTGATAGAAAGGCCAAGGATAGATCTTTTCAAGTTGGAGATCTAGTGTTGAAATGGGAAGTGGACAGAGCAAAACCGGGAAGGCATTCAAAATTTGATGCCATTTGGAGTGGCCCATACGTGGTCACAAAGTGCAAGAATAGCAATTCTTTCTAATTAGCCTCACTTGAGGGTGAAGAACTGTAGATTTCAGTCAATGGAATCTATCTCAAGCATTGCTTCTAGAGGGAAGTTCACTACCTCTATAAATATTAGATTAGATTTTCTTTCCTTCAAGTGCTTGTGCACATTGTTTTGCTGTAGGTTAGTCTTGTTTTCCCTAAGTGCTTTGGCACAGCTTGCTGTCCACAGAGATGTTTAGCAGTCCTTGCTTTCATCAGGTGATATTCCATCTTCCTCCTTACACATTCTTAGTCAATTGGGATTCTAAACTGAATGTTTGATAACTCCATGCCCAATGGACTGCTTCTGGCTACTGGTCATTTCACCTTACAGGCAGGTACCCCCACTGAGTCGCCAATTGTTATGAAAAATTCACCCCCCAGGGTTAATTTGATAACATGCATCAGAATTCTCAAGTCCCAGGCAAATGGATTGATTCAGGGCAAAAATCATGTTTCTAGGGTCCCCTCAGATTTTTTTCTAACTCCCCTGGTCAAAGAAGGAAAGAGAAAGCTCTGAGGAAAGGTGAAAAAAGTGGCAAAAACAAGCTTGGGACAGGAAAAATCATGAAAATTGGCTAAGTCCTAGTCCTCGCAAAAGTTGGAACAGTTGGGACATCGAGGCGTGGATCGGCCAAAAATCCTCCAGGCGGCCCGCGAAGCAAAGGGACATCTGGGACATCGGGACGCGTGGGACGTGGAAAGCTGGTTCGGCTGAAGGAGAAGAAAATCGACTAACTGCTCTAGGACATTTGGGACATGAAGACGCAAAGGGCGTGAATCACCCGGTTCGGCCGAAAAGGAGAACTTTCCCACTAAGCATTTGGGACATCTGGGCTGCGAGGATGCAAAGGACGCGAAAAGGCGAAGCGGCCAAGAGAAAAGGAAGCCCATTTCAGGCGGTTCAGAAGAATTTGTCCCAGACAATTCCAGACAATTGGAAAAAATGGACGCAAAGGACGCGAACCGGCCGGTTCGGCCAAAACGGGGAACTTCAGCACTGGGACAGTTGGGACAAAGGGACACGTGGGATGTGGATAGCCGAAGGAGCTGAAAGCCAATCAAGCAACTCCATGTGTCATCGGCCGAATGAGGGACAAGGAAGCACATTTTGCATGGATCGGGAGTTTTTCTCCCAAATAGTCTGGGACATCTGGAACAAATGTACGTGAAGGACACAAAATCCAGCAAGCTCGAGAACCAATGAAATCACGACACGTGTCACAAGGGAGAAATTCCAAAAGTCAAAGGGTGAGGTTTCAAGCACTGACCCGAGCCAATAAAAAGAGGACACGTGTCCAATGAAGTAGGAAAACCCATAGGATAGGGAAGGAGAGATAATTACGCATCCAATCAGCATGCTTGACACGTGTCGTCCAGGTGGCAGAGCGCGGGAAAAGATTTCAAAATCCGTTTTGGCCTGTTTCGTGCCCTAAATCTTCAGATCGTCATATCTTTCGATCCAGAGCTTAGATTTGCACGTTCTTTATATCAACGGAAAGCTGTTGAAATTCTCTACATGATTCTGGGATCAATCTTGCATTTTGGTGTAGTTTGGAGAGAGAAAATTGAGAAAACATCCCTGACGTGTGGTAATGCCAGAAGTGACGCTCCAACAACCAGCTTTAATGCAGCAGACAGTTCGCCGCTTCTGTTAGACAGCCCGCCACTTTGCCAGGATCCACCACTTCTGCCATAATGAGATGATTTAAAATACGACCTAGAAGTGGTTGGGGCAGATTCTGAATTTCCTCTCTTTTCCCTCTCTCATTCTTCCTATATATTGAAAAGAGGAGCTTCTTTCAAAAGGTTGAACATTTTCTATTTTTCTCCTCCCTTCTTCTCCTATCAGGCGAATTCGTGGAGTTCAAACCTCTAATTTGAAACTGTAATATGACTCTCCCTCTTGGCATTCTGTAGTGCGTTGTATCAATCTTTGGAGCAAGTAATACATGTCTGTGGATGATTCTCAACCCTCTCTATGTTCATTTTGCATCCTCCTGGTCTTTCACTGCAAGTTTTGTTATCTGTGCATGATCTTATATCACATTTGAATGGTCTGTGTTTACTGGCAAGATAGGTTGTTCTTCATTACTCGGTGCATCACCTCTATTAGCTTAGATTTATTTTTATGCATCTTCTTACCCTGTCTCCTTGGCAGATTAGATTAGGTTTCGAGCAAACCCTCTGCATATTTCGTGTGCATCTGAACAGAGGAATAGGAACCAACCTTCTCTGGAGAATCCTTTCTCACTTTTCAAGTCCCACACTTGGAGAAAGGATTCAATGTTATGCAATCACACTGGATGATAGTATGGTCAACCTAGAAACCTGACCAGCATCCAGGGGTGCTATGATTTTGCACTAACAGTTTTGGCACGCCCGGTGGGACCTAGAGGTCTCATTTTTTTTGTCGCAGGGTTGATGTGCATCTGCTACATTTTTCTTGCTAAAAAAGAGCTATTATTTGCATATCTGGCGAATCCAAGGGAAAAAATCAACTAGTTTCAGCAGTGCAGGCCTGAAAACTTATGAGAAGAATCACAAGGTCAAGAGTCAGAGAAGAAGAAGTGCTATTTTAATACCTGCAATTATCTCCAAGAAGAAGGCAAAGAGGAAGAAGGATTCAAAGGTCTCCATCTCCACCAAACAGAACTCTCTCAACTCCTCCACCTGGTAGGCCTTTCATTCAGTCAACAAGGGTTTTAAGACCAATTAGAATGGCTCAGAACAACCCCTACGTCAACTTCACAGGAAGCAGCCCACTTGCTCTCAATGCACAACATCCAGTCCCTATTGCAGCCTTGAAGAACATTCCCTACTTCACTGGAGAAAATCAGACTACTCCAGGTGATCATGTTAAAGATATTGCTAACCTTTGTGCAATTCATGAAATCAATGAAATGCAAGTGGCTGTCAAGTTACTGGCATCTTCCTTCAAGGGTAAAGCATTACAATGGTTTAGGAGCCTTGGAGCTGGTTCTATCACAAACTAGAATCAGCTATGTATTGCACTTCATGAGCAATTTGGAGAGAAGGGAGACAACTTGTCTCTTTTGGAGCAGCTGACAACTATCAAGAGGGCTCCCAATGAGCAGCTGACCGATTTCAACTTCAAATTTCAAAAAACTTGGGAGAGGATTCCAGTAGCAGTCAGGCCAACAGCAGAAGGTGCTTTTCTCTACTATCTCAAAGCTTTAAATTATGATATTTCTATGTTGATTCAGTCCATGGGAGGCATAACTATCCCTATGGCTTATAGCATTTCCATTAGGGCTGAAAATTGTTTAATCCAAGCTGGCAAACTTGCCCCTAGGCCTCCCATGCCATTGTTTCCAAGTTTAGAGAGTCCAAACACTAGTCAAGCACCTAATTTGACTCCTTCTCCCACTCCTAGAAATCAGAGTTCAAATGAAGCTTCCACTTCATCTCCAAGTGCCCCAAATGAGCTTCAAGAGGTCATGAAGCAATTGCAAAACCTAGGCAATGAGCTAGTTACTCTCAAGAGGCAACAAGCCCAAGGTTTCAGACCTTCTTATCAACCCCAAGCTCAACCTAATAGGCAGCCATACCAACCACAAAGACCACCTAATCCAGCTGCAAATATGAATCAAACAAGGCCTCCTGCCAATAGACCATTCCAGCCCTATAATCCAAATGCCATATCTACCACTAAAGCATTAGTGCCAAAATAGAACAACATTGCTCAGGAATACGATTGGTGCTTTCCATGTAACGAGCCTCATAACCAATCCATGTGTTTCAATGGTGCCCTCAATCAAGCATTGATGGTGACAACTACTGGTGTGGAGGGTGAGGGCAGTCAAGGAAACAGTCAACAACAAGAAACATTCCAACAGCAATCAGCCCCACATGACACCACATTGGTGAACTAGCAAGAAGAGGATTTCTGTGGCATGAATCGGGCAGTTTCCCAAGGTGTTGCAGCCAACACAAGGTCAAAAAGGAGGAATTTGGGTGAAGAACAGCCATTAGACCCAGCCAATCCACAACCTCCCATGGTTCCGCAAGTGGTTGGCAAGCAAAATCCAATTTCAAATGCACAAGGGCAGCCAAGAACAGCCCCTAGGCCAACTCAAATGCCAGTTGTTGCTGCCCACGTACAAGGAGTAAATGTGCAAACCAAGGGACAACAGAGAGATCCTTCATCACCATTCAGTATCATTGATCAGATGAAGAAGACAAACGTCAATATATCTATGTGGGAATCCCTATCCATCCCAGGCCAAAGAGATCTGCTGCAAGCTGCCATGAAGGATTGGCCAACTTCAAATTAGCAGGTTCAGATGCAAGACAAAGTGCTTACAAATGCTGCCCAGCCTGAAGGAAGTCATGGAGCACAACAAGGTAAAATGTTGAAGCCCCCCCCTTTCTATGTTTCGTTAATCATTGGAAATCAGCTAGTACATAATTACATGATAGACTCCGGGGCAAGTAGCTCAGTAATGCCTAAACAGATAGCTGATCAGCTAGGGCTCCAGTATGAAATAACATCTAAAGGGGTAGTGCAGCTAGATGGGACAGCAATAGCAACAGTTGGAGTGATTATAAATTTGAGTCTTACCTTGCATGCATGTCCAAATGTTGTTGTTTTACAAGATGTATCAGTCATAGACCTTCCACCACTCTTTGCATTGTGCTTGTCAAGAGACTTCACTGCTAAAATTGGAGGCTATCTTTCGGCGGATTGGTCTCACATGCTGTTTAGAACAAGGTATGGAACTAAGGCTACAATTAGGTCTGAACCTATTGCAAACTTCCATATTGAGCCTTACACTCCAAATCAGATTAATGCCAATTGCTCAGCATTTGATCAAGAAGATCACCCTAGCACTGACGAGGCTGACACCAAGGTTGGAAGTATCCCGGATTTGACTCTTGATGAATGGGCAAGCAAGGTGCATGCTTTTGATCCTTATCAAGAAGTAGAAGAATCTGAGCTAGGGGTTTATTGTTTACATGAAGAGGATCAACCTCTCCCCAGCATCACCAAGCCAGATCATAAGGACAAGAATGAAGTATGGTAGCTGTTCTTTGATGGATCAAGGAGTAGACAAGGTGCAGGAGGAGGAGCTATGCTCATTTCACCACAAGGTATAAGGTATTACTCAGCCTTCCGTTTCCAGTTTTCCTGTTCAAATAACACTGCTGAATATGAAGCCTTGGTGCAAGGGATACATTGGGCAATCAAGAAGAAAATAAAGAACTTGCAAGTCTTTGGTGACAGTGAACTAATCGTCAATCAAGTCAGGGGACAACATGCTACAAAGAATGAACTGCTAAAGAACTACAAGAACAGGGTATGGGACCTCGTTGAGGATTTCGAAGCTTTCAATATCGCGTCCATACCTAGGAAGAAAAATGAAGCCGCGGATAGGCTCGCAGCTTTTTGAGCAATGTTTGATGTGGTTGACAACATCAAAAGGGAAAAAACACAGTTACATGTCCATGTGATTGTGAGGACAGCAGTTCCAGATCATAACAGCAGCTGGCAGGTGTTTGAGAACGATCAACAGATCATCAATTTCTTACAAGAAGAGGCTGAATTCTCAGCTAGGAATCAGGACAGATTAGAGCAGTAGTATGGGGATCAAGTAGTGCAGCTGTAGACAAACAAGCTTCCTAGGGGTTTAGTAACATTGGAGTCTATCTTCAACCCTAATGACCAGTTCCGTAAGGAAAAGGCTAACATACAGGTCAAAAGAGAAGATTCATAGCCAATTCTGGTTGGGGAAAACAAAACACTTCAAATTGGCAAGGTAGCCACTGAACAGGAGAAATCAGATTTCATACAACTTTGCCAAGAATTTCCAGATGTCTTCGCTTGGAGCTATGAAGACTTGAAAGGTTTCAATCCCAACCTAGCTCAGCATACCATAGAATTGGATCCAGATGCTAAGCCCATCAGGAAGAAATAAAGACCAGTCAACCCTCACGTTGAGCCTCTAATGAATAAAGAGCTAAATAAGCTAATAGAGGAAAGCATTATATTCCTAATCAAGCACTCAAGCTGGGTCGCAAACTTGGTTCCGGTCAGGAAGAAGAGCGGAGAAATCAGGTTGTGTGTAGATTTCCGAGACCTAAACAGGGCATCTCTCAAAGACCATTACCCACTTCCTTCAATGGAACAAATATTGCAAGTAGTATCCGGTTCAGAGAGATTCTCTCTCCTAGATGGCTACTTAGGGTATAATCAGGTAATGGTGAAGGAAGATGACCAGTTCAAGATGACTTTCACCGCCAAATGGGGGACCTATGCCTACAAGAAGATGCCATTTGGGCTATCAAATGCTGGAGCCACTTTCCAAAGGGCAATGGATATGGCATTCAAGGGGTTGATCAATAAAATAG
The DNA here is from genome assembly GCA_019776745.2 of Taxus chinensis. Lineage (NCBI taxonomy): Eukaryota > Viridiplantae > Streptophyta > Pinopsida > Cupressales > Taxaceae > Taxus > Taxus chinensis. The sequence goes on along the minus strand of CM034154.1, from coordinate 351,259,260 downwards.
TTTTGATATACCTTGATGACATCACTGTATTCTCAAAAAATGCAGTGGATCACCTCTTTCATCTGAGGCAGGTATTTCAGAGGTGTAGAAGATTTGGGGTATCATTGAATCCCAAAAAATGCATATTCTTGGCTCATGAGGGAAAACTTCTTGGCCATATTGTTTCAAAGGAGGGATTGATGATTGACCCAGAAAGAGTTGAAGCAATTCAAGCGTTGCCATTGCCAAGTCATAAGAAGGCTCTTCAAAGCTTCTTAGGAAGGATCAATTTTGTCCGCAGGTTTGTTCCAAACTTTGCAGCTCTCGTAAAGCCAATAACACTGATGTTGAAGAAGAGCATGGCATTTAAGTGGACATCTGAAGGCAAGGCAAGTTTTGAGGCAATAAAAGAGGCTATATCTCAAGCTCCAACTCTCGTCAATCCAAACTTCTCCAAGGATTTCATGTTATACGCCTTTGGTGGTGGAGATACAATTTCTGCAATCTTGGCACAACAAAACAAAGAAGGATTAGAACAACCAGTTGCTTTCTTCAGTCAAGGCTTGGAGGAATACGAAACTAGGTACTCTTTCATTGAAAAGCATGTACTTGCAGTGATCAGGAGTTTAAAGAAATTCAAGCACCTAGTCTCAAACAACAAGATCCAATTATTGGTCTCTCATGCGGGAGTCAGGGACTTCCTTCTAAACAAGGATCTGAATGAGAAATGTGCAGGATGGATAACTCGTGTCATGGAATATGACATCGAGATCAAGGTCACCAAACTAGTACGTGGGAAGGGACTATGCGAACAACTAGCCTTGAGTCAACAAGTTGAAGCAGGTAATGAAGAAGATGTTGTCTTGGTACTACAGGATGGTCAAGAACAGGAAAATGATAATGTGCCCACTCCCTGTTGGACTCAGAGTATGATACACTTCCTACAGACAGGCCTATGCCCTCCAGAAATGAGCAAAGCGAAGAGGAGATACTTCAGGTTGCAGGCTGTTCCATATGCCATTGTTGATGGAGTTTTGTTCAAGAAAGATGTGAATGGAGTGCTGCTGAGATGCATTAGCACAAATCAGATTCAAAGGGTGTTGGAAGAGTTTCATGGTGGACCAGCTGGTGGTCATTTTGCACCAAGAGTGACAGCTCTAAAAATCATGAAGGCTGGTTATTATTGGCCTAAAATATTCAGTGATTGCTATGCATGGATCAAGAGGTGTAAGAATTGTGCATTCTTCACAGGAAAAGAAAGACTTGCTGCCCTTCCATTACATCCAATCTCAGTTGACCAGCCATTCATGCAATGGGGTTTGGACTTCATTGGAGTCATTAATCCCAATTCAAGCCAAGGGCACAAATGGATTTTGACAGCCACGGACTACTTCACCAGATGGACAGAAGCAGTAGCACTCAAAGAGGCAAATGAGTCTAGCATCTTAGACTTTTATGAGGGGATAACTACCAGATTTGGTGTACCTGCTACAATAATCTCTGATAATGCATTGGCATTCATTGGATCTAAGGTGACTGAGTGGGCTGTCAAGAACGGGATCTACCTAAGCACTTCATCAAACTATTACCCTCAAGGTAATGGCCAGGCCGAGTCTACAAACAAGAACTTGTTGAGGATCATTAGGAGGACTCTTGATGAGAATCAGAGGTCTTGGCATACCAAGCTGAAATCAGCCTTATGGGCTGATAGGATCACTCCCAAAAGATCCACAGGTAATTCTCCATTCAGGCTTGTCTATGGAAGAGAGGCAATCTTGCCCATGTCACTTGAGTTGCCAACATTGGAACTCATGAAGCAGCTGGAGTTGCTTGAATTTGAGCCCATGGAGGTGAGGTATGCAGAGTTGATGGAGCTGTAAGAGATCAGAAATCAGGCATCCCAAGCAATGGAAAAGGATCAAGCTTTGATCAAGAAGACCTTTGATAGAAAGGCCAAGGATAGATCTTTTCAAGTTGGAGATCTAGTGTTGAAATGGGATATGGACAGAGCAAAACCGGGAAGGCATTCAAAATTTGATGCCATTTGGAGTGGCCCATACATGGTCACAAAGTGCAAGAACAACAATGCTTTCCAATTAGCCTCATTGGATGGTGAAGAACTACAGATTCCAGTCAATGGAATCTATCTCAAGCGTTGCTTCTAGAGGGAAGTTCACTACCTCTGTAAATATTAGATTAGATTTTCTTTCCTCCAAGTGCTTGTGCACATTGTTTTGTTGTAGGTTAGTCTTGTTTTCCCTAAGTGCTTTGGCACAGCTTGTTGTCCATGGAGATGTTTAGCAGTCCTTGCTTTCATCAGGTGATATTCCATCTTCCTCCTTACACATTCTTAGTCAATTGGGATTCTAAACTGAATGTTTGATAACTCCATGCCCAATGGACTGCTTCTGGCTACTGGTCTTTTCACCTAGCAGGCAGGTACCCCCGCTGAGTCACCAATTGTTATCCAAAATTCACCCCCCAGGGTTAATTTGATAACATGCATCAGAATTCTCAAGTCCCAGGAAAATGGATTGATTCAGGGCAAAAAATCATGTTTCTAGGGTCCCCTCAGATTTTTTCTAACTCCCCTGGCCGAAGAAGGAAAGAGCAAGCTCTGAGGAAAGGTGAAAAAAGCGGCAAAAACAAGCTTGGGACAGGAAAAATCATGAAAATTGGCTAAGTCCTAGTCCTCGCAAAAGTTGGAACAGTTGGGACATCAAGGCGCGGATCGGCCGAAAAGCCTCCAGGCGGCCCGCGAAGCAAAGGGACATCTGGGACATCTGGACGCGTGGGACGCGGAAAACCGGTTCGGCCGAAGGAGAAGAAAATTGACTAACTACTCTGGGACATTTGGGACATGAAGACGCGAAGGGCGCAAACCGCCTGGTTCGGTCGAAGGAGGAGAAAATTTGACTAAGCATTTGGGACATCTAGGCCGTGAGGACATGAAGGACGCGAAAAGGTGAAGCGGCCGAGAGCAAAGGAAGCCCATTTCAGGTGGTTCGGAAGAATTTGTCCCAGACAGTCTAGGACAGTTGGAACAAATGGACGCGAAGGGCACGAACCAACTAGTTCGGCCGAAATGGGGAACTTCAGCACTGGGACAGTTGGGACAAAGGGACGCGTGGGACGCGGATAGCCGAAGGGAGCCGAAAGCCAATCAAGCAACGCCACGTGTCATCGGCTGAATGAGGGACAAGGAAGCCCATTTCGGGCGGATCAGGAGTTTTTGTCCCAAATAGTTTGGGACATCCAGGACAAATGTACGTGAAGGACGTGAAAATCTGGCAGGCCCGAGAACCAATCAAATCATGACACGTGTCACAAGGGAGAAAGTCCAAAAGTCAAAGGGCGAGGTTTCAAGCACTGACCCGAGCCAATAAAAAGAGGACACGTGTCCAATGAAGTAGGAAAACCCGTACGGGATAGGGAAGGAGAGATAATTACGCATCCAATCAGTGCTTGACACATGTCGTCCAGGTGGCAGAGTGCCGGGAAAAAGATTTCAAAATCCGTTTTGGCCTGTTTCGTGCCCTAAATCTTCATATCGTCATATCTTTCGATCCAAAACTCGGATTTGCATGTTCTTTATATCAACGGAAAGCTGTTGAAATTCTCTACATGATTCTAGGATCAATCTTGCATTTTGGTGTAGTATAGAGAGAGAAAATTGAGAAAACGTCCCTGACGCGTGGTAATGCCAGAAGTGACGCTCCAACAACCAGCTTTAATGCAGCAGACAGTTCACCGCTTCTGTTAGACAGCCCGCCGTTTTGCCAGGATCCACCGCTTCTGCCATAATGAGATGATTTAAAATACGACCTAGAAGTGGTTGGGGCAGATTCTAAATTTCCTCTCTTTTCCCTCTCTCATTCTTCCTATATATTGTAAAGAGGAGCTTCTTTCAAAAGGTCGAACATTTTCTGTTTTTTCTCCTCCCTTCTTCTCCTAGAAAGCGAATTTGTGGAGTTTGAACCTCTCATTTGAAACTGTAATACGACTCTGCATCTTGGCATTCTGTAGTGTATTGTATTAATCTTTGGAGCAAGTAATACATGTCTGTGGATGATTCTCAACCCTCTCTGTGTTCATTTTGCATCCTCCTGGTCTTTCACTGCAAGTTTTGTTATCTGTGCATGATCTTATATCACATTTGAATGGTCTGTGTTTACTGGCAAGATAGGTTGTTCTTCATTCCTCAGTGCATCACCTCTATTAGCTTAGATTTATTTTTATGCATCTTCTTACCCTGTCTCCTTGGCAGATTAGATTAGATTTTGAGCAAACCCTCTGCATATTTCGTGTGCATCTGAACAGAGGAATAGGAACCAGCCTTCTCTGGAGAATCCTTTCTCACTTTTCAAGTCCCACACTTGGAGAAAGGATTCAATGTTATGCAATCACACTGGATGATAGTATGGTCAACCTAGAAACCCTTGTGGATAGTATGGAGATGAAAATCTAATCTTGATGTTGTAGGTGTCAAGAAGTTTTTGAAATTTCTTATTTTTGAATTATTTTTCATTATCTATGATGAGCTTATGAGGAATACCAAAGTGACAAAGATAATTTAATGATGGATAAAGTCGATGATCTTATCTACTGTAGTGGAGATAAGGGGAATCTCTTACACCCATTTTGTAAAATATTCAGTTGCTGTAATAATGGAGTAGTGCCATTGTGATGAATGGGGGTTGATAAGGCCGATGAGGTCAAGTCCCCATTTTCAAAATGGGCCAAATATCCTAGGTTGATTAATGAGAATGAATAGGAACATGTGTGAGGTTGGCATGTTGTTGAGATTTCACGCATTTATTTACATAGTCACAACAGTCTTGATTAAGTGTATGTCAATAGTATCCCATGCATAAGATGTGTTTGGTGACAGCCAAAACGTTGAATTTTACACCCACACATGTTATAGTGGATTTCTTCCAAATAGCTAGATGAGCCTCTAAATTATTAAGAAACCAGAGGAGGAGTCCTTTAATCCTCTTTGTAAAGGATATATGTTATAGCTCAAAATTTCACCCATCCCAAATCAAAATTATCTACACACTTTGAGGAAACATGGACTATCTCCAAGTTGTGGGAATTTAACTGAGATAGACCTCTAGGGAATGATTGTTCCTCTACCTATTCCTAATGCTAAAATACTCCTAAGAAGGAAAATACAACTATCTAATCCTACTCTAACAATCCAAGGGACCAGGTGAGAAGGAAATGCATAAAAGGGGAAATATTATAGTAAAGAGAGGTGATATCACCCAGAAGAGGGGGACAGACACTCTTAGATGAGTGAAATGGGAGTGAAAATAAAGGAGGAAAGGTTAGACATGAGTGTCACAGTCCCAAAACCACATTCAAACAACATTTCCATGGAGAAAAACATATTTAAACCCCTACAAGGAGAATAAACATGCACAATTACATGTAAAGCAATGCAATGCAATAAAATGTAATAAGACACAAGCTAAGGTAGATCATAACCCACAAAAAACTACTTTTATTACTTTAAGTATATGCACAATCCAATACAATGAAGGAGAAAGGAAAGTATCACCATGTAGATATCCCAATCTGATGCAGCAAACTCAAAATCTTCACATGCAACATTGGTACAAACTACATTAGTATTACAAGAATGTCTAACCTAAGAGTATCCAACTTACAAAGCGAATATTTTTACAATATATATAAATAGGGAGAGAGAGAGAGAAGAGGAAAATAGAGGGAACTTGGGTTCTTTCTTATACCCATAACAACATGCATTAACTATCTGATAATAGGTATGAGAACCCTTACAAAGTCAATTCCCATGATATTTTCTGTGGGGAAGAAATGTCACCATACCTTAACCAAATGTGGTCGTGAGCTACCTTGGACTTTGCTTCTTCTTGATGGATAGTATTTCCTCTTTGTTCACCCCACCTACCCTCACTAATTCAATTTACAGTTTCCCTTCTGTAAAGGCTGAAGAGAACCTTTCAAAGGTACCAATTTGTTCAAATTTAGAGCTATAAAGCAAAATTTATTGCCATGCGGCTTCCAGGGGGTCGAGGAGGTATCATTGATCAGATGAAGAAGATGAAACGTCAATATATCTATGTGGGAATCCCTATCCATCCCAGGCCAAAGAGATCTGCTGCAAGCTGCCATGAAGGATTGACCAACTTTGAATTAGCAGGTTCAGATACAAGACAAAGTGCTTACAAATGCTGCCCAGCCTGAAGGAAGTCATGGAGCACAACAAGGTAAAATGTTGAAGCCCCCCCCTTTCTATGTTTCGTTAATCATTGGAAATCAGCTAGTACATAATTGCATGATAGACTCCGGGGCAAGTAGCTCAATAATGCCTAAACAGATAGCTGATCAGCTAGGGCTCCAGTATGAAATAACATCTAAAGGGGTAGTGCAGTAGATGGACAGCAATAGCAATAGTTGGAGTGATTAGAAATTTGAGTCTTACCTTGCATGCATGTCCAAATGTTGTTGTTTTACAAGATGTATCAATCATAGACCTTCCACCACTCTTTGCATTGTGCTTGTCAAGAGACTTCACTGCTAAAATTGGAGGCTATCTTTCGGCGGATTGGTCTCACATGCTGTTTAGAACAAGGTATGGAACTAAGGCTACAATTAGGTCTGAACCTATTGCAAACTTCCATATTGAGCCTTACACTCTAAGTCAGATTAATGCCAATTGATTAGCATTTGATCAAAAAGATCACCCTAGCACTGACGAGGCTGACACCAAGGTTGGAAGTATCCCGGATTTGACTCTTGATGAATGGGCAAGCAAGGTGCATGCTTTGATCCTTATCAAGAAGTAGAAGAATCTGAGCTAGGGGTTTATTGTTTACATGAAGAGGATCAACCTCTCCCCAGCATCACCAAGCCAGATCATAAGGACAAGAATGGATCAAGGAGTAGGCAAGGTGCAGGAGGAGGAGCTATGCTTGTTTCACCACACAGGTATAAGGTATTACTCAACCTTCTGTTTTCCAATTTTCCCTATTCAAATAACACTACTGAGTATGAAGCCTTGGTGCAAGGGATGCATTGGGGAAATCAAGAAGGAAAATAAAGAACTTGCAAGTCTTTGGTGACACTGAACTAATCGTCAATCAAGTCAGGGGACAACATGCTACAAAGAATGAACTGCTAAAGAACTACAAGAAGAGGGTATGGGACCTCATTGAGGATTTCGAAACTTTCAATATCGCGTCCATACCTAGGAAGAAAAATGAAGCCACGGATAGACTCACAACTGTTGGAGGCAATGTTTGATATGATTGACAACATCAAAAGGGAAAAGGAATAGCCACATGTCCATGTGATTGTGAGGCCAACAGTTCCAGATAATAACAATAGCTGGTAGGTGTTTGAGAACAATCAACAGATCGTCAATTTCTTACAAGAAGAGGCTGAATTCTCAGCTAGGAATCAAGAAGGATTAGAGCAGTAGTATGGGGATCAAGTAGTGCCAGATGCGGACAAACAAGCTTCCTATGGGTTTAGTAGCATTGGATTATATCTTCAACCCTAATGACCAGTTCCGTAAGGAAAAGGATAACATACCAGGTCAAAATAGAAGACTCAGAGCCAATTCCGGTTGGGGAAAACAAAACACTTCAAATTGGCAAGGTAGCCACTGAACAGGAGAAATCAGATTTCATACAACTTTGCCGAGAATTTTCAGATGTCTTTGCTTGGAGCTATGAAGACTTGAAAGGTTTCAATCCCAACCTGGCTCAGCATACCATAGAATTGGGTTCATATGCTAAGCCCATTAGGTAGAAGCTGAGGCTAGTCAAACCCTCCACATTGAGCCTCTAATGAAGAAAGAGCTAAATAAGCTAATAGAAAGCAAGCATTATATTCCCGATCAAGCACTCAAGCTGGGTTGCAAACTTGGTTTCGGTCAGGAAGAAGAGCGGAGAAATCAGGTTGTGTGTAGATTTCTGAGACCTAAACAGGGAATCTCTCAAACACCATTACCCACTTCCTTCAATGGAACAAATATTGCAGGTAGTATTCAGTTCAGAGAGATTCTCTCTCCTAGATGGCTACTCAGGGTATAATCAGGTAATGGTGAAGGGAGGATGACCAGTTCAAGACGGATTTCACCACCAAATGGGGGGCCTATGCCTACAAGAAGATGCCATGTGGGCTATCAAATGCTGGATCTACTTTCTAAAGGGAAATGGATATGGCATTCAAGGGGTTGATCAATAAAATAGTTTTGATATACCTTGATGACATCACTATATTCTCCAAAAATGCAGTGGATCACCTCTTTCATTTGAGGCAGGTATTTTAGAGGTGTAGAAGATTTGGGGTGTCATTGAATCCCAAAAAATGCATATTCTTGGCTCATGAGGGAAAACTTCTTGGCCATATTGTTTCAAAGAAGGGATTGATGATTGAACCGAGAAAGAGTTGAAGCAATTTGAGCATTGCCATTGCAAAGTCATAAGAAGGCTCTTCAAAGCTTCTCAGGAAGGATCAATTTTGTCCGCAGGTTTGTTCCAAACTTTCAGCTCTCGGTAAAGCCAATAACACTGATGTTGAAGAAGAGCATGGCATTTAAGTGGACATCTGAAGGCAAGGCAAGTTTTGAGGCAATAAAAGAGGCTATATCTCAAGCTCCAACTCTCGTCAATCTAAACTTCTCTAAGGATTTCATGTTATACGCCTTTGGTGGTGGAGATACAATTTCTACAATCTTGGCACAACAAAACAAAGAAGGATTAGAACAACCAGTTGCTTTCTTCAGTCAAGGCTTGGAGGAATACAAAACTAGGTACTCTTTCATTGAAAAGCATGTACTTGCAGTGATCAGGAGTTTAAAGAAATTCAAGCACCTAGTCTCAAACAACAAGAATCCAATTGTTGGTCTCTCATGCGGGAGTCAGGACTTCCTTCTAAACAAGGATCTGAATGAGAAATGTGCAGGATGGATAACTCGTGTCATGGAATATGACATCGAGATCAAGGTCACCAAACTAGTACGTGGGAAGGGACTATGCGAACAACTAGCCTTGAGTCGACAAGTTGAAGCAGGTAATGAAGAAGATGTTGTCTTGGTACTACAAGATGGTCAAGAACAGGAAAATGATAATGTGCCCACTCCCTATTGGACTCAGAGTATGATACACTTCCTACAGATAGGCCTATGCCCTCCAGAAATGAGAAAAGTGAAGAGGAGATACTTCAGGTTGCAGGTTGTTCCATATGCCATTGTTGATGGAGTTTTGTTCAAGAAAGATGTGAATGGAGTGCTGCTGAGATGCATTAGCACAAATCAGATTCAAAGGGTGTTGGAAGAGTTTCATGGTGGACCAGCTGGTGGTCATTTTGCACCAAGAGTGACAGCTCTAAAAATCATGAAGGCTGGTTATTATTGGCCTAAAATCTTCAGTGATTGCTATGCATGGATCAAGAGGTGTAAGAATTGTGCATTCTTCACAGGAAAAGAAAGACTTGCTGCCCTTCCATTACATCCAATCTCATGTTGACCAGCCATTCATGCAATGGGGTTTGGACTTCATTGGAGTCATTAATCCTAATTCAAGCCAAGGGCACAAATGGATTTTGACAGCCACGGACTACTTCACCAGATGGACAGAAGCAGTAGCACTCAAAGAGGCAAATGAGTCTAGCATCTTAGACTTTTATGAGGGGATAACTACCAGATTTGGTGTACCTGCTACAATAATCTCTGATAATGCATTGGCATTCATTGGATCTAAGGTGACTGAGTGGGCTGTCAAGAACGGGATCTACCTAAGCACTTCATCAAACTATTACCCTCAAGGTAATGGCCAGGCCGAGTCTACAAACAAGAACTTGTTGAGGATCATTAGGAGGACTCTTGATGAGAATCAGAGGTCTTGGCATACCAAGCTGAAATCAGCCTTATGGGCTGATAGGATCACTCCCAAAAGATCCACAGGTAATTCCCCATTCAGGCTTGTCTATGGAAGAGAGGCAATCTTGCCCATGTCACTTGAGTTGCCAACATTGGAACTCATGAAGCAGCTGGAGTTGCTTGAATTTGAGCCCATGGAGGTGAGGTATGCAGAGTTGATGGAGATGCAAGAGATCAGAAATCAGGCATCCCAAGCAATGGAAAAGGATCAAGCTTTGATCAAGAATACCTTTGATAGAAAGGCCAAGGATAGATCTTTTCAAGTTGGAGATCTAGTGTTGAAATGGGATGTGGATAGAGAAAAACTGGGAAGGCATTCAAAATTTGATGCCATTTGGAGTGGCCCATACGTGGTCACAAAGTGCAAGAACAACAATGCTTTCCAATTAGCCTCACTGGAGGGTGAAGAACTGCAGATTCCAGTCAATGGAATCTATCTCAAGCGTTGCTTCTAGAGGGAAGTTCACTACCTCTGTAAATATTAGATTAGATTTTCTTTCCTCCAAGTGCTTGGTGCACATTGTTTTTCTGTAGGTTAGTCTTGTTTTCCCTAAGTGCTTTGGCACAGCTTGCTGTCCATGGAGATGTTTAGCAGTCCTTGCTTTCATCAGGTGATATTCCATCTTCCTCCTTACACATTCTTAGTCAATTGGGATTCTAAACTGAATGTTTGATAACTCCATGCCCAATGGACTGCTTCTGGCTACTAGTCTTTTCACCTAGCAGGTAGGTACCCCCCACTGAGTCACCAATTGTTATCCAAAATTCACCCCCAGGGTTAATTTGATAACATGCATCAGAATTCTCAAGTCCCAGGAAAATGGATTGATTCAGGGCAAAAATCATGTTTCTAGGGTCCCCTCAGATTTTTTTTTCTAACTCCCCTGGCCGAAGAAGGAAAGAGCAAGCTCTGAGGAAAGGTGAAAAAAGTGGCAAAAACAAGCTTGGAACAGGAAAAATCATGAAAATTGGCTAAGTCCTAGCCCTCGCAAAAGTTGGAACAGTTGGGACATCGAGGCGTGGATCGACCGAAAAAGCCTCCAGGCGGCCCGCGAAGCAAAGGGACATCTGGGACAAATCGGGACGCAAAGGGACGCGGAACCACCCGGTTCAGCCGAAGGAGGAGAAAAATTCGACTAAACTACTCTGGGAACAATCAGGTCGTCGGGACACGTAAGGGACAGGCGGAACCACCCGGTTCGGCCGAAAAGGAGAAATTTTACACTAAGCATTTGGGACATCTGGGCCGTGAGGACGCGAAGGACGTGAAAAGGTGAAGTGGAATGAGAGCAAAGGAAGCCCATTTCAGGCGGTTCGGAAGAATTTGTCCCCAGACAGTCTAGGACAGTTGGAACAAATGGACGCGAAGGATGAACCGACCGGTTCGGCCGAAATGGGGAACTTTAGCACTGGGACAGTTGGGACAAAGGGACGCATGGGATGCGGATAGCCGAAGGAGCCAAAAGCCAATCAAGCAACGCCACGTGTCATCGGCTGAATGAGGGACAAGGAAGCCCATTTCAGGCGGATCGAGAGTTTTTGTCCCAAACAGTTTGGGACATCCAGGACAAATGGACGTGAAGGACGTGAAAATCCGGTAGACCCGAGGTGCTAATCAAATCACGACATGTGTCACAAGGGAGAAAGTCCAAAGTCAAAGGGTGAGGTTTCAAGCACTGACCCGAGCCAATGAAAAGAGGGCACGTGTCCAATGGGCCCATAGCAGGAAAGCCCATAGGAAAGGTGGAGGAGAGAGAATTACTGCATCCAATCAGCATGCCTGACACGTGTCATCCAGGTGGCAGAGCGTGGGAAAGATTTCAAAATATCCGTTTTCCCGCCGACCTATTTTGTGCCCTAAATCTTCATATCGTCATATCTTTCGATCCAGAGCTCGGATTTGCACATTCTTTATATCAACGGAAAGCTGTTGAAATTCTCTACATGATTCTGGGATCAATCTTGCATTTTGGTGTAGTCTAGAGAGATAAAATTGAGAAAACGTCCCTGACGCGTGGTAATGCCAGAAGTGACGCTCTAACAACCAGCTTTAATGCAGCAGACAGTTCGCCGCTTCTGTTAGACAACCCGCCGTTTTGCCAGGATCCGCCACTTCTGCCATAATGAGATGATTTAAAATACAACCTAGAAGTCGTTGGGGTAGATTCTAAATTTCCTCTCTTTTCCCTCTCTCATTCTTCCTATATATTGAAAAGAGGAGTTTCTTTCAAAAGGTCAAACATTTTTCTGTTTTGCTCCTCCCTTCTTCTCCTATCAGGCGAATTTGTGGAGTTCGAACCTCTCATTTGAAACTGTAATACGACTCTACCTCTTGGCATTCTGTAGTGTATTGTATCAATCTTTGGAGCAAGTAATACATGTCTGTGGATGATTCTCAACCCTCTCTGTGTTCATTTTGCATCCTCCTGGTCTTTCACTACAAGTTTTGTTATCTGTGCATGATCTTATATCACATTTGAATGGTCTGTGTTTACTGGCAAGATAGGTGTTCTTCATTCCTTGGTGCATCACCTCTATTAGCTTAGATTTATTTTTATGCATCTTCTTACCCTGTCTCCTTGGCAGATTAGATTAGGTTTCAAGCAAACCCTCTGCATATTTCGTGTGCATCTGAACAGAGGAATAGGAACCAGCCTTCTCTGGAGAATCCTTTCTCACTTTTCAAGTCCCACACTTGGAGAAAGGATTCAATGTTATGCAATCACACTGGATGATAGTATGGTCAACCTAGAAACCTAACCAGCATCCAGGGGTACTGTGATTTCACACTAACAGGATGGCTTTAGTGTCATAAATTAAGGAGAATTTATTAGCACTTGTAGGTGTGTGAAATTTGGTCTAATATTCACATAGTGCAAATAGGATTTGGAGATGCCAATCTCTACCATCGTTGTCAAAAAAAATTATGAGAATTTTGTTTAGTTTTTTTAGAGGATTCTACTTGATCATTTGCTTGTGGATAGTATGGAGATGAAAATCTAATCTTGATGTTGTAGGTGTCAAGAAGTTTTTGAAATTTCTTATTTTTGAATTATTTTTCATTATCTATGATGAGCTTATGAGGAATACCAAAGTGACAAAGATAATTTAATGATGGATAAAGTCGATGATCTTATCTACTGTAGTGGAGATAAGGGGAATCTCTTACACCCATTTTGTAAAATATTCAGTTGCTGTAATAATGGAGTAGTGCCATTGTGATGAATGGGGGTTGATAAGGCCGATGAGGTCAAGTCCCCATTTTCAAAATGGCCAAATATCCTAGGTTGATTAATGAGAATGAATAGGAACATGTGTGAGGTTGGCATGTTGTTGAGATTTCACGCATTTATTTACATAGTCACAACAGTCTTGATTAAGTGTATGTCAATAGTATCCCATGCATAAGATGTGTTTGGTGACAGCCAAAACGTTGAATTTTACACCACACATGTTATAGTGGATTTCTTCCAAATAGCTAGATGAGCCTCTAAATTATTAAGAAACCAGAGGAGGAGTCCTTTAAATCCTCTTTTGTAAAGGATATATGTTATAGCTCAAAATTTCACCCATCCCAAATCAAAATTATCTACAACTTTGAGGAAACATGGGACTATCTCCAAGTTGTGGGAATTTAACTGAGATAGACCTCTAGGGAATGATTGTTCCTCTACCTATTCCTAATGCTAAAATACTCCTAAGAAGGAAAATACAACTATCTAATCCTACTCTAACAATCCAAGGGACCAGGGTGAGAAGGAAATGCATAAAAGGGGAAATATTATAGTAAAGAGAGGTGATATCACCCAGAAGAGGGGGAAAGACACTCTTAGATGAGTGAAAATGGGAGGAAAATAAAGGAGGAAAGGGTAGACATGAGTGTCACAGTCCAAAACAACATTCAAACAACCATTTCCATGGAGAAAAACATATTTAAACCCTACAAGGAGAATAAAACATGCACAATATACATGTAAATGCAATGCAATGAAATAAAATGTAATAAGACACAAGCTAAGGTAGATAATAACCACAAAAAAACTATTTTATTACTTTAAGTATATGCACAATCCATTACAATGAAGGAGAAAGGAAAGTATCACCATGTAGATATCCAAATCTGATGCATGCAACTCAAAATATACATGCAACATTTGTACAAAGCTACATTAGTATTACAAGAATGTCTAACCTAAGAGTATCCAACATTACAAATGAGCATTATTTTACAATATATATAATATGGGAGAGAGAGAGAGAAGAGGAAAAATAGAGGGAACTTGGGTTCTTTCTTCTACCCACTAACAACATGCATTAACTATCTGATAATAGGTATGAGAACCCTTACAAATCAATTCCCCATGATAATTTTCTTGTGGGAGAAGAAATGGTCACCATACCTTACCAAATGTGGTCGTTGAGCTACCTTGGACTTTGTTCTTCATTGATGGATAGTATTTCCTCTTTTTCACCCACCTACCCTCACCTAATTCAATATTTCCAGTTTCCATGATGTAAAGGATGAAGAGACCTTTCTAAAGGTACCAATTTTTTCAAATTTAGAGTTATAAAGAAAAATTTATGGCCATGCGGCTTCAGGGGGTCGAGGAGGAACACGGGGTTCTCTGTTAAGTTCTAAAATCTAATTTAATCAATTGTTTCACCTTGGTGTGGATGGATTGGGTGTTTGGGGAACTAGGGGAAGTGAGGAAGTGTTTCATTTGTGCCCATATTCCCTACCTTATCTGTAATGGTAACTTTGTAAGTGTTGGGAAGATGTTCACATCCCGGGTGGAACTTTGGAATAGTTCCACCTGGGGATTTGGCACCCATAGTCCCTTGATCCTCTGCATTACACTATCTCCCACCACTTATTTCTCTTATTCCTCACTTGGTCCTCATTTTTGAAACACACTTTCCACTTCATTCATCAGCCGAAATGCCCCTGTGGAGAACTAGTTCCTTGACATAATCATTTTGTTGATTTGTTTAGTTCCCATAACCCTTATCCCATCCAATTTACACTACACTGACCCCCCAAAATCCTTTATTATGGATCAGTGGCTCATGTGGAGAACTAAGGGCTCCTAGGAACTATTCATCCAATTCCACTGAGATGCAAATTTTCCATAAAACACTCTCCCCACACTTATTACGGCTTCAACACCAATGAGAGCAATTTGTGACCTCGAAGAATTATTCCTCCACTACCCCAAAAACCCGCAATACACTACAAAATCCCAATTTTCTCAAATTATTCTAATTTTTTTACTAATTATGGAACTAAGGAGTTAGGAAAAGAGGAAAGAAGTTCCTTGGAATAAATGCAAGTTCCCTAAAACATGAAAATTACTTTTTTTCTCTAGTTTCTTCACTGAGGCTCCAATAAACTGCCTAAATTCAAATTTTTCAAGTTGTCCAATTTGCAAGGGGTGTAAAATTAGATAAAAATACCCCCTATTATGACCTACAGATGCACATTGTTGAAAATATATTTTATATTCCTAGATAGACGTGGCAGTAGTTTTTAGTTAAAAGATAGTCATATGTTTGTGTGTACCATATGTCATGTGACATGTTCTCTATATGATTAATAGTTGGAATATTACTGTAAGTGTAATATGGTTGATTGATTTTATGTATGACGATAAAGAATTTGGAATCATTGGGTGATAGAGGATTGAGAGAGGTAAGAGAAGCCATTGTGTCTATCAATTTATTAGATGAGCGAGGGATGCTTTGAATTTAGTAATGGTCAAAGATTTGTAATAGGTCTTTGATGATAGTTATGTATTTTTAAGAACCTCATTTAATTTTGAAAAAAAATGGAATAGGGGTGTCCCAAGGCATTATTATAACTATATTGACACCTCCTCCTGCCACATTTAGATCCATCAAAAAATAAGGATATTTTGAAAGGGGTGTTTTCTTAATCAAGTTTATTGATTTATTCATCGGGGAAGTATTCATAAGGTTATTGATTAGATGGAAGGGGAGGATCAGCAGTGACCTTCCCCTTAATGGATTTTTGAGAGATAAAATCAAGGTCAAATTCACTCATGAACATTATCCATCTAGAATACGATCATTTTGATATGGTTTGGAATGTATATATTTTAATGGATTTAAATTTGTGTCTACATATGTTTTGTGATTGAGAAGTTAGTGACATAATTTAAAATTTGTGAAGTATAAGTCATAACACAACTTTTTTACTTTAGAATAACAAGTTTCATAATCTTGAAGTGTTTGAATAATATAGTAGATGGCATGTTATTTACCTTCTTCATTTTGATGCACAAGCATGACTCCCAAGGCATGTTCAGTTGTGTATATATATAGGTAGAAAGGATCCCATTTAGGTGGTGGGGTGAGCACGAGTAGTTATAAGAGGTACTATTTGAGGGTGTCAAAGGATTGTTGACAAATATCATCCCACTTAAAGTAGGTTTCTTTTCGTAAAATATGACGGAAGGGTTAACAGTGATCTGATAACTATGCGATGAAATGATGGATACATTGAAGTTTTCCTTGGGGGATATGGATCTGTTTAAGATTAGATGGTGGAGAAATTTCAAGATTGGATTAAACTTTAGCACTATAAATTTCAATTCCCCTAATATAAAATATGAATCCAAGGAATTTTTCTGTGAGAACTCCAAATACACATTTAATGGGATTAAGATGAAGGAATAATTATAGAAGAGGAAAAAATATTATGTCAATGATAGGTAGATGGTCTCTCTGGTGTTTTCACTTACCTAGAAGATCATCAACATAGTCTTCTACAATTTTCTGGATGAGATCATGGAATATGAAGGTCATGGAGTGTTGATAAGTAGCTCCTACATTTTTCAAGCCAAAGGAAATTACTCTATAAAATAAGGTTCCCCATGGGGTGATGAAAGATGTCTTTTGTTGATCCTCAGGTGTTATTAATATTTTATTATAATAAGAAAAACCATCCATAATAGATCGCATTTCATGGCTTATTAAATCGACGAGTTGGTCAATATTGGGAAGAGGGAAATTGTATTTAGGGAAGGTGAGATTCAATTCTCAGAAGTCCATGCAGATGTGTAATTTTCTAGTGGCTTTAGTGATGGGTATGATGTTAGAATCCCATTGTGGGTAATAAATGGGTAGTATGAATTTATTTTAATGAAGACGTTGGAGTTATTCTTTGATTAGGAGTACAACATGAGGATGTATCTGATGATTTTTTTTCTTCATGGGCTTAGCATTCAACATGTAATGTGGATGATGATGTCAGGGTCTATACCCAGCATGTCAATATAGGACCATGAAAATGTTTGAATATGTTTAGATATGAAAGTAGTGAATTATTGGATTTCACATGAGTCTAAGGCTTGGACAATTTTACCAATGTATTTCTCTTGCAATTTTCTAATGTTAACATTGGTATTGAATTAATTAAGGACGGTAGACGTGTCAGATAGAATGGTCTTCTGAAGATAATTATCCTTAGCACCCATATAGGTTAGGATGACATCATCATCATGATAGGGGAGAATGTCGATGGTAGGAAATTCCTCTTCTATCATGTGAGGTAAGATTAATGTGATGGATTTATTATTTTTGTTGACTCGATAAGTTACTGGTCCAAGTGAAATATTATTGACTAAAAATTTTTAGGCAAGATGGATATGGTGTTATCATTATCGGGTGGTGAGTCTAATAATGGTGACACTAGTGTTTGAGATTCAAATATTGATGGTGGTGGTTTAGAAGGAGATACTTTGATGCCCAGGCCATTTTTTTCATAAGTTTATTCCCAACCTTCAAAGAGTAATTCATGTGGACATTTTTCATATAGACCTATATCGAATCCTTTCCATGCGCAATTGTAGAGGTATGTTTGGGTGAACTAGGGTTTTCCTAAGATTAAAAATTTGGATGGATGAGAAATTATTTATGTGTGGTTGATTGTCAAGATGGGCTGAAGGGAGGTCAATGCCTCTATAAACAAGTTGTGTTTGAAGGAATGGAGGGCCAAAGGAAATGATGCTTCCTACGTTAGGCTTGTAAAGTGGTTTTTTCATGCTTCTCATATATTTTAGGTGTGGTAAGTATTTTAAAGGCTATGAAGTATTAATCCCTAATGAAATGCATTGCATGATGTCATTGTAAGATTCATCATTTGGTAGTTTAAATGTTGAGATTGAAGAACTTATAGAATCTTTGTTTTTAGATGTAGGATTTTTCAAAGGAAGCAAGACATCATTGGATCTATATGTCATGTGGAAATATTTAAATCAATTAGGGTTGATAGGGACCATGATGGTTCTACCTTCATGTTTGTATTTTAGACATTTCTTTAGAGTGTATAGGACACAATACATTACACATATCTAGGGATGACCAAGTATCATGTTATACTAGAGAATTAATGCACTTCTAGCAGGTATTAGAGTTCATGGAGGATTTTTGGAAAAACCTTGATGGGTGTGCATAACTATACTCCAATGTAGGGGGAAGAATGAACCTATGAAGTGCTACATCTCTAGAACTGTATATGATTGAGTGACAATGGTGCAAGGACCGTATAGATCTATCAAAACTATATTTATGGTTTTTCACCGGTGTATATAGTTGTTAGCACCATTATCTGAATCATAGTTATTCTATAACATTTTGCATATAATTAGCTACTTAGAAAGTGACGATTTAAGTGTTAGATCATGCTATTTTTGTTGGGGTCATGGGATCTCATGAAGCCCTATCAAATGCATTGGCTACATTGAGATCTTCAAGGCACCAATAAGGTTAAATAAAAGGTTAGGAAGTCCTATTGTAACAAACTGAGATAGTTTGGTGTAAGCTGTAATCCATGCACTTGCAGGACATTGGGGAGAGTACTATATTGAGGCTCTTAATCCACGTGTCATTATCCACTGTATCCATGTGTAGTTGTTTAAATGAACACAAATATTGATTTAGCAGTTGGTACCTGATTTTAGAAATGCTATGAGTATGAGAAATTTATCTCTTAGATAGTGATGAACTTGATATGAGGATGTTTGCGTTCTTTTGAGATCGGGGGAGTGTGCAAATGCCTTGACTTTGGGCCTACAATTCGAGTGTAGACAAATGTAGTGATTGTTATCCCTAATGATTTCAATCTATAATATTTTTTGATATATTAGGGAGGGCTTGGGTTCTTTTCAGTGCTAGTGTTTATTATAGGAGTTCTTTGATTTAGGAATGCCTTATGAGTGGGTAAATGAGGTGATGTTTAACTTGTTTTATAAGGCTATGAAGGGTGGAATTATCATGGATATGGCTGAGCCAATTAGGAGTATTAGATGATCCAGAAAACTTTGAATATCAACATGTGAAAGATTTGCAATATGGAGGATATGTCAGTACAAAACTATTATCTAATGGTAAGCCAAGATGGAAGTTCCTAGTAATTCAACTAAAGTGAGGTGTTTCTAGACCCATGATTCGAAAAACATGAAAGGTGACTAATGAGATAGTTCATCCTATCAAGTGGACGTTTTCCTATGGATTTTTGGTATTTAATTCCCTATTGAATCTTGTCTTGACATGATTTCATGGGATAGGGATTATGAATGTCATCAAATTAAACAAAGATACCTTAAGATGTACTAATAAAGTGATAGAAAGAGTTTGTTTGTCCTATATGATGTTGTGCATTATCAAAACTAGCAATTTGTGATAGGGTAAATTTCAAATCTTGAAAGTTTCTACACTGGCCTCATAACCAATATGTGATGACAAAAAATATTTGAAGTCTCTATGTATGATGGTACTACGAGATAGTGTAGCTATAAATATTGAGAGAAGTCATGTGGTCACATTTTCACTATGCTAATAATAGACCTTGAAGGATCCCCCCCTGATTCCTCCCTTTCAAGTAGTGGCCATGGTCCCTTTAATGAAGTCAGATTTACGAAATCTCCATGATAGGTATATTTTCTTGTGATAGTAAAAAAGAGAACCATGTGGTATATATCTGTGGACACAGGATCCATGATGGATATTCAATGTAGAAGATTTGTGTATCCACTTGAGGTTTGTGTAGTGATTTCATTTAGAGTGTTTGATAGTTTAGTTGGGGTGTTAGTCTTAAAGACCAAAAATGTGTATAGGTCAAAATACATTACTTTGACTAAATGGTATTGATAATGCTTATGATGATACAATAACATTGGTTTGATAGTGGTTTGCACTAATCTAATAATGATTTTTGTTTTATCACATACAAACTGATGTTTAACACATCTAAATAATGATTATGAAGGGAGGATTCACATTATCAAGTTAGAGCTCTCTTCGGTCAATGACATCCTGAAGGACATTTCGTATTTGGAGTCAAAAACATTCGATGTAGAGGCATATAAGGTCTAAGGAAATCTTGCACACTATTTTTTTTCTATATACCATGGATATGTTGAAAGGTAGGAGAAACTTGACAGTTTAGTTGAAAGAAGAGGAAACATTGCAGTCATTCAAGTGGTCATTGCATGGAAGTGTGGAAGTACATTACATAATACGATTATCAGCGGGGAGTGCATATTTTCACTGAGGTACATAGTAGACAAGGGTTCTAAGTAGTATGTGTATAGCTTATGGATGTACATAAAGAGAGGAAAAAAATACATGTACAGTGATGCACCTAGGATTTTTTTGTGCAATATAGTGGATCCTTGAAGGAGGGGTCAACTTTGGATAGGATAGAGGTGCGTGGGAAATTATAAAGTTATGCATCCGTAAGGGCTCAGAGTTCCAATTTTGTAGAACACACAAAGACATGATTCATCAAAGGATTTGCGAGACGATTGGATTTTTAATATAGAAGATACCTTATGTTTAGCGCATTAGATCAAGGCCCAAAATGCCCTGCGATAGTGTATGCTCAGGATTTATGGAAGGTAGAAATCAAGTATTTTGAGTGATAATTCATAAGCCATACAAAAGTGTTGCAGAAGAGTGAGAGAAAGGAATGCACGATTTAGAACTTGTAGTTGATCAGAATATGATATTGAAAATATAGATCTTGACCCTTTCATATGGTTTAATAGAGAAGTGTTAAAAAAAATTATGGTATTTGTGTGAATGAAAATAGAGAATGTTGGGGAATATTGTTGTACCAGTTGAGGACAAGGCCAATCAGGTGAGCACTAGGAATAGCTCATAAACATTAAATATTGATCTTGAATGCTCAAATTTGAATATGAGCAAAGAAATTGCCAACTAGTGTGGAGTGATAAATGAGAAGGTACAACTTAATATAACAATTTGATAAGATTTCTTTTAAAAGAGAGGGTGGATAGAAAATGATAGTTGGCACAGATGGAATAAAAGGATTCATTACATAGCCAATCATCAAGGTTGATTGAATGTGCTTATGAGTCACAAAGTACCAGCTTCAAGACATGTCTAATTAGAGAGATTAATGCCTCAATGGGATCATTTTGAAAATGATTCATTAGGGACTTTGTAAGATCCATTAGATTGAAGCTACATGTAAGATATGGCGGTCAGAGGCCATTTTTATAAATAGATATGGTAAGGTCATTTATTTTAGATATGACGTGTTGGACCTCTATGGGATGGTACTAAGGTTGTCTGGGAGATCCATCATGTTGTCACCAGGTTTGAATACGTTGATAAGGTAAAGGGATAGATTTCCTATAAGAAGGATAGCATAAATGTTGGAAATGGTGTGTTTGATAAGATGCAGGTAGATCATACTATAAGATGGCAGAAGTAGGAGTTCTTACTACCAGAGATGGACACAATTAGAGATGACACTCATAATGAGTAGGTGCGCCAAAAAAGTAGGGATGAATATGACTAGATTGTAGCCATTGATGTACAGTAGAATATAAGTGACTGACACAGGAGGTTGAGATTACCACCTAAAGGATGCATTGGAGAGTCAAAGGTGTGGTCTAACTAAATTGAGTCTAAGAAGGAGGAGAAGGAGAGGAGAATACTTATGAGAATACATGAAAAAAAAGGTATTAGTATGAGTTTTGCATACCCTAGAAGTGAAACATAGAGGAATGTCGTCATGAAGTAGGTGCATGTTAGTTTCCAATGTTATATGATGATATTGAATTAATGATCAGACCTGAAGTAAAAGGCTGGAGTAGATGACCTAAGTGGTGACACTATTGTGTCCAAACCCAGTAAGTGCGCAAGGAGATATTAGATTAAAAAATGGAGAAAATAGTTGGGGCCCTAAGAGGTCTCAAATAATCACAAGGTGATGAGATAACAATAGAAGGAAGTACACCAAGACAAAATGCATAAGTAGAAGATTGTGGAAATGATATGAAGGCCTGTAACATTAAGAGTGAAGGGAAGAAGTGTGCAATAGGAAAAGGAATTGTCAGAAGAAATAAGCTATGAAAAGGACTAGGGAACCACTCTAGAAGAACTGAGGAGGGTCAAGGAAAGGAGTCTTTAACATTTTGGATTGAGTGTTAGGGGAATGTGGGGGTTCCAAATTTATTTCTAAGGATTGTTGTATTTGATCGTATGTGTTTGCGGACAAATTACATCTAAAGGAATTAGGTAGAGGTGGAAAAAAAATGGTAAACACATACTCAAAATTTAAGGAAGTCAAAGAGAGCATAGAATAAAAAAATAGAAGACTCAACGAAGAAGATTTAGAAGTGTATAAACAAAATCACGCAATTAGGTACATTTCTAGGTCTAAAAAGACATACTAGAATTCATATGATTCCTAATCAAGAAAACTAGTAACTGATGACTATCCTTGACCTCTATTCTATTTTTTTGTTTTCTATTTGGTCTTACACACCTTATAGCCCAGTTGGTATTTTACTCATTTATCTTTTATGGCTCCAAACACAAGCGCCTAGCTAGGACAGAAGCATCCAAGCACCCATGTCCCCTTTGGGTGCCCCTGAACCTTTTCCACCTTACTCACTTCTTTTGGGTCTCTTTTATCTTTTGGGCATCTTTTCTAATTATGGGTCAACTTTCTAGTTGTCAATTATGAAATTCAACCAAGGGAATCATATAAACACATAGTTATGTGTTCAAATCCAAGGAACAAACACTAAGCATATAATGTCATCACCTAATATTGCATCCAAAGGCACCTAAATCACTTCAAGGCATCCATCTAGCATCCATTCAAGGGACAAGGGAATGCAATTTCTACATACATTACCATAGGAAAGGAGAAGTTTCTTTATGTCCATCCACACATTTATACTACATTTATAAATATAGCTACATAGCCTACTATCAAGTGCACTTGACACAAGGGAATCCTAGGGTACAATTATTACTACACACTCACCAAGAACTACATATATTCTGAGATGTATTGCAGTGCTCGATTATAAGTTCACTCTCGGGGTGACCGTCGGGGTCAATCTAACTCCCCATTCTGCATCTTTATTTTTTTTGGATTTGATGTGGTTTGTGGGATTTTGTAGGTGATATGATGTTTTGCAGGTATACTTGTACCCTGTGGCGATCAAAGAGAGAAACACATGAAATTAACAGGAAATATTTGTGACACTTATGTGACACTAGTAAAGAATCAGGTTCTGACCATTTTTACATAGTTGCAGGGGCCCAAAAGAGAGTCTCTAGTTCAGCTAGACACCCTTTTCCTTAGCTATAGGTGAACCCATGTGTCTGGCCTATATTCCTACAGCCCATAAAAATTATCCTGAGCATTGATGACGACATTGTTCATCTCTTGTTCATCATTTTTTCCCAATTCTAGCTTCACTTTTGGGTCAAGCGTGCAAATCAACTAAGTCACTATTCCTCCTATATCTCTTGCACTTAGGGTTTTATACGTCATTTTCTTATTTAATTGTGTCATATCTACACTTTAGAAACTGTATCATAGTTTATCATAAGTTACTCTACAATTAGGGTTTTACCATAAAATATTTATTTTGGTTAAATCATTTGGTGAACCCATCACTCGAATCCCAACCTAGCTCTCTAGGATCTTATTTTATGCATGTCACTTGTAGTGGTCATTTTGGTTCCTTTGAGTACATTTTAGCTTTTTCCCCTCTATTCGTATGACTACTTTTAGGTCAATGGTTGAATGCTCATAACCCCTTTGCTAAGTACATAGGCAAGATGTATCCTCTAAAATATATTGAAACCTCTGATAGTGAGAAATGCATACGACGATGACATCTAATGTTGATAGAGAACAATTAGACAATCTTATTAATCTTTTGCCAAGCTATTACGTTCCAATCCTTCTATATATTCCGCATGTTCCTAATGTTTTACCCTTCTTCCAAACAATCTCGAGATGC
Organism: Taxus chinensis; assembly: GCA_019776745.2. Taxonomy (NCBI): domain Eukaryota; kingdom Viridiplantae; phylum Streptophyta; class Pinopsida; order Cupressales; family Taxaceae; genus Taxus; species Taxus chinensis. The sequence goes on along the minus strand of CM034154.1, from coordinate 351,235,026 downwards.
TGATTTTGTACCTCTTGTAGGTTCCTCTTTTGATATCATGTCACTCCTAGCCAACCACTTCACATTCATACTTACATTCCTATGTCCTACCACTCCCCTCCTCCACACCAATGATTCTAATGCACAACCCAGTTCCTCATCTAACACCCATGATTTGGCTTTCTTTATATTAGGACTATACAAGTTCAAATCCATCAAATTACAGCATAGCTACTTCATATGCTCCTCTCCATATCTATTGACTCTTCTTTACTTCTTCACACTCCTTTCGCACCCGCCTAATTTATGCATACCCACTTCCTCTAAATATTGTTCACCCATAAGCTTCCTATTTTCAAATGGTCTATGATGAACCTCAAGAGCATCTCCAAGATCTTTCACATGTGGCATGTCTAGTATTACGTAGATGATCTTACATTTCTTGGATAAGTTATTCCCTAGGAGTCTTCAAGATTACACTATGTGTTGGTTTTATGATCTACTTGTTCATTTGGTAACTTATTTCACATGTATTTAGCCAATGTATTTTATTTCTTATTTTAAAATCAATATCAGCACTAAGATTTCCTATGCATAACTGAGATCAAATTAAATAATTATTTAATGAACATCTAGCTAGACTGTGTGTTACGTTATAAGAATAGTCTAGCTAAGATGACTAATGTATTGGTCTGATTCGATAACTAAAATGATCTATTTTTTAAAAGTCCTATTACCACCACTTCAGAGGAGAGTGTCATCTTTGATATCATCTCCTTCTAGTTGATCTAACTATGTCCATATTCTCAAAATGTGTGAAGTAAAACTACTCTCTATGGGAAAAATCAAATATCAAGACACTTCCTGTTCATCATCTTCTACATTGGTTTCAATCTAAATCAACATTCAAGCCATCTCCTCATCCCATTGAAGATAAATGCAACTGGTCAATGTCATCTCTCCTCCTAAAAATATTCAATGCCAACCTCCAAATCATGCTTTAACTAAATTTTCATAAACATCTCAATTTCTATTACCTCAACTTCTTGAAATTAATTTGACCACTCTTCTACCCCCACTCAATCTTGATCCATATCACCCTCATGGCCACAACTATAACAAAAATACTAAATGTGACTATCATCAATGCATTGGGCATTCTACCGATCGCAGCTTAAAACTTAGGACATCTCATTCAAGATCTCATTGACAATAATTCAATTGAGCTCCCTCCTGCATATTCATCTAATTCTACAGCCAATCAATGATATACAAAAATCTAAATATATTTAATGACCCTTTGCCTATAAGAACGACACATAAGATTTCTAAATATTTTTCTAATCATACATATCATGTGTTGTGCCCCCTCCATCATCGAGGCCCCGGTGAGTATCCTTGTCGCTTCTAGTTGATGCATCACCACCAGCTATTTCATATTATAATTATCGTATTAATCATGCAACATTATCTTTTGATTCACTACACATCATTGCTTTCTATTGGTTCATACACTATTAATAATACCACAATATATCCAAAGGATCCTATCAGTGTGTGTTCTCTATTGCACTTGTTTTAGCTATCAAATGTCTAATTTTTCTGTTATTTCATATCCATATCCTAAATATTTTTGCTACATTATGTTTCCCTTTACAGTTGGGCCTCTCACCATGTTTGTGTCATTCAAGGTGGAATCCTCAATAAAATATTATGACATGATCTTATGTTTCCAATAGATCTATACCGCTCAAGCTATGTCATCCATGAATCATATGTGTCTCAAGTTCATACACAATAAAAAAAAATCACTCTTAAAGGAATTTCACCATGCACACCATTACCTCTACCTCCTCGTAATGACATTCTTCCACTAGCTATAGTATATTGGCCTCTGGGGCCTCTCAAATCTAAGGCATACTCAACACATAATTCTCCCATTCGCACACATCCTACTCCACAATGTTTTCATCCCCATAGGTCCACTAGTACTTCACATATGTGCTCATCACCTACTTCACATCATAGTTCTTCTTCACATAGGTGAGAATCACCTCCTTCACCTCATAAGTCTTCTTAACATATATTTTCACCACCTCCTTCACCTCATAGGTCTAATTCAAATAGGTTTTCATCAATTCTTTCACCACATAGCCTTCCTTCACATGCACATTGTCCTTCTCATACACCACCAATATTATAGCTTTGTCAAATGCCTTTATTTCCTTAGACATCGGGAGGAGGACCCTTTCCATTAACTCTCATTAGATAACATAATGTTATCATGATATTTGGGGGTATCACACTTTATTCCCCTACCCCTTTAAATTATTACTACTTATTTCTAATCTCTACACATGCACATTATGCTTTGTGTTTTACATCTAATCTCTCTTTCACATCTTGATACACAACGGGTATCTTCATTACCCTATGATGCACTCTAATTCCATGGTTCATACTCAACTTTTGATGGTCTAAATCTGAAATGAACCTCACCACATTCACTCTTCACACTCTGCTCTTCATGATATATCTATCTAGCACACATTTTCAAATCATTTCCCAATGACACACACTTGTTATATGGTTCATTCTTGATTGGTAAGGGTTCTTTTATAAATGAACCTCATCTCATACACATTCATACACAACCATTGGGGGGGCACGATGCTCCTATTGAATTCACATTGCATACCATTCCTTCTCACTCATACGCAACATATTGTGTATCTTTGGCTCTTTTATCCTTGCTTGCATATACCTAAAAGTACGCTTTGTTTCCCATAATAGACAGATACTTAGTATGTCAATATATATTTTCTATATACGAATGTGTGTTTAATTTTTTTCTAGTTGTGAATGCAGACTTCTTATATATCCTCACACGTTGTAATGATGTTTGGCATTGTACCTTTTACCAGTCCCACTAAGGCTATTTGGGCATCTACTTTCTCACATATTACAAGTGTTATTATTTCATTATTTATTACTTATACTTCCTAGCACCCTAATCTATACCGTTACATACACACTTTGACATACTACTTATCTTTCTAAGATGCTTATGGGTGCTTCATGTGCAACATTTTTCTTACAGGAACTATTTTCCACCATGGTTGTCTGACACTTTATTTGACACTATTTTTCATTGCTTACTACTTGTATGTTATTATTTTTGGGCTACGCCCTATGTCTTGTTTGATAATTTTTTGTATGCTTTTTGCCACTTTAGCACTAATTTTATTTTGAAATTGTGAGTGATGTCCCATGTCTGAAACCTAATTTTTTTGGTCCATCTTGTATGCACACTTGCTTGTTAATTTGTTTCTGTATAACATGTTTTCTATCTTTTACTACTAACACATTTATCTAGCCACATTGTTTGCATGTGCCTTGGTTTCTAACATGCACATTCCCTCCCCCAATAGGGACACAATTCAAATTAGCATCGGGTCTTCTCTTTGGGATGCATACTCCTAGTGACGTCACATACACCAGAAATGGGGGGACATACATTGTGTGAATCGTTCACCCCATAAAAAAAATCATATCTATAGTACAGGCCTACACAGTACAAAAATAGAGAAATCATATAGTCATATAATGACACAGATGTAGTGTAGTTCTCAGTTGTAAGCTCACTCTATTGGGTAATCATCGGGGTCGGTCTAACTCCCCATATTGCATATTTATTTTTTTGGATTTGATGTGGTATTATGGTTTTTGTAGGTGAATATTTGTTTGGGTTACAGGTACCTTGTAGATCATATTGCAACACACAGGTGATCAACACAGAGTATTTGTGACACTTGTGTGATACTGTAAAAATCAAGTTTTGACCATATGTGAAGTCACAGACACCCAATAAAGGTGTCCAATACCCAGGAACCACTATCTAGCCATGGGAACCCATTTCCATCATATTTTTTGACTTACATAATTTATTCTAATAATTGATGACACATATCACCTCTTGTTCAATAGTTTTCCCATTCTACTCTAGTCCAAGATCAAACACAAATCAGCTAAGTCATTCCTCTTTTATCTTACACTTAGGGTTTCATATTTTATTAGCTTATTACTTATGTCAAATATATATTTTAGAATTTATTTATCATACGTGACTTTGGAATTAGGGCTTTTTTAAAAAAATTATTTTGTTTATTCTAAATGATAAAATAAAAAATAGTTATTTAAAACAAATGATAACAACTCACACAAAAAGAATTTTTAGATTACCTTGATTAATTGAAAGAATGTGAAAAATAAAAGATGGTTAATGAAGATACTATGGAAGAAGCTAGCTAAGGTTGGTTTCAGGTAATTTTAAATTTGAATTTCTTGATATACATGAAGTTATGTGAATCCTATATCTATTTTGGTGTCGATACGAGGTGTGGTATTGGGTCCTACCCCCTCACTTCATCTTCCCGTAGTGATAAGGGTGTTAGGTGCTTAACCACTATACCACCAACCATAGTATTTATACTTTTCCAAAACACTAAGTTGGATTCCCTCTTGGTGATAAAATCCAAGTAGGTAGACCTAGTAGGATATTTTTAGATGCAAGTTTGATATAAGATGTGGTTTGGTTGTCTGTGAGGGAATATTGTGAATGCAATCATTTAACCCCTAATTAATGTAGATGAGAAAGTAGATAAAAAGGTTTATTTTAATATCTAAAATGAAATGTTAATTTTGATGAAATAATATCAAACAAAATGCAATGGTAAAAGAAAATTAAGGAAAATAAACGTACCTAAATTCTCTATTCGTTTTTATTTTCTTTTATTATTTTTACGTGTTTTTGAAGAATTGAGAGCTAAACACTCCAAGATTCAAGGTTAGATAATTTGAAAAGAAACAAAAAAGATATTAAATCTAATGAAAAATGGACCTATTATCCCACCAGGTGTGTCATAATGTTTTTGGTGAATCTTGGTTATCAATTATGTGATAAACACTAGAAAATTGGAAGATAACATGGTTTAACGATACTTGTGTCAAAAATGAAATGTTAAGATGATTGGATGTTAAAGACACAATAGAATCCTCTTTCTAGTTGATGAGATAAATTACATGCACAAACATATAAACAAGATAGATACCAAATACAGAGTTGACGAGTTTCTCAAAAAAGGTCGATCCCAGGAACCAATGGGCTTCTTCTAAGGGTGTCAACTCATTTTACAATTAAGTGATTGTGATAATAAAATAATTTATAGTATAATGAATTATTAGAATTATATGGGAATATATAAATCATGTTTCATTTGATAAGCATCCCAAGTGAGGGATACTATGAGCTCAAAATCTAGGAAGTATTCAAACCAGAATTATTTTGTGGTGTCCCATTCTTCTTGTACTATTTCAAGTTGGTATTCTATATCTTCAATTTCAAGTGTCAAGGCGATGGTGAAAAGTCTGAGTTCATGCACGATGTTGAACTTATCCTAGAATAATGGTTATTAAACAATTGAAATATTGTAAATGTTGGTTATAGGATGTGATTCACCTAGCATTGTCATCTACAGAGAGACACATCTTGAAAATAGGATTATTGGATAGAAACAAAATGATAAAATGGATGAAATTATGCAAATTTTATAAGATGGTAGAATGACATAGGTCATTGGTTATTTGGGTAGAATCGCTATCATTTTATAAATAATCATTGGAAATTACTAAGACATGTTCTACCGAAGCGCTCTGTATATTGCTTAATGATAGATTACAAATGAGGATCTATAATACCTTAAGAAGTACTTTCTTAAGATAGATCCTTATTTGAGGATCATTTGTACCTTAAGTAATTTATTTGTATATTGCTTAATGATTAACCATAAGCGCCTTATAATTCTTAAGGTACAAATGAGGATCTGATGTGCCTTAAAATAATGGAAATGTAGGCATGAAAAAAATCCTAAAGAATGGATATTGGAATATCTTGCATGGAAATGGATTTCCATATATGGTATTAGAATCAATTCTATCATAAGAATATTTTTTCTTAATGGTTAAAATTTGAACATTGCATTGTAAATCACCTACTACATGCACAAGGGAAAGAACTTCTTGAGGAGGTATACATAAGTGTCTAGAGGCTCATTCAAAGGTTGCACCTTACCAGTAATGGTATCCATATAGAAACTATTTCTTTTGAAACTAATGTGAGGTGATATCTCATGTGAAACTACCTCATGTAACACTTAGGGTTTTATGGGTTTGGACTCGTGTTGGGGATCTGAAGGGATATTATCCATAAATACATAATCCACACTAATAGAAGAAGCTAAATCTAAACAATCTGTACAAACATGTTCATTTTTTCTCAGAGAAATAAACATGTTATCATTTACAAGTGAAGCAGATGTACAAGTATTGTTTTTAATTTCAGTAGAATGTGTAGAAACAAAAAATTAAATCAATATTATTATGTAAAATTGAAATAGAATTAATTTTATTATTAGTGTATGCAAGAATAAATTTATTAATATCAATAAAAGTATCAATAGAATTATTTTAGCATTCAAGATAAGTAGTAGAAACATCAGTAGAAACATGTTCAAGAGGCATAGGAATAGTAAAATTATTAACATTAATTTTTTATTTAGGAGGAAGGGTAGAAACATAATTAACGTAGTGTGAAATAGATGATTTATCATTCATGTCATCATTAGGGTATTCACTATGGGTATATTTTGAATCACTATCATAATGAATACCATTAATCAATGTAAAAATGGAAGGAATATCGTCTTCGTGCAAGTTAGAAATAGTTTCATCATCACTAGAATCTACGAGGTCTATGGCCTCAAGAGGAGCATCACCGAGTGTGGGGGAAGATGGTTTCCCACCATAAATTTTTCAAGCATTAGTGTTACCTTCAATAATAGGGGTGGTAACACAAGTTTTCTCACAAGAGTGCTCTAGATCTTTGGATGGTGCAATTGGTAGAGTAGGAGTGGCATCTCTAGTGAAGTTTATTGTGGGGAATGTTTCTTGTAAGAGCTTCACAAAAGTTTGGGGTTGTAAAAATGGTAATGTGGGAGTAATATATTTATTTGGATTATAAAAACGAGGTGGTAGATCTCAAAACATGATAGGATGATCATCTTTATCATATTTGATTATAAATTCATCATAATTAGGATTACTATAGAATATTTAAATAATAATAGCATAATGACAAGTAATATAACTAGAGGTAGCATAAATAGGGACAAAATCATAAGGTACAACCTATTAAAGTGGGCTACCTCATAGTTATAAATCCCACACAAACCAAGAAAAATAACCATCAATTAACATACGATGAAGAGGAATGACCCAAGATGTATCACTAGAGTTTACAAAAAATAATTAGTATGGACCCGATTAGAGGGATGGAAACCCTTATGGTGTAGAAAATCTATATAGAAATCCATGGTGACACAAAGAAGAATAGGATCCTCATAGAAACAATGTGTACATTCCCTATGAAATTCCTAAAGGTTGCATTAGACTGGGATGCCTAATAGAGAAGGAACTAAGAGTGTTTCTCACAATTAGTTTGAAGGGTTCGATCAAGAATGTCATGTTTACCATAAATGAAATAAATTTTACATGTTTGTTTAAGTCTTTGTCTAGTTAAATTAATAGTTTTCTAAGAACATTCAATATTAACATTTGAGTAAAATTCTCAAGTTGGATCCTACTTATGTAAAAAATAATATATTTGTGATTTTGATACCACTCGGATGACAATTTAACAACATCGTAATTTGACAAGCATCCAATAAGGTCGAAAGAGGCACTTATTTGGTTCAAAACGTATTTACGATGTTTCGATGAGTGATCTAGGCAAGGGTAGAGTCTGAAATCTAGAAAAGTCACTTTCTAGAGCTATAGATCTATTGGGTTAGGACTGTACAAAGAGGTCAGGACAAAATGACACAATGTTGGACTTTTATATAGTTGGGTTTTGCAGCTTTTAGTGTCACTCTATGTCTTTGTTTGTCACTCTTGCGAGATTTTGAAGGAATTCTCATGAATCCATTTTGCTTAGTTTTTACTGAAACAATTAGCAACTATATTCTAACTATCAAAAAACTACTTTTCTAAGAAATCACTTGATCTAGAAATCAAAGTTTGAAATTCCTTTAGTTAGACTGTTTTTATTTTTTATCCTATTTGTGACATCTAAGAAAATATAAATTTCATGTCACACTTGACTGTTTGTTTTAAGTGTTTTATCTCTCTAAAGTAAATTTAGAATGATGAGAATTCAAAATTGTAACCAAAATTTTATCTAGGTTATTTTTTAGTTCTTTTAACATCAAGTTTTCTTTGTTATGAATCAATTTTGAGCATTTTTGCATAACAATGTTATAACATTTAACGTGTGCAAATGAAAACTTCATGATTATTCCCTCTTATGTTGTGTATGTAGTATGCATATGTGGACCTTTCTTTCTCAGTTCAATAAGCAGTAGATAGATAGGTGATTTCAAGATAATGAATTCTTAGGTTAGGCTTGTATAGATATGATTTCTTACTTTAAAATTAGGACCTTAGTATTAGGAAAGGTTGACCCAAAAGATATAATATGAAAGATAAAATGATAACAAGTGGACCCATGTATATAAAATATGTGAAAAACAAAAGGGGAAAATATCATACACAATGTTCAAGACCATATGTACAATCATGATCTATAGTGCACACTTTATTTTTACAAATTTTTACACTCTTTACTTACTTATACATACATAACTCTCCTTTTTTATATACGAGACTTTGACTAATTTCTTGTTATTATTTTGTAGGTCCATCCTTATACACAACAAGAAACATCTCACATCAACAAAGCACAAGCTCTAATAGCACACTACTACGCATACACCTCACCCCTAGGGTCTACTTCCCTTTCCTGGTTTCCACGTTTCATATTACAATCACTTCACTTGCCACTCGAAACACTACACTCTTCTTTACAAGATCACAAGGTATGCATATTCTATCTAATTTTTCTATCAATTATTCCATTAACACCATAAATTGGTGGGAAAATATAGACACAAAATCTATGCATTTGGGTACATTTCTAGATCCTATAGCATAGTAATATATGCATGATTCCTAAGCAATAAAACTAGTAATTGAAAATGTCTTTTGGGCCTTTTACTTTGTCTCTTACACTTTCATTGATCTTACACAATATACATCAGTTTCGGTGTTTAACTAAATTATATTTTATGGCCTCAAAAACTAGCATCTATTTAGCATAGAAACACTCAGGTGATTGTGTCCCTTCTAGGAGCTCCTGACCCTCTCTATCCCTTTCTCACTCTTTTGGGGATCTTTTTCTTCTTGGGCATACTTTACACTTTTGGTATGGCCTTCCAGTTGTTAATTACAAAATTCAAACAAGGAATCATATCTATATAGTTATTGATAAAAAAAACTCCAGATTTGATGATAAAATTTAGCAACAACAATTGGAGATTAGCACATGAAAATTAGAAAAATCCAGAGACAAATAAAATATAGAAAATAATTGATAGATTAAAACTTGAGCAATTACATGATGAGAGAGCTTACAATATTTAGGAGAATTAACTCCTTAAAATAAGGACTCAACTCAAATCTTTAATCCCATAATATCCTCACATATCTCTCCTATAATCACTCCCAAACCCAAAAATATCTCACACAACTCCCAAATAGCTATGTGAGTTTTTTACTCAAAAAACTCACAACTAATACATATTATCCTATATTATTAATAATGAATTGATTAATAACTCATATTAATAATATTACAAACTTTTAATTTTCTCACACAAATATGATATTAATATAACAATATTAATATCATACTAACACACTAACTTACTAATGTAATATATGAATATTACATTTAACTATTACAAACAATAATGTGAGCACTAATTTCCTAACATTCACCCCCTTAGTGTGAACATGGGCGAGTTCTTTCTAGTACCTACTCATGTTCTACAATACGATGGTTTTCAAAGAGTACCATCAACTCCAACATGTTTTCTAGTGGAACCATTGACCACTCTGTATGTGATTTTCTAAGAGATTCACAAACTCTCAAATTGGTTTTCTAGTGGACCACCAACCACTTTCATAGCAGCGTACATGTTTCCCCACTCCCATTTTTATATTCAAGGGAAAATATAAGAAATATCACTCATGCAGGAGCTCACTTATTACAAGAGTGAATAGGAATAAATCATTTGTTCTTATTACAATACACAATCAAAATTAAACACAAAAAATAATGCCACAAATTCATTGTGTGGCCCCTTCACTTGCAGCTGGCGAGAGGTCACTGATTAACCTCCTTCCTCTGTTGCCTCCTTCCTCCATCGTGATGCTACTTTAGAAAATGTAGCTTTTAGGCTCATTACATAATTTTTCTGAGTGTCGGATTCAACTGATAATGCACCCCTTAACTATGGACGTCGTGTGCAAGTGAAAATGCATCTAATTAAAAAATTACATAAATATATTACGTACCACTTTTTATTTTTTTCAGATCCCTATTTTTATTTCCACGTTTCACTTAAACTAGAAACTAGGTTTTTTGTAAAATTTTAACATAATTTTTCCATACATTATCTAAAAAAACCCAATAATTTTTGTAATATTTTGAATCTGGGTTTTTTAGATACATTCAATCTATCAAATGTTTGTTTTAAAAACAACAAAAAAATTCACTCAACTTACACTAAATTTTACACATAGCTACAAGAAGAATATGAAGCTAATGTAAACTGCAATATTGTGAATCTTGTTCTTATCTTTCCATAGAAAAAAAATGAGACATCAATCAGATGTCATATGAGTAAACTATGTTCTTTTTACTGTGATGTGTCTGCTGGAAATTTTCTTAGGGGATTCATTCAACCATCTTCTTCTTCACTTGTAGAAGGAAACCTACTCTGATACCAGATGATAACAAAACTCTAGATTTTATGATAAAATTTAGCAACAACAATTTGAGATTAGCACATGAAAATAGGAAAAATCCAAAGACAAATAAAATATAGAAAATAATTGATAGATTATAACTTGAGCAATTACATGATGAGAGAGCTTACAATATATAGGAGAATGAATTCCTTAAAACAAGGATTCAAATCAATCTTTAATCCCATAATATCCTCACATATCTCTCCTATAATCACTCTTAAACCCAACAATATCTCACACAACTCCCAAATAGCTATGTGAGTTGTTTATTCAACAAACTCACAACTAATACATATTATCCTATATTATTAATAATGAATTGATTAATAACTCATATTAATAATATTACAAACTTTTATTTTTATCACACAAATATGATATTAATATAACAATATTAATATCATACTAACACACTAACTTACTAATATAATATATGAATATTACATTTAACTATTACAAACAATAATGTGAGCACTAATTTCCTAACAGTTATAGCTCTCAAATAATGTCCCAAGCACTAGAATTATCTACTATCACCTAATCTTGCATCCAAAAGTATAAATAGTATTACAAAGCATCCATCTAGAAAATCCATAGAAGGGACAAGAGTTGCATCACTCTGTATACACAACATAAGAGGTGAAGTTCATTTTATTCCATCTTACACATTTGTATACTTGGAGCAATCCATATCTATCCCGTTATCGTAGTAAAAATTTCACAAGGGCACCCTAAGGAATCATTACACACACATTCACATAGAACTACATGGATTCTAAGATGTAGTGCAGCTCTCGGTACTAAGTTCACTCTTTGGGTGATGGTCGGGGTCTATCCAACTCCAAATTCTGAATATTTATTTTAATTTTTGATGTGGGTTATGGGAATGTGCAGCTAGGTATCTCTCTTTGCATGTTATAGGTACAATTGGTGACCGTAGACACCCATAATTTGGATCAAAGTAATTTTAATACTTAAATTGTGCTAATTATCCCCTTTCCCATAGATTTACGACATATTATCAATAACACGCCATTTCTCTTCTATCACCATTGATTAATTACATTGCACTAATTAATTAACCTTCTTATCACTCAAGATGTTGATTAACAACCTTCCATTAATTAGTATTTGTTTCTATTTTGATTAATTAATTATTCCTAATTAATTACTCTCTCTTCTATTAAATCAATAAATCCTCATTTATTGGATTAAAATCCTCTCATAACTCAGATCATACTAACTTTCCTCTAAAAATATTCTATAATCTTACACCTACCTATTAACTAATCACACTTGATTAATTAAGACACCCCCTCAACTTCCATTGATCACTAATGATAAATTAAACTCTCCTAAAGAAAACTTAAAGTATGCTTATCCATTACTAACCTTGATTTTATATTATCCCACATACAATAGGTTGTAAATATCTCTCAAACAAAAGGGTTATATAAATAACCCTCATCCTACATTTCTTCTTACACATTTGCATGCATATAACATAAACTATAGGAATTTTTCATCTTTGAGAATCCTCCATTAATTTTGAGCCAATATCTTCATCTTGCATTTCATCCATCCAAGCTTTGAGTAATATGGAGAGAATAAAAATGGCCTTATAGCCATGTCTTGATGAGAATCCATTCTTAAACCCTTGAGATAAAATGAACAATCAGATTTTGATTGATAAGGATCTACATAGGTTCATTTTGTAGTTTAGCATTCAAAGAGTAGAGATTAAGCCTAGCATGTTAGCTTGATTTTATTCAAATTTATATGCATGTTGATGATGTTTAGTCTCCTTAAGCTCTTAGTATGATGGTTTATGTTTAGTTATATTTATTTTGAAACTATTAGGTCTTAGTTTCAATTCTCTTATCTTAGTTAACTAATACATGAGCACATTTGGCACGTCTGGTGGAATAGATTCAAAGTCTCTTTGATTTTAATGGAAAGTTTTACTATTTTTTCTCAAGTTTTGCTAACCCAAATTATGCTCATGTGAAATAAGTTAAAAAAAATTTAGGTTATTTCACTACGTTTATATGCATTAAGTCTCTCTTGTGGAGTTAATTATGATGGATTGTCATTATATTTGAGGTAAATTAGGAAAAAAATGATCTTTTTGAGGTTTTATATGTCATATTTCCATATTTTGACATTATCTTTAGGTACACACACAGGTGTTTTTGCAAGGGCACTCATATGCTAGAACTCATGTGTAGGTTTCCAAATAGATGTGCATACACACTCCGATATACACACTTATCTTGCTTTCAGTGTACTATGTGTCATTTTTTTTTTCAGACCCATGAATGTGTAAGAAAATATACGCATACACCTCTCGGTCTATGCACATGTAATTTAGACCTTTATTTTCCCTGTGGTTTACTAGTTTGTGCATATGTTTGAACACACGTACATGTGCCTCTATATACGCACATACACTTTTTATACCTCTAGTTCACTTTATTTTTGACAAGCATATGCACTTATTAACTTTCTCATGCATATGCTTCTTTTCCCATGCACACAGTTAGCTTATTATGTCATTTTAGTAGAGGTATACACACACTGGTAGTCACATGAATATACTTCTAGGGGTGTGTATATGTTATGAGGGGTGTATAGGCATCATAGTACAAATTTGAGTGTTGTTTAAAAAATTTCAAAAGCTTGTTTTCTTGATATTCTAACATCTTGCAAGGTTATTTGAGACTAACTTCTATTTTGCAGGGTATATTTTCATGTTTTGTGCTATTTTTGCTTGATTAAAGTTAATGAATATTACATATTCATTTATGAGGTTAGGATCATGTATGCTCTTCCCTCGCACATTTTAGGTGATCTTCAATTGGCTAAAATGAATGATTCATGTATTTGAGTTAAGTTTTTTTCAATTCTTTGCTAATAGTTAGATTTTTCATTGTGTATGCTCTTCTCTTGCATCTTAGGATGATCTTGAGAATTAGAAACAATGTTTCATCCTGTTTATATGATGTTTTAAATCATGTGGAAAATTACTAAACTCTACGTGAAAGACCTAAATACACTTTCCAAAGAATCAAGATCAAAACAAAGTACTAATGTAATTTCATGTAGGTTTCTAAATGGTGTACAACTAAACCACATTAAGTTTAAAGATAAGAAAAAACACCACATTCAAAACATTGTAATTGCTATGGCTATGGATCAACCTCTTAACTAGGAGAAACTCCCCTTGGCATAAGCCTTAAGCTACAAAAAATGGGATTCTCCTAGGAACCTCAAAGTAGTCCACGCAAGAGGGAACCTTGTGAACAAAATGGGAAGTGCTCCGCACACCTACTTGACTAGTTTACACTTATGAGATTTAGCATCAAAGTTATCTGTATTGTGACCCCAGTGAGAATAAAATTGAATGAGTTAATTTCTCATTTTATTTGAAGGGGTAAAGTAAATTTAGGATACTCCAAGACTAGTCAGTGCAACGTTTTTGGAAAACCGAGTTCAAAGGGGTACCTTGTGACACCTAGTTGAGAGAACCACCTAGGAAAGTCATATTATCTCTGAGCCAACTTGACCAGCTCAAGACAATCATTGTTGTATAGGGAATTCATGAAGTGATAAATTTCTTAGAGTCAAAGCCTTATTTATTAAAGTTCAGACTAAGTATCATTCACCATGAAATTTTTGAAGCATTACTTTTCCTTAGTTCTTCACTCACCAAAAGACAAGGTGGAACTTTTCCAAAGTGAAGCCAAACACTTTTCAACCTCACTTTATCTACTTCCTTTCCTTTCTTTTGACACTTTGTTGATCAAAAGAACAGCAACGAAACGTGTGATATCAATTAATTGTGTCCACCACTTTTGCACCCATTTACATTCTTCCTTGCTTGAGACCGGATGGTAAACGTTGAAATTATGTTGGTATGTTTTCATATTTTGATAGTCATTTGATCTTGGTACCCAAGTCAAGATAATTATTGTAGTTAGGTTTAAATCTTCATTGATTTTTCTTTTAAGTATTATATTGCTTGTATCTCATTGAAACAATTTCGATAGTTTTGTCTTGTTTCTTACAAACTCGACCTAAGTGTCTAGATTGTAACATTACACTACGTGCATCTTAACAATTCTTTGGTATACTTTTGGTCTTAGGTTATTTTTCAAACATTACCTCAACCTTGAAAGGTGATGTTACTTTTTTTGTGTCGTATTAATATTATTTTAATACGAATACCTTACTTTTTCACAAAGTTTAGTTAACGTATCTTAGGGGTATTGTTCCATTTCTCACATTCATAACCTCCACTTTTTGAGATTTAGGTCTTGTTTGGATTTAAACTCACTATAAGTATAATTTGGTTGAAAATCACATCAACCTCTTTTTATTACTTATGCCTTGTTCATCTTGAACTTGACATAATTATTGACATTAAGTTAATCATTTAACGTCAAATTACCATTTGGAAACACTTAGGAAGAAATTCATTGATTGATTGCTTTAAAACAAACCTTATGTGATTGTGTCTTTCATTTATTCATCATTTTGACTTTTTAATTTAGGACAATCACTTTGATCCATTGATTCTTTATCATTCCTTATTCTTTGTTCATTATTTTTCACTTAGGTTTGACTATACTCCTATAAAAATTCAACAAAAAACCTTAGTGAAAAACTCATTCACTATGCCCCCTGTGATGAGAATGGGATCCAAAAGGAAAGCATGGGAAACATCCATAAAACAAGGGTCAAACCCCTTTTTTGGTCACTATCTAGAACCTCTATTTTCCACAACAAGAGAAATGGAAGATATGGTTGACCATAGTGGTGATGAGTTAGAGTCACCATACGCGGAGTTCAAATTTTATCCCACCCAATTAGATTATTCCCTCTTTCTAAACAAAGATAGAGTGCTTGTAATAGTTGTGAAATTAGGTGCTAGAATTCCAACTAAACATGAATCTATTCCACCCACCAACAACACTAATGAGGAAGAATTCCCCCTTATTAATATGGATGAAATTTTAGGACATGGAAAATCTTACATCTCAAACACTCAAAATGACAACACGGGTGGTTTTAAAATGCCACTCATCAGAATACCATGTAGGGTAAGACTGGAACATGAAAACATAGAATAACCTCCTCAACATGAAAATAAAGAAGAACCTCAAAATGAAGAATTCTCTATACAATAGAAAATTCAACACCTTAGTCAATAATTAGCTTACCTAACCTCCTATGTGCAAAATAAAACAAAAAAATGCGCATCGGGAAAAAACTAAGGTAAAAAATAGTGATCTTCACACAAAAAATCAAGATAGTGGAATGTCAAAATATAGTCACATATATATGCCATTTTCCCCCACTAAATAAGAATTTCTTTCACAATATTTACAATCTATGAAAGAAACCTATAAAATCCTTCAAGAAATCAATAGAGGACATGGTAAGAAATATCAATATGAAGAACTATGCCCTTATCTATTTGATAAGGCTATGTTGATTACACCCTTTCCTAAAAATATTGACTACCCAAAGTTTTACAAATATAAAGGGAAAGGTGATCCATGAGATATTATAAAATGTTTTTACATGGTATGTCAAGAAGTGGTGTACAATGACAATTACCTCATATGGCTATTTCCTGGAAGTTTTGGAGGGAAAGCACTAGAATGGTTCCTTAATTTACCTCAAGGTTCTATCTTCACATGGCTGGAATTAGCAGAAAAAATTGTACGACATTTATCATTTAATGTGGAAAGTGACATAACCATGTTAAACCTATGCAATTCTAAACAACGACCAAATTAAACCTTTGAGATTTTCTTACAAAGATGGTGGGGGTTAGCTAGTCTCTTCCCTTGTTTGATCCCTGAAAAACAACTGGTTAGCATATTTATACCAAAATTAAATCTAGAAATTTTCTTTCACCTACAAATGCATTGTGTCAGAAACTTTGAAGAGGTCATTAAGAAGGGTAGCCAGATAGAAAAGGCTTTAATCGTGAAAGGGACAATCAAACCATTTTAAAAAGATAGTCATCCTTCAAAACCTATGGATAATCCTAGATTATTTAACAAAAAAAAATCGTAGGAGATGGAATCACGGATTCTAAACACATACAAGCCATCCAAATCAGTCCCCCTTTTAAACTAACCAAAGGGTCGATTCAGCCACCAGTTAAACGTAGAGCGTTCACTCCCCTTACGAACTCCTTGTCCACAATCTTAAAACAACTAGATGCATTAAACATGGTTCAATATACCATAACAACACCCTTTGATGACAATGCACCTAAACCTTCGTGGTATAAGGAACATGAGTATTAGTATTTCCATCATGTAAAAGGACATAAGATAAAAATGTTTAAAACTACACCACTTCGTCCAAACGTCATTGATAGTGGGGAAATAGAAGTTGATTCACTAGAGCCACATCCAAAACCAAATCAAAATATGGTAATATTCAAGGATCCTTTCCCAAAACATGGTAAATAGGTCGAGACAAAGTTGGATCAAGGAGAGTCTTCTAAGAACTACAAATCCACAAACTATGTTTATACCCACTCAGACAATCAATATGACTACTTATCGGATGTGTTTTCTCTTTTGATGAGCATATGAATACCATTAGGATCAAGGGAAGAGATTGTACTATAGTAACAAGGCGCGCTCCTCTCACAATCCTAGAACCTCCTCTGTCACTCCAAAAGATAGTGAATATAATATCCTAGAACAAATTAAGAAGATGTCTGCTAATATTTCAATCTTAGATCTTCTTAAGATATCAAAAGTACATAACGACATCCTTTATAAAACTCTTCAGGGGTCAGGGGTCTTAACTGATGTACATCCTTCTCACTTATAGTTGATGTGGAAAATATTGCACCTAGTGAACACATTTCTTTTAACCACAATGAAATAACTAATCAAGATCATACATATAACCTACCTCTTTACATAGAAGTATTTGTTACATTCTGAAAGATAAAGAGGTTTCTTATGGACAATGGGTCAGTGTTAAACATATGCACGATGAAACTACTTAAACAGTTGGGACACACAAAAGTAGATATAGAGTCCCACACCATTACCATCACATATTACAACAATTGGCCGATACAATAACATTGTCAATAGAAGTAGGGCATGTTGGTGATCGAATTAATCTTGCCCCTATTTGGTTAAGATTTGCCATCGGTGTCTGTTATATTTTTTTGTTTTCCCTATGATGGTGTGAGTTGGCCTTTTGGTTCTTTTGTGTATGTATTAGTCTTTCCTCTTTTTCAGTCGAGGATCATGTCTAGATGTGCATCATTTTGAAGTTTCTTGTGGGGAACTTATTGTGTTTTAAGTTTTTAAATTGGAGGGATCACCTGTTGTAAAATTTTCCTTGCTCTTGTTTTTTATTTTTGTTTTCTCTCCCATTACCCGTCGGTACATGGAAACTCCTAATTCATTACGATATGGTGGGTATAATTTACAAAATTGTAACTTTCTATCGCATTCAAAAAATAGAAAATCATACCTGTGACCCGATAAATATTCTTCGAATATTTACAATCATAAAATAGTGCAAGATATTTCTCAATTAGTATCCAAGAGTCTACATTTTTCATAATTTGAGTGGATGCATGGAAGCGACACATATTTTTAAATTTTTGCATTAAGAGAAAAATAATAAGGGTGTAAAAAGGTTCCCGAGACCCACAAGGGACACATGGTTCCTTTTATGCAAAAGGTGGGGGTGCGGGTCATTGGGGAACTCAAACATTTTTGGTTTTGAATTGGAAATGAAATAAAACTATAGAAAAGGGTTGCAGCCCCACTATCACCCAAATGTGACCATGTGTTGAGCCCATGTTGAAAGCCAAAAGTGGATGGGTGAGTCAAGTTAGCCAAAAGTGTGTAAATTCTAAAACACTACAAAACGTTCCCCTGAGCCCACGTTAGCAAAAAGTCTTTTCCACGTGGATGGCTCATTTTCAAAGTTTAGAATGGCAGAACAAAAGGTCATGATGGAATGCATTTATTTCTACCACCATTAATTTTGCTTCACAAATCGAGGTTTTTAAGTATGTGAATGCTTTCGTATTTTATTACCAATTTTTTTTATTTTTGTTGCTACCTTTTATGATTTTCATGGAGAATTGTCACATTTTTAACTGTGAAGTTTGAATTATGAACCTGAGGATTGAAAAGGATGTTGATTTGGATTTAAATTTCTTAGGAACTTATGGGTTGATTGGTAAGAGCTTAGAAACTCCTATGTTTCTCCTTCATTTGTAAGTTGGTTTAAAGTAAATCTAGGGTTTTTGAAGATGAATACCATGCCATCTTCATTCTTGGTTATGTCAAGGGTCACAAGTGATTTAGACAAGATTATAGACATAAAATTGATGAGTTTTGATCTAAATGATTTTCTTTAGATACTGAATAGCCCCCATAAGAGTTAATCCCTAAAGGAAATTCACGATAGCCGTATTGCTCTAGAGAATGCCCGGAATCGGTGTGGCATTGTGCTATGAATTGTGATCATGAAAAGAGGGAAGTATTAGTTGAGAAGTGGGGATGACTTTTTGACACTAACACCTGCATCCATTAGAATAATGTTAAAATTTCTTGTAATCACCAACCTGATCACCATTTCTATCAAATTAGCCTTACGGGATTATGAAGAAAAGAAAAAGGATTATGCCAAGATCATAAATACAAAGTGGCTCATCACGAAAAATACAACAGCTAGAACCCCTTCGAGGTTAGTTAGGGCACAGTTTTCTGAAGAGGTTAAAGATGTCATTATGTTATTAAGTCAAA
The DNA here is from genome assembly GCA_019776745.2 of Taxus chinensis. Taxonomy (NCBI): domain Eukaryota; kingdom Viridiplantae; phylum Streptophyta; class Pinopsida; order Cupressales; family Taxaceae; genus Taxus; species Taxus chinensis. The sequence continues at coordinate 351,215,251 of CM034154.1, read as the reverse complement.
TTACGGATTGAAAACTGAAATGAATTTAAGGAATGGATGGTTACTTACATGTGGATCATTTTGGGGAGAAAGGGGAGCATTTTTTGGGCTACTTTCATTGTAGAATCACTCCATGGCCACATGGTCACCTTAGCAGTGAAAATTGAGATGGGTGACAATTTAGAGCTAGAATTTTATATGATGACTTACTTAATTTACAATGTTTTGGGGCATAGACATTTCCCAGGTTTGTCACCATGTGTAGATTTCAAGTAGTTCCAAATGCATGATATGTTCCCTAAAATGTAACTAATCAAGTGGAGTGGGAATGTGAGGTTAGTTAATGATGCTTTCTTTGCCCCAATCATTTGTCTTTTCAAACCAGAGTGGAGATAGTATAGAATTTCCAAACAGAACATACAAGTGATTTTGGAGTATAGATGTTAATTCATTCAATATAAAAATTTCAAATATATATGGGTTAGTTGTTTTAAAGGAAAGCCTTGTAATTTGCCTAGGTATTTAGATGATAAATTGGCTTTATGTGAACTGGAAAGGCAGCTAACACCTGTGCATAAATTGATTACCGAAAGGCATAAGAAAAATATCAAATTACCTATTAGAATTGGAAGGTATTCATGCCCTTCCATCATAAAAGCTAGGTTGATTGAAGATGAAATGCAAAATAATTACATGGAAAATTTTGAGGCAATGGCCAGTTATGACATCAGATGGGTATTCAAGAACATTGTGAATAATTTTGAGCATGAGCCTCAGTTTTAAGATTATTGGATGAATTATAGGGATGAGAAGAGGTCACATTAAGGGATTAACCCTTTCACAAATAATATATTTCAAAATTTCAATTATCCCAGAAGGAATTGTAGATGATCCACATACAATAAGCAGGTATTATGTTGATTAGAAGATAGAAGCACAACCCATAATCCCTCCATATTGGAATGAGATATAATCTTATGATTCTTATATAATCATAATTGATGTAATGAGAAGAACTATGAATTGGTTAACTCAGAAGGGCATTGACCTATCAATTCAGAATACCATAATCTTAAATAACTTCAGGAGTTTGGGAAATTTGAATGATGATATTCCACTCCTGAATGAGGGAGTAGATAGAATGGATCCTTTGCGAGGAAAGGCCCCTTTATTGCCTCAAAAAAGACCGACTCCTGAAATCATAGATGAGTGGACCTCAACCGCTAGTGGTATTGGTACTCCTATGTCATTTATTAGGAAAAAGACTGAAAACATGCTTTTAAAATCTATGGAAAATACCCCCATTAATTTTTCAATGCAAATTCAATCAAAGGGGAAGGGCTGAGAATCCCATGTATTTTTCTCATGTGTTTCAAAAAAACCTCATAGTACTAAGAAACTAATGAGTGGAGCCATAGCGAGTGTTCTTAATCAATCTAAGTTGCATAAGGAAGGGAAAAGAGCAACACCTGATCTAAAAAAAAATTGAAAGGGTGCACAAAAAACATAAGGTTTCTCATGTACCAGTCTTGGTGAGAGTAGGTTCCCACATGCCCAAAAATCACAAGTAGATAGATGTGGTAATCGATCCTCCTGAATTTTAAAGGATTGATGTTTATCAGGAACAAAATGCCCCATCATTTCCACAAGTGGAACAATCAGAGTTTCTATTCCCACCTCTATCTGTGGAAGAAATAAAAATCAAAGTCACTCAAGATCAAGAAACCCAGGAAAATGTTGTAGATAGTTCAATAAGCACCCAAATCTTAACTCCAAGTACAAAAACATTAGAGACCATGCTTACTAAGGTATGAGTATGCCTTTGTTTGGAACATTGTATGAATCTGCAATGTAAATTCAATCAAAGGGGAAGGGCTGAGAATCCCATGTAGTTCTCTCATGTGTTTCAAAAAAACCTCATAGTACTAAGAAATTAATGAGTGGAGCCATAGTAAGTGTTCTTACTCAATCTACTTTGCATAAGGAAGGGCAAAGAGCAACACCTGATCTAAAAAAATTGAAAGGGTGCACAAGAAACATAAGGTTGCTCATGTACCAGTCTTGGTGAGAGTAGGTTCCCACACGCCCAAAAATCACAAGTAGATAGATGTGGTAATCGATCCTCCTAAATTTTAAAGGAGTGATGTTTATCAGGAACAACATGCCCCATCATTTCCACAAGTGGAACAATCAGAGTTTCTATTCCCACCTCTATATGTGGAAGAATTAACAATGAAAGTCACTCAAGATCAAGAAACCCAGGAAAATGTTGTAGATAGTTCAGTAAGCACCCAAATCTTAACACTAAGTATGAAAACATCAGAGACCATGCTTACTAAGGTATGAGTATGCCTTTGTTTGGAACATTGTATGAATCTGTAAAGGCCCAAGCTGATGTAAGATGTGTATACTGGGGAGGGATTTTCTATGTTAAATGCACTCAAATTATCTATGAGTGAACAATTTATGACACCATTAGATGACCTCCAAACAAGTAAGGAGATAGAGATAAGTACTCATCCATTAATTGGTAAAGAAAAGTCCTAAGCAACAGATGTTCCTTCTATAAGACAAGTGGTTACAGAATAAGATAAACCAGAATCGCTTAATGGATAATATGTTAATGCAGAGATGTTAACAGAAGAGATTATTTCTATTTTTGTTAAAGTTAAGTTAATTCTGATGAAATTTCTCAAGAGGGAAAATTTGTTTTTGAAGAGAAAGTAGAAGTAGCACAAACTATAACTACTGGTGAGAAAATCATTGTTGATAAAGACATGCAACCTCTAGATGTAAATGTGAAATTGGATTTAGATGAACAACCTACCATGTCATTACCATGATCATCATCAGAGCACAAGGAGGGTAGGATTCCAACTCAGCAGAGTTTGATGAATGAAGAGCTCGTAATCTAGTCAGTAACACAAGAAAATGTTGGAGGAAAAGTGGGGTCCAATATGGCATCCATTGAAGAAATAAGGAAGGAATCTCCCCTAACTACTGATACAAAGCAAGAAAAGAATTATCAACCTCAGTTTCCAGAAAAAGGAGAGGAACATCCAAAATAATTGTTAACATAACGTGAGAATAAGTAGATGGTCATCAAAATAAATAATGAATAACAGGTTTAGGATGAACAAGGGGTATTCAAATAGTTGATGGTTATCCTTGAGGAACCCCAACTAGAATCAAAAGAGGCAAAGGCTGGAACAAATTTGGCAAAAGGATAGATCATTGAATTAATTTCAAATGAGGAAAAATATGTCCTTCTTATTCAAGCTATTGACCTTACTTCTTTGTCTTTTCCAAAGACAGTAAGAGCCTCAAAAATACCTAGAACTATCACTAAAACCCACACTGACTCATTAGGAGCCAAAAATTTGGAAGTAGCAATCCCTTTTGAAGGAAAGACTAGGGAAGATATAAAAAACAATGATTAGAATGTCCAGATTATACTCTTAGGAAATCCCTCAAGGGACCAACTAAAGCAAGGGGTATCTGAAGCTGTAAATGACCTTTTACAAAAAGTGGATGAAGATAGAATGACAAATAAGTAGTTAGAATAACAAGTTAAATCCCTGAGCTCTAGTTTTCAGTAATTGATTGGGCAACCTATTCAAGATCAGAGAAGTTCCTCCATGGATACCCCTGAGGGAATGGATAAAATAAACAAGGATGTCAAGAAGGTCCAAGAAGTGGACACATTGATTGAAAAATTAACCAAGAGGGGAAAGGAAGCAATTGTAGAGGCCACGTCAAAGTATGAAGATATCAAAAATAGACTCAATGAAATTGATGAGATAGTTGAACAGTGTGACAATGAGATTTTCTATTTTGAAGGAATTCTTCCCAAGCTAGAATGCATTACCCAGATCAATGATGAGTTAGTTGAGTGGGGAGATATTCGGCTAATAGAAGTCAAAGGAAGCTAGCATACTATTGAAGAGTTGTCAAAGATCAGAGTAGAAACCTTGAATGGGATCAAGGAGAAGCTTGAAATCAAGAGAAACTAGGTTGATGATAATTGTAATGACATTGACTTGAAGTTAGAGGATATAGTAGCTTATAAGTTCAAAAAGAGCTACGGGGATCTAAAGATTTACTTTCTGCTTAATTCCTTTGAAAATAATATTATGAAAAATGATTTCTCCTATGAAATCATTAAAACAATGAGAAGGATTAAGAATAGAATTGCAGAGTTAAAATCAAGACCACTGGAATACAAACATAAAATGGGCCATTGCATTTATGTATTATCTAGGCAAGCACTAATTTTCTAGCATCATACGGGACAAGATGAGGATGAGGTTAATGATTTATTCAAAAGGTATGATGCATGTGTAGCAAGGTTTCCAAAATAACATGATACAGAAGTGGAAGCTGGAGGAGAAAAGAATGCAGAAACAAAAGATGATGAAATTCCTTATATTCAGAACAAGAAGGGAAATGCATAATGACAATGAAATTGAGCCAAGTTTTATAACAAAACGGAGACATATGTTTTTGATTTGGTAAATTCTTTCCTATGAGATGAAGGAGATTTTTTCAGTTTTTATAAAAAGGAATTTAAGAGTTGGAAAAGGTTAAGAATGAGCAGAGCTGGTAAATCAAAGTGATTTGACAAGAAATATGTGTGGAAATTAAGCCAGTAAGACATAAAATAGAGTGTGTGGTGCCCAAGGTGGATTCTTGAAAATTGAATATGGATATATGTCATATGAGAGTCATCTAGAAGTGTTCAGAGATTATTTGAAATGATTATCTAATCAATATTAGGAAAGAATGATTAAATTAATTTTATAGAAAAGATGACATGATATCCCAGTCGAGCACAAGTGGAGCTAATTGAAAAGACTTGCACTTTGTACATCTGGTAGTTTTAAAAGAAAAATTTTTAAATGTCATGTTCTAGAACAAGTTTTGTAAATGGAATATTCGTGCTTTTGGGGGGGGGAATTTTGAAGGTTAACAAGTGAAGAGGGTGATATAAAAGGAAAAATGATAATCATGCCAGAGGGGGGTTAATTTTTCTGAGAATTACTCAAAGAAAAGAGAAGGAGAGAAAGCTAAGAGAAGCCATTTTCTGAGGAAGTTATCTGAGAAACCAGATATTTCTTGTGTATATTTGAAATTGATAATGTCAAGATGGTTGCAAGTGTCTAGATATTGATAAGCTTTGAGATTGTAAATAAAATTTCCCTTGCTAATCAATTTGAAGAACCTTGAGTAAATCATGTTAATCATGAACCTAGTTGTGTCTTGTTTCATTTTGAGATATCTTCAAATATTATATGTGTTCCTATTGCAAACTTATGTTAGGATTTCCTCTGAATCACATAATATCTTATCTTCATGATAGTATTGTGGCATTTGCAATTACATTATGAAGATATTTTTCATTTCATGATGTAAAATTAACGATTTAAATTCACTTTACTTTCATTATGATTATATAGATTATTTTTTAGTCTATGAGTGTATCTTAGGCGTGATGAATTAGGGACTTCTAATGTTTAATTAATTCTTTAACATGAGATTTTGTGTTGAATCCTTGAAGAATGTGTGAAACTATGTGTCTTTAAGCTTTCATATATGCACATCCTCTAGTTGAAGGTTCATTCTGACTATTTGAAGCCTTTTGTCATTTTTCTTTTTAGATTTTCCAATATTTCTTAAAATTTCTCAATAATTTGGTATAATCAACTTTATCCTACTTAACTTCCCAATAAAAAATTATACATTCGGTAATAAATCATACATGAACCATCCTTTCTTGTACTGTATATCCACAAATGCTGAAGAAGTTCATTGAATTTGCATATCCTTTACCAAAATATGTAGATATAATCAATTTTTATCATTGTCTTTTGTAACCTAGACCTTGTCTAGAAAAAATCTTCATTCTCTAAGGTGACAGCTCGTTAGAGTTAGGTTATGTTGCATTGACCATGTTTTCTCAAGATCTCCTTCAAATATTGCAAAGGGAGAGTAAAATATTTTTAATCCATTGATATTCTTCACTAACACATGTTACAAAATGGGTCCTCTCACCATGGTTGAAGGCACAACCTAAAGTAGTGAGGGTAGGTCAAACTCTTAACACGGTGCTATCCAGTCCTTTCCAAACCAGAGTAATAAAGATTCATCTAAAATCCATCCCCGGATACAAAATGACTCCTATTATGATTTTTTTATCTTTAAGCATCTTGATTAACTTGTGATGTTTCTCGGTTTCAAAGGAAGGATCAATTTGGATACCAATAGGCCCACTTGTCATAATACAAAGTTTCATGTCCTAGACTTGGATCTTCCATACAACATGCTTCTTAGTCAACCATGGATTCATGCCATGTAGGCCATACCATCGACATTCAATTAGTGCATCAAGTTAAAACATGAGGGACACACTATTTCCATTAAAGGAGATACATAACCATTCCCTCACTATAGAGCTCTCAATAGTTTTGTGCGCAAGGGTGCTTATGAATGTACCTCTGTTGATATTGTTATTCCCCTTCTTTCTGAAGATCTTGAGTCACGTGTAGATTCAAACACACTAATTTCTTATGCTCACAATGCTTCTACATCTATCTCTCCCTTTGATTCATGGGAGATGAAGATTCTTGAGTATAGTTGTGGGGAGTATAATATTCAACAGGCTCTCCTTGTCTCATACCTATCCTTGTTTCCCAAGACAAGGGGAAAACCCAACTACCACTTCAAATGGCATCGATATGAACAAACAATTGGGACATTCCTCCCTGGTGGTTTACTAGCAGAAGAAAAATTGTTAGAGCCTCCTTTAATTTGGGTCCCCGAGGACACTATGACTTCTTGCTATAAAACTCCATAATACACTAAATCTAATAAAATGATGTATTCCATGGGATATAAATGGCACAGGTGTCATAAAAATGAACAAGGAATAAGGGAACTTGTTCCAACCCCACACTTTAAGATAGAAATATACAATATTGACATTTATCCCTATGGATCACATCCCATGGATCAAGACACTACCTCCTCTAAACACAAGGATAGCTCTACTTATTCAGATAGTGAAAAATATTCCCACCATAACCAATACGAGGATCTTCTCTCTACAAACCTATTTATGGATACCTCTATCCTTACCATAACCATTTCCAATCCTAAATTTTATCTTTTTTATCCTACCCTCATTAATTGGGACCAACAAATTCATGTGCCTATGGACCTCCTTGAGAATGATGAGGCTATTACCAAATTTACATAAATTTGTAAAAATATTCCCATTGGGGATCACAAAAAAGTTTTCTACATTAACTTGGATACATGTGCATACTTCGGGGAGGAGGTTGAACTACGTGGTCAGAAAAATCTAAGAAAAAGCGAGGGAAAATTTCTTCTACAAATCCTTAGCAAAACCATAAGTCCAAATCGTACAGTTAAAATATCTTTGAGGCACTGGCGAACCAAAAAATAAAAAAATATATGGAAAAAATAAGTGACCATGTCGAGGGTGAAAATATCATTGAAACGCCCTTGGAATAGGACCTCAACCTCCCTCTTGATCCTACACATATGGAGGAAATGTCAAAAATGCTAGTGGAAGAAAGTATTAACGTCAATATTGGTATGGAAAAGCAACCAAAAATAGTCAAGTTGGGAGCCTCACTCTCAACACAAGAGCAGAAAAATTTCACCATGCTTCTTAAATAATTTGTTGATATATTTACATGGTCTTATGCGGATATTTTGGGCTTAGATCCATCATTTTTGGTGCATAAATTAGTTGTGCATGAATAAACGAATCCCGTCAAGTAGAAGTTGTGAAAATGCACTCACGAGTGTCCCTTTTGGTCAAAGAGGAGCTTGAAAAACTATTAGTGGCAGGGTTTATCTGACCAATTTACTACTCATAGTGGATATCAAACATAGTTCCAATTTAGAAGAAACCTATTGGAATCAAAATTTACACTAACTTTAGAGACATCAACAAGGCATGTCCTAAAGATGACTTCCCCCTTCCAAACATCGACATGATTTCCAATTAAATTGTTGGCTATGAAATTATATCTCTTATGGATGGTTTTACTAGCTACAATAAAATCAAAATAGCAAAGGAAGATCAATACAAGACTTCCTTCAGCCTTAAAAATGCAGGTGCAACATATCAAAGGGAAATTACCATAATATTCCATGGCATGCTGAAGGACATCATGGAGGACTATGTTGGATGATATCCTAGGAAATTCAAGGACAAGATAAGACCATCCTAAGGTTTTGAGATGCACTTTTAAACGTCTCTAATAATATAAGGTCAGATTAAATCCGAGGAAATGTGTCTCCAGGGTGTTGATAGGGAAACCACTGGGATTCATTATATCAAGAAGAGGGATTGAGATATACCCTACTAAAGTGACTACTATTACTGAAATTCCTCCTCCTAAGAACCTTAAACAATTACGTAGTTTTTAAGGAAAAATCCAATCCATATGACACTTTTTCTCACAGCTTGCAGATAAATTTCATCACTTCACCCATTTTCTAAAAAAGGACATTGATTTCTTCTAGGGACCTAAGCAATACAAGTCTTTTCCTTTCTCAAATAATATTTGGCAAATCCACTAGTCCTCATGCTGCTAACCCAAGGCAAACCACTTTTTCTATATATATCTACAACCCAATTTTCTATTAGTGACTTTCTTCCTTAGTACGACCTTAGCCAAAAATTAAAAAACAATGTACTATCTCAGTTGTACCATGATTGCATATAAGCTCAACTATCCCCAAATAGAAAATTCTTGTTTCGTCATTTTTTTTACCTTCTGAAAAAATCTCCATTACCTATTGAATAACAAAACCAAGCTTATATCTAGATTTGACCCACTCAAATACCTATTATCTAATCCAACACTTACTGATAGGATGGATAATTGGATCATCATGCTCAGTGATTTTTACATTGAGTATGTACACCAAACGTCAATTAAAGGACAAGTGCTCACACACCAGCTAGCGGAGGCACCTTTACCAGGAACAAAGCCAGTGTGTTTGGACCTTGCAAACACATCATTAATGTACATTAAGGAATTTGTCATATGACAAGTACATTTTGATGGGTCATTCACTTTCCATGGTTCAGGGATAGGAGTAGTGCTCATCACTCATGTAGGAGACTTTATACCTCAAGTTTTCTGTCTCAGATTTCGATGCACAAATAACATTGAAGAATATGAAGTGCTCATCACCGGGATGAATATAGCTATAAAATGGATATCCACCACCTTAAGGTTGTTGGTGACTCAAAATTTATTATCAAACAAGTCAATGATGAATACAAATTCAAGTATGAGAAACTCATCCCATACAAGAGGTTAGTAGAGACCCTAAAGTAATATTTTGTGCGCATCTCCTTTGAGAAAATTCTAAGGGAAAAAAATAGGTCTATAGATGCAATGGAAATAGTGGTTTCTATGCTAAGGATTCCAATGGAGAATAATGATATGTCATTTTTTTAAAATCTACGTCATCATGTATATAACATGTTGGAATCATGCCTAGCATGTGAATTTATTGATCTATTTTCCCCATGGTATGAACCCATCTTTAACTACCTCCAAAGTGGTATGTTTCCTCCAAACATTACCCATTATGAAAATAAAATCCTTATCTAAAAAATATCTCATTACATCCTCCTATGAGGAAACCTTTATCATCGTGGCTATGATGGGAATCTGTTGTGTTGTTTAGATGTAGCAAAGTTAGTACGAGAAATCAAGGAGGTACACGAAGGAGTGTGCAGAGCCCATACCAATGGGATGGTTTTAGCAAAGAAATTGTTGAGGTTAGGCTATTATAAGCCTACCATGGAGAAAAAATGTTGTAATTATGTCAATAAATGTGTGGTATGCTAGAAGTATGGGAATTTAATTCACGCTTTGTTGCGGCCTTTACAGCCAATCACAACACCATGGCCATTATCAAAATAGGGGTTGGACATAATATGGAAGTTTACTCCTACCTCATCAGATCGTCATACACACATCATAACGGCAATGGAATATTTCACTAAGTGGGTGGAAGTTTTTCCACTCACATATGTTGCTGGAGCCCAAATATCAAAGTTCATCATGAACCATCTCATCTGTCGTTATGACATGCCTTCCACCATTCTCGTTTATAATGGAAAAACCTTTAAAAATAAGACTTTGAAAGCTCTATGTCAATGCTTTTAGATACGTTTGAAGTGGTCCATGTAATATTACTCCTAAGGTAATTTGCAAGTAGAGGATTCTAAAAAAATGTGTGTTTGGATCATGGAGAAGATGGTGAGTAAAACATGTTGCAATTTACATTTGAAAATTCACCCTACCCTCTGGGCTTATAGGACCTCCATTTGTACCCCTACTAGTGTGACACCTTATTCCCTAGTATATGCAACTAAATCCTTCATCCCCCTGTAAATTGAGATTCCCTCCCTGAGAATCTCTCTCGTGACTATCTAGATAAAGATAAGGATTATTGTGTTGCTAGATTGACAGAGCTGGAGCTGCTAGATGAAAGGAAAATCTGCACACTTAACCACTTGAAAGTGTATCAGAACTAAGTTTCGTAGAACTAAAAAAAAAAATCATACCTTATCAGTTTAAGGTAGGAGATTTGGTGTTGAAAGAAAATGAATTCAACACAATGAAGGAAAGAGAAAATAAAGGCAAGTTCAAACCTAATTGGTTAGGACCTTATGTCATTGTGGAAAATTTTGGGTCTGGAGCATAAAAGCTTACCTATCCAGATGGAGATGAGCTATGTGATCCCATGAATCCCTTGAAACTCAATCGGTTCTATGCTTAGACATGGCACAAAAATTAGAAAATTACCAAAAAAGTAAAAAAAAAACATGGAAAACAAAAAATCAAAAAGAGAGAAAAAGAAAAAGATAATACAGGTCGTCCAAATCTGAAAACCACACAATTGTAGCACTTTGGCTAGGTCCCTTGGTGAAAACCGGTTTCTAGTGCCTTGGGAGGATTCATTTTTCACAAGAATCTTACATCTAGGGGGTACATCTTCTTAGTCTAGAGCTAAAACTGAACCCACATTTGAGATTCGTTGTGAGCCTATCCTGACAAAGCCTTGATTTGATTATTTATCCTCTTGTAAATATGTGAAGATATTGCCTTTACATATTCCCATATAATATTGGGGGCATCTCCACATCTTCACTTTCTTTTACATACCATGTGGCACCTACCTTTATATATTCCCATCTCACGCTAGGGGCACCCATGTTTCTTTCGTTTCCTATGCATAGCTTCACAAAATTGTTGGAAAAACACAAAAACATTCACATATGGTTAGAAAACCCAAAACATTAGAAAATTATCAAATAGAAAAGTAATTGAATATTGTTTCCAAAAACTCCCAAAAATAGCATAAAACGCATCGAAAACTATCTCACAAAAGCATAGTGCCACTTTTCTTACTTGTTTGTTTGTTTTTTTCTTATTTTGTTTCTTGTTTTTCTTGTTTATTTGTACATTTTTGTGTAGCTTTCCTTTCCTATCTATACATTTGTATATTGTGTTGCTTAACATACTTATTATGCTTGGTCTATTTTTTCTTGATTAGATTCATTATTTTTATAATTCAGTGTGTTTTTCATGTTTGTATATATATGTGTGTACATAGTTGTGTTGTTTAGTGTGTAAATTTGGTAGATTTGTTAACTTTTTCTTGTGCTTATTTGTTACTTGTACATTGTTTGTCATCACATCATCTTCCATATCATCACATCTAACATCATATACATCATATATCAATAAAATTATAAGTCTACATCACACATGTATGCTAAGCTAATCATCACATATTGTATCATCAATGGGGAAAGAGGGGTCATAAATATCAAAATCTATCCCCCCACATCAATATCCAAAATAAAAAAATGTGGATAATAATAAGTATCACATGCAAAACAACATGATATCATCTACTGCTATCTCATACACAAAATGATATAAGTAGAACCATAAAGTATCTCATATAAAAACAATGTGATAAACATCTGATGTTATCTCATATATCAAAAGCATGTGATACAATCATAACATCATAAATGAAAGACCATAATCATCATCATCATCATGTATATATCTGTCAAAATATTAATGTCCATATATAAAGTGTCTATATAAAAAATCATATGATACAAATTATGCCATCATGGGCATCAATCAAAAAAAATATTTCATATTGAGGCATTGCCAAAAATAATACATATACATTGATAAAAAATGTGCCTTCATAGCGAGGTGTGCATCAAAATTTGTATACATTTGTAAGTACATCATGAATAAAGACTCATGTCTAAATCAATCCCTCATGGGGATTTCCTGGTCTGAGGTGGTGGTGGAGGTCCCATCACCCATTGCCCCTGTTGTGCCTTTAGCTAATCTACTGATTTGGCTAAGGTTTCTACCTTATGATACTGCGAAGGTGACCTACTCATAGAATGTTTACTAAATTCAGGAGCCCTCTGTCCCTCTAGGACGATGTCATAATACAAATACCTATAGTATGTGGCTTGTCTTATAGTTATAGCTAGGTCCTTATGTACTCGAGGTGTAATAGTGGCTTTAGCTTTCTAACGTAAAGATATTATCTTTGTTGACACTCTAGCCACCTCAGACTATGCGATATCCCATTCATCTTGGAGATGATCTCGCTCTATTTTCATTTCCTATACCTATGCCCTTACGGCATGTAGATGATCTCTCTCTGTCTAGAGTTGATCTTGCTTCACCGTCACCTCCTAAAAATATGTTTCCAATTGATCTCTATCACCCGGAAGTTGGTCCCTATCTTCTACTTCTTGGTCCCTCTCAATAATAACCCTATCTCTCTTTGAGGTGACCTAGATCTAGAGAGCTATGACATTTTTTAGTTGCTTCTGAAAATCAGTTAGCTCACCTGTACCCTATGGAATCTTCTCTCATCCCCCACCTTTGGGATTCTATGGTGGATTCCCCCATCCATCTCCTCTTCCTCCTCACTGACTGTGTGCTGGACTCACCACATGAGGAGGAGACAATGGCACCTACAAAAGGATATGTACCTATTGTAATTGTCCCTGTAGAAAAACCTGATGTAATAGTCCATGTACACCAACCTACTATAAGGGCACATGTATGCCCACCTATATGCTAACCTGAGGAATCTATGTGTGCACCTATGGTTGTACAGTAACCTATCTTGTTGATCTCTATCCTTGTCCCTACCCCTGGCCCTATCCTTTCCCATCCCCACCATCTCCATCATATCCATCATCATCCTCACTCCCAGCCTCACTCTCACTACCCTGTCACACCCTTTACTATCCTCTCCCTCTATGAGGAGGCTGCTTTGCTGGTGTCCGCACTCCTACATCCCATGTTTCTTGTGGGATAGTGAGCCACCTAGGAAAGAACTGTAGCATACCATGTATCATAGATCATTGTAGTACCAAGATCTATGATCTATTGTAAGGGATCCCATACTAGCAGAACCATTTGATTAAAACTATCTCTCACCCATTGTGTCTTGATTAAAGTGCCAATGTCAAAGGTCTCCCAAGCATGACACCCGTACCACATCTCAAGCTTGGGAACATCTTGTACTACCCCAAACTGCCTTTATACTCAGTCCATCCTATAGTACTCTAGAATCTATCCATGGCTTCCAACCATAAAATGTTCAATCATACAAACACTGAGCTCAACTAAATCCTCGGGCTACTGATAATGTCTATAGGGCCTCCAAATGATCATCCACAACTGAATGTCATCAAAATCCCATTTATAGAAGTAGGTGTCACCCATGTTTCCTCAAACATCATCACCTATGGGAGCTTAACCCATGACTGAGGGCTCATCTAGAGCTCGAACCTGTAATGCTCCTACATGGTGACCAATGGTTATATGGTCCCATATCCATATTTATAATAAATTATTTGGACCCACGGTCTTATGACAGTGGTAAGTAATCAAATGTAGCCCCCAGTATAAATGTGTAAGAATGCATTGACCCCAGTGGTATCTCTCTCCTCTCATCAAGATGGGAATCATAGCAATCAATCCCGTAGGAAAGAATGTGCATGTCTTATTAGTAATAAAAATGCCACTGACAAATTCCATGAGATAAACAAGAACATAGTGTAACATCATATCTGTGAAACACCAATGTATATGTATTGTCATACCTCATTGAGGTATCTCATCTACACCAAAGAGCTCCACTAAACTATCTGTGATTTGTGTTGTATTGGTCTCATACTCAATCAATCCCCCTTATATATGCACTTGCAAGATCCTCCACATGTCCTCAAATGTGATTGTCATCTCTTTAGTCGGGAGCCAGAAGCACTGGCTCTCATTGTGCCATCTCTCAACTAAGGGTATCAGGAGACTGTGATCTATGGTGATATGTGGCATCTACACCATGTAGCTAAGCCATGTCACATATAGGGTGATGTCCAAATACTTCCTTTCACATCATGAGAGGGTGGCATCAAAGGTGGCCAATCGGCCATATCATTCCCGCATGTATAAAACAGGAATTAATCTCTATAAGATCAAAAAACACATTAATTAGGCTTTCTTCTATCTAATATTGTCTAACATTTCTGCCTATTAATCCCTATTCTTCTATAAAGGTTTCCCTATTTTTCTCTAAGTGTTCTTAAACACGTTTTTGATGTATGTGTGCCCCTAGTGACGCATGCACACCCTTGTTGGCATGTGTGCACTCAATAACACATGTACCTCTTTCTCATTGCTTTTGTGCCCCTCATAGTGCACACACATGCAATCATTTTCCCAAGGGCATGTGCACCCCTACCAATGCATACATTTCCTTCCTATCACTTTTACCCACGTGAATTTGTTTTAACCCTCTCGATGTTTGTACGACCATAGAAACATGTGTGCCTATGTGCATATTCTTTTTCCACGTATACACCCATGCACATACATCATCCTACACCTGGTTGATGACACATGTGCACCCCTAAGGTGCATGCACATGTCATCACGACCCCTAAAAATCCTAATAAATGTTATTAAATGCTATAAATAACAAGAAGAGATGGGGTACTCACATAGGGTCCATTATTCAACAACCGTGTGTGCTCCCATACTTTTTCAGCTCACCTTGTATGTGTTTGAACATTTGCCATCTCTCTCAATGGTCAGAGTAGAAAAAAATAGTAAAATAACAGGGGCTCGGTAATTAATGAACTACTCACAATGATTTACCCCCCCCTTGAGAGGGGTATATATGGTCTTTTTGACCCCTTCGCGATGCATTTTCACCCACCGTGATGGCCAAGAGGCATAATTTACCCATCGTGATAATTATAACTTCTTCTATCACCTGCCATGGTAATTATTTTTAATAAATAATCAATTTTCGCTCATTTTCATCCTATCGAGGCATATTTTTGCTACCTGGCACCTGTTTCTTCTCCCTGAGGCCTTTTTCTTACTTTCAGGTGATCCTCCCTCATCTAATTTCTTCTAAAAAATTAAAAAATATCAATAAACAAAAAAAAATCAATATTTTCAACAAAAATTGCAAAAATCGTTAGAAATCCAAAAAATCATAAAAATTCAAAAAATTGCAAAAAATACAAAAAATGGTAGAAAGATGGTACACAACTAAAGCCTATGACAAATGCATTGTATTCAAATTATATATTTCCTAAGTTTTATCTTGTTTCTGTAGTAACAACTCATGGATCACTAGGATCTACCCCATTACCAAAGTTTGCTTGCTTGCTTCGTCTGTACTATCTTAGCATAACAAGTTGCCTAGTACTGTTTCGTAGCACACAAATGCTTTCTCATTGGACCCCTGCATCCACCATATCTCCCCTTGCATATATCTTTTCTTAGGGTGCCACTTTTAACCCTTTTCATTACACATGAACATTTGGGATCCACAACTTGATAACAAAACATTTTTGCAACCGTCTTAAACATTGTTGGTTTGAGTATGTGTGTTTGTACTTATTTCCCTATTATATCAACTTGTTTACTTTCTCGTATTACATTGCATTCTGTATGTTGAATGGAGTGGGGTTTTTAGCAATGGAAAATTATTTGTATTATGGCTTTTCATGTCATTCTACACTTTTCTGTATGCTTACATTTTAATAAGGACCGATGATGTAGATCACTAGCAATATGATGACACAAAAGTTGTTTAAACAAACATTAGATGAAAGCTAGTTATTTTCTTTCCAACTTCATTTTTCTTCCCTCTCATTCTCCTATCCACACTATTCTTCCAATTCACTCAGGTAAATCATACCCCTCCTCCTTCTATGTTTCCTTCCTCTTTTCAATCGTTGATCGACCTCTTTCATCACCCCATCGACACTCGAGGGGGCATCCTTCGCTCTACTAATTTTTCTTTTATCTATTCAAAATTCACATGTCTGTACTTGTCTACTATATTTGAAGTGGCCTCGCTTATGCCACCCCAAAGAGGGGCCAATGTAGACATGCATAATTTGTATCAAAGTAATTTTAATACTTAAATTATGCTAAATATCCCCTTTCCCACAGATTGACGACATATCGTCAATAATGCACCATTTCTCTTCTATCATTGTTAATTAATTACATTGCACTAATTAAGTAACCCTCTTATCACTCAGGATTCCAATTAACGACCTTTTATTAATTAGTATTAGTTTCTATTCAAATTAATTAATTATTCCTAATTAATTACTCTCTCTTCTATTAAATCAATAAATCCTCATTTATTGGATTAAAATCCTCTCATAACCCAAATCATACTAACTTTCCTCTATAAAGCTTCTATAAGCTTTCACCTACCTATTAATTAATCACCCTTTTATTAATTAAGACACCCCCTCAACTTCCATTGACCACTAATGATAAATTAAACTCTCCTAAATCAAATTAAATTATGTTTATCCATTACTAACCTAGCTTTTCTATGATCCCATATACAATAGGATGCAAATCTCTCTCAAACCAAAGGGTTATATAAATAACCCTCCTCCTACCTTTCTTCATACACCTTTGCATGCATATAGCATAAACTATAGGACATTTTCATCTTTGAGCATCCTCCATTAATTTTGAGCTAATATCTTCATCTTACATTTCATCCATCCAAGATTTGAGCAATATGGAGAGAATAAAAATGGCCTTGTAGTCATTTTTTGATGAGACTCCATTCTAAAATCCTTGAGATTAAACAAACGATCACATTTTGATTGCTAAGGATCTACATAGGTTCATTTCTATTTTAGCATTCAAAGAGTAGAGATTAACCCTAGCATGTTAGTTTGATTTTATTCAAATTTATATGCATGGTGATGATGTTTAGTCTCCTTAAGCTCTTAGCATGATGGTTTATGTTTAGTTATCTTTTCTTTGGAACTATTAGGTGTTAGTTTCAATTGTATTAGCTTAGTTAAATAATACATGAGCACAGTGACATTGAAGTAATATCAGAGTGATAATATGAAACTAACAACGAAGCTCCTCCTACACAAAAAAGCACAAAACCTAAGCATCTGACTGGACACCAGTGCCTAGATCAATCACTAGTTCTCGGTAACTCTTGTCCTCCCGTGGGTACTTCATTCCTACTCATTTCTAGGTATCAGAACCTCCAGTGAGCCTTGAAAATGCTTCTCCTAGTCTTTTTCAGCTATTCACCTACCCAAATCACTCAAGAATCATCTAAGTCATATGTTCACTCTCTCTTGCTTAGGGTTTCATATTATTGCATTTTTTTCTTGTCCATTTACTGTATTTTATCACTTGTATATCATACACTACAGTAGTTACTCTGAAATTAATATTTAATTCAATTTGTATTAAATAATTTGGTGAACCCACTCACTCAAACCCTAATTTACTTTTGGGCATTCTTCTGATTCTTCTCCCATGGTTGATACATATAACCTTGTACCAAAAATTATATTCATGATCTCTATTCCCATATTGTTGAACATCCTCAATACTTATATCTCTCATTATTTGCTACTCTTGAGGAAGCCACTAATTGAGCTAAGCTCAACCCTATAGTATCTAGTAATATGTCTCTTCCTATTATGAAATAACCTCTTAATTCTACCCTCCCACACACCTCCATTGTTCATTATTCTATGCCTACTCCTACCAATCATTTCACCTTGTCTATTACTTATCACACATGGCAAGTATCCTCTTCAGTCACTCAAGACCTAGATTCTTTATACCATGATCTATAAATCCAAATCTACTAATTACAATAGACTACCTCACATTCCTCTCCATCACTTGATTCCTCACTTCTCCTTCATATCCCTTTCATACCTGTCAGTTCCTCTTGTCCTATCCCTCCCAGCTTCATTCCACCTAAGCTTCCCACCTTCAATGGCCATGTTGACCCTCATGAGCTTCTTCAATCTTTTCATGTGGCATGTCTTGACTATATAGATGACCTCACATTATTGGCTAAATTATTTCCCCAAATTTTACAATATTATGCTATGCAATGGTTCTATGATCTAACTTTACGTTCGGTAACCTCCTTTATATCATTAGTCGATGCTTTCCTTTCTCACTTTTCTATTAATATCAGCACCAAGATGTCTTCTGCTCAAATTTTTCAACTCAAACAAGGATCCAATGAACCTCTAGCTAACTATGTGTTACGTTATAAGAACAGTCTTGTTAAGATGGCCAATGTACTAACTTATCCAAAACTAAAAATTCTCTTTATTCAACGTCTCTTACCTCCACTTCAAGAGAGTGTTATCTTTGAGACTTCTCCCTCCCTTGATCAAATATGCCATACAATTAAACTATGTGAAAGAAAACTTTTATTTATGTGCAAATTTAAATAGTATAATGTTGCTACATCCTTGTCCTCTAATAGGTTTTAAGCTAAATCTGCCTTCAAACCATCTCTTAAACCCATTAAAGCTAAGGCCATTGTTAATATTATATCTACAGCTAAAAAGATTCAATTTCAACCCATGATGTTTACTTTTACTAAACTACCTTATGTACCTTGGATTCTATTACCGCAACTCATTAACAACAATCTTATTACTCTTCCACCACCACTCAATCTAGATCCTTCTCACCCACGTGGTCATAACTATGATGAAAATGTGTGATGTGACTTCCATCAATGCTTTAGGAATTCTACTGATCATTTCTTTAAACTTAAACATCTTATTCAAGACCTTATTTATAACAATGCAATCAAGCTCACTGAGCCATCTATTTCCAAATCAATCAATGATAATCAAAAGCTAAAAATTTTTAATGACCCATTGCCCAAGCATGACAAACAAGATATTAAATCTTCTGTAAACCATACATATCGTGTTGTGTATCCTCCTTACTCATGTCCTCTTGACTTTCTTTTTGCTACTATTACGTACCACATCCACTCATCACATTTTCAGATCATGATTATTACGCTACATTTTATTATGATTCATTGTATATAAATGCTTCTATTGGTACATATACCATAAAAAATACTATGATTTATTTATTTCCACTTACCAATGCATGCTCCATGGAAGTTCTATTAGCTATAAAATGTCCCACCTCTCTAATCACATTTCCAATTCCTAATTCTTATGGTTGTGGCATTCTTCCTGTCACAATTGGGTCTCTTATTATCTTTACACCATTCTTGGTTACCTCTAAAATCATGGGTTATGACATGATCTTAGGTTCTCCTTGGCTCTGCGCTACCTAGTCCATCCCTTCCATGCATCAATTGCGTCTTAAGTACATCCATAACAAAAAATTTATCACCATCAAATGTATTCCACCATGTACACCATTACCTCGGCCCACTCTTGTTCATATTTTTGCACCACTCATGGTATCTAGGAATCCTATCCCTCTTAAATATAAAGTTACTTCTATACCTAGATATCCTATTCGCACATGACCTACATTAAGACCTTGTTGTCCTCATCCTTCCATTAGTCTACCCCACTGGCCTAAGTCTTCTACTCGAGTAGCCCCTTCTCTTAGATGTTCTCCACATTGATCTCATTCATGTGTACATAGTTATTCTCCTACACCACTGATCCTAGATCATGGTCACATTCCTTTGTCTCCTCAAATATCAGGTGGGTGGCCTCACCCTTCACTATCATTAGATATCCTTCTATCCATCACACACTTGGGGTACATCACACTTCCCCCCCCTTTCCATCACTATCAGTTTTCTGAAGTACTAC
Source organism: Taxus chinensis (assembly GCA_019776745.2). NCBI lineage: Eukaryota > Viridiplantae > Streptophyta > Pinopsida > Cupressales > Taxaceae > Taxus > Taxus chinensis. Next base: position 351,195,015 of record CM034154.1, on the reverse strand, counting down.
ACTTATCCCTCCTCACTTCATGACTATATTCCTGATCATCACCACATTGTTGGGTCACATAATTTCTCTTCATTACCCAATGATGCATGTTAGTGCTATGGTTCACACTTGACTATCGAGGGCACACTTCATCCATGAAAATCATATTCTCTACTCTCACTACACATTGAGTTCAATACTTCATGATACATATTTCATAACATCTATTACTCTTTCTCTTTGTGCTTCATGACTATATTTCCAAGCATCACCACATCATTGGTTCACATACTTTCTCTTCATTATTCGATGACATACTCTAGTTCCATGGTTCATACTCGACTATTGAGGCTCTAATTCTTAAATGAACCTCACATTTTCTACACTTCACACTCAGTTCTTCATGATATATCTTTTATAGAATCTTCTCTCACACAATACACTCTTTTCTCAATGACACGCTCTTGTTTTATGGTTCATTCTTAACTATTGAGGGAGCATTTATAAATGAACCTCATTTCACAAATATTTTCTGGGGTAAATGTGACACCTCCTCATCTTCACATCTTACACATTACATCACACCATTACACTTGCACCACATTTTCATAGCTTCGTTTCATTTATTCTTGTTGTATTATTCTACTTAAATGTTACACTTTGTTTCATATCTTAGACAGATTCTTATTATGCCATCATCTTTTTCTATACACACATGCACATTAACTCGTTACCTTAAGGTGAATGCAGGACCTATCACACATTTATACATGATGTAGGATGATCGGCACAACTCTTTACCAGTCCCACTGAGGTTGGTGGGGGAATCTACTTTTTTCTACTATCATACTTTACACATCACCAGTTATATCATTTTAGTACTTACTATTTCCAGTCACCTATTTATACATGATTTGACATAATATCTATCTTTCTAACATACTAACAGGCTCTTCATGTGTAGCATTTTCCTTTCTAAATCTATACAACCATGGTTATTTTTCATTTCTTCCTTGATATTGTTTATTATTGTTTGTGGGCTATGCTTTATGTCTTGCTTGACTATTATTTTCCTATGGCCACTTCAGCCCTGATTGTCATGTGACACTGTGAGCAATGTTCCATATATGAAACCCACTTTTCATGGTCCCTCTTGTTCTCATATTTTCTTGTTACATTGTCTCCTATTGTATACTAGCTATTTTACACTAACACTTGTTTTTATCCTGCATTGTTTGCATGTGCCTTAGTTTTTACCATGCACATCCACTACCCCCTACAAGTATCCACTTTCATAAATGCATAACAGATTCCGGTCCTCTCCTTTGGACTACATTTTCCTATAGTTTTCGCATGCACCACAAATGAGTGAGGCATCTATTGGGTGAATAAGTCACCCTATAGTAGCTTAGAGCTTCAAAACAACACAATACAAAATCAATAGAGGTACATAGTTATAGATTGGCTTAGAACCAAACTTGGGCCTAAAATATAGAGCAGACACTAGCGCAATGTCTTGGATAGTAGTGGTGGGTGTTTATATTCCCCCTGGGTGCTTGTTTATTGGGGGAAAATAGTTATTTTCTTAATTTAGCATAATCTCTAGCAGTATAAATTACATTTCTCTAGTAGCAGGCACTTGCCTCCAATAACAAAATGCATTCTATTATTTACAATCGGTTATAATCAAAACAATAAGAAAAAAATAAAGGACATGCCATATGTAGTGGTGTTTATCAAGAATCATCATGGAAGGAGAGAAAATATATACCTCTCTCCCCAACACCCTTCTCTTAGCGTGATATCACCCAAAAAACTTTCTCTTTGGCATGAGATCACCCAAAAAATCACTCTTGGAGTGATATCACCTGAAAAACTCTCTCTTGGCATGAGATCACCCGAAAAACTCACTCTTAGGGTGAGATCACCAAAAAACCTTACCATGGAATCCAAATCTATAAACTCTAAGAAAAAAAGACAACTTTCTATCTCATACTCTCTAAGGTACACACTTTCCTTTTACACACTTTTACACTTTTTACATACTTATACATACATTACTCTTATTTTTCATAAACATGAATTTGACTAATTTCTTTCTCTTATTTTGCAGCTCCATCCTTATATGCAAAAAATAGCTGACATCTACAAAACACAAGCTCCAATAGTACACTACTATGTATACACCTCACCCCTATGGTCTACTTCTCTTTCCTAGTCTCCATGTTTCACATTGCAATCACTTCACTTGTCCACTCGGTAAGCTACACTCTTCTCTATATGATCACAAGGTACACATCTTCTATTTACTTTATGTTATCAAGTATTCACTTAACAACATAAAGTGGGGGAAAAATGTAAACACAAAATATATGCACTTGGATACATTTTTAGGTCCTAGAGCATACTAATATATACATGATTCCTAAGCAAGAAAACTAGTAATTGTCAATGTATTTTGGGCCTTTTTCTTTGTCTCTTATACTTTTATTGATCTTAAACACCCTAAAATCCTATTAGTATTTAACTAATTTATATTTTATGGCCCAAAACACTAGCATCCATTTAGTACATAAGCATTCATGTGCGCATGTCTCTTCTAGGTGCTCATGAACCTCTCTATCCCTTTCTCACTCTTTTAGGTCTCTTTTACTTCTTGGGCATCGTTTACACTTTTTGGATGGCATTCCAGTTATCAATTATGAAATTCAAACAAGTGAATCATATATATATGTGTGTGTGTGTGTGTGTGTGTGTGTGTGTGTGTGTGTGTGTGTGTGTGTGTGTGTGTGTGTGTGTGTGTGTGTGTGTCTATATATATATATATATATATATATATATATATGTATATGTATATATGCATAGTTATAGCTCTAAAATAAGGGTCCAAGCACTATAATTATCTACTATCACCTAATCTTACATCCAAAAGAGCAAAGAGTATTAAAAAGCATTCATCTAACACATCCATACAAGGGACAAGAGCTACATCACTCTGCATACACAACATAGGAGGGGAAGTTCATTTTATTACATCTCACACATTTGCATACTTGGAGAAATCTATATCTATCCCACTATCATAGTGAAACTTTAACAAGGGCACCCTAGGGAATAATTACACTAACATTCACATAGAACTACATGTATTCTTAGATGTAGTGCAGTGCTTGGTACTAAGTTCACTCTTCATGTGACCACTGGGGTCAGTCTGACTCCACATTCTGCATATTTATTTTTAGATTTTATGTGTTTTGAGGGCATGTGTGGCTAGGTATCTCTCTTTGCAACTTATAGGTATAATCGGTGACATTGAAGAAAGATTGGAGTGATAAGAGGAAACTAATAGTGAAGCTCCTCCTGCACATAAAAGCATAGAACTGGAGCACATGACTAGACACTAGAGCCCATATCAGTTACTAGTGTCTGGGCACTCTTGTCCTCTTATGAGTGCTTTTATTCTACACATTTCTAGGTCTCATAACCTCCATTGAGCCTTGATGGTGCTTCTCTTAGTCTACTTCAGCTATTCACCTACCCAAATCAATTGGGAATAGTTAAGTCATCCTTTCTCTCTCTTGCTTAGGGTTTCATATTATTTCATGCTTTTTTCTAGTCCATTTTCTATATTTTATCACCTATATATCATACACTATAGTATTTACTCTGAAATTAATTTTTAATTTAATTTATGTTAAATCTCTAGGTAGTAGAATATTTCTCATATATAAAACATTTACTAAGTGACCTAGAAAAGGAGACAAAAAAAAAAATTCCACTATAGTGAGAAGTTGGAAATTGCATTATGATTGTTAAACATGTACCCTCAAACAATTTTTGGCATTTTTAAGAACCTTTGTGTATGTGTTGATTTCCAAAAATCAAGAAAGTTTTTCTCCAAGATTTTTTCAAAGTAAATTATTGTGTTAGAAGTAAATTAGTTCCTGTTATCCATATTTCACCCCCGTGCCAAAAATTGGATTGACCATGATTCTGCATTAGAGGAAATAGATTCAAAATGCAGACAAAAAAGGCTTCAAAATTGGCTGAGTATAAAGGTGTAACCGGAGAATGCCAAGTGTCAATATGATGTTGATTCAATGGGTGAATAGAGAAAATGTTTTTAAATGAGTGCCTAACTATCACGTGTCCCAGGCGAGAGCAGGGTGTTGGGAGGGAAAATTGATTTTTTTCCCCTTGCTATCTCAAAAGGATAAAAGTTGCAAAATAGCCCGCAACTCTGCCCAGGGAAAAATTCAGCATATGGGCCCGAGTCAAAGCCAAAGCAGGAATCAGAGGAAAGGGAAAAAGATAAATTGTAGACCTGTAGGCCTGATTTTTGTTCCAATCTGGCTGCCACGTGTCCCATATCAAAAGGGGACCCATTTTTCAAGTTGTTTTCCCACCCTCCTGTATGGACCCGATAAAAACTTCAAAGGGGCATATCTTTCGACTCAAGGATCGAAGTATTGAAAATCTGATGTCATTGGAAAGATCTCATCCTCACCCATGCCATGGAGGTCTGAGAATTTATTTTTGAGGAAGTTAGGTGAATAAAAAAGGAGAAAACATCTTTAGGCTTTCAATGCAGGATCTTCTCGCCTCAACAACCATATCAGATTTGATTTCTTTCGTTGTTTCCTCTTCCTTCAAGGCACTGAACCAAGGATTGATGTAGTAAAGATGGATTTAGGGGTAGATTTTATCAGAAGAATTAACAGTAGTGGTTGAGTTTCAACATGCTTTTCCTATTTCTCTATCTCTTCTTCTCTCTAATCGAATCTATAAAAATGAGGATAGGATTCATTGTAAAGGGTTGGACATTACTTGTTTTACAGGCTCCCTTTTTCTTCTAGCAAAGGGATCTGTGGGGGTTACAGGCCTTCTATCAAAAAAAGCAATATACGTTTCTTGCCTCCTCGTTACTTTGTAATGGACTGTATCAATCTACAGAGTAATAAAACATGTTTTTGATTGATTTTAGACCCTTCCTATCTCTTTTGCTTTCATCTAGTCTCTCATTACATATCTGACTATCTATACTTGTTTATTGTATGCATTGTGTTGGTTTGTGTCTATTAGCAAAATAAGTGTTCATCATTCCTTTGGTGCATCACCTAGTAGTTTAGTCATTTCTTATTTCTTATACTATTTTATCCATGTCTCCTTGGCAATTTTTAGATTAGGTATAGAGATAGATCATATGCAAATCCTTACATATGCACCTAAACAGAGGGATAAGGAACTAGACTTTTAATCTGGAGAGATTTTCCATATTTGCAAGGTCCCATACCTTCGGAAAAGTTTCAATGTTATGCAATCACACCAAATGACTCTACCTTAGAAAAGCAGACATCGTACGAACTCATTTGGGGGTGCTCTAATTTTGCAGTAATAGGTTTGGCACACCCAATGGGACCAAGAAGTATCCATCTTATTGCATTAGGGATTGATGTACACTTTTTGTGATTATGGCTTTTAAGAAGCCTTAAAAATTGTACTTCTAGACGACTCCAAAAGAAACAAATCTACTAGTTTCAGATAGCCCAAGCTTGGGAGATTAATGAGAAAAACTTGGTCTAGAGCAAGGAAAGAAGGTATATTTGAATACTTGTGTCTATTCCTAGGTAGAGAAAGGAGAGGAAGAAGAGTTCAGAGGTCTCCATCTCCACCAAGCATAACCTTTTCAACACCTCCACTTGCAAGGCCTTTCTTTTAGTCTATAAGGTTTCTTAATCCAATCAGAATGGCACAACCAAATCCATATGTCAACTTCACCAGTAGTAGTCCACTCACCTTGAATGCACAAAACCCCATTCTGATTGCAAAATTAAATAGCATCCCATATTTCATTGGAGAAAATCAAACTTCTCCTGGTGACCATGTCCAAGATATTGCAAATGTTTGTACAATCCATGAGATCCATGAGATGGACATTACAGTCAAGTTGCTCACCTCTTCATTCAAAGGGAAAGCTTCACAATGGTTCAGGAGTCTTGAAGTAGGCTCTATCTAGAACTGGAACCATCTTTGCATGGCTCTTCACAATCAATTTGGGGAAAAAGGTAATAACTTTTCTTTGTTGGAGTAACTAACAACAATCAAGAGAGCCCTAAACGAGCAGCTGACAGAATTCAACCTCAGACTCTAGTGGACCTGGAATAGGATTCCAACAGTAGTAAATCCCACCAATGAAGGTGCCTTCTTATAATTTCTTAGGGCTTTAAATTATGATATTTCTCTTATGATTCAGTCAATGGGGGGCACTACATTACCTGTATCCTATATCCTCTCCATAGGGGTTAAGAACCATTTGATTCAAGCTGGAAAAAAGCACTCCTAGGCCATCCATGCCTCTGTACCTTGAGATAGGGAGCCCAGATACTAGCCAATCACCTACATTAGCTCCTATACCCACCCCCAGGAGTCAAATCTCATCTGAAGCTTCCACTTCATCGTTTAATACCTCTAAAGAGGTTCAGGAAGTAATGAAGCAACTTTAGAACTTTGGAAATGAGCTAGTGACCATCAAAACACAACAAGATAAAATTTCCAGGCCATACTAGCCCCAAGCTCAATATCAAGCTAGACCCTAGTATTAGCACAATAGTCCACCACCTCAGACTGTGAATCAAAGCTAGAACCAAGGACAGCCCCAAGCTACTAGACCTTTCAGGTCATATGATCCTAACATAGCTTCAACATCAAGAGCATTGGTCCCAACACAAAACAATATGACACAAGAATATGATTGGTGTTTTCCATGCGATCAGCCACATAACCAATCAACATGCTTTAATGGTGCTCTAAATTAGGCCTTGATGGTGCAAACCAGTATGGTGCCACAAGAACCTAGCCAAGAGGAAGATCAACAACAAAAGAGCTCAACAAGGTGCCCCCCCTAAATGAGACTATGCTTGTCAATTGGTAGGCTGAAGACTTTTGTGGGATGAATCAGTCCCCTCCTCAAGGTGTGCCTATAAACACACTGTCCAAAAGGAGAAATAGTAGACAGGGACAACCACTAAACTCAGGTGACCCTCAACCTTCCATCACTCCATAATGTCCTAGTGCTCCAAGTACAACTCCCAACATGCTGAACCAATCCATACCACCTTCCAAACCCAGTCAGGCACTGATTATAACAACCCATGTGCAAGAAATAAATGTTTCTTGGAAGGGGCAGAAAAAATATAGGTCATTCATTATTATTGAGTATATGAAAAGGAAAAGTGTGAGAATTTCACTATGGGAGTCACTGGCCATTCCAGGGAAGAGGGATCTGTTGCAGACTGTCATGCAGAATTGGTCAAGTATAAATCACCCCCTTAACCAGCAAGAGAGAGTGCTTGCTAGTGCGGTTCAAATAGGGAGAAACCATGGAGAACAACAAGGTAACAACCTGATACCTCCTCCTTTTTATGTCTCATTCATTATTGGAGAAAAATTGGTGCACAATTGTATGATTGATTTTGGGGATAGTAGTTCTGTGATGCCCAAACAAATAGCTGATCAGTTGGGTCTCCAATATGAGGTCATCTCTAGAGGAGTAGTCCAATTAGATTGGACAGCAGTGACTACTGTGGGAATCATCAAGGATCTGAGTCTAACTCTACATGTATACCCTAATGTGACCTTTTTGCAAAATGTGTCAATCATAGACTTGCCACCACATTTTTCTTTGTGTCTGTCCAGGGACTTCACCACGAAAATTGGAGGCTACCTATCTGTTGATTGGTCACATATGCTCTTTAGGACAAGGTATGGAGAGAAGGCCACAATCAGATATGAACCTATTGTCTATTATCATATTGAATCCTATGTGTCTAGCCCAATCAATGCCAACTGCTCATCTTTTGATCAAGAGGACCTCCTAAGCACTTCTGAAGCAAATACCAAGGTAGGATGTATCCCAAACTTGAATCTTGATGATTGGGCCAACAAAATTCATGCTTTTAATCCCTATAGGGAAATGGAAGAATCTGATATAGGTTTCTACTGCCTACATGAAGAAAATCACCCTCTTCCCAACCTTATCAAGCCAAAATACAAGGATGACAATGAGGTATGGAAATTTTTCTTTGATGGCTCAAGGAGTAGACAAGGAGATGGAGGAGGATCCATGATTATGTCCCCTAGAGGTATGAGATATTATTCAGCCTTTAGATTCTAGTTTTCTTGCTCAAATAACATTGTTGAATATGAGGCCTTAGTCCAAGGTCTTCATTGGGAAAGGAAGCTAGGAATCAAGAACTTACAAGTATTCGATAACAGTGAGCTGGTTGCCAATCAAGTCAGAGGACTTAATGTTGTCAAAAATGACCTACTCAAGAAATATAAGAGTAGGGTATGGGATCTCATGGAGGATTTCAAGGCCTTCAGCATTGTGTCCATACCTAGGAAGGAGAATGAAGTTGTTGATAGACTTGCAGTAGTTGGAGCAACATTTGATGTGGTTGATAGTATGAAAAGAGGAAAATAACAGCCACATATCCATGTGGTTGTGAGGCTAGCAGTGCTAGATAATAATACATGCTAGTAGGTGTTTGAGAATGATCAGTAGATCATTAAATTTTTGCAAGAAGAAGTTGAATTCTCAATTGGAAACCAGAGCAGACTAGAGCAGCAATATGGGAATCAAATAGTTTACAACTACATACAAATAAGCTTCCCAAAGGCTTAGTGACACTGGAATCCATTTTCAATCCTAATGATCAGTTCAGAAATGATAATATTATGAGGTAAGGTACTCCTTCATTGAGAAATAGGTCTTGGCTGTAATCAGAGGACTGAAGAAGTTTAAGCATTTGGTTTCAAACATCAAAATACAACTATCGGTCTCCCATGCGGGAGTTAAGGAATTTATTCTCATCAAGGACCTAAATTAAAATCATGCAGGATGGATCACTCGTGTCATGGAATATGAAATAAGAGATCAAGGTCACCAAGCTGGTTTATGGCAAGGGGTTGTGTGAACAACTAGCCTTAGGTCAATAAGATGAAACAAAAAGTGAAAAGGAGGTTTTTTTTGTTCTACAAGATGATCAAGAAGAAGGGAGAGATGATGTACTTACTCTTTATTGGAAGCCCAAGATATGGTTCACTTCCTTCGATCATGTTTGTGTCCTCATGGGATGAGTAAAGTAAAATGAAGGAATTTCAGGCTAAAGGCCATCCCATATGTTCTTATTGATGGTGTCTTATTCAAGAGGGACAATCAATGGAATTCTATTGAGATGCATTAGGACAAATCAAGTGGATAGGGTGCTACAAGAATTCCATGTTGAAGCAGCTGGTGGCCATTTTTCTCCAAGATTGACAGCACTCAAAATCATAAAAGTAGGATATTATTGGCCCAGATTGTTTAATAACTGCTACAGATGGATCAAAAGGTTCAAGAATTGTGCATTCTTCAAAGGAAAGGAAAGGCTAGCAACAATTCCATTGCACCCAATCTCAGTCAACCAATGTTTCATGCAATGGGGATTGGAATTCATTGGAGTCATTAATCCAAACTCAAGCCAAGGTCACAAATGGATCCTGACAGCAACAGATTATTTCACCAAATGGACCGAGTCAGTGGCACTCAAGGAAGCAAATGAGTTTAGTATCCTAGATTTCTATGAAGGGATAGTGACCAAATTTGGAGTGTTAGCCACCATCATATCATAAAATTCATTAGCATCCATAGGTTCTAAGATCACATGATAGGCTATAAAGAATGAGACTTATTTGAGTACTTCATTAGACTATTACCCTCAAGGTAATGGCCAGGCTAAGTCCATAAACAAAAACCTACTAAAGATCATCAAAATAACTCTTGATGAGAATCAGAGGACCTGGCACACAAATCCCAAAACGGCCTTATGGGATGATAGAATAACTCCCAAGAGATCTATAGGTAGCTCTCCATTCAAGCTTATCTATGGGAAAGAGGAAGTGTTTCCTATATCACTTGAGTTTCCAGGATTAGAGCTCTTGAAGTAGCTAGAGATGTATGAATTTGGACTAATGGAGACTAGGTATGCAGAGATGATAGAATTAGAAGAAACTAGATAGAATGATCTCCAAGCAATAGAGAAGAATCAGGCTTCAATCAATAAATGCTTTGACAAGAAGACAAAATCAAGGACCTTCTAGGAAGGAGACCTAGTTTTGAAATGAGATGCAGATTGAGAAAAACCAGGAAGGCATTCCAAATTTGACACCATCTGGAGTGGCCCCTATATGATCACAAGATGTAAAAGTAGTAATGTTTTCCAATTGTCGACATTGGAGAGTGAACAATTACAGATTCTAGTAAATGGGTTCTATCTTAAACACTGCTACTAAAAAGGGAGTTCTCACCCTGTACATATTAGTTTAGTTTTCTCTTTCCTCTAATTTCTTATCCATATTGTCTTTCTATAGTGTAGATTGATTTTCTCCTAAGTGCTTTGCACACTCTACATGTTCCATTTGGATCATGTATGATTTCAAATTTTGTATATAGTGTGGTGTTGTTTTGTTGCTCTTTTGTAGTCCATTCAAAAAGATAGATGAAACCCTGGGTTAAAATAACGTTCTACTCTTAGAAACTTTCATTTCAAGATTTCTTATGAAAATTGAGAGTGCAAGCAGTCGGGCTCATGAATCAGAGGAAGAATCAATACAGACCATCTTTCTCAACTCCATGCCCAACGGATATGACAAAGCAATTGATATTTTCATCTAGCAGGAAGATACCCCTTTGAGTCGCCAAATTTTTATCCATATTTTGCCACTGTGCCAAATATTGGATCAACCATGATCCCACATAAGAGGAAACAAAGTCAAAAGGTGGATTGAAAAGGCTTCAAAATTGGATAAGTATAAAGGTGTAAGTGGGGAATTCCAGGTTTCAGTATGGCATTGATTCAAGGGGTGAATAGAGAAAAGGTTTCTAAATGAGCACCAGACTGCTGCGTGTCCTAGGGGAAAGTGGACCATTGAGGAAAAATTTGGTTCTTTGCCCCTTGTTATCTCAAAAGGGGTAAAAGTTACCAAATGGCACGTAACTCCACCCAAGGAAAAATTCAGCATTTGGGCCCAAGTCAAAGCCAAAATAGGGAATCGAAGGAAAGGGAAAAAGATAAATTGCAGACCTGTAGGCCTGACTTTTGTTCCAATCTAGCTGTCACATGTCCCATATCAAAAATGGACCCATTTTTCAAGTTGTTTTCCTACCCTCCTGTATGGACCTGATACAAACTTCGAAGGGGTCTCAACTTAGGGCTCGAAATATAGAAAATCTGATGCCGTTGGAAATATCTCGACCTCAACAATGCCATGGAGGTATGAAACTTTAATTTTGAGGACGTTAGGTGAAGAAAAATGGAGGAAACGTCTTCATGATTTCAATGTGGGATCTTCTTGCCTCAGCAACCAGATTATATTTGATTTTTTTTGTTGTTTCCTCTTCCTTCAAGGTGTCAAACCAAGGATTGATGCAGTAAAGATGGATTTGGGGGAGAGATTTTATTAGAAGCATTAACAGCAGTGGTTGAGTTTCAACCTACTTTTCCCGCTTCTCTCTCTCTCTTTCTTCTTTCAGGTTGAATCTATAAATATGGGGGCATTATTCATTGTAAAGGGTTGGACATTCGTTATTTTTTAGGCTCCCTTCTCCTTCTAGCAAAGGGATCTGTCGATTTACTGGCCTTCTATCAAAATCACATTATATTTCTTGCCTCTTGGTTACTTTGTAATGGACTATATCAATCTACAGAGCAATAAAACACGTCTTGTGATCAATTTTAGATCCTTTCTTATCTCTTTTTCTTTCATCTGGTCTCCCATTACATATATGGCTATCTGTGTTTGATTTATTGTATGCATTTTTTGGTTTGTGTCTATTGTCAAAATAAGTGTTCATCATTCCTTTGGTGCATCACCTAGTAGTTTAGTTATTTCTTATTTCTTATACTCTTTTATCCTTGTCTCCTTAGAAAGTTTTAGATTAGGTATACAAATATATCCTCTGCAAGTTCTCGCATGTGCACCTAAATAGAGGAATAAAGAACTAGCCTTTAATCTGGAGAGCTTTCCCATTTTGCAAGGTCCCACACCTTGGGGAAATTTCAATGTTATGTAATCACACCAGATGAGTCTACCTTAGAAAAGTAGATTTGATGACTCGTTTGGGGGTACTATGATTTCACACTAACAGTTCCATCAATTCAAAAAAGGACAATGTTTATTCATTACTCCTAATATGTTCCAAAATAGGGTGTTGAAACAACATAAATTCATTATGGAGAGGTGACTATTATCCTATTTTATATACAAGTGTACTAATAGATATATATGAACAAATGGAATAATTAAAAAGGCATGCAAACCATTAGGAAAAATACCTAAAATAAATATGGTCTCATAGACTGCAATGATTGCATGATATGTACAAAATGGGGAAAAAATGTAAATTGTAATGTGGGTACATAGAGAAAAGAGACATTTGATTTTTTATGTTTTTAACCTGGATTTACCCATTATTTTTGTTAAATTAAAATGCTTCCAAGTGTGCCAATATAGAACACTTTTAGGAAATTTGATTCAAAACCATGGTTATATCACACATTCATGAAGGGTTTTACACAAATTTTTCTAGATTTTTCATAAATTAAAGAAGTGTTTTACACAATCAGGAAGTTCTAGTTCATTTCATCACCTATTAACCAATATATTATAGTGAAAGGTGTATATGTGGTCCAAAATTGCTTTTTTGAGAAGTTTACCCTAGGATTTCATAATTACCCTAGGTTTTTTTATTTAGAATTCAATTTCTACAATTATGAAAAAAATGTATCATTTAAATGAAAAATAAGCATACATATGTCCTCAATATTCTACATAGAGGAACCATGTATTCTTATTCTTCATCTCCCCCTTCCCCTTTTATTATTGGGTCCATAGAGTAAATTGGAGGGTTTTCTTCCCCTCCTCTTTTACCTAGTTGTGTCATATTTCTTTTATACTCTCAAAGTATTATCAAATCATCTTGATTTCTTCTCCTCTCATTTTTGTTTTGACTCAACTAATTTTCATTTTTCTCCTCCAAAGGAATTTGAAATGAAATGGGTTTGTGATTTTAGTTGGCCGGATTTTATATTTTTATATGTTTAGGTTGTGATATGGTGAAAAAGTGGTACAAATGTGATGCAATTTTCCACCATATTTTTCACATCCCCATTTTTTTAAAAATACAAAATGTCAATATCTAACTATAAATGAATATACTTATATACATATTATTTTATACTTAATATATCTAATATACTATATATTATATTATATTATATATGTATTATATTAAATGATATGCATGTGTTATATATTATATATTACATATGTATTGTATATTATATCATATTTATAAATAATGATACTATATTATACAATATATTTAATAGGATCTAGTGATTGAGGCCTCAGTTATAAGGACATAACCTTAACAAGTTTACCTTGTTTATAACTTTCTAAATGAGGGTTAAACCTATGAGATGGGGAGATAAACCTAGGATCTTAAAGTTATAGGATCTTATCCAAGAATGGAAATTTCAATAAATGAATTTATTTTAAACTCTCAATGATAGGATTAATAGACACAAGAAATAGGTGGATGACCTAAACAAGATAACTAAGCCCAAGGAAATCCTTTGGAGTGTTACGAAACTTCTTATTTATATTATCATGAAACCATATATTCTTTTGTAAAAAAATTTGTATATCAAAAAAGTGTAAAGGAAGTTATTTTGATGGTTGAACATGAGGAAATTGATGTTGTAAACCTAGGTTCAGTATTTCATAAACTAATATTAGTTATCCATCATCTGAAAGGAAAACCTAGGAGGTTAATAACTATGTAAAAGTGAACCGTTGACTGTAATGATGTTACTAGGGGAATATGGTACCTAATTTTAAGTATGATTGTGTACATTATTTGATTTCAATATTCCATTTGGAACAATATAATGACCATGTTTTATGAAGGAGATGGATATTTGAGGTCAATTTAACAATATGAATATAATAAGAATTTTATACAGTAATAAATATCTTAGTATCGTGGAGATGATTTTGATAAATTGAGTTCAGAATGTGAGAAAATGTAAGATTCAAACAATAAACTAGATTTAAAATTTAATTGAGTTGAGTTCAAAATTCTATAAATGAACAAATATATTCTATCTCAACAAAGTATAAGAGAGGCTACAATAAATTGTGTTTTGGTATGGACTTACATTTGTAATTTAATTATGTCATTTGAAGGTTTAAAAATAAAATCAACATTAATTTTACAAATATGTAAAGGGAATTTGATAGCCCAACAAAAAAAATGGAATTAATGAATTATCATAACAAGAAATGAGTTTATGAATCTTTCAACTATTGATTTTCATCATCTTGTATTTCCACCAACTCCTTGTTGGTTGCATGACTTGGATTTTTAGGAAAAACTAATTATCCATTCTTATTCATCTCTATATTTGTATTTGTCAGAATATTCCATTCATTTTCCAAATATATACCTATTGGGATATTCATTTCATCATTGTCTTCATTATTTGCAAGTTCAACACCGTCAATTTTGTCAATATCTTCTTCAAAATTAGCTTCATCTTAATCATTGGCTTGATCAATATGTTGTTATTATTCATTATCTGTAGGATCATCTTCATCACTAGAGTCATGTTCATGATATATATTAACAACATCATTTATTCCCTAATGCCCATGTTATAACAGTGTTGTCATCAACAACATGTCTCATGTTTGGCTCATAATGCAATACAAATTGCCAATTACTTCATGTCTATATTAGGATAGAAGAAGACCTATATAAACATAGTTAAAAAATTAATTCCTAAAAATGATACCTACATAAAGAAATAATGTGCATGAAAAATGATAATATGTACATATTAAAAATTACAAAAAAATTACTTGATCACAATGTTGAGGTAACACATATGACCCTTTCCCTTCAAGTAATTCTCTATAAAGGTCAACTGGGTAGAAGCCACTTTCATTGTCCACTCTAAAACATATGTTATCAATAGAAGGGTACCAAGTACACCTAAATATGAAAACTTAACACTTTTGTAATCATGTTTTATTATTTATTATATATTTCCAACATAACCCAATTACCCTTCAACCAAATTCTTGTCATTGGCACTAGCTAGGTTAGCATGCTCAAAAGAAACAATATGTCTACAAAAAGGGACACCTCTCTTGTCAATATTTTCCACACAAAATATTTTCCATCAAACCAAATTGCCAAATGTTTACTCACCTTCATTATATAAAATTATTTAAGATAGTATTAATATATTTCTAAAAATATATAAAACACTTATGTATGATAAAAGTGTTGCAACAACTAACCAATTATTCATATCCTCACACTATTTCAATTGATGGCATGAATAATCTTGAAATATTAAGTTATCCATTCAATATTAGGTTGGTTTGGTAATCGTATTTTCATGTCATGTGGGAGTGGTTTGTGTGGATTTTTATGTATCCAATCAATCCTCTATCTCTTATGGCTAGTATTTTCTTCTTCATATTTTTTAATCCACACAACCATATCTAAAGTATTGAATAACATGAAATTTTGAATGGAATATTTTTCAATAGATTTTAAACATCAAACATGTAAATAAATAATTAGTGGCCACACACAGATGTGTCGATTGAGAAACAGGGACGGAAGCCTGTGATATTTTATTAATCTCAATCAGTAAAACATTACAGAGGATGGGCTGCAATATTTATAGATATTGCACAGCCAAATACATCCGGGAAAATGAGTTGCACAGGTGCAACCAAAAACCAGATTTCACAAGCTTCCAATAACATCCGGGAAGCAAAATTACATAAAGACAAATATATTGTTTATAACAATATAACAATGTGCAAACAGACAAATATGGTTGTTTAACCATATAACAATTTAATCATTAATTATTTAATTAATAAAATTAATTAAATAATCCTACTATGCATAATTAATAATAGGATAATAAAATTTATCCTAACATTCCCCCCCTTAATTGTGCATTGTCTGAAGAGATGAGGAGAGAAATGCTCTGAACAACTCGAACTTGTCACGTGCAAGTGACTTTGTGAAAATATCTGCTCGTTGTTCAGCTGTTGGACAAAATTGAAGCTGGATGTTGTGCTTCAATACATGTTCACGTATGAAATGAACCTGAACTTCAATGTGCTTTGTTCTCTCGTGAAAAACTGGATTGCGAACAAGTTTGAGAACACCTTCGTTGTCAACATACATGGTGGTCAGTTTGTCCTGTGGTATTCCAAGTCCTTCCAGTATGCGACGTAGCCAAATCGCTTCACAGACAGCTTCTCCTGCAGAACGATACTCGGCTTCTGTGGAAGAGCGAGAAACAAAGTGTTGTTTCTTACTTCCCCATGATATTGGTCCAGATCCCATAAAGAATACAAATCCAGAAGTGGATTTTCTATCATCAATGTTACCTGCATGATCTGAATCCGAATATCCAGTCAAGAAGAAGTTTTCATTCTTCTTGTATTCTAGACCAAGATCCACTGATCCTTTGAGATATCTCAAGATGCGCTTTGCTGCTTTCCAATGACAAACTTTGGGTTCCTGCATGAACCTAGATAGATAGCTCACTGCAAAGCTGATATCTGGTCTAGTGTAGGTTAGGTAAATGAGACTCCCAATCAGCTGCCGATAGAGAGTGGCACTTACCTCAGGAGATGGATCTGAACGAGATAACTGTAATCTGTTCTCCATAGGTGTAGCAATTGGTGTGCAATCCATCATCCTAAACTTCTCGAGCGTTGTCTTGGTATATTTCATCTGAGAAACAAAGATGTGATTCTCTTTCTGCCATACTTCCAGTCCAAGACAGTAGTGCATAAGCCCGAGATCTGTCATGTCGAATGATCGCTTAAGATCTTTCTTTGTTTCATCAATCATCTTCACTGAACTGCCAGTGATGACTAGATCATCGACATAAACTACAACAATCACCATCTCCCCCCCCTTGCTTTTTGAGGTAGAGATTGGGATCGTATGGATTTCTGATGAATCCATGTTGTACGAGATGCTCATCAATCTTGATGTACCATGCCCGAGGGTGCCTGTTTGAGGCCATACAGAGATTTCCTGAGTCTGCATACCTTTTCTTCTTGACCAGGTACAACATATCCCTCAGGTTGAGTCATGTAGACTTCTTCTTGTAAATCTCCATTCACGAAGGCACTTTTTACGTCCATTTGGTGAACTTTCCATCCAAACGGAGCAGCTAGAGCAAAGATCATCCTGATCGTTTTGATCTTAGCTGTGGGAGCAAATGTCTCCTCATAGTCAATGCCTTCTTTCTATGCGTACCCCTTTGCTACAAGTCTTGCTTTGCACTTGTCCACTGTCCCATCTGCTTTGTACTTAGTTTTGAATATCCATCTGCATCCAATGGGTTTCTTCCCTGGTGGAAGATCGACAAGCTGCCAAGTGTTATTCTTCATCACTGATTGATATTCAGAATCCATGGCATCTTTCCAAGCTTTTGACTGTAGGGCTTCCTGGACTGTAGAGGGCTCGTCTGTTTCAATAACTCTACTCATCAAAGCAAAGTTAACTTCTTCTCTTGCTTTACTGCGAGTCCGTGGTCCAGGGGTGGATGTATCCAGTGGAGCATCCAATCTTGCATCTCGTAATGTACTTGTACACCATTTAGGCATACGTTGAGCTGTTCCCATGGGTTGTGGTTCTATCTGATCAACACCATCATCCCCATCATCACTTTCATCTTCTGAGGGAACATTTGCTTCAGTTTTTACAACTGGTGAAAAATCTACATCTTGCGAGTCCGGAGGAGGATTCTCTGCTTCCTTCTTCTCAAAAAACTCAACATCTCTGCTTGTGTAGACTTTTCTGGTCTTAGGATCCATCAGTCTGTACCCAAGAGTCTCTTCACTGTATCCAATGAAGATGAGATTTTGTGACTTCATGTCCAATTTCTTTCTGTTCTGTTTCGGTATGTGCATGTTGGCTTTGCACCCAAATACTTTGAGGTGTGTAATGGATGGTTTCCTTTTTGACCATGCTTCTTGTGGTGTAATTCCATCAAGAGTAGTTGTGGGCGCTCTATTTAAAAAATACACTATTGTTTTTGCTGCTTCTGCCCAAAATGTCTTTGCAAGTCTGGAATCGTCGATCATGCATCGCACCATTTCCATGATAGTACGATTTCTTCTCTCGACAACACCATTTTGCTGCGGTGTGTGTGGAGGAGGCATTTGTCGACGAATCCTGTGAGTTTGTAGATAGTCTCTGAACTCATCACTGGTGAATTGCCCCCCTCGATCTGAGCGGAGAGTTCTGATGTGACGACCAGTTTCTTTCTCAACTGCCACTTTGAACTTTTTGAACGTTTCAAAGGCCTCACTTTTCTTGCGAAGACAAAAAATCCACATTTTTCGTGAGTAGTCGTCAACACAGAGCATGAAGTACTGGAACCCTGAATGACTTGGCTGCATTGGACCGCACAGATCGGTATGAACCAGGTCAAGTTTTCCATGAGCTCGAAAAGTACTTGTTTGGAATGAAACTCTGTGTTGTTTCCCTACTAAGCAGTGAGGACACTTGTCTATATCCTTCTAAAGAGATGGTAGCCCATGTACCATATTACACCGGCGAAGTGTGTCGAGATATTTGAAACTTACATGACCAAATCTCCGATGCCACAACTGAGTTGAGGTGGAGTTTTTAGCCACAAGTGCTTGATCATTTTTGTGAATGAAATCAAGTTGAAACATTCGTCCCACATTTGAGGCTTTTGCAATTATTTTCGAGCCTCTGGATTTATCTCGAATCAAACACATTTTCTTGCCAGATTGACTATCAAAGTCAATTTTCAGGTTGTGATCTAGGAGTTGACTGACCGAAAGAAGGTTCTTTGTCAACCCAGGGACATATAGAACATCTGATAGTTTGCATTTGCGTGAACCAAGTGGTAGAGAAATGTTTCCAATCCCCTGTACTGTATATGAAGAATCATCTCCCAACGAAACATGATTTTTCGATGGCGTGTCCCTCATTGAAATAAACCAGTCTCTGTGGCCGGTCATGTGTCGAGTGGCTCCCGAATCAACATACCAAACTTCACTAGATGACGTGGATGGTTCACTTGATTGAGCAGTGAACAAGAAGTCTTCATTGTCTGACTGATCTTGTTGCTCAGCAATATTACCTTGCTGGTGGGGTCTTCTTTTCCAGTTCCCCTTTTTCTACCCGTGATAATTGTTTGAATGTCCCTTGTAAGTTTGTTGTTGTTGAGGTCCAGCATTGCTTGATGAACCTTTCTTATATGTATTAAACCAACATTCTTGCAAGTCATGTCCTCTTTTGCAAATGGGACATCGCTTCTTCTGTTGATTGTCCCCATGATACTGATTCTGATGTGGGGACTTCTGATAGGATTTAGGTTTTCCTTTACCTTTTCCTTTCCATTTTTGATGTGAAGACAGTGCCTGCTCCTCTTCATCATCCTTGTTGTGCATTACTTCCTCTTGTTACAGTAGGTTTACTAACTTGTCAAAATTAATTGTCGTATCTGACAAGTTTAGAGTTGTGACAAAAATTCGGTAAGAAGAAGGGAGAGCTCTCAGAACAATGGGAACGAGAGACTCATCTTTGACCTCTTCTCCTAGGGATAGAAGTGAAGCCCTCAACTCTGCAACTCTTCTTAGGAAGGCTTCAATTTTCTCATTCTGTTTGAATTTCAATGTATGTAACTGACTCTGCAAATTGAGTATGACATTCTTTTTCTTGGCCTCATATATTGTGCTCAATTTATCCCAAGCTTCTTTTGCTGATGTAGCATCTCGAATGTGGACTTGCACATCGTCGGATACTCCAAACAAGATGATGAGCTTTGCTTTCTGATCTGCTCTATCAAATTGTCATTGTTGTGTTGCATCTGTTGGTGATCTGGTTAGAGTACCAGTCACAACAGGCCAAATTTCTTCAAACTCAAGCTGTGTCTTGATTTTTGTCTTCCAAGCAGCATAGTTGCTTCCTCTGAGCAATTGTGAATCCGGAAGAAAAAATTTGGGGGCATTGGTGCCCATTTTGCAGAGATCACTGACAGGGTTTGGCTCTTATCACTCCAGGTATAAGGTCTCCCAATCTATATACCGTCAGTCTGATATACCGAACCTTTCTATATACGCGCCCTTCCAATATACCCGTCGGTACGTGGAAGAAGCTCGCCCTTTCTATATACCCGGCGGTACATGAAAGAGGCGTTAACGTACGTGAAGAATTCGATACGTGGTACCAAGACAGTACTGATGGGGTCTGTACGATTATTGACACCGGCTCAAAGAAATATCCTCATACGCGTGCGTAACTTCGCTATATACTCAGATAATTTCTCAGTCCAGATTTATGTCTTGCAATCGTTCACAGACGGATGGGATGGTTCATAGTGTGTGCACTGTGACCTTATTACTCCCCGTCGATTTATAGGGACGATGCCCAGACGACGTTATTGCAGCTATATTAGGCGTTAAGTGCAGTAGTAGTCGCGACGGCTTTACCCGTAAGCGCTTCCCAGAGGCACTGTATATACCGAATGTTGCGAATGAGATCTAGGATCTCGTGAGTGTTACAGAACCAAATTTACTATTTTTGATTACAATTCTGCCAGTTTCTGAGTAGTTACAAAGTTTTGCAGTTGACTATGGCAACCTGCAAATTAGTACAATATACAATACAATTTGAATGACAGGCAAAAAATTTCAGTTTCGGGGTCCTGGTGACCTCCTGAGCCCTAAATGCTAAAAATTGCAAAAAAATAGCTGAAAATGCAATTTTTAGGTGGGTCTCCTTTTGCAAAAAATGTCTGGAATGAGAAAACAGACCAAATAGGAGAAAAAAAAAATTTACCCTAAATTAGGGATTCTCCGCTAAATTTAGTTAGTCGTAACTAAATTCAAAAAACCTGCTAAATTTAGCAGTTCTGCCAAAATTTCTGCCAGATGCAAAAGGAGAGTTTTTGAGTGTTTTTTTTTTTTTTTTTTGGGATTTGATCCTCAAACCTCTCACTCCTAAGGCACATGCAATAACCAACTTGGCTACTTGGGGCGCTTGGACTATGGAAGGAAGAAATTTGAATTTATTGTCAAATAAATTGACTTACCTTTTAAAAAAATGTAGCTTGGTGAGCCTCCATGTGGTGCATGCTGGTGAAGGGGTGTTTTTAGGGTTATATTTGCCCAAAAAAAATAGATCTAAAGCATTTTCTCCTTGTTCAGGCCACATTTTCTTGCTCAGACCGCATTTTCTCCTTCCTTTGGCCACATGTTTGAGTGTTTGGGCGCGTTTTTCCTTCTGGGCCGCGTTTTTCTCCTTTGCCGCTATTTCTTATTTCCCTGGCCACATTTTTCCTTACCTGGGCGCGTGTTTTCAATTCCTGGGTGCATTTTTTTGTTGCTGGCCTTTGTACAGGCCGTGGGAGATTAAAAAAGGCACGTTTTTGCTGTTGTTTACCTTCATTTGCTCGTTGTTTTTGCTGGGCGCGTGTATTTACATGCTTGGCCGCACTTTTATTGTTTTCTTTTGTGTGCAGGTGGATGCGGACGTCCAGCAGGCCATGTGAGACAGCAAAGGCGTTTCTTAGCTCCAAAAACAACACTTCCTTGATGCAAGCCGCGCAGGGACTGAGAATGGGCGCATATGCTCAAAAAAAAACTCTTTTTTTTCACCTC
Source organism: Taxus chinensis (assembly GCA_019776745.2). Lineage (NCBI taxonomy): Eukaryota > Viridiplantae > Streptophyta > Pinopsida > Cupressales > Taxaceae > Taxus > Taxus chinensis. The sequence continues at coordinate 351,173,247 of CM034154.1, read as the reverse complement.
CCACTGTATATTTTCCAGCTTGGGCGCCTCTTTCTTCTTCTTTTTTATTTTCTTTGCTCTGTTTGTTCACTGCAGGTGCATATACACAGCAAAGCAATCCTCCAAAACAAAATATACCTCTAAATGCAGTAAAATCAAAACCCTGATTGGGGAAATTTTTATTTTTTAAAAAATTCAATACCTGTAGCAATTTTTGCCTGGTGCTGAGTGCACCAGTGCAAAAAAAATTTGCCTTCCAAGTACCTGGAAGGAACAGGCGGATGTGGGGGAGGCAGGGATGGGGCTGGGAGTTTGCACGAGGCTGCACAGGCTCTCGAATGCTGCAAATACGTCTCCAATCTCCTCTCTCTCTGCTGCTCTCTCTTCCACACCTTCACAGGGCCAGAATTTCGCTCTGGTACCAAATGTCGATTGAGAAATAGGGATGGAAGCCTATGATATTTTATTAATCTCAATCAGTAAAACATTACAGAGGATGGGCTATAATATTTATAGATATTGCACAGCCAAATACATCCAGGAAAATGAGTTGCACAGGTGCAACCAAAAACCAGATTTCACAAGCTTCCAATAACATCTGGGAAGCAAAATTACATAAAGACAAATATATTGTTTATAACAATATAACAATGTGCAAACAGACAAATATGGTTGTTTAACCATATAACAATTTAATCATTAATTATTTAATTAATAAAATTAATTAAATAATCCTACTATGCATAATTAATAATAGGATAATAAAATTTATCCTAACAAGATGATCATACCACATATATGTTTGATATGAATTTCAATACATACTAAGTTTCACAAGTTTTCTTACTCCAAGAATATTCTAGTCTAATTTTTCATTTCCACGATTAGCATCCCAAATGATTGGTATTTATGGAAATTTCTCCCCATTATATTTTGATGTGTAGAAAAATGTTTCATGAATAATTTATCTTTTCACCGTAAAACCCTCCAAACATGCTAAGTATTTTACAAATCCCTTTAGGGTCTTCATGTACCTCTCTATCCAAAACATCCATTGTGTATTAACTATACCTATCATTTTGAGATCATCAACCAAATGCACTAATAGATTAGTTTGATAATCCATGAAAGAGGTAGCTAATTACTTTTATAATTTATAAACAATATATGCAATATTGTTTTCTCCTTCTCAATCCTTGATTCCACTGTCTCTTTTGAATACAACCACCTTTTTTAAATTATTATCAATGGAATGAAAATTCAAAAGTAAGTTAGAGAGGAGGAATGAATCCATTCCTATATTGAACTGGAAAGTGATAGTTATGTAGTTTGACATTACATGTGCCAGTTGTATTTTCTTGTGGGGTTCCAAGGCCTTTTCATCAAACCTATTTTATGCATATCTATAAATTAATTTATTCTATGACATCACATCTGGTTGAGGAATTTTATTAAACATATTCACATGCCTTGACTATTCTTATTCATTTTTCACACATTTCTACCTGGAAATTACTTCTACAATAACTAAAAAAATCCCATGATACTTTATGCTTTTTATAAAAGGAAGATCGCACCATGAACATAGGAGATCCATGTAAATTTGGAGAAAATTTTCATGGGAGTTGGAAACAACATGGTATTTTAAATTTACATGGAAACCCACAAGTACATTTTTGCATATATTTTTGATAGGAAAACATATATTGCAACATTTTGGTTATCCAACCCCAAAAGAAGAGTTGATGTAAATATAGTGTTTCACATTATTATGTTCTCTTCAAGCATAAAAAAAACACATCCACAAAACCACCACAATTTTAAATTCATGTTGATGATAAGAGTTTAAATTTTCCTCAAGATAGTTTATATGGCCAAGAATGTATTTATTCGGGTCTAGTATATAAGTGGCACCCACGTCATTTTAGTATTTACAACCATCATTCAATGAGCTTTCATGGCCACATGATAAACAAAAAACAAAAAAATAATCTTACACGGCTAGGGAAGTTCCATGAAGCCACATTTCTTTGAGACATTTTGATAATGTCTCCCATTTCCATGCAAAATTAACAAAAATGCCATCCAATACACTTTAGTGAACAAACATGCCCTGATCAAAAGCTCCCATTTTGACACAGGTATGTTAGATCCTAGAAAAGAATGTGGAGTCTAGTTTTACACCTACCATATATATTTTCTTGAAATTTTCTAATGCTTTTTCAATAACCCATTTGAGCATAACCTACAACATCTGATCAAAATTTCCAATCTATGTACTGTGATGGACATCCAAACCCTTTTTCTAAGCTCCTATTTTGGCACAAATTAGTCATATGGTAGAAAAAAGTAGATTGGTTGGGTAAGCCAATCCTCTAAACAACTCCCACATGGCTGCAGCTATGTCGTAAAGACAAAAAATTGCATTCCATTAAGTTTTACTGAATTTTCATACCTTGATTGGGAGCTCCCATTGGTGGTCACCCTCCAGCCTCCTCCCCTCTCTAGCGCAAGCTCCAAAACAAGATTAAAAAAACCAAAAATATTCCAAAGAAAACCCTAAATGCCTTCTAAGTTTTAAACCATTAATTTCTTAAATTTCATTTAAGTTAATTTATTATTATTTTAAAATATCATCTTTAATTATTTTAAACTTTTATTTTTTATTGTTATAACAATATCATACCTATTTATTTAATATAAATGGAATTGAATCTAATTACAGAGTAACTGCTGTAATGAATGATGTATAAATGCTAATGTACATTAAGACGTAAGAAAATAAACATATAAATGTGAAACCCTAAGAAAGAGAGGGAGATAAAGAGACTTAGCTGATTCCCGAGCAATATGGAAATGATCTGGGTAGGTGAATAAATGAAACATACTAAGAATATTTTCTTCATTTCTCATTGGAAATTATAAAACTTAGGAGTCTTTCAGATAGGAGCGCCCACCGAATGACAGGAGCGCCTGGGAACTAACATCCATTCTTGGCACTTTTTTCTTTGTGAATGATCTGGATTTGATCTCTTATGTGCATGAGGAGCTTCACTACTATTTTTTTTTTGCTTGGGTTTCACTTCTTGATCACCAAATGTACCTATAACATATAAAACAAATTTTCTACCTACACATGCCCACAAACCACATCAAATCTAATAAAAAAACATAAAGAATGTGGATTCAGAATGACCCCAGTGGTCACCTAAAGATTGAATTTATTACTAAGTTTTACACTACATTTCAGACTCTGTGTATTTTTTTGTGTAAGTGTTTGTAATGATGCCCTAGGATTCCCTTTTGTAAGTTACACACTGATAGCAGGCTAGATCTAGAATGTAGTAGATGTATAGAAGGTGTGTGATGGAATAGAATAAACTTCCCCTCCTATGTTGTGTATGCAGAAGAATGCAGCCCTTGTCCCTTGAATGAGTGTGCTAGATGGATGTTTTGAAGTGTTTTTGTGCCTTTGGATTTAAGCTTAGGTGATAGTATGTAATGTTTAGTACTTGGTACCTTATTTTGAAAACATAATTATGTATTTATATGATTTCCTTGTTTGAATTTTGTAATTGACAACTGGAAGGTCGAACCAAAGTATTAAAAAGTAATTAATAAGCGAAAGGGGTCCAAAAGGATAATAAAAAGGTAAAGAATAATATGATCACCTCGGAGCACAAGAGTGTCTGGCGCTAGTGTATGAGGCCATAGAAAGATAAAATAGTCAAATTCCAGCAAGAGCGTAAGATGTATAAATCCAATAAAAGTGAAAAAGACAAAGAAAAAGGCTAAAGGTAGTTTTCAATTACTAATTTTCTTTCTTAGGAATCATGTAAATGCTAGCATGATTTTAGGACCTAGAAATGTACCCAAGTGGAGATATTTTGTGTCTACACTTGTGAATCTGAGTGATCGTCAAATCTTTCCCCCATGATAGAATTGATGTGACAAGAAGAAAATGGATGACACTTCATAGGCAAGGCATTATAAACTTGGTTACATCTAACAACCACCAAAACCTTCCAATCGACTTGATAAGGAAAATATGAATAGGCTCAATTTCCCTTTCTCGATGAAAGTTAAATTTTCTTGTAAAAAACAATTCATTTTCGACATAGAGTCCTATGTACATTGGGATGTGATAATATAATTTATATCGGTTGATGGAGATGTCAACATGTGGCACACATCCCCCTTAGTTATATGTTTATAATATATGGGGTCACATAGGAATTATTTATATTGGGTAATGATTTGACCTACATTGAGATTAGGTATTACCCATACATTAATAGTAATGTATGTCTATATAAATGATATGATTATCAATATGAGTTATTTCATGGATGTATGTGTTGATTCTTTTACTTGGTAGAGATATATTGGAAGTGTCCCCCTAAAATGGATTAACATCTTGGGAGATTGTGGAGTTACACATTTTTTAAGGAGAATTGTATGGTGGTGTCCTACCTTAAGTATATTATTCTAAATATATTGAATATTTAGGAATATTTTCCCAAAAATATATCTTGTGTTGTGTTATATTCTACAGATTATTGATTTAGTATATACAAAGATCTTATCAAGTCATATAAATCCTTGAGGAATTAGTTAAATCCACACATGAGGATCATAACATCCAACCATGCTTTTGTAGCCCAAACCCTGGCCTATATTTGTTCCCATATAGTGGTACCGCACCTTTCCCTATATGATCCCTGAGAAAATTGTGAATTTCGGCATATCCACCCATGCCAGGAATCAAACTTGTGTAGTTGTTTCAATACCACTACATAATATCTTTACATATACTAAATGAAATAATCTACAGAATATAACAAAACACAAGATATATTTAAGGGCCAATATTCTTAAATATTCAATATATCCATAATAATACCCTTAAGGTAGGGCAACACCATACAATGATCCTTAAGTAAGGCGTAACTCCACAATCTCCCAAGATGGGAATCCACTTTGAGGGGGACACCTCCAATATATCTCTAATAAGTAGAAGAATCAACACACACATCCATGACATAACTCATAATGATACTCATATCTTTTATATATACATATATAATTCTTAATGGATGGTTAACACCTAATCCCAATGTAGGTCGACTCATTACCCAATATAACTAATTCTTATGTGACCCCATATATTATAAACATATAACTAAGGGGGATGCATGCCACATTTCAAGATCTCCACCAACCCATATACATTAAAATATTATATCTCAAGGTACATAGCATTCCCTCACCCCTTGACATGTTTCATCCTCGAAACATAATAAGAATCCATATAGTGAGTGTGATTTAATTCATTGCACACTTGTCTCCATGCTCGATCATCCAGCCACCAATATGAAATCTTAATGGGTGATACTTCTTAAACCCAATTCTATATTCCATCACACTCCTCGGATTCTATTCCTATCCATATTTTTTCCTCATCAGCATCCATGCATGTCTATAATAATTATTCATGTGATTCTATATCATAAAATTGTTGCTCCATTAATGTTATGTATATCCATAATGTTTGCTTCTCCAATTCCTTATATATCCATATAAATTTCTGCCCTCATGTGTCTTAACATGTCTCCATGATTGATTCCTATCATGATGATGTGGGTGTCTATTTGGTGTAACTTTAGTATCCTCAACCTCATCAACCTTTTCCTCAAATTTCTTTCCCTCTTCCACCTTGTTGTTTGTTATTTCTTTTTTCTCTTAAGTAGATGAAAAATTTTATTCTTTTTCATCATGTTCTTCATCCTCTCCTTTTGAATCATCTTTATTCCATTCTTCACCATATTTAAATTCCTCTTCATGTTACATCTTTACATTACTTTTTTCCTTGTTAAGTGTATTATCCTGCAAAGTAATTTTCTTTCTCTTGTACCATAACTTCATGAATTTATTTTGCACATTAATATTAATTATTTATAATGTCTCTAACCAATTATATTAAATAAAAATATCCATACCATCCATATCTAAATCATAAAAATATGACTGCAAAACATATTTATCCATAGAGAGCTTTAAATATTCAAAAACTTAAATGCCCTTACCATCTACTTGAAATTCCTTGGTATGCTTTACTTGAACATGTAGATGTTGAGCTACATCCATATTGATGAATTTATATTTGCAACTAGGGTTTATGGAACTAATTACATTTTTCCTTTTTAATTTTCCCTTTAAATTGAAATATTAAATCTTCATTCCTTGGAGATACACTATCTAAACTCGTATCTTGATATGTCATCTCTCCTTTTGAATCCTACATAGATTTTTCATGATCAACTTCTTCATATTCATATTCATATTCATCATCTTCTTCATCAAAATATTTTTTCATCCTCATCTACAACATGCTCTTCTTCTTCATCTTCCTTGGCCCATCAATCTAAGAAAACATGTCCCATTTCCTCCCAAGACCAATCTGTACTCCCTTGTTTCAATTTAAAGCACCAAGTTTGTGCTAGATCACTCTGTCATAGATGAAAAATAAACCACAATATTGGGTGTGAAAAACTACTATATTTAAATTGGCTCCACCATTCTCTAGCATCAATCTTGTCATATCCGTAAAAATTTCTTATTTGCATGATCCACAAAAAATAGGCTTTTAGGAATAGATCCTTTTGATCAAAACTTTTCCTACCTATTTCAGCTAGAGGTCGACCTAAAATCAGAAAATATAGAACACATACCGCAATTATATTTTTTAGATATTTTTGATAATGTAGAAAAAAATGAAAATTTCCTAATATTTTGGCCTATGGATCTAATTTGTAAAAAACAATATAACTGCAATAACTCACTCAAAAAATATCCAAACTTTCTAAAAAAATTAGGCTATCCCCATGAAATGTATTCACCTCAACCCAAAAACTTTAAATAAATTATTTAGTAAAATTTGGAAGATAAATATGAAACATGAAAATTTGGGTTTTAACAATATTATTTGAATGATTTCTCCACTTTACACAAAAAATATCTTAAAAATTCAAATCCTATCTCACCATATATGTGAATCACCAAAATTAGGGTTTCATCCCACAAATTACCTAGATCAATGCTTTAATACTACTAGATAAGATCTTTGCATATAATAAATGAATAATATGCAAAATATAACACAACACAAGATATATTTGTGGGCCAAGATGTCCAAATATTCAATATATGAATAATAATACCCTTAAGGTAGGGTAAAACTATAAAATTCTCCTTAAGGAAGGAGTAACTCCACAATCTCCCAAGATGGGAATCCACTGCAAGGGGGAAAACTCCAATATATCTCTACCAAGTAGAAGAATCAACACATACATCCATGACATAACTCATAATGATACACATATCCTTTATATAAACATACATTACTCTTAATGGATGGGTAACACTTAATCCATATATAGGCCGACTCATTACCCAATATAATTAATTTCTATGTGACCCCATATATTATAAACATATAACTAACTAAGGGGGATGTGTGCCACATTTCTTCATCTCCATCAACCCATATAAATTATAATATCATATCTCAAGGTACATAGCATAGAGATTGATCGTGGTTTTAAAAAACATTACATGCAAATCCACACAAACACACCAAAATTAGGGTTTCACAACATGTCATTTTACAAGAAGGGAACTGCATCGTCTTTGGTTGGGATAATAGGGCAAGGCACTAAATTCATTAGAGAATTAAATTCAAAGCAATACCATCTCAAACATCAGCTTGTTAATTTTTTAAAATCATTCGAAATAAAATCATTAAACATTTGACATCCTAAAAAAAATATTTTTGATTAGGTGTGATGGGGTGGAGAACTATATCTCCCCCAAATAAGAGCATCATCCTCCATATGACACAATTTCATGGCTATCTAAGGGAATTACATAAGTGAAAAGGAGTCAGCAATGACTAAAGTCACTTAGCGAAAGGACCCTGTCACTATAGTGTGACCACAAGGGAACAAATAAAATTAGTAATTCCCTCCATTTTTTTATGTTTTGTGAAGATTGGTAGTTCTCTCTACCGTAGTGAACTCAATATAAACTTCATAAACATATCCAAATTTCTCTAATGGTGTTTTCTCATTAGTACAAGTTTGGTGATTCAGTGTTTCTTAATCATTTTCATTGTTTAATAAATATGTTTTTAATCTTCCAACAAGTTTCCCAAACACATGACATCACAAAGTCATACATGGCCCCAAACACAACACAATAAATTCCCCAAAACATCATTTTATCACATTTTCAGGATAATAACACAAACAAGACCACCAACCCAAGCATAGGTCGACTCCACAACAAAGAAAGTATATACACTTAGCATACACCTAACCAAGGTGAAAAATAACATTAACCAACCATGAGTATATGAAGACACAAATAGATTACCATAAAAACACCACATTTCCTCACCAAATGGACGCCCACATACCTAGGGATAATGTAATAGATCATCCAAAACATGGTCCCCATATCATTGACTCCATACAAATAGGTATGTAATGGGGTACATCACATAGAAAAAAATGGTATGATGAAACCACATTTATAACAGGATCCCTAAGACTAAAAGTAACAAATATCTTTGTGTGTAGTGCCCAATGAATCTAAGTATACCAATATATTTCAAAAAAAATAGTCCAGGATCTCAACCTCTCCTCAAGGGAGCTAAAATAACCAAGAAAGAGTATCAAGTATCCCATCTATATTTCTATCATTATATCTCACATACCCCAAAATACATTATCCTCAAGTAATCTAAAATCTGAAATAGCATAAGATCTGAGAACATAACAATGGAATTTGAATTGAATATCATATCTATCTCAATGGAAAGAATCATCATCCTAAGGTGTAAAGAGAACATGAATCGCTATCAAAACCACAAATTGATATTATATATCATAAAGGCCACTCTACTAAGGAAAAATAAGTATCATATTTGTCAATCCACAATAGGAGGACTGAGTATCATAAAATTCATTCAAACATAGAGGATAATGTATCATAAAAGTATATCAACCATAGAGTGCTAAGTATCACATATTTCACTCCACCATAGGAGGACTGAGAATCAAGTATCCAAGTGAGCTCAGGTCACTCCATGGTCTTAGACACATAGATTCATGTCACCTAAAACCAATGGCATGTCTTGCAGTACTAAGCATGTATATATGACACCTTGGGTGTACCCCCATACAGTATATACGCACATTATGAATAAGATAGAACTAGCTAATAAATAAGATAGAAAAGTAAGGTTAAAATTATTGATGAAAAATGGTCAAATGGCCTCAAAACCATAAATCTTGGAGTAACCAAGAATAAAATAAAACCCAAAAAATCTTAGCAACCAAAGAGAAATGGCTAAGTAGTCGCATTCAAAATACAAACATCTCACAAGATAGATAAAAGTAAGAAATAATAGCCTTGAATCTTCCCAATAAATCAAATAAAAAAATTGGTTCATAGAAATTCAAGTTCACAAATAAAATACACAGGATAATATCCACATCTAAATGATTGTACAACCTCTAGTGACCACATATAGGATTACTACATTATCGAGTGTGCATCTCATCATTTAAACATAATTATTGATCAAATAATGTAACTTCCATAATATTTTTCTAAATCATTATCTCCAAAATATTTTGTAACTAGAGTAAGATCATTCATTTCCAATAGTAACAACATACACAAAGAATGTCACCATGACTAGAGAAAATATCTCCAATATTGTTACCACTTAAAGAGTGACATGATTATTCGATCAGATGCTCCAAGAGTGATTTCTATAGCTATCGAAGGTTTAGAATTGTTTGAAGATCTGAGAGGACACTAGAATTGTTTAATGCATCAATACAAGATTAGGTAATATAGAAATTTCAAGATTTAAGAGATAAATTGTGTCAATGTAGTTATTTGACCATTGAATGTCAAGAGATGAGATAGGGTCATCCATGAAATTTTGATGAGTATGATTAGATGTCAAATACATAAGAATAAGAATAAGATATCTTAGGGTTACAATAGTGATAACACCATGATGAGTCAATAATGTAACTGTAATTTAGTATGAAGTAATTTCGAGAAGTGTCAGAGACCAATTCCAATGTTATAAGAAGGGAAATAATTATTTTATGTGCTAAATATTGTCAAATATTGGATGCCTGAATACCGTCAAATTTCATACCCAATTTTCATAACCACTAACAAATAGAACTCAAAAGTAACTAACCAAACTCTTGATATCTCACATACGTGTCTTTAGATGTCACCCATAGTACTATTGTATAAAAGAGGAATTAAACAATCAATGAACCATAATCTGAATATATCTAGAGGGTCTAATATAGTACAAGTCTATAACACAGAATTGGGGACACACTATACAACATTCTCACGAGTCACATACATATTACAATTAGTGGACCAGAGAAACATCACAATAACTCCATATAACACACCAACAAGAATCGACATGACACTCATGTTATGCATGTACAGACAAGTACACAAGATTCATTTCCAATTTATCCCAAATGTTCAATTGTTTGAACCTCCTCTCCAATACCATATGTAATTCCCATACATGTTCACCATAGAATCACAACTAAAACCATGGCAAAAAAATTGACAAACATTTATGATACAAAAACAACTAACGGGTTTGATTCCACTTCATGTTCATAACTTACATCACTTACAAAACCCGTAGGTATAGTATAGGTTACAAAACTAGAGAAACTTATTGAATTATTTCATCTTTTACTTTGTGTGGAACATAAAAACATAAAGGGATTTAAACAATTCTGACAATAACTAGGATTATAAGAAGGAAGGGGTTATCAATGCAACCTGCCCACAAAAATGCTACAATGGCCCCTTAACATAGGTGTAAATTCAGATCTTCCAATAATTTCCATATTAGATTAGTATTTCCTAAACATAAGTGTTACATTTTCATAAGGTTTCATGTTATATGAGGATGGTATCTTTTAGGTCCTGCAATGGCACGGAGGGAGGAGAAATTATACCTCCATGACAAATATTTCCTATATCACTAACATATGTTCCTACCATTTATAACATTACAAGGGCCCATCCTACACACAATGATAACAAGAAATTATCCATATCAATGTCATAATGGTGCAATGAGCAACAAATGATACATAAGTACAACCACAAATGAGAGATAGGAGAAAGGTCATTACACATAATGTACATGTTTTATATGGTTTTATTATTCATTAAAATTTGGGTTCACTTATCTTACAACATTGATTCAAAAGGAATTTAACTATCATAGGAATATGTTCTCATTTCAAATCCAAGTTTCTCATTTCATTTACTTCTTTACTCACAAGGAGTACAATTCAATTATTTTCATTCCTTATTGTAATTAGCTTATGTAAATTAAAAATTTAGTTGCACAATTCAAAAAATGTATATAAATCACATACCATTCCTTTTAAGTCAAGACTATATGATTCACAGGTTACGTACACACATGGGACCCTTAGTTCTATTGTATTACATAATGAGGGATCGACACCAAGTTTACAATATAGGATTGAGTTTCACTTTGCATTACATTGAATGGGAAGAACTCAATATTTACCTCATACTTGTGTCACATCTTAAAGACCCAACTTTGAAATAGCTAGAGGTTATTGATCTTTCCCACAAGTAGTCTCTTTATATGTCCTACGCTTAATTTATTTTTATTTATACTTAAGAGGTGTACCACAATTTTTATGAGGTCCACACTAGAATAATTAAGAGATTTTCATCCCACAAATTCATTGTACAAACTAATTATATTAACTTGTTGTGCATAGGAAATGAAACACATGAGACACTTTATTATAGCTCAAGAGGAGCATGACACTATATTAGGGGAAACCTAGGAAGTGAGATCAAATTTCCCCAAGGGTAAAAATTTGTTAGTTCTAAAATATTTGACGAACCACAATAATAGTTCTAAACAATCTATTCATTATCACATATCACATAAAATGAGGTACTATAAGATAGGTATCACACGTGACCTTATCCCTTCAAGCTAGTAATCCACAAGGAAATATTTCTATCTCAACAACTAGATGAAATCTCAATGGAACAATATCCGCCAAAGGACAATACCAACATGTTTCATTAACCGGTTGTGGGATTTGACCTCCTATCAAGTCCTAACTTATGTGTTCAATATCTTAAAAATATTTTGAGTTTACAAGGCTCCTTTTTATGGGATTAGAGGTTTCATTTTCTTACTTTCAGTTCACCAAAGAAACAAATGGAACAAGGGTAATATTAAGAAACTCTTCTTCAAAATGATTTGTTGAATTCTTTTCATTTCAATATTAATCATTTTCCACTCAAATGTAAAGCTACATAATAGGAAATTATTTACCACATTTAAAAGGATCACTCAATTATAGCCCACCATTTTTTATGTATGATACTTTGTAAGTTTATGACTAATAATTTGTCAACCTTCAATACTTTAAAAAAACACAATTCTTATTCATAGTCAAATCACATATCAGTTTTCAATGACATTGGTACCAAAATAGTAAATGTTTAAGATATCCATTTACAAATTCATATCAAATACAATGCAAACATGTTATAAACTTTTTTTTATTCTTTCAATTCCTATAACAAATAAAATAGTTTTGATAATAATATTTCAAATGCATCTTTCTATAATGATTCATGTACTATCTATACAATTCTCAAACATAAATTTCCATTGCATACATAAATAAGTCATCTTATTTTACTTTACATCACATAGATAAGTACATCAAAATATGATAATAATGCACTTTCTTATTTTCTTAGAAAAAAACATGTTAGAAAACCATATACATCTTTAACATTCAATGTTAGCAATCATTTTATATCGTCATTCTACATGTAACTTATAAAGCCATATAATCATGGGTAACTGAAAAACATTGGCATAGACCCACCCCTCCCATCTAAAAGACTACTTAACTTGCAACATTAATTTAGATTTTGGGAGAGATAAAAATGCATTTACGTTCCATATTTTTCAAACCAATTTTCAAGATATTGAGAGAGATTAGAAAGAGAAAACACACATTTTATTTTACAAAAGTAAACCAGTACATTTACATGATCAAATATGGTGAGAGATGACACAAAAAAACATTTATACAAAACATTCAAATTCCAAAAATATTTTCAGAGTATTACCAGTTTTACAACCTCTAACATGGTTCTCATTCACATTGTCACTATAGGGGGCTAAGAAAATTTGTCAAAATAAGTGATTATAAATTTTAATTTAAAATATTTTTTAAGTGTATAAAACCACATATTTCTAATCAACATACGAATTTCCAAACATCACACTATTTTTCACTCATCAAATGAACTTTGAATGGTCAATATGGGTCCACAAGTCTTTGTTGCATTATTGCGTAAACTAGCCTAAGTGGCCACATAATGGGCTTGAAAAAAGGGCATGGAACATCCAAATGGGATGTTTATTTATTATACCATATTCTCTACTATACAGATAATCATGGGAAATTGACGGGGCCCAAAACTAGTAACTTTATCTCAAACTGCAACAACTTTCCACAGCCAATTGGTTAATTTTAGTTGTTTACCCTTCATAAAACTAAGCCAAGTTGGCTCCAAAACAAGTGCTCAAAATGTGATTTTAGAAGGAAATGGATAAAAAACATATGCTATACTACTCTTTATATATCAACGAAGAGGTTTACAGGGTCAAATTTTAGTTCTAGAAACCAAAAGCATAAAAATTGAGGTAATTCTAAGAGAGTTTGGTCGTAGCAAGTGTTTTCTCCTAGCAAAAAATTTTCCTAATTAGGTTAGAAACACACTTCACAAACATGATTATCAATTATTTTGGTGATGTTTCTAGGTTGAAAATAAATCACCATACGACAAGGGAGAGGTTACAACATTTTAAAGGCAAAAGTGAGGTTTAGAGATGCTTCTTGTGTGTCATTTTTGAGAGGCAATTAACACAACTTGAGGATTGTTTAAAATTTCCACTTTACGTTATAAAGCACATTTATCGATCCAATTTTACCATCACAGGACATGAGCAATGGTGAGCACATTATAGGTTTGTTTTGATTAGGTTAAAGGTCTAGTTTTTTGACATATCGTCCGAGGTGAATATTTACGGCACTGGTTTAACATTATGCAGAAACTATTTTATGTGGTTTATATTATGATTTGATAACAAAACATCAATAACAATATTATTTTTAGATTTAACATTTAAACTTTTTATCAATGGAATGAAAATTCAAAAGCAAGTTGGAGAGGAGGAAGGAATCCTTGCCTATATCAAACCAGTGAGTGAGAGTTGTGGAGTTTGACATTACATGTGTCAGTTACATTTGCTTGCAGGGTTCTAAGGCCTTTAATCAAACCCATTTCATTTAGATCCAGAAATTAATGTATTCTGTGACATCACATCTAGTTGAGGCATTCTATTAAATAGATTCATGTTCCTTGACAATGCTTCTTCATTTTACATACATGTCTACACGGTATTCACTTCTATAACAAATGAAAAACTCCCTTCAATCCTTTATAATTTTTTGTAAGAGGTAGATCACACCACAGGAATAGGAGATCCATGTAAATTTGGGGAAATTTTTATCTAGAGTTGAAAATAGCATGGTATTTTAAATTTACATAGCAACCCGCATGCTCATTTCTACATAGATGTTTGAAAGGAAAATATATATTGCAACATTTTGGTTATCCAACCCCAAAAGAAGAGTTGTTGTAAATACAGTGTTGCACCTTCTTATGTGCTCTTCGAGCACCAATAAAACACATCCACACATGTTTAATTTACATGTTAATGATAGTTTCTTCAAAATAGTGTCTATGTTTAGGCTTGGTTTATAAGTGGCACCCACACCATTTCCGTAGTTTAACCCTCATTTGTTGAGCCTTCACATCCACGAGCTTAAAAAAAAATTACATGGTCAGGGAAGTTTCATGAAGCCACATTTCTTTGAGGTGTTATAAGATGCCTCCCATTTCCACACAAAACAAACAAAAATCCCCTCCAATATGCACTGATCAAAATTTCCCATTTTAACATGATCATTGTGGAGTCTAGATTTACACCTGTCATATGCATTTTCTTGAAATTTTCTACAGATTTTGAGCATAGCCTATAACATCTGACCAAAATTTCCTCTCCATTTCTAATATCCTATTTTGGTGTAGGTTGGGTGACAACTCCCACGCGGCCACCCTCCAGCCTCCCATCCTCTCTAGTGCAAACTCCAAAACAAGATCAAAAAACCAAAAATATTCCAAAGAAAAATCTAAATGCCTTTCCAATTTTTAAATCATCAATTTATTAAATTTCATTTTAGTTATTTTATTATTATTTTAAAATTTCATCTTTAATTATTCTAATTGTTTATTTTGTTTTGTTATAATAATCTCATACTCACAAATTTGAGCAAACGTTAAATATTTCCCCTATAACGGGATCGACACGACAAAAAGAAAAGGGAGGACTCTTCATAGGTGAGGCATTATAAACTTGGTTATATCTAACAACCACAAAAACCTACCAATCAACTTGACCAGGAAAAGACGAAGAGGTTCACGTGCCCTTTCTCGATGAAAGTTAAAATTTCTCGTCGAGGACAATTCATTTTCGACATAGCGTTTGATCATGGTTTAAAAAAACATAACTTGTAAATCCACACAAGTAGACAAAAATAGAGTTTCATGACACGTCATTTTACCAAAAGGGGACCGCATCGTCTTTGACTAGGTATAACGGGGTGATGCATAGCATTCATCAGAGAATGAGATTTGAAGCAACACCCACCTTAAATGTCAATGTTAATTTTGTAAAAATGTTCAAAATGAACTTGTTAAACATTTGACAGCCTCAAAAAAATCTTGTCAACTACGTGCGGATGAATGGGGTGCTACATATCTCAAATCTCTCAACATACTCATATTTATCTCACCTAGCTCCCTAAACATCTCAAACATAACTAATAGATATTACAACTATTTACGTGATTTACCAACTCACAAATATTTGTATTACAACACATGATAATATGGAGCACTAACCAATATAAATTTGTAACAAATACCCATGGAGCCCCTTATTCCTTTTTAAGATGCTTTTTTGTCCCATTGACTTTCAGATCAAATCTAGAACTTGGAGTGTCTTTCTCTTTGATAGATATGTAATTCTATATAGAAACTGCTACGCTCTTAAAGATATGCATTGAATCCAAAAGATTCCCAACTAACCAATTCTCCCAACACATGAGATTATATAATATAGATATTTTCTCTATGCCTGTAAGAATTTCAACTTTGTGGCTAAGTTTAGATGACCATACCTAATATCTTCACCAATATGAAGGAATATACACATTTGATGTTATGCATTCTTCTGTGAAAGCTTTATACCAATCCCCACATGACATAAGTCTAGGAAGTTCTCTAATATCATGTTTTCCATCAAACCTAGTTTTCTTTTTAACACAGTACTCATGCTCCATCGGTAATAACCTTTGATGTCCTTCATATACAACATTTTTTAGATCTGTGGACCTTCCACATAGTTGATCACCACAACTTGTACAATTGTATTTTCCTTGGGTTAAGATACCTACAATGGAAGTAATCAACAAACTCAATGTATAATGAAAAACACACACACATATGATCTTTCTTGAATAAGTTAACATATGAGAAATACCTTAAAAAATAGCCATCCCTGGAAAATTAATAATATTCCAGCATAAGATATCATAGTAGGTAAATTGGCTCTGACCAATGGGTTTTGAAAGGTCGTACATTATAATTCCAGCCCATAATGCTTGTAACTCATCAATTAAAGGTTCAAACTAGACATCCATATTTTTTACTTGGTGCTCACTAGGAACCAATAATGGTCTAACATTAAATGATCAGTATGGATCATCAACCATGGAGGAGTATTATAATTTATCAACAGTAGTGGCCAAATTGAGTATCTAGTTGATATACTGGAAAAGGAGTTAACACCATCTATTGCCAAGCCAAACCGAACCATACACTGCATTACCTCACTCTGAATTTTTTAGGACACAACTTCTCGATGTGCCTCATTGTATTTGAATATGAAGTAACACGCAAAACTCTATCACTTCTTCTATTCTTGTGATGCCATGACATTAACTCTACGAGTAACTTTCTAGAAAAGATGTTTGATCATAGGAATTATTAGAAATGTCTCAATACCTTATTTGGAATGGTGAGCCCTCTCACTCCTTGTTCACATTGTGGTGCCCCAAAATACAGACAACTGACCTCATTCTCATATTCCTTCCTAAATAGAGTGCAATCATTTGTGTATACATCATAATTGACATGGACACCCCCTAAATTTGATGATATTTTTTGTGCCTCTCTATATGATGAGGTAAGTTTTTTCTTTTTAGGAAACAAAATACTTTTGAGCACTACAATAAAAATAAGCAAAAGGAAAATTAAAAATATATCAAATATAAAATATAATTATGAAATTATTATCTAACCTCAATAAAGCATTCACACTAATGTTTAACCAGAAAAACCTTTCTTTCAAGTCCATAAACTCCAATATATCATTTAACAATGATGTTTTGGACTCTCTTAATGTAAACAATGGAATTTGAGAAATTTTCAAAATCATCCTTTCTTGTTCCTAGTCTTGCTCTTCATTGTCATCATTTTTTTTCCAACATCATCCTCATGATCATGACACACATGATCATAATGATCATGATCAAATAAATGGTGAGCCATGTTTTAAATCCCAATTCCCTCTTTCATTGGAGCATATTCATCAGAAGTATAAGGAAAAGGTGTTTGTTTCACCCAGCACCCCATCATTTCCTTTGAGTAAAGTATTTTCAAATGATATTTTTGAGCCATTTTGATTTTCTTATGATGCATCTCATCATTGGGATCAAGAAACTTTGAATTTCTCTTTGGTTGAACATTCAACATCAAAGTGATTATTTAGGTTTGTAGTCTTAGATATCTATTTATTAAGTTAGTATTTGTACAATATCCATATAGACTATATCAATATTATGATGGTTTCATTTGAATGAAACATATTAAAAATTAAATTTACCTCAAAGAAAGAATGATGTGGTTCCATAACCACTCTATCAATATGCTCCCCTCCTCTTTTTCTTCTTCTAATTAAACCTCTACCTTAACCACGAGATTGTGATGACTATCCCTATACATAAAATAGAAACAAAATGGCTTATATTAATATAAAATTAAAATAACCTATATTGACATGAAATTAATATTTTGTGTAGTGCCCCATCCCTTTATACCTTGTCAGTGAAGACATGGGTTTCCATCTCGCAAAGTGATGTAGTTTCCAAACTTCACAAATTGTTAGTGTGTTAGTTATGGGCAAAATTATGGGATTTACTTTTGAATCCTTCCATGCTCGAGAGAGAGAGAGAGAGAGAGACCAAAACACATTGTAAATGTATTACCACATTCTACGATAAAATTTGGCACTTGATCACTTGTGAAGTTGTCATCGGATTTTGAATGAGGTTACAAGTGCCTTGCCAAGAACCAGTCGTGGTCGGGTCTCATCGGGCATGTTTTGGGCCATTCAACCATCACTGTAGTTGATCATGGAATACAGAAATGTGTTAATGGTGTATCAACATTTCCTAAATTTAATGGTTCTTGCTTTTATAATGATTTTGTTATCTCATTATTGTTAATGAAAAATGTATTATAACAATAATAATAATAAAGTGAAATTGGAATAAAATAAAATAAAATAAAAAATATGTGTGTGTGATTAAAACAACAAAATGAAATAATAAGAAATAAATATATATTTAATAAAATAAGGTAAATCCCTTTACATAAGGAGTTTAGGGAAAAGAGGAGGCTGGGTTTTTCTCCATCTTTTGGCTTGTTGAAATGGTCATGGAAACTTTCAAGTGAATACATTTAACAAGCACAAAGTTGGATTCCACAACCTTTTTATAGTGTCTTCCCTATCTATGCTAAAATGGAGCATGGAACAGGGTTCAGGCATCTATCAAAGCATAATCAAGATGGGATTTTAGTCGTATATTGTATTTGTAGTGCTCTAGTGGATATGTAAGCAAAAGTAAAGGTGCACAACAGGTGCGTGGGCTGTTTGAAAAATTCCTATGTGAGATGTGGTCTCATGGAACATACCTATATGATCTAAGATTCTTTTTTGTTTTATTAGCATGTAGCTGTGTAGGTTTAATGGTTGAGGGTTATAAATTATTTGATGGCATAAATGCCTCTTTTGAATCATGCCCAAAATTAGACATTCTTAGCCGCACCAATTATCTTGAGGAAACTCTAAAATTTATCGTCAACATTACAATTAAACATGGGTTGGGCATGTGGATGTATTTTATTAGTGCTTTAAGAGAACATAAAAAATATAGATTCACTATTATTTACACCTCTTCTTTTTGTGTCAGATAATGTGTTTTCCTGGGTAGACTTGTACGCAAAATGAGGAAGCATAGACAAGACACGTGAATTGTTCAATAGAATGTCTCAAAGAGAGGTGTCCTCATGGACTGCAATGGTTGTAGGACATGATCAGGATGGGTTTGATGAAAATTCCTTATAACCCATCAAGAAAATGTAACTAGCACGTGTAATGTCAAACCCCACAACTCTTTCTCATTGGGTCGATACAGGAATGGATTTTATACCTCCTCTGTAACTTGATATTGAAATTTCATTCCTTTTATAGTAGATTGAACATAAATCTAGAATCAATTTTTTTATTGATTTATTTTATTGAAATTATATTACAAATTTCATAAAATATTTGTTGCATCATGTTAAACCAATGTAGTAAATAGTCACCTTGGATGGCATGTCAAAATGCTAGGTCATAAATTTGATCAAACAAACATATAAAATGTTCACCATCACTTCTAATATGTTATAAGTCAAAATGGAATGATAAACATGTTATAAAATGTACATTTATATTTTGAAACAACCCTCTACTTATCTCGACTTCCTCTCACAACTAACAAGTAAGAAGTATCTCTAGCCCTCCTTTCCGCATTTAAACTACTGTAACCTCTCCCTTATCATATGATGACCTCATTCAGACCAATAAGTTTCACTTAAAAATTTGTGAACGATATTACAAAGTGGTTTTCTGAACTACTTCGAATAACTAGTTTCTGGAAGCAACCACTTGTTATGATTGAACCCTCTCATAATTACCTTAATTTTTATACGTATGGGTTCCAGAAATAAAATATGTCAATGTAAACCTCTTCGTGATATACATATAATGCCATAGTGTATTTATTTTTACCCATTCCCTTTAAAAATCACTTTTTCTCATCCATATCGGAGCCAACTTGGCTTAGTTTGATGAAGGGAAAACAATTGAATTCAACCAACTAGCTCTGGAAAGTCATTTCCAATTTGATATCCGGTTACTGGTTTTGGAACTCGTCAGTTTCCCATGATTATATTTACAATCGATAATAGTATAGGACTATTGAACATCTAATTAGGATGTTTTATGCCCTTTTTGTAGGCCCATTCCATAGCCACTTAGGCTAGTTTGTGCAACAATGCAATAGAGTCATGTGGACCTGTGTTGTCCCTTCAAGTTTCGTTTAATGCATAAAAATAGTGTAATCTTTGTAAATGTGTATGATGGGTATAAATACATGGTTTGGTGTACTCAAACATATGGTTAATGAAAACTCCTAGTGGCATGATATGACATACCTCCTAATCTAACCTACTTAGTGATAGCAAAATAAGATGTGTTGAAAATCATAAAACTCTATATTGCACTGAAATATGCTAATAATTAGAATTTTCTAAGTAAAAATTGATTGTGTTATCTCTTATCTCACCACTAACAAGTAAGAAGTAATCTCTAGCCCGCTTTCCGCATTTACACTACTGTAACCTCTCCTTATCATAGATGACCTCATCAGACCAATATAGTTTCACTTAAAATTGGTGACGATTATTACAAGTTGTTTGCCTGAACTACTTCGAATAACATTTCCTGGAAGCACCACTTGTTATGGATTGAGAACCTCTCATAATTACCTTAATTTTTATACGTATGGGTTCCAGAAATAAATATGTCAATGTAAACCTCTTCGTGGATATACATATATGCCATATTATTTAGTTTTTTACCCTCCTTTAAAAAAAAACTTTTTCTCATCCATATCGAGCCAACTTGGCTTAGGTTTTGATGAAGGGAAAACATTGAATTCAACCAACTAGCTCTGGAGTCATTTCCAATTTGATATCCCCCGGTTAACTGGTTTTGGAACGTCCGTTTTCCCCATGATTATATTTACATCGGATCAAGTATAGGACTATTGAACATCTAATTAGGATGTTTTTATGCCCTTTTTGTAGGCCCATTTCCATAGGCCACTTAGCTGTTTGTGCACAATGCAATAGGTCATGTGGAACGCGTGTTGTCCCCCTTCAATTTTCGTTTAATGCATAAAATAGTGTAATCTTTGTAAATGGTGTATTATGGTATACATACATGGTTTGGTTGTACTCAAACATATGGTTAATGAAAACTCCTAGTGGCATGATATGACATACCTCCTAATCTAACCTACTTAGTGATAGCAAAATAAGATGTGTTGAAAATCATAAAACTCTATATTGCACTGAAATATGCTAATAATTAGAATTTTCTAAGTAAAAATTGATTGTGTTATCTCTTATCTCCCTATGATGCATTTAAAATAATTGATTTTCTTGTGTGTATGATAATGAATGTCTCTCTCTTTCCTCAAGGAGTGGGAGAGAAACTGCTCTCTATCTCTTAAATCCTATAAAGCTTGGCTGTTTTGAAAGTGTGTAAATAAATATTTTCCCTCTCTCTCACTCGAATTTAATGTTGCAAGTTTGAAATTCATGTTAGATGGGATGGGGTTAGTCCATGTATATTTCACTAGCCCATGGTTCATAAAATGGACAAGTTGGCCGGAGCATAGTAAGACTAAATAGATTGAATAAATATAAGTTTTAGATTTGTCCTATAGCTGAAAATGTGTATTTTAAAATAAAATATAAATGTATTTTGTGTGATAATTATACTTGTTATATAAAATTAAGGAATAAAAGTTTTTCATATATCATGTTTTGTGGTTAGTAAGAGAATGATGAATTATATATTGTACTTTAATATTCAGTTTGTATCAGAAACTCATATTTGGGTAATCATGGTATTATTTTAATCTTGCACACTGTATGATAGTAAACTTAAACACTTATCACTACTAGAAACTAAATGAGTTCACTAAAAACATATTTCATGTTCCTACCTCATCAACCTTGGTGTTTGATAGAACCATTTGAAACAAAACCCCTTTGTAATTACTCAAAAACCCCTCCATATGTCTAGTTTTTGTAAGAGTCTTCGTGTGAGTGCATCTTATTAAAACTTTAGAAAGAGTGTGTATCTCACAAATAACAAACACCAATTTCAACTACTAACATTGTTCCCCTTTGATTATATTGAAAATTGGAAAGTGTTAACTAGAATTGTATGAGGAAATGTCACTTAGTCAATTAATCCTTGTGATGTGGGCCATTTTATGTGTCCTAAATTTTACCCTATGGTGGGTTTTACGATATTGGTGATACACCGAAGTAATGGTTGTGTATTTTTGTTACCGAATGAAATTTGAGTTAGTATTTAAAATCATATTTTTTCCCGTCTTTCCCTTTTAATGAATAAAATATAAATTAAATGTACAGTTCTGTAGGAAAACAGAGTAAGGTTGTAACATTGATGTTCCAATCTATGGTGAAGTCAAAGAGATGTAACGAGAACGAGCAACTCGATCCTAATACCGCTTAAGAAGTTAAGTTGGATAACACATTATAGTTGACTCATCTATTAATTTGCGTTTAACAAAATGTTTGGAAGGCGTTGATAGGAAACTTAACTTTAATTTTACCCATGAAATTCAACCCATGGTTACAATAAAATTATAATTATGTTTTGTAAAACGTTTCTTTGTATATAATCTCAATAATAAGTTGAATAAACGAAGGTGAGCATAGGTACGGAATCAAAACGGTAATGAATGCACTAATTCTGAGTAATTTTTTAAATGAAATAGAAATATTGATATGTTGAAATGGGAACACCTTTGGTTGTGCACATCAGGTGTACGATCAATTTTTACCAAGTGAAAACATGGATTATTTCCCAAACTAGTATGGGCCTAATGGATGGAATCACACTTAAATGAATCAAGCCTTGCTTATATAATAAGTGGGTCAAACCTTACAATTGTTTTCTAATATTTAAATGAATCATTCTCATATAGGAATGTTTTCTCATAACAATTGATACATAACTCGCATGAAATTTAAATGATTTCAAAATGACCCCCCTAACAACCACTGACATTTAACATAATTTGGTCAAAATAAATGGCATAAATGAGTTGTATTCTGGCAATTAAACTTTATGAATGGGTAAACTCAAATTTTTTATAAAGATACTGATCATTTTTCAATAAGTTGTTACATGTGTGATAGACAATGATTTTAACACAAGTAATTTAGTAGTGATGAAAATTCAATCATGGACCTATGTATATGGTTAGTACGGTCTTTATTTTTCTCTCGTATGAGTCTTGTCATTATATTGTGTTGCTCATGGTGTTGTGGGTTAGCAATGTGCAGGGGTGTGGGGTGTGTTGATTATTGTCTGATTTTAGATTGTACATGACATTTGAATGTTATTTTTCAGGTTAACCAATACTAAGACAAAAGGATTAGACGTTTTGGTTACGTGGTAGAGTGTAGGAGTGTGAGAGAAGGATAGTCGTGTTTATGGTTGGATAAATTCCTTATTCTAGGGTTCTACCTCACCGACGTGTAATTTATAATTATTTTTTGTTTCACACACCTTTTTGGATCCATGTGAAATTATTTTTTTTCATTTGTTTTTGTGTGGCTTCTGAAAGTAGGGGGGTGTGGTACATCATTATTATGGGGGGATAAGTGTATGTTAGTGAGGGATGAATAAGGATTTTTTGTTCACATGAAGGAACCAATTGGGTATTCATGGCTAGCTTAGTGGAGTGATAAGTGTTCTCCTAAAGGAGGGATGAGTGTAGATGTGTTATATTTTATTTGTAATGTTTAATGGTATGAACCAAGGCTACCAGAATTTACTAGCGGATAAATAGTGGTAGTTTGTTCAATGATGACGTCTTCCCCTTTATCAGTTCCATAAAAGGATAATAAAGTGACTCCTATATTAATGAAATTTCTTTTCCACTCCATTCTTCTTAGATTTTATTACTTGATTTGGTTTCTCATTAAATGATGTGTTCCTTTATTTGATGGTATTTGTATCTTGGAGACATGGGTATGTTTATGTAAATGTGTGTATTTTGGGGACTTGTATTGCTAAGGCGGGATAAGTATGATTATTATGTATGGGTTGCTTGGTTTTTGGGACAATAAATTTGGAGATACAGCCTTAAGTGGAGGGATAATGTGAAGGTATAATGGTGTTTTCATGTGTGTTACATTAAATGTTTGGAGGAACAATATTATAGTATTACTTCCTTAGTGGAGGGACAAGTGGAAGTGGTGGGAATTATTTTTCCCCTTAACAAGTTATTTGGATGTCTTGGCTATTTTAATACACTTTCATTTTTGGGGGGGGGGGGGGATTATAGACACAAATTTGGTTTTGCTACGACTTGTGCCCCTTGTGCATTTTTCCCATGGGTCCTATCTAGACGCCATTTAATTTAATTCATTTATTTATGTAAAATTCCCATCCATTAGCCCAGTCCCCCTAATTATTTATTATAATTCATAATATTAAACCTAAATTAGCTAAATCAACTCTAATTGGATTCTTTTTTTGGGATTTTTATCCCTAACCCCCTAAATCCACAGCTCCTACAAACACTTTTTTCTATCTTTGATCTACCCTATTTATCTCCTATCTCCCCATGACACTTCCCTAACAACCTTTACCCCGCCTATTGTTTTAAAACACTTATACCAATCCCTAAAATCCTTATATCTTGAGTAAATCAATTATTTTACCTTCCAAGGAATGGTTTCCCGCAATCAATGGAGACCCATTTGGGTCACCGTCAACCCTACAAAATTAAATTCACCCCCTCTTCTTGAGGCATGCATGTAAATATCTGAGCTTTCTTGTCGACTGTAACGTTTTTTTCTTCATGCCTTAGCATCGCTCTGCAATAAGTTTACAACAAACCGTCTTTGGATACTCTTCAACTTACTTGCATCACTCCTAAACTTTTTGTGAGATTACAACATCGATTTTGTGTTGTTTATATTTCGGTTATCATCAATTTATCATTGTCTTGTTTACTCTACCTTTTTATAGGACCAGATCATCTCCATAGACCTCATTTCAATTGTCCTTTTCATCCCTCATACTTCCAAGATGTGTTTTCAAACCATTTCCTCTTAGATTAAATCTGTCCAACTCAAGTCATCGTCACCTCTGTTAGGTCGCCACCGATCCTATATTTATCTACCTTTTTACCTCTTTTTTTCAGATCCACAAATCTCGTTTACCTTGTCTTAGTGCTCACCTAGTTATCAGATCTCCCTGACATCATTCTATTTCTCATATTTATCCTATCATTGCCCTAGTCGTCATCGTCCTTACCCAGTTTCCATCGACAAGACCCCTATTTATAGCATCCACCACATATATCCATGTTTCCTCACACCCTTTTGTCTCTGTCAATCTAATAGCTTCTCTACAGGTGCTTAACAGTCAACACAAAGCCCCAACATCCTCAAGTATGCACTTAGAATATCCATATCTACATTTATAGTTGGTATTCCATCCATCTACCTTCATTTGCTGTCGACTGGACCTTTGCAGCCCTGGTCACCATCGACCCTGTTATGTAACTTTATTTTCTATCAATTTAGATCATATTTGTATGTGCCTTACATTTCTATATTTTCAGTTTCTATGTGCCTCATATTTTATATAGTATCCTTTTTGTGATCATTAATTTTATCATATCTTATCAAACATGGGGGTTGAAATCCTCCAAGGAAGTTAACACTTCTTGGAGACAACTTCATCGGGAAACCCCCCCCATCTACCATCTAATCCATTTTCCTCTTAATGTCTTTGTCAAGTAGGTCATCATTTTGTAGCAACAAGGATCTATTTTCTACTTTGCACTTGTATCTATCACATCACATCCTGGGTACCTTAAACCCTCGCATTTTGAAGTTATTTAATTTTCTTTAGTATTATTTCATTAACTTGAAGGAAATAATAAATTGGATCAACATTCTTGGCACACTCAGTCAGACGACCATTTTAGGTGAGTCTCTTGCATTTTGTTTCATTTTTCCACTAACATTGCGGTAGAAGGTTTTTACTTTTGCTTGTCCGTGTTGGACTTCTTGAGTTGTTTGGATTGCTCTTTTCTTTGTGTCTTGCTAAAGATCAGATAAAAAGGAAAAAATTTCTCCATGTATTCTTATTTTTGTCTCATTTTCTTCCTTTTTTTTGCTCCAGTTTACCTTTCTTGTGTGTTTTTCTTCATCAAAATTTCACATTTAGATTTGGCTTAAAAATAACCCTTTGCATTGTTTCTTGACAACATAGCATAAGTAGGGGTTAATCAGTTGCATCTCACATTCTATCACAAGACCAAATTCACACATTAATCTACACCAAAAAATTGAGACATCTTCCTATTTTTTGGATTTTGGGGGAATTTTTGGAACTTTTTTTTTTTTTGGATTTTTTTTTTTTTTCATCACCCAATGGATCAACCCGCTTTAGAAATCCTTCACTAGCTTGGGCCTCACATACCTTCAGGTATATCGAGGAATCCCCAACCATAACTACCCGAAACCAGCCTTAGACTGCCATCTCCTAGGTACCTTTGTTATTCATTTTCCCTTTTTCACATCTTCTAATTAATCATGTTAATGAAAACTTCATTGATTTATTTGTTTGTTAATAAAATTCCTAAACAAATATTTTCCCATTTCATTCCTATTAGTACCTCTTCTCAAAAAATGTAGCAATATATTATATCCAACGACTCTCCTCTCTCTCTAATGATCTTACTATTCTGAATTGGATATCTCAACCTTATAAGACCATGTCATTCAAATGGATCCCCCTTTTAAAACCAACTCTCCTATCTGCCTTCACTCTATTTCCCCTTTATCAATCACACCGCCATCTTCTACTCCTTTAAAAACTCTTGGGCTTCTTTCTAGACCCATTTATAAATTTCTATTTCGTAGATCTCCCATGATCTCTCAATCCTATCAATCCACTCAATTGGTGGATCCCATTCCACCCCCATCATCTCAAACCAAAATTATTCCTACTTCATCCAATATTATCACTAGAACTCTAATCTGCCAACAATCAAAAATTGAATATCCTTATCTCACAACATTTTATCCAACCTCAACAATTACGTCACATTCTTACCTCTCAACAACAATCATTATTGTAACCTATCCTGTCTTGTCATATTCATACTCAATATCCACCCATTAATTGTATTCTCTCTTATCAAACACTCCCTTTAACTTCAACATATCCCCAAACTTATTTACATCCTTATCCATCCACTTGTCATGTTGTGTCGTCACAGCCATCTACCTCTTGCACTGTGCCTTCACATGAAACTTATAAACTATCTTCTAATTATATCCCCTTGGGGGAATATTACAGTTCAATCTTCGAGAAGTTGATGGTAGCTCACCTCCTCATACTTCCTCCCATTGGACCTGTTGACAACTCACACCCCAAACCCCCTTAGTATCTTGAGGCTTACTACTGTAGATATCATCGAGTCATATGTCACGACATTGAAAAAGTGTCATTATTTTAAAGATCACATTCGACACTTTATAAATCATGGGGAGTTCTAGATAGACAATCATTCCATATCTCACAACCAACCCCTTGACATCTTCAGACAACCCTTTCCTAATCCACCACTGACAAATCAAGATTTCCCACCTCCACATCTTATAAATCCAATCCTTATGTATCAATAATATACTTGAACACCTCCATCCTTACCTATCTCATCCACCATCATTTAATCATACCTTAGACATTGTGCTACACCTTCTAACCACACCTATTACATTAACTTCCACCACTTGTCCTAAATCTACATCTATTCCTATCTATCCTACTTTATCCACATCCCATCAAATTTGACTATACCTACCACTTCATCCACATCTAGCATACCCCAACTTACCATATCCAACCCCTTACCCACATCAACATCCAACACAGTTATCACTTCACTACTTTCATCATCAAACATCCCAACTATACCTATCTCATCATCAATTTCAACTCCCCATATATCTACCATATCAGCAAATTCACTTACATCTACCTTGGCATCCTCAGGCGCATATGCTACAATCTTTCCCAGGACACATCCACCTATTTTCTCTCAATATTCTACACCTAATATTCCAACATCTAACATTTCCACATTTATACCTGCTACCACACTAATCACATCTCCTCAATTTAAAAATATATCAAATACACCCCTTGAAACATTTATGAAGCAAGCATCCCCACCTAAGACAAACACAAACAGCATTCATGCCTCCTATACCAAAAAAATTGTGTCCACATTAACCAATCCAAAACCTATACAATCCACATTTTGCATAGACCTCATCAATCACATCATACAAACACCTTTTTCTCCATCCACATCTATACCCACCTTATTTTGGGGCACCTTCAATCTACTTTATCCCATATCACATCGACTTCATCAAATATGATTTACCTACTACCTCTACTACTACTTTCATCTAGCATCCATCGCACCCCCCCCCTTACCTATTATACCATCCATAGAATCAATCCCAGTTCCTCTTTTCACACTTTTACCACCACCAATTATATCAACTATTGTGACTACATCTATGCCACCTTCTCTTTCTACATCTTTCTCATCGTTTGAATATTTTTTGAAAGTACTCCAACTTTCATTTCCTTAAAATAATCCTTCCATCTCATCTTCACAATCAGACATTCCCACATCTCCTTTAGAACTTATCAAACAATAGTTACTTTATCCGTCAATATCTACCTCTGCACCACAATCTTCATATCCTTTTGTTGATATTATTTTTATCCCTTCCAAGGGTAAATCCTCTCGATAAAAATCTAATACTCTTGGTAAGCCTCCCTAAAGGTCTCTCATGCATTCTCGTAGGAATTTAGGTTGTCCCTCTTCTTAGCAATCCTATGTTACAACATACATCCTAAGAGCATCCCCATATATTTTAGGGCCAAGCCTTTCATTTAAGACATTCCGCCTAATACAAATCCAAATCCAACAATCTATCTCCTCTCAAATTTAATTCATCTTCTAAGATATCTAATTTACCCATGTAATATACATCCACTTCTTCCCCTAAATCCAAGTCAAAATATCCTATTAAAACCCACAAGAGATAGATTCCTCCCCACACTTTGATCGGGTCCTACGTGGATACCCTTCGACATCTAATTCATGTATCTATCATCAAACTTACTCCTATTAAGTATTTTTATCCTCATAGTAAAAAACCATCATGTTTTGATCTAAGTTTCATTTGCACTTATCATCGTACCCCAGGTCATGACAATGAACATTATAAGGCCCTCCAAACCATCATCCATGATCTTATTGAGGACGATGAATTTATCATCCAAGAGTATTTGTCATCTCCATCCATCACAACTGATCCAATTACTATTTCTACATCTTCATCCATCGATTTTCCTCCACGAGATGGTCCTCCCTTGTTCATCAATATTGTTTTCCTTTCCAATCAACCCTATGATCCCCAATCATCTATCCAATCAAAATTCAAAGGTTTCATCCACCATCCTTATAATAATCCCACCCAATCTTCTTCATCCACGTGCTCAGCCACATTCAAGCTACCTAATGTGATATAGTTTCTTTCATTGGGGGAGCATCTTCCCCTTGTTATTAAAACTCTCACATATTTTACCTCATCCAAATCTTATCCAACCAATCTCATTCAATATTATCTAGCTTACTTTAGCCATCCAATCTATCTATCATCTCTTGTTGTTCAAATTCCACCTTTGTGGCCATATTTTTGCCTCTTTTAGGGCACCATATTTCCATATTTTTCATCAAAGTCAACCTTTGTGGTCATATTTGTGCCTATTTTGGGGCACCATATTTTTTTATCTTAAGTCCACATTGGTGGCCCTATTTATGCCTCTTCTAGGCACCATACTCCCATCCTAGGCCCACTCTTATGGCGATATTTTTTACTTCCTCATTTTTGAGATGTTGCACATATTTTACCTTATCATCCTCTTGTCCTAAGTCCACCCTTCTAGCCATATTCGTCCCTTCCTTGGGGGACCATTCATACATTCGTGTCTCCCATGGGGGATCATTTGACCTCATCATAATCCACCTTTGTGGCCATATTTGTGCCTCTTACAAGCATCATATCTTCATCATAATCCTACTCTTGTGTTCATTTCCTTTCCTTGTTAGGGATGCATATTATCTCCACTTCCTTGAGGGGTATCACATAAATTTTATCTTCACTCACCTATCTCATCGTATCCCATCCTTTGCAATCTGTAATCTTATTTTATCATGACTTTAAAGTTAGTGACCTTACCCTACTCTAGAAAGGAGCAACTTGGGAAGTTTTTCCCCTACTGGATTAGACCCATACATCATCAACACATAGGTCATGTGTTGGAGCCTAGCATTTGGCCTCCCTTGACGTAAACCCAAGTGGAACCTCTTAACCGCGCTTGCCCTTCCAACCTTATATTGTTACATGTCTACCAGTGAGCTCATTAATTAGTATCCTTAGAGCATTCCTCCATCATTAGCCCCTTCCATCTATCTTTTATAATGATTTGGAACTAGGTGGTCTCTACTACCTTACTTCCTCATCATGAACCTTAAATTGGTCACCATAATATTTTCCATAGAATTTTGCCTATGCATAGGTTCTCTTTTATTTAGTGAAACCGCAATGACCATTACACATCCATCACCCTCTTAATTTCCTATTGAAACTATGGCAATGGGGGGTCATCATTGTCTCATGTATATTCATTTTTCCCCTCCTAAGTGGCCTACCTAGCTATTCCTAGATTTCCCGTGTTTAAAATCAAATTTCATAGATTCCTTTCTAAAAATCAAAGCGTATCAAAATAGACTACTCCTCCGAAGGACAGATGTTCATTCACCAAAAATAAATCACACAAATCAGTAAATGGAATGATCCCTTTAGCACATAATATCATGTGTATCATTCTCACCATCTATATCATATATGATAAATTAGAACATACCTTCCGAAGATGAACTCTTTTGTACCATGGCATCAAATTTTTTCCTAGCATTTTATCAACCTTTCCCGTTTTAATCATCATCCTAAGAACGCTTCCTACATTGATCAATTTTCTTCTAGTAACTTCCTACATTGATCATCGTATCCATGTGATTAGTTATGTGTAATTTTTACAAACCCAACCAAAAGAAACAATGGAGTACCATGTGCATCAGCTATCACCATTGGAACACATTGGCGCTCCCTAGAGGAAACAATGGGCACCGGTCTCGCTCTTTTATTTGAGTTGAGTGGGAAAATATCAAATCATGATCCAAGCCTTAAATGAGTGAGTGGAAATGAGATATGCAAGCATCATAGATCTCAGAATGGATTCTAGATCATGTCCATCATTCCAGACTAAATAACTTAATAGATTAAGAACTAAATGAAAATAGACAGGGACGCCGGTAAGATTCAGACTCATTCTTTTAGAAACATGCTAAAACAAGAATCCTGAAGATATTTAAATGCACCAGAATCATTACTGGAGCTTATCATATAACTGGTAACCTCATACATGCATTACATTCATTATAGATGCATGCATAAAAGGTAGACCAAAGTCATGCATCATAACTGATCCTATCATTTACCTCGCAAAAATAAATTTAAAAAAAACACCCCCCAAGCCCTTATACCTCCTTTTTCCCTATGATTAATCTACCGCCCCAAATAATTTACTTGTGGAATTCGGCAAGAAGCTCAGGCTCTCTATGATCTCTTTATTATATATCCAATCTATATCCTTATCTCTCTCCTTCCTTTTCTTCTAACGGGCGCTTGTTTATAAGGCACCCCAAGTGCCACATCATCCTTCTGCAGTCCTCCAGATCTAGTGCCAAGTGTCCTGAATGTGGTCCTTCATGGGAGCATGCCTCCTTTAGGCCTAAGCTCTCACACTTTTGCCCATATGTTCTTCAAATATTCTCCTCATAGGGCATATTCCTTCCTGTCCTAGCAACATGTCGGCAGGATGGCAACCATTATCCACTCTGGCCCAAACAATGCAACAGTTGGTCCCAACACTTTTCTCGTTCCTTCCCGATATGCCAATATGGCTAGTCCTTAGATCTTTTCTATCGCGTGTAACAGGGCCGTTATAAACCCTCCGAGAACCTTTCCTTGCATGACTTCTCCTTTTATTGTCCCATCCTTCAACCAGCCTTGCTGCCCTTGTGCCTTTGTGTACTTACCAATATTTTAGGGACCTAACATCACCGCACACTAACGTTTGTTAATCCGTTCACGGAACACTCTTGTCCGAATGAATAAAGAAATCATATAAACTACTCTTGGGAAAAGAATAAGATGGATGAAGAATTTAAGAAAGAAGAAAGTAATGAGGAAGTGATGGCATTTACAACAACAAGCTATGGAAAATATTTTTACAAGTCAAGACTCCAATTTTCTAGGCAATCCGACTTTGTTTTTACATTTACACGCTTTGGGAGAGTTCCCCCACTAGGGGGCGCTTACCGCTCCCAAAACTCAGTCATCTCCTTGAGCATTCATATGTCAACATGTTTCTCAACTCCTTGCTCACATCCTCAAGCACAAGCATCCTTCTAGTAATCTGGGGTAATAGCTTTATCCCTTCTTGATTGTAACGCATGGGCCTCATAGCTTCTAACTTCTTTTCAACCTTAGCCAGGATTCTATCCCCCCTCTACTCTCTGTTCCCTTTGGGTTCTTTTCTTGGAACTTTTTTAAGATCTAATTCAATCTTGGTGACCAGATACTCTCCACTTTATCTCTTTTCTACGCAAGTTGTCCATATGTGGCCCCCCCCGCAGTAGTATGGGTAAAAATCTTTACATCAACACGGACCTTGTTGTATTCAGCCATTATTGCTACTACCTTTAAATTTATCCTCCTTCTCCATGCACGCTTCTACTTCTTTCCACATATTCCTAAGGCTATAGTTACCCATGTTACCCTCTGCTCTCCATATGTGAAGATGCCTGTTATGTTTCAAAGGCACTCAATGAAGATCTATACTTTTAATTGGGGCGTCAGGTATGGATTCTTCATAACAATGTCATCTGGTTGATGGATTATAACCTTCTTTATGTACTTTGTGCACCCTTTCCTTTTCCTCTCTGAGCTGACACTTTAGCTGCGCACTAATGACCCCTGCTTTAAATCCTTTGCCTTCTCTTCTAGCTCTTCCCTCCTTTTCTATTTCTCCCTTCTAAATCTATCCTTTCATTCCATCTAAGAGCCTAGCTTCAACCTCACTAACACCTTGTTGAGCTGTTGCACAACTGATCATCTGAAGCCACTGAGCATGTACCAAGAGTTGTCCTCCTTTTGAACTCTAGGATTTTCATTAGGGCCCCCTGGCCTTATCTCAACTAGGCTCATCGTTTGGGATCAATTTCTAAGAGAGCATCTTCATTTCCGATGGTATGTCCTTCTTCGTAAATACTCTAAGTGCACTGAAATTCTACATACTTAGACTTGCTAAGTAGCAATTGATTGTGTTATCTCTTATCTCCCTATGATGCATTTAAAATAATTGATTTTCTTGTGTGTATGATAATGAATGTCTCTCTCTTTCTCTCTCTCTAATCTCTTTAAATCCTATAAAGCTGGCTTGTTTTGAAAAGTGTGTAAAGTAAATATTGTTCCCTCTCTCTAACTCTGAATTAATGTTGCAAGTTTGAAATTCATGTTAGATGGGAGGGGTGAGTCCATGTTATTATTTTCACTAGCCCATGTTCATAAAATATGACAAGTTGCAGGTAGCATAGTAAGACTAAAATGATTGAATAAATATAAGTTTAAATTTGTCTATAGCTTGTAAAATGTGTAATTTTAATAAAATAATAAATGTATTTTGTGTGAGTAATTATACTTGTTATATAAAATTAAGGAATAAAAGTTTTTATATATCATGTTTTTGTGGTTAGTAAGAGAATGATGAAATTATATATTGTACTTTATAGTTCAGTTGTATCAGATAAATCATATTTGGGTATCATGGTAATTATTTTAATCTTGCACAATGTATGATAGTAAACTTAAACACTTATACTACTAAAAAACTAAATGAGTTCACTAAACCAATATTTCATGTTCCTACTCTCAGTCAACCTTGGTGTTTGAGAGAACCATTTGAAACAAAACCCCTTTGTAATTACTCAAACCCCTCCATATGTCTAGTTTTTAAGAGTCTCGTGTGAGTGATCTTATTAAAACCTTTAGGAAAGAGTGTGTATCTCAACAAATAACAAACACTCAATTTCAACTACTAAAATTGTTCCCCTTGTGATGATATTGGAAATGGAAAGTGTTAACTAGAATTGTGATGAGGAAATGTCATTAGTCATGTAAATTCCTTGTGATGTGGCCATGTGTTATGTGTCTAAATTTTACCCTATGGTGGGTTTTAGATATTGTGAATAACGAGTTAATGGTTGTTTATTTTGTACCGAATGAAATTTGAGTAGTATGTTAAATCCATATTGTTTTCGTCTTTCCTTTTAATGAATAAAAATATAATATTAATGTACAAGTTCTGTAGGAAAAAGATTATGGTGGTAACATTGATGTTCATCTTATGGTGAAGTCCAAGAGATGTAACTAGAACACAACTCGATCCTAATACCTCTTAAGAAGTTAAGTTTGGATAAAACATTATATTTGACTCCATCTATTAATTTGTGTTTAACAAAATGTTTTGGAAGGTTTGATAGGAAACTTAAATCTTTAATTTTAAACATGAAATTAAACCCATGGTTACCAATAAAATTATAATGAATGTTTATGGAAGAACGTTTCTTGGTAATATAATCTCAAATAATAATTGAATTACGGAAATTGAGCATGGTACGGAATCAAAACGGTAATGAAGTGCACTAATTATGAGTAAATGTTTTAATGAAATGAGAAATATGATAATGTGAAATGGGAACACATGTGGTTGTGCACATCAAGGTGGTACGATCGATTATGTAAAACATGGATTATTTCCCAACTATTAAATGGTGCCTAATAAGATGGAATCACAACGTAAAATGAATCAGCCTTATATTATATAATAAGTGGTCAACCTTACATTGTTTTCTAATAGTTAAATGAATCATTCTCATATTAGGAAATGTTTCTCATAACAATTGATACATAACTCGCATGAAATTTAAATGATGTCAAATGAATAACATGTTTAACATAATTGCAAAATAAATGGAATAAAATGAGTGTATTCTTGGCAATTAAACTTTATGATGGAGTTAAACTCAAATTTTATAAATGATAATGTATCATTTTCATAAGTGTTACATGTGGGATAATACAATGATTTTAACACAAGGTAATTTAGTAGTGATGAAAATTCAAATCATGGGACCTATGTATATGGTTATTAAGGTATTTATTTTTCTCTCGTATAGTCTTGTCATTATATTGTGTTTGCTCATGTGAAGCAAATGTGACATTGTTGATTATTGTCTGATTTTTGAGATTGTACATGATTATGAATGTTATTTTTCATTTAACCAATACTAATACAAAAGGATTAAATTTTTACAAGATGTAAATTGAAAAATATATGTTTATGGTGGATAAATTCCTTATTCTACCTCACCCTTGTAATTTATAATTATTGTTTGGTTTCACTCTTTTGGATCCAATGTGAAATTATTTTTTTCATTTTGTTTGTGTGGATTCATGAAAGTATGGGGGTGTGGTACATCATTAGTTATGGGGGATAAGTGTGATGTTAGTGAAGGGATGAATAAGGATTTTTTTGTTCACATGAAGGAACCATGGGTATTCATGGCTAGCCTTAGTGGAGTGATAAGTGTTCTCTAAAGTGGAGGGATGAGTGTATATTTGTTATATTTTATTGTATGTTTAATGGTATGAACCAAAGGCTAGCCAAGATTTACTAGCGGATAAATAAGTGGTAGTTTGCAATGATGACCTCTCCCCTTTACAAGTCTCATAAAAAGGATTAATAATGTGACTCATATTATTAATGAAATTTCATTTTCACACTCTCATTCTTCTTAATATTTTATTACTTATTGGTTTCTCATTAAATTATGTGTTCATTTATTTGATGGTATTTGTATCTTGGAGACATGGGTATGTTTATGTATGTGTGTATTTTGGGGACTTGTATTGTCATAATGGAGGGATAAGTATTATTATTATGTATGGGTTTGCTTGTTTTTGGGACGAAATAAAATTTGGAGATACTAGCCTTAGTGGAGGGATAAGTGTGAAGGGATAAGGGTGTTTTCATGTGTGGTTACATGAATGTTTGGAGGAACAATATTATAGTATTACTTCCTTAGTGGAGGGACAAGTGGAAGTGGTGGAATTATTTTCCCCTTAACAAGTTATTTGATGTCTTGGCTATTTTATACATTTTCATTTTTGTTGATGTAGACACCAAAATTTGGTTTTGCTACACTTGATTGCCCCCGTGTGCATTTTTCACCATGGTCCTATCCAGAACCATTTTAATTTAATTCATTTATTTTATTTAAACTCCCATCTATTAGCCTAACACTTTTAATTCATAATTAATCTTCATTAATTAATATCCATTAGCTAATTTTCTTTAATTAAACTTTCTTTTTAGGATTCTTTTATCCCTAACTACCTAAATCCACATCCCTACACTTTTTCTAGCTTTTATCCTACCCATATTTATCTCTTATCTACCCATGACACTTCCTTAGGAAATCCTTACCCACCAACATGATTTAAAAAACTTATCCCAATATCTAAAAGCCCCATATCTTGAGTAAATAAGTGATTTTACCATCCAAGGAACAGTTTCCCACAGTTGGCGGCAACCCAGCTGGGTCTCTGTCGACCCTTCAAAATTACATTCACCCCCTGTTATTGGGGCATGCATGCAAATATCTGAGCCTTGCGAACATTTTCTCATGCCTGAGCATCCTTGCAATAATTACAGAAATATTGGAGCTCCTTTCAACTTGTCTTGCATCACTTGTGAACATCCTTCACGAGATTATCATCATTTTGTGTTGTTTATTAAGTTATTATCATATTATCATTGATTTGTATGCATCTAAAATCTTGCAGGATCAGATCATCTCCACATACCTCATTTCAGCTGTCCTTTTCATCCCTCATACTTGTAGGTTTCTTTCTCAGTCCATCCACTCTCAGCTTAACTTAGTCCAGCTCAGGTCGTTGTCAACCCTATCAGGTTGGATTTGCTCCGATTCATCCTGTCAGTTCCCCAATCGCTATTGCCCCTACACAATTGCTATCATGCAGACCTCTGTTTGTGGAATTCACCACTTAGATCCCTATTTCCTTACACCAGTCTATTT
This sequence comes from Taxus chinensis, assembly GCA_019776745.2. NCBI lineage: Eukaryota > Viridiplantae > Streptophyta > Pinopsida > Cupressales > Taxaceae > Taxus > Taxus chinensis. Next base: position 351,135,376 of record CM034154.1, on the reverse strand, counting down.
CTATCAATCTCAAAACTTCCCTACAGGTGCCTTCTAGTCAGCATAAAGCCCCAATATTCTCAGGTATGTACTCAGAATATCCATATCTACATTTATAGTTGGTGTTCCATCCATCTGCCTCTGGTCACTATCGACTAGACCTTTACAGCCTTGGTCACCGTTGACCTTTCCAGGTAATTTTATTTTATGTTAATTTAGATCAAATTTGTGTGACTTACATTTATGCATTTTTAGTTTCTATGTGCCTTAAAATCTGCATATTATCCTGTTTGTTATCATTTCTTTTATCATATTTTATCAAACACGTGGGTTCACATCCACCAAGGAAGTTAATGCTTCTTGGAACCGACTTCATCAGGAAATCCCCCCATCTACCATCTAATTCATTTTTCTTCTAGTTGTCTTTGTTGTGCAGATCCATTAAGCTTATAATGAGGTCATCTACTTTGCGCCCGTCCATCTGCATCCATCATGCATTTGAGGTACTTTAAACCCTCAAATTTTGGAGCTATTTGGTTTTATTTAGTCACAATTCATTAACTTGAAAAGGAAAAATAATTTAGATAAACATTCTGGCACGCCCGGTGGGACCACCATTTTAGGTGATTCCTTGCAATTCTTGTTATTTTATGTGTTTCTTCCATCTTCTACTAACACTATAGGTAAAGCTTTGCTTTTGTTTTTTCTTTTCATGCTTTATTTCTTGGATCACTCTTCGCTTATGTATTCTTAAAGATCATATAAAAAGGAAAAACATTCTCTAGATATTCTTAATTTTTCCTTATTTTCTTCTTTTGCATTGCATTTACCCTTTCTTGTGTGTTTTTTCTCATCAAAATTTCACATTTGGACTTGGCTTAAAAAGAACCCTTTACATCCTTACTTGAAAACATAGCTTAAGTAAGGGTTATTCAGTTGCATCTCACATTCTATCACACAACCAACATTCACACATCAATCTACACATCTAGACATCTTCCTATTAGGTGGACTGATTGGGATATCATCACCCAACAAGAAGCCGTTGCGGTTTTCTAGCCATGTTATAAACTCTATACAGACTCGAGCCTCACATACCTTCAAGTATATCAAGGACTCCCCAGCCATAACTACCAGAAACCATCCTTAAACTATCATTTCTTAGGTACCTTTGTTATCCACCTCCCCTTTTCTTTTTATCACATTTCTTAATTAATCATGTTAATAAAAACCTCATTGTTTGATTTTTTTGTTACAAAATTTCATAAACAACTCTTTTCCTAGTTTATGCCTATTAATGCCTCTCCTCAGATAATGCAATGATATAATATATGCAACGATATTCCTTTTTCCAATGATTTTGAGATTTTGCATTGGATCTCTCGACCTTGTGAAGACCATGTCATCCAAATTGATCCCCCTTTTGAAACCAACTCTCATATCTCCCCTCAGTCTATTTCCCCTCATCCGGTCACACCACCATCTCCTGCTCCTTTAGAAATCCTTGGGCCTCCTTATAGCCTCATTTATGACTTCCTAGTTCATAGATGTCCCATGATCTCTCGATCCTATCAATCTACTCCATTGGTGGATCCTATTCCATCACATCATATCAAAAATATCTCTACTTCATCCAATATTATCACTAGAATGCCTATCCAACCATCCCAATCTACTAACATTCCTACTTCTCATATGCATCAAGAATCAAATATCCTTATCTCACAACAATCTATTTAATCTCAACAATCAAATCACATTCCTATATCTCAACAACAATCATTATCACAACATGTCCCATCCCATCACATTCCTATTCAATCTCCACCCTTTAATTATATCCCCTCTTATCAAACATTATATCCTTATCCATCCACTTCTCATATTGTACAACCAAAACCATCTAACTCTTACTCGGAGCCTTCACAAAAAATTTTTAAACCATCTTCTAATTAAAACCCTCTTTGGGGAATTGTATAGTTCAATCTTTGATAAGTTGATGGTAGATCACTTCCTCACGCTTCCTCTCATTCAGCCTATTGACAACTCACACCCCAAACTCCCTTGGTATCATGAGGGTCATTATTGTAAATATCATCGAGTCATAGGTCATGACATCAAAAAGTGTCGTTCTTTTAAAGATCTTGTTCAACAACTTATAAATCAGGGGGATCTCACAATAGAAAATCCTGCCTCATCTTGCATACAACCCCTTGACATCTTCAAACAACACTTTCCTAATATACCATCGACAAATCAATTTCCACCTTCCACATCTTAAAAATTTCATCTTTATGCAATCAATACCATACATCAAGCACCTCAATCTTTACCTATCTTATCTAATATGCCTTCAAATTCTTCAATATCTACCCCCATATCTACATCACTCATGTCCACGACTACCACACTTATCACATTAACTTCTATCACTTGTCTTACATCTATTCCTACCTTTACCACATCCACACTAGATTTGACAATACCTACTACTTCATCTAAATTTTTCATGCCTCAACCTATCCTATCTAACCCCTTACCCACATCTACATCAACTATATCCCTAAACATCCCAATTGTACCCATCTCTCCATCAATTTCAACCATCCCTATATCTACCACATCAAAAACTTCTCCTATGACATATTTAACACATATACCCACATTTTTTCCCATGGACACATCACCTATTCCTTTAACATAGACCATTTCCACATCTATACCCGCTACCACACCAATCAAATTTTCTTGATTTTTAAACATATCAATAATGCCTCTTAAAAAATTTATGAAACAAATGCCCCCACCTAAGATAAACATAAAGGGATTCATGTTTCCTCTACCATAAAGGGCCACATTAACTAATCCAAAACATCAATCCCACATCATAGACCATCAATCACATCACACCTACACCTTATCCACATCTACACCCACTTCATCCTTCAACTTTGATCGAAATCACATCTACTTCATAAAATATCCTACTACCTCATACATCCATTCCACCTTTACCTATTATACCATCCTTAGAATCAATCTTAGTTCCTCTTTCTTCACTTTCCCCCCCACCAATCACATCAACTATCGTGACTACATCATCTCCCCCTCCTACATCTTTCTCATCATTTGATGAGTTTGTGAAAGTACTTCAATTCACCTTGACTTCAAATGATCCTCCCATCTCATCTTCACAATCAAAAACTTTCACGTCTTCTTTAGACATTATCAAACTTCCTCCACCAATACCAACCACACAACCTTTAGATCCCCCAGTTCAGATTATTGTCATCCCTACCAAGGGTAAATCCTCTCGATCAAAATCTAAGGCTCTTGGTAAAAACCCCCAGAGGTATCTTAAGCATCCTCACAAGAAGTTAGGTCTTCCCTCTTCTCACTAACCCAATGTTACAACATCCATCCTAGGAGAACCCCCATCTCTTTTAGGGTTAGACCCTTCATTTAAGACATCTCCCAATGATAAATCCAAATCCAAACAATCTAATCCTCCTCCCAAATTTGGTTCATCTTTTAAGATATCTAATTTACCCATCTAATCTACATCCACTCCTTCCCCTAAATCCAAGTCAAAATATCCTATCAAAACCCACAAGAGCTATCTTCCTCCTAACACTTTGATCGGGTCCTACACAGATACCCTTCAACACTTAATTTGAACATATTCCATCACACTTCCTCCTATTAAATATTTTGATCCTCATAGTAAGAAACCATCATGGCTTGACCCCAATCGCATTTGGGCTTATCAATGTACTCCAGGTCATGACACTGAACATTGTAAGGCCCTCAAAACCATCATCCATGATCTTATGGAGAGAGATGATTTTATCTTCCATGGGGACCATCCTTCTCCATTCACCAATTTACCTACAACTAATCCAATTACTATTTCTACATCCCCATCCATTGAATTTTATAAACCTCCTTCATCCACATCTCTCCTCCGCACATCAGGCCTCCTAAAGAGGGCCCTCCCTTTTTCATCAATATTGTTTTCCTTTCCAATCAACCCTATGATCCCCAATCATCTATCCAATCAAAATTCAAAGGTTTCATCCACCATCCTTATAATAATCCCACCCAATCTTCTTCATCCACGTGCTCAGCCACATTCAAGCTACCTAATGTGATATAGTTTCTTTCATTGGGGGAGCATCTTCCCCTTTTATTATCCTCTCACATTGTTAGTTACCTCATCCAAATGTTATCCAACCCATGTCATATGGTCAATATTATCTTGTCTTATCTTAGCCATCCAATTTATCTACCATCTTATGTTGTTCAAATTCCACCTTTGTGGCCATATTTGTGCCTCTTTTGAGGAACCATATTCCTATGTTTTCATCAAAGTCCACCCTTATGGCCATATTTATGCCTCTCGTGGAGGCACCATATCCTCATTTTAAGCCCACTCTGGTGGCCATTTTATCATCTCCTAATACACATATCTCTTGCTTCCTCATTTTTGAGGTGTTTTACATATTTTACCATATCCATCTTATCTAATCCCATGTCCACCTTTGTGGCCATATTTATGCCTTTTTTGGGGTGCCATATTTCTCATCCAAAGTCCACTTTTGTGGCCATATTTTTGCCTCTTTTAGGGCACCATATTTTCATTAAATTCCACCTTTGTGGCCATATTTGTGCTTCTTTTGGGGCATAATCTTTTTCATCTTAAGTCCACTTTTGTGGCCATATTTGTGCCCTTCTTTAGGAAACCTTTTTTTCATCCTAAAGCCCACTTTAGTGGCCATATCTTCCTCTCGTTAGAGACACATATTTTTCAATTCCTCGAAGGTAGTGAATAGGTTTTATCTTCACTCACGTCTATCTCATCGTATCCCATCCTTTGCAATCTGTAATCTTATTTTATCATGACTTTAAAGTTAGTGACCTTACCCTACTCTAGAAAGGAGCCAACTTGGGAAGTTTTCCCCTAACTGGATTAGACCATACATCATCACACATAGGTATGTGTTGGGAGCCTATCATTTGGCCTCCCTTGACAGTAAACCACAAGTGGAACCGCTTAACACCTTGCCCTTCCAACCATTATATTGTTAGCATGTCTACCAGTGAGCTCTTATTAGTATCCTTAGATCATTCCTCCATCATTAGCCTCTTCCATCTATCATTATAATGATTTGGAACTATGTGGTCTACCGTTACTTTCCTCATCATGACCTTAAATATGGGCACCATAATTATTTCCATAGAATTTTCCTTATGCATAGGTTCTCTTTTATTAGTGAGAACCGCATGACCATTACATCCATCACCCTCTTATTTACCTATTGAAACTATGCAAATGGGTCATCAGTGTCTCATGTATATTCATTTTCCCCTCCTAAGTGGCCTACCTAGCTATTCCTAGATCTTCCCCGTGTTAAAATCAAATTTCATAGATGCCTTTATCAAAAATCAAAGTTATCAAAAATAGACTACTCCCTCGAAGGACAGATGTTCATTTCAACCAAAAATAAATCAAACCAAATCAAGTAAATGGAATGATCCCTTGAAGCACAGATATCATGTGTATCATTCTCACCATCTATATCATATATGTATAAATTATAACATAGCCTCGAAGGATGGATACTCTTTTGTAACATGGCATCAAATTTTTCCTGCATTTATCAACCTTCCGTTTTATCAGCATCCTAAGAAAGCTTCCTACATTGATCAATTTTCTTCTAGTAAACTTCCTACATTGATCATCTATCAATGTATTAGTTAATGTAGTAATTTTTACACCCACCAAAAGAACAAGGGAGTACCATGTGCATCAGCCTATCACCCAGTGGACATTGGGCGCTCACTAGAGGAACAAGTGGGAACCGAGTCTCTCTTTTATGTGAGTTGAGTGGGAAAATATCATCAATGATCCAACCTTAAAGGAAGTGAGTGGAAATGAGACATGCAAGCATCATAGATCTCAGAATGGATTCTAGATCAGTGCAGTCATTCCAGACTTAAAATAACTTAATAGATTAAGAACTAAATGAAAATAGAAAGGGAAATGCGTAAAGATTCAGACTCATTCTATAAACATGCATAAAACAGAATCATGAAGATATTTAAATGCACCAGAATCATTACTGATCTTATTCATATAAACTGGTAACCTCATTACATTCATTACATTCATTATAGAGCATCGCAGAAAGGTAGACCAAAGTCATGCATCATAACTGGATCCATATCATTTACCTCTCAAAAATAAATTTAAACCCCAAGCCCTTAATACATCCTTTTCCTATGATTTATCTACCGAACCCAAATAGATTTTCTTGTGGAATTTCGGCAGAGCTCAGCTCTCTATTGATCTCTTTATTAGATATCCAATCTATATCTTATCTCTAATCCTTCCTTTTCTTCTACGGGCGCTTGTTTATATAGGCATCCCCAAGTGCCAACTCATCCTTCTGCAGCCTCAGATCTAGTGCCAAGTGTCTGAATGTGGTCCTCCATGGGAGCATGCTCCTTTAGGCCTAAGCTCTCCACTTTTTGCCATGATGTTCTTCTAGAAGATTCTCTCATAGGGCATATTCCTTCCTAGGCCAACATGTCGGCAGGATGGCACCTTATCCACTCTGCATGCACAGTTGGGTCACACTTTTCTCGTGTCCTTCCCGATATGCCAAATATGGCTAAGTCCTGAGATCTTTTCTATCGGCGTGTAACATGGCCTTTATAAAACCCTCCTAGAACCTTTCCTTGCATGCCTTCTCCTTTTATGCCCATCCTTCAACCTAGGCCTTGCATGCCCTTGTGCCTTTGTGTACTTAGCCAATATTTTAGGGACCTAACATCACCCCACACTACGTTTGTTATCCGTTCACGGGAACACTTGTCCAATGAATAAAGAATCATAGAAGACTTAACCTCTTGGGAAAAGAATAAGGGGATGAAGAATTTAAGAAAGAAGAAAGAATGAGGAAGTGATGGCATTACAACAACAAGCTAGGAAAATATTTTTACAAGTCAGCCTCCAAATTTTTCTAGGCATCGACTTTGTTTTACACTCTTTGGGAGAGGTCACCAACTAGGGCGCTTACCTCCCCAAAACTCAGTCCATCTCCTTGAGCATTCATAGTGTCAACAATTTTCTCCAACTCCTTGCTCACATCCTCAAGCACATCCATCCTTCTAGTAATCTGTGGGTATAGCTTTATCCAGTTCTTGATTGTAACGCTAGGGCCTCAATAGCTTCTAACTTCTTTTCAACCTTAGCCAGGATTCTATCCCACTCTACTCTGTTCCCTTTGTTCTTTTCTTGGAACTTTTTAAGATCTAATTCATAGTTGGTGACCAGAATACTCTCCACTTTATCTCTTTCTACGCAGTTGTCATATGTGGCCTCAGTAGTATGGGTAAAAATCTTTACATCAACAAGGACCTTGTTGTATTCAGCCATGATTGCTACTACCTTTAATTTATCCTCCTTCTCCAGGCACGCTGCTACTTCTTCCACATATTCTAAGGCTATATGTTACCTCTCCATGGTGAAGATGCATGTTAGGTATTCAAGGCACTCAAGGGAAGATCTATACTTTTACATGGGTGGCGTCAGGTATGGATTCTTCATAACAATGGCATCTGTGATGGATTATACCTTCTTATGTACTTTGTGCACCCTTTCCTTTTCTTCTCTGAGCTGACACTTTAGCTGAGCACTAATTAACTCCTGCTTTAAATCCTTGGCCTTCTCTTCTAGCTCTTCCTCCTTTTCTAATTCTCCTTCTAGAAATCTTATCCTTTCATTCCATCTAAAGAGCCTAGCTTCAACCTCAACTAACACCTTGTTGAGCATGTTGCACAACTGATCATCTGAGAGCCACTGAGCATTTACCAAGAGGTTGTCTCCTTTTGACTCTAGGATTTTCATTAGTGCCCCCTGGCTTATCTCAAACTAAGGCTCATCGATGTGGGACTCAATTTCTAAAGAGAGCATCTTCATTTTCCGATGGTATGTACCTTCTTCGTTGAATGACTTAATTTCCATGAGTTGATCAATTGGGATAGTGCTTTAGAAGCACACGCGTAACACCTTACTGGGATCATCAATGTAGCTCATTCCTTGCCTCTAAATCTTCATGCACTTTCTCCTTGTGTGCGTGCCCTTAGGAATAGTTACCAATATACTAGGGCCTCCTGTGCTACCATGATCTTTTTCTACACTTTCTTCCTTATCCTCTTCCATTACTAAATTAGTGTTGCACTCTAATTCTTGTTCTACCAAGGCCTCAATGATTTTTTTTGCTTCTCTTTCTGCCACCTCGTTTACCTGCTCCTGCATAAGGCTTGGATTTTTCTACTCCTATGTGAAAACATCCTCACTTCTTCCCATGTCTTAGGCATCTTCCTCCTCCTGGCTACCCTTGCACCGCATGAAAAGGAACTCATGTCCTTCTTCTTCACCCTCTTCTTATGAATCATGCACACTGAAAACAAGTGGCTCTTGGTCCCCTCCAGGATCATCTTCTTCAACGTCATCCCTCTCACCTATGTATTTCTTCAAGATCTCCATCTCCTCTGAGTCAGCTTCCTCCATTACCTTTTGTTTCTTCCTAACTAGGGATTCCATTAGGAGATTCTGCTTTCTCTTCCTCTCCCTCTGGTGATTTCTCCACTGCGATAAGTTTTTCCTATGCTAAGGCCTCCTCTTTGACTGGAGGAATCTTCTTGCACGTGTAAGTACTCATTCTAGCACTTGTTCCTAGGTTTCCTAATGCCTGTGTATCTTAGGCACTTGGTGCCTTCTTCTTTATTTCCTTGGTCTCCTTCTTCTTGGGCACTAGCTTATTCCTGTCTATTAGGTCTTTAGGTATAGCTATCTCATTTTCAAGATAAGCACCCTTCTCAAACTTGGGCCTTATCTAAAGGTATATACACGTCGTGGACCTTCCTGAAATAGTCAGAGTCAGGGGTTTTACCATTTGGACTTCATGCGACACTTATTTTTCCACATACGCGCACTTGTTGGGGTAGACCAACGTCCTGCACATCTCCCTGTGGTCCCGGTCCAAACTTCCAAGATCAAGTTTTAACTTTTTGGACTCCTTGAATCTATTAACTCCCGCCTAGAAGTATTGAGCTATGAAGGTGAATGGGAGTTTGCACCATGGGCTCATGTTCTCATCCTCCAACTTATAACTACCAATGCAGAAGTTTTGGTATACTATGAACTCAACTTCTCCTTCTATAAGCACTGACAGTTGTTCTGGTATTCTCCATTCTACCTCGAACACATTCCTTAAGTGTGTATACCATTTTTCAAGATGTGCCTTGTGAATGGGTGTCATGCTATCATAGGTGTACTTCTCAAATATTTTTGCATGCAAGGGGTCTTCCTCTAGATACTCCCATATGAACTTATCTATTGTGTCTAGTAATCTGATTTCTAAGAACACAATGGTTAAGATGACATTAACAAAGAGAATCTTGTCTCCTTCCTATGTGTTGGAGATAATTTCATCTGCAATGTATGTGGATAGATTGTAGATGGTACCTTCTGATATTTTTCTATAAATATTTAACCAAGACTTGTTTACCTGCATCCATCTTTCTTGTGTGTTGAGTTTTATTACTAGGCATGTGGCCATTCTCATCACTGGGTCTTGGATATCCTTGATATCAAAATACCTTGACCCCTTCTTGTACACATACGCGGAAATTCTATCCTTAATTGCTTCATTTTCACACAAGTCATCCTCTATACTATCTCCCTCGCAAATAAGGCCTGTGAATCTTGAAATTAGCTGAGGTGTTATGTGTATCTTGCACCCCGTGAAGTGAAAGTGGTCTTCATGTACGCACGACATCAGCCACTGATAGAGGAACTTTGGCTTTTTGAAGTATGGAAATTCATAGAGTTGTAATAATCCCACCTTCTCTAACTTTGCCTTGACTTCATTGTTATAGATTGATAACCACTCATTTGTTCTCTGGTTAGTCAAATGCACTAACTCCAACTCCATTTCCTTTTCAATTGCATTTTTGCAATGATTGTAGTCACTTACCTTCATTTTTCTCAAGTGGGATTCCCATTCCATCCTCAGTGAAACCCCATCTGGGTACTGCATTTCTACATACCATTCTTCATTGGTACCTGTGGTAGTTTCTTGTTGTTTTCCCTTTCCCTTGTCCTTTTTAAGTGTTACTGATGGTTTCTTGGGTGCCATTTCTTGGGTTATCACTTCAAATTCTCTTCTTAGCTCTTCACTTCTATCTTTTCCAAGTTCAAATCCCTTACCTGTGAAGAATACTCTTTTCCAACCCATGCCCAAGCTACCAAACCGTAACCAGAATATCTTTTCACAAGATGGCGCTTCTCCACAACTCTCCCCACACCCGTGAATTACTTCCCCTTGGTTTATAGATCCAAACTGGTCAGTCACGGTTAAAATATTCCAATTTTTCTTCTCATGGATCAACTCTGGAAACCCTAGTTCGCAAGATCTCTTCCTTCTTCGTATTCACAATGTAAATAATGAAGTGTCTAACATTCTATTTATAGTTTTTCCCACTTTTTTAACATTAACTACTACCTTACCTACCACCTTACTTGAACACTTAATGTGGATTTTTCCAACAAAGTCTAAATTTAGTGCTTTAACTCACGCGCCCAACCTTGTGCAGATAATTCCCCAACCTTTTGGCATACAAACAATCATTCTTGACAGGATACTCTTACATGCACGTCACTAGTGCCAAAGGCACTTCTTCTGTCATGATTTTTTCTCTCACCTACCTCATGTTGCTTTTGTGCTTCTTCCTCTTTTGTACGTGGATCCCCAATGTAGCCTTACCTTGACACCAACCATCTTTTTTCACCTTTGCTTACATGTACTTTCTTCACAAGGCCATTCAATCAGGATTTCCAATGCAATCCTTCCTGGCGCTTCACACTTCAATTTCTTCCACCTTACTCCACCCCACACTAAAATTATGTGTAGTCCTCTACATAGTTACAGCCTTTAAAAAGTAATAAGATTACCGGTGCCCAAGGTGCAACACAAAACAGCAACGAGATAGGGAAACACAAGAAAAGAAAATGCAATAAAGAAAATTCTAAACTAACTTACAATACTACCTTATTTACAAACACCAAGAAGACTTATTTATAGTAGGGATTCAGCCTACTCCCATTGAAGTGTCCTAAAAATCTTGTCCCTTCCAGCACTTGTAACTAGAACGAACCCAAATCAAGGATGTATGAGATGATGTAGGGACCCAACCAATGGACTTTTAACTTCCCAGGATGGCACAGAAACTTTGAATCATACAGTAAGACCATTTTCCCAACCTCAAACTTCTTGTTCTTAATGTGACGATCATGTCATGCATTTTCTTTTTCTTTTTCCATCTTCTAGCTCCACCTGGCGAGTGATCATCTTTCATCTAATTGCATTAATTCTTCAATTCTTTCTTCTAGTGCTTGTTCATTAGCCAATCCTCCTGCATGTGTTATATGAAGAGAAGGTAACATGAATTCAACTGGCAATAGAGATTCCATGCCAAACACCAGTTGAAATGGTGTGTCCTTGTTCAACCTCTTATAGGTTGTCATATATGCCCAAAGAATGGTTGATACTTTGTCATCCCAATCCTGTCTACCAATATCACAAATCTTATTCAACATGTGGCTAATTATTTTGTTAAATGCCTCAGCAATTCTATTTTCCTAAGGGTGATAGGGAGTAGTTTTTTGATGGGCCATCATGAATTCTGATAGCAGAATCCTAACCATTTCATTAAGGAAGTGTGTACCTCTATCACTTTTCAAGCTTAATGGGCATCCATATCTACTGATTATGTTTTCCAATAAAAATATAGCAGTGGTAGCCACTGTACAATCCTTTATAGGCAGTGCCTCTGCCCACCTTGTTAAGTAATCAGTGCAAGTGAGGATATACCATGAACCAGTCCTTCACGCCACTGGCGAGATTGGTCTGACAAAGTAAATAGCCCATTTCTCAAATATTTCTGTGCTGGTTATTGGTCATAAGGGCATTTCATCCCTTTTTCCAGGTTTTCCAAAGCACTGGCAATGGTCACAGGCCTTACAAAACTTAATGCAGTCTTGATAAATGGTCTCCCACCAAAGCCCTGCTAGTATAATCTTCCACATGGTAGTATTTCCTACATAGTGTCCTCCTACAATCCCACCATGCGCTTCTTCCATAATTTCAATGTGTTCATGTTCTATTACGGATTGGCACAGAACCTTATCATAACCCATTTTTTACAAGTCTCCACCAATTAGCATGTAGGGTGTGGCGCGTATGGCCAACTTATTTTTGTCCAAGGCCTTCATTTCGTCTGGCGCCACACCTATTTTGAGAAATACTGCAATATCCTCCAAATCTGAGGGAATGCGTTGTAACCTAAACAATTTTACATCTGCCTTAGTCTCTTCAATACTCTGCATGTCCTCCCCTGAATCAATCCTAGACAAATGGTCAGGTCTGGAATTACTTTTTCCTTGTTTGACAACCACCGTGAACTCAAATTCTTAGAACAATAGTACCCATCGACATATGCACTCTTGTAGAATGGGCTTTTTCACCAAGTATTTCAATGCCACATGGTCATTGTAAAATATAAAAGGGGTTGCCAACAAATATTGTCTGAATTTATGAAGCTCGTAGATCATTGACAATGCCTTGTGCTCAATCGTAGCATAATTCTACTCTGTTGGTGTCAATTTCCTACTTCCAAAGCACAAAGGATGATCAACAATCCCTTCACCAGGATATGAAATTATTGCTCTAATGGTGGTTCCTGAGGCATCCACATGAACATGAACAGGTTTATCCCAAGAAGGGAAACATAGGATGGGCACGGTGATAAGCCTATCCTTCAAAGTGTCAAATGCCTTCCACTTTGCTTCTCCCTAATGAAAGAAACTCTTATGTCTAAGTAACTCTTCTAAAGGCACGGTGATCTTGGCATATCCCTTGATTAACTTCCTGTAGTACCCCGTATTCCCAACAAATCCACGCACTACACTTTGACTAGTAGGCTCCCTTAATCCCACAATTATTGCAAATTTTGTAGGATTTACTTGTAGGCACTCCTTACATATGATGTGCCCCAATAGTGTTCCAAACAGGGTAGCAAAGACACATTTCATAATGTTTAGGGATATCCTCAAATGTCAACATCTTTCAAACATCAACCTTAAGTTGTCACAATGGTCCTTCACTAACCCATATATTATCCAATCATCCAAGTAGACTTGAAGGAATTTATGGATAAAGTCCTGGAAAGCTTGTACTACAATGCACGGGAACATAGCGGGCACATTCTTCTACCCAAATGACATGAATGTATAGGAAAAACTTCCCCACTCAGTGTAAAAAGTCATCTTCCTTTGGTCCTCCTTCGTGATCCTTACCTAGTGATAGCCCGAGAATCCATCAGGGAAAGAATAGACCTTGCACCCTGCCACTCCCTCTAGGATCTCTTCAGTAAATGGGATGGGAAAGGATCAATGATACATACTACATTCAAGTCCCTGTAATCAACACAAATCCTTATCCTTATGTGCTTATTGATGCTAATTACCATTGGACTTATCCATTCTGACTCTTCAACAACTTCAATAATGCCTGATGCTATCATCTTATCTATTTCTTCCTTGACCTTCACATGCAGGTTAAAATTCATTCAATATGGTAATTTCCTGACTGGGCACGCACCTTCCTTCAAATTTATTCTCATCTCCCTCAAGGAATGGTGGATGCCTTTAAGCTCATGATGCCCGCGTGGGAATAAATCCTCAAACTCACGTAAAAGATCAATAATCTTAGAGACTTCCTTCTTCGACCAATAGTCTCCGATGATAGCCTCTTTAGGCTCCTTGTCTAATCCAATGTTAACCTTATTTGTCTTTAAAGTTTCATGATAGGCATGTGCTCATTCATCAGCACTATCTACCATTTCATGCATCCCTACAGCATGATCAACATCCAAGTTTTCCACCTCTTCACCATCAATAACATACACCATCTTCCCCTTTTCTTTTTGCAAACATGCACGCTCAAGCTGTATCTCTTTTGTTTCTTCTTCCTCAAAGCACACCTCTAGGCCAAGTTTACCTAGCAACTCTAGTAGCCTATCATCTACCATGGTACTATCAGAAAAGGTAAGGCAATTGACAACCTGTAACGCCTTATCCACTGAGGTTTCTATACTCTGATACTCGAATGTATGAATGAGATCAGCCACTAACTCTTGTCAATTCCCTGTCTACCGGCATGTCTCAGAATGAATGTACCATGTGTGTGCACAACCTTGTAGGGTGGAATACAACTTGTGAACCCATAACAAAGGTTTCAATGCTTCTGCACTTCCCATCTAGGTTGTCTCACATTCTTGGATATGGAAGGAAGCGGTCTCTTTACCATGGTAATCTTTTATATCCATGGGCACGTTGCTCCTACAAAACCTTACAGAGAAGGTAATTCTTACCTCGCACCATTCTAAGAGATTATCTTGATGTATTTCCCACCAGCGCGTAGTGATTCCGAGTAGGATGTAACTTAACATTCCCATTTGTTCATTTTCCTCCTTCCACTGATATTTCATGTTCTACAAAAATACCTTGGAGAAGGCTCCTCCTAAGTACTTAGGTAGCTCTTTTCCTCCTAGGTGCCAGACCGTATGTGCCTTTGTCCCCTTTATCACTGATCCTCTCAAATTCCATCTATTTAACTCATAGGTTCCATGCACCTAATTATCACACGCTATATTGGTGGTGACACTTAGGGACTAAGCATCCTCAAACTGGATAACTCCTTCTGTGGTATGAATTGTCTTTGGATCCTTGATTGAGTGCACATATATTCTATCCAGGACCTCTTATCCCAAAGGTTCAGTATAGGGTGTTGACTTCCCATCATCTAGGGGTATGATGACCCATTCCTCCTCATTTTCAAATCTTATGTATCCCTTTTTGAACCAAAGATTCGTATTGTTCTTATAGCACCATGGGTGCCAAAGTAGTGCTCAGAAATTGTCTGCCTCAGTGAGTGCCAAGAATACAAAGTCCCCAGTAAACTTATCCCCCTAAATGATGATGGCTACATCCTTTAAGACACCGATGGGCATTGCCTTTGTTTTGTTTGCCATAAACAACACATTCGAAGATGACTGTAATGTAGGCCTTCTCATCTGATGCCATGCATCCAAGGTGAGAACATTGACCTCTGTGCCTATGTCAATGAGGATATTACTAAGGAGCCATCCATCCACGACCGCATTTAATGTGATCTCCCTATCATAGTCAAGGATATGAGGGGGAAGGTTTACATGCAAGACCTACCTCTCATGCTCTTCCCTATCATTTTTTACCTTCTCTCAACAATGCTCCTAGCAAGGGAATAAAATTCTCTTGTCATAGCATTTTACATACTTCCTTGACCTCATCCAGGTCATCCTTTAGTGCCTCGACCTTCCTTCTTTGCTCCTCCCTCCTGGACTACTCCTTTAGACATTGAATTTCTCCTTGTAAAAACTGAATGACATCCATGGTTTCTTGATATACATAATTTTGATGTGTAGGGTCTGGGTACTTCCCAAGTACAACTTCTTCCCTTGAAACTAGGTTCTTTTGCCTTGGTATTTCCTTTTCGCATGCGGCCTCTACTCTTGTTGTTACCATAACTGGTTCTAATCTTACATCATGTGTCACTCATGGAATCCATTGTGTGTCAACCTTCTTAATTCTTACCATTGCAGCACCTTTATCTTTCCAGTGCTACTGATTCATGTACTCAAACAACTCAGGGCACTCCTCATGCTTGTGTTTCTTCCCACACCATGAGCACTACATTAAATCTGGGCACTCACACTCTTAGTGGTCTGTAGTCCCACAATTGAAATAGGTTCCACATGGGAACTCACTTATTCCTCCTCTGTGGTTACCACAATCACAGAATCCTCCTCAAAATCCCCTTCCACGCACACCTCCATGTGTGCACTCCTCATAATGGCGGTCATCATTCTTAGAATTGTTGGTAGGGCTAGTCTAGCACACACCATGATCAATGGCCTCATGGATCTAATCAATAAGCCTACAATATTTAGTGTCATGGGTTGTAGAGGTGTAGATATTACGATAGCAAGACACATTCTTCTGAATTATGCATTGTAGCAAGGGGCATCTACTTGCATCATGGTCCCCATGACAAATCTCACATTCTATAGTCACAGCATGTAGTACCCTCTGGGTGTAACTATCCTTGACATGCCCCTCTACTTCACAATTTGTACACCATATACCACTACAAGTCTCATGGGCTGAGTTCGCAGATAAATTTTCCAGCTGCTTAGCCATAGCATTGATTTGAACCTATAGAAATGGGCTAACCCTTGTATCAACACTTCCAACAGCTTCGGCGTACAGAGTAGATTTTAACGCCTCGCGTGGATCTGTGAAATTTTTATGAGATAAAGCTCTTCTAAAAGGTGTTATCAACCCTCAAAAAAACCATTAATCATGCTGTGAAGGGTGAATGTCATATGAAAAATTTTGATAGGATGGTTTTGAACCATGCATCATACTCCCACACACTCTACATCATTCCCTATTAAATATCCTTCAGGGCACTAATGCTCTTTTATTCAAACTCAGGGATGTGGAATTCTGCCAAGAAGGTGTTCTTTAAAGAAGTATAATCTACCATCATTTTATGAGGGTCATATTTCCTATACCAGCTATGTGCGCACCCTTGTAACATCATTGTAAACTAGCTTGCCTTTTGTTCTGGGGTTGTGATTATCTTTGCACAACATAGAATCTCACACTTTTGAACATGTTCTACAGCATCTTTAATACCTTTTTTATATGGAAAATGTAAAGATATATCAAAGAAGATTTGAGGAGGTGGCTGGGGCCCTTATCCTCTTAAGCCAGAGCCTTGGTTTCCTCTGTTTTTTCCCCCACCACCAGGTCCACCAAGTCCTGTGCCTCCTGACCCACTAGACCCACCAAATCCACGAGGTCTTGTTCCTCCTGACCCACTAGGTCCACCATATCCACTAGGTCTTGTTCCTCCTAACCCACCAGATCCACCAGGTCTCGTAGTGGTCATGCCAAAGGTCCCTAAAGTTCCACTAAATTATGCATCGACGGTCTATAATAATGCCCCACTACCACTAGTGTACCTTGTGCCACTCCCAAACATGAGACCCAAGGCTTATGTACTTACTCCTTATCCAAAAATTTCTCTGAATACTGGAATAGTATGTGTAGCCATAGAAGTGGGATTTGATCAATTATATCTCTTGGGCACAGATCTATCACTTCCAATGATACCAACTGGGATAACAATATTCACACCTTGATTTGGAAAACCAAACGCCAAGGATTGGTCACTAGGTGGGTTTAGATACGCACCAATGACTCTTCTCTCTTCGTGTGATGAACTCTCATTAGAAGCCAAAGGGGTTTCTCTTAGATGTTTTCTAAGATGGGGTATCACAGACTGCTCAGGTTCCACGTCCTTTGCATGAACCTCAACTCATTCCCATAATGTATGCCTCCATAGATCCATCAAACCTATAACCTCGCGTTCTCTACCAATCTCCCTTTCACGTGCTTCACTATACTTGAGTCATCTCTCCTCCCTTTCTTTCTCCTTTGTAATATCTTCCATCTTCCTCCACCCTAGCTTCCTCGCCAAACCCTCAGAATGGTTTATCCGGCCATTGGAAATGCCTCTAAACTCAAGGTAATAATCAAGATCTTCATTTCCAGAGGGAAAGCACATAGAAATGATCCTCTAGGATCTCATAAAAACTCAAACTCAGCAACTTCTGGACAAGAATATGTAGAAATAACATACTCCAGAGTGTAGCTATCAAGTACTCCTTTTCACCAATGATCCACAACATGATTCCATGTCATATATGCATCTTGCAACCTCTGGTACTCTTCCTAGGTCCACGTGCATGATCTATAATACTAGCTTGATCTAGACGCATATGTTGAGAGCCATTCATACAGTTTTAATGGGAAGCAATAAAAAAAAAATCATACAAATCATGGTATAGGTTCTCTTCTACCCATCTATGTGCATCAAAATCAGTTCCAGTATTGAATCTTTGAGCAAATTCATCCTCCGTGATCTTAAACCATGATTCAAAACTTTCTAAAGTTAAACACTTTGTTATCACTCATTGCACAAATCATGATGTATGCCATTTCCCACTACAACTTTGAAAAGAGGTCCCAGCAATGGAACCAAGATGTAGTCATTTTTACACCCACCAAAAGAACAAGGGAATCCCATATGTGTCATCCTATCACCCAGCAAGCGTTGGGCACTCACTCGAGGAACACGTGGGTGCCAAGTATCTCTTTTATGTGAGTTGAGTGGGAAAATATTGTCAATGATCCAACCTTAAAGGCGGTGAGTGGAAATGAGACATGCAAGCATCATAGATCTCAGAACGGCTTCTAGATCAGTGCAGTCATTCCAGACATAAAAGCACTTAATAGATTAAGAACTGAATGAAAAAAGAAAGGGAAATTTGTAAAGATTTAGACTCATTCTATAAACATGCATAAAACAGAATCATGAAGATATGTAAATGCACCAGAATCATTACTGATCATATTCATATAAACTGGTAACCTCATTACATTCATTAGATTCATTACAGAGCATCATAGAAAGGCAGACCAAAGTCATGCATCATAACTAGATCCATATCATTTAGCTCTCAAAATGAAATTTAAACCCCAAGCCATTAATACATCCTTTTCCTATGATTTATCTACCAAACCCAAATAGAGTTTCTTACAGAATTTATGTAGAGCTCTACTCTCTGTTGATCTCTCTATTGGATATCCAATCTATATCTTATCTCTAATCCTTCCTTTTCTTCTGTGGGAACTTGTATAGATAGGCATCCCGAAGTGCCAACTCATCCTTCAACAGCCTCAGATCCAGTGCTAAGGGTCTGAATGTTGTCCTCCATGGGAGGATGCTCCTCTAGGCTGGAGCTCTCCACTTTTTGCCAAGATGGTCTTCTAGAAGCTTCTATTATAGGGCATATTCCTTCCTAGGCCAACATGTCACTAGGTTGGCACCTTATCCACTCCACATGTGTAGTTAGGTCACGCTTTTCTCGTGTCATGCCCAATATGCCAAATATGGCTAAGTCTCGAGATCTTGTCTGGCGGCGTGCAACACGGCCTTTCTAAAACCCTCCTAGAACCTTTCCTTTCACACCTTCTCCTTGCATTCCCATCCAAAAAAAACTAACGACACAAATATAATCATGCTAAGAGATTAAAGAGACTAACTACCAACATATACAGTATAACTTTGATGGAAAATCAAACTAATATGTTAAGAATTTAACCTCTACTCTTTAGATTGTAACTACAAATGAACCTAGATAGATCCATGACAATCAAAGTTGATTGTTTGATCTTCAATGGTTTGAGAATGGAGGCTCATCAAGACATGGCTACAAGACCATTTTGATTTGCTTTATATGACTTAAAATCTTAGATGGATGAAATGTGATATGAAGATACCTAGCTCAACACTAATGGAAGATGCTCAAAGATGAAAAGACCTATAGTTTAAGCTATATGCATGCATAGGTGTAAGAATAAAGGTAGGATGAGAGTTATTTATATAACCCTATGGTTCGAAGAATCTTTATGTCCTATTGTATGTGGGATAGTAGCAAAGCTAGGTTAGTAATAGATAAGAGTGATTTAGAGTGGTTGAGTTTGCTTTAGGAGATTTTAATTTTGCCTTTAGTGACTCATGGGAATTGAGGAGGGTGCATTAATTAAATCAAAGTGATTAATTATTAGGGATGTACAAGCTTATAGAAGATTTTTAGAAGAAATTTAGCATGATCTAAGCTATGAGAGGAATTTAATCAAATAAATGACGATTTATTTATCTAATAAAAGAGAGAGTTAATTAATTAGGAATAATTAAATAAATTAGATAGAAAGGGGGACTAATTAATGGAAGGTAGTTAATCAGAATTTTTTAATAATAGAAGAGTTAACTAATTTGCGTAATGTAATTAATTAACAGGGATGGAAGAGAAAAGATGGATTATTAATTATATGTCGTCAATTTGTGGTAAAAGGGTGTAATTAGCACAATTTAAATATTTAAATTGCTTGATCCAAATTATAGGTGTCTACATTTATCCCTCTTTGGGGTGGCATAAGTGATGCCACTTCAAATATTGTAGACAAATATAAACCCGCAAATTTTGAAGAGATAGAAGAAAAATTAGTGGAGTAAAAGATGCCCCCTCGAGTGTCAATGGGGTGATGAAAGAGGTCAATCGACAATCAAAAAGATGAAGAAAAAGGAAATAGGAATGGGGAGGGCTAGGATGCCCCAATTGAATGAGAATAATAGTACCGATAGGAGAATGATATAGAAGAAAAATTAAGATGGAGAGAAAAGAGAGAGCTAGTAAAACAAATTTTGTGTCATCATATTTCTAGTGATCTACGTCATCGGTCCTTCTTAAAAATATATGCATACGAAAAAAGTGTAGAACGACATAAAAAACCATAATACGAACAATTTTCCATTGTTGAAAATACTAACTGAATGCAACAAACAGAAATTAATTCAATACGAGAAGGAAACAAGATTGTTTAATAGGGAAATAAGTACAAGCACACGTAATCAAGCCAACAATGGTCAAGACGGTTGCACAAATGTTTTGTTATCAAGCTGAAGATCCCCAAATTTTCATGATCAACAAAAATGGTTAAAAATGATGTTCTAAGAAAGGATATATGTGATGGAAATTGACAAAGGATGCAAGTTCCAATGATAAATCTTTGTGCACTAAAAAACATTACCAAGCAACTTTATGTGCCCTAGAGTATAGACAAAGCAAGCAGGAAAGATTTGTAAATAGTTGTAGATTGATGATCTGTGAGTCATTTAGTTCTTGAACATGTGAAAATACCAAAAATATATGGGATGAATTCCATGCGTAGCACACAAGTTTCATCCACTATGGGCTTGTCACCAATTTTTTGTGCAAATTTTTTAATTTTTACAAATTTTTTGGAGGTTTTGAACATTTTGAAAATTTTATAATTTTTCTGATTAGTTAATTTTTTTGCAAATTTTTATTTTTGTAATTTTTTATAGTGATTTTCAATTTTTAGAAGAAATGAGATGATGGAAGATTGCCTGAAAGCAAGAAAATTGCCCCAGGGAGAAAAAATGGGCACCAGGTAGCAGAAAATGCCCCGGTGTAGCAAAAATGAGTTAAAAATAATTATCACAGCAGATAGAAGAAATATTAAAATGACCATGGTAGTCATAAAATGCTCGAGGGGCAACACGGTGGATTAAAATGGTTAGATATACCCCTCCAAAGTGACGTAAACTATCTCAATCAGTTTTATTTTCACCACAACCCTTATTAACTATTTACCGTGAGACCCCGTGAGTGATGAGCGACATGGTGAGAGTGCAGAACTGTCAAAGGCATGCTGACACCATCCAAGATTACGTCTGAGATGATGATGATGATGGACCATTCATGAATACTCCATCCCTCTCTGTCAATTTTATCTTTAATTACATTTATTAGGGTAGTTAGTAGGTTAGTTTTGTGTGTATGCCCTGAAGGCACCTAGGCATCCATGGGCATGTGCAGGCATCAAAAAAGTATGTATGTGCAGTCATACATGTCAAAATGTTGTATGCACACACACGTAGACACCAAAATTGTCACACATGTGTCAAAGGTTGGAAAAAATGTGTGCCTAGGCATACACATGAAAATGTTTGTGCATGCGACCAAAAGGGTGCGTAGGCGCAAGGTAGGTGGGGCTAGGTAGGTTGGGAGCACACATGAGAACATGAACACGTAGGCATTATATATGGTGTGTATGTGTGTTAGGCGTGTACACACTAGAAAGGGAACGTATGTGCCCAAAAGGGTGCACAAGTGCCAGAGAAGGGAAAACTCGTGATTTAGGATAAACAGTAGACTTGTTAGAAGAATTTTAAATAATGAATAGGATAGTTTAGATGAAAAATTAGTGATTATAGAAGAAGAATAGAAGAAAATTTATAGAAGAAGAAGAAGAAATTCGTAACATCCTTGTGTTATTTTGTAGAGACGACTATCATCGTTATAGATGAGAGAGTGGCATAGCCGATTAGTCACCATAGAGGTGAGCTAACATCAGGGACATAGGCGGATGATGGAAATCATGTTATAGGTCACATGATTATCCTACATAGCTTAGATGCCTTAGATTACCTTGGATCATGGCCTACTCATAGCCTTGGCTGAGAGGAGGAACTCTGAGAGTCAATGCTTCTAGCTCCCCCTAGGGAGATGACTAGTACACTTGAGGATGTCTAGCATATATTGTGAGTTCCAATTGTTGGGTAGTTGATTGAGTATGTCATTGATGATGTTTTGATTACAAATTGCCTTATTGAGGTTTTTGGACGTGTTTATATACCTCGTCGAGGTATGATTGTTCGTATGAACCGATATATTACAAATCCTAGTTTACATCGCATACCCATATACTTGATGGCCCTTGTCAATGGCTTTCTTCTTACTGACAAGACTGGAGCATCATTTCCAGTTGTCCATATTGGTGTGACGCGTGGATTTTTATGAGGTGAAAGAAACTATTGAGGCTAGTGTATGTTGGCACATCTATACTAGGATCAACACCTGATTACATACCATGGTCATAAGAATGTGGGTCCTACCTTTTACTGTAGATATGGGCATGTGATTTCATAGCCATTGGCCTCCCTATAGGTGTCTTACGAATTCAAGATCCATAGGAGCACTCAGTAATGGGATGGGTCCCAGCTTGAGATGATGTTTGCAGACACATGGGGGATACTTACCAATACCGCAGAGACTTTAATGATATTTAACAACTCATGATATTATGGAGGAATTATCGCCAATATCATTGGGCCAAGGATGTAGATGAGTTGAGTGTGGTTATGGTAGAGCATTTCTTGATTGGTGGCCAGAGCTATTCTACAATGTTTTACTATATAGACTGATGTGCATGATAGTTTGGTGCAGTGCAGGATGTTCTCGGTCCTGATATATGGTATACAAACCACGTTGTAAAGAGATTTAACATGGGGCCAAAGATTCCAGATGGCTAGGACCCGTGCTAGTTTTGACTAGATGGTACCACATCCTTGGCTTCTATTGAGACCAATTAGAGACGTTAGAGTCACATCACAATATGCACCTTGGTATGTGATAGTATTACCTCATCATCTTACCATTCCTTAGGCGGCATGGGATGCAAGGGTTAGGCCACCTCCTAACAAGGATAGTGATGATGATAGTGATGATGATGAGGATGGTGATGATGCTTTTAAGGGTAAGGGCCATGATGGTGGTGATGGATAGGGTCCCACACCATTACAACATTAGGCATAGAGGAAGATACCAGTGTTTAGACAGATATAGATGCCTCGAGTAGGAATTCCAATAGGTATAAAGGATCCTTTATAGTAGGTTCTAGTGTAGGGAGAAGCACCACATGGTCCTCCCCTAGGAGGTTGTTGGGCCCTGAATTATTGGATAAGTATCAAAAGGCACACACGCACAGGAGTAATAAAGAGAAGGGAACATGGGGAGAAGCATGTAGGAAAAAAAGGTTCAAGAAGGGTTTAGGAGAGACTAGGGCATGCACGGGGAGACACTACACAGGATCTAAGGACTTAGCCATATTTTTCGTTTTGGAGGAACTTGAGGAAAAATGTGACCTGACTAGGCATGCCGAGTGGATAAGGTGCCATCCTAGAGACATGGTGGTCAAGAAAAGGATATTCCACGTAGGTAATATTCCTAGGAAGACATCATTACATAAAGTGGAGAACTTGGAACTGGATAAGCATTCACCGATGAAGGACAACATGGACACTTGCCATGTGATCTACTCCTAAAGGAAGGCATAGCAGTGGGTACTGGACCTATAACAAGAGATGTTCGAGTAGAAGAAGAGATACCAAGATATATATGGATAGGCATATACAATGGGAAAATAGAAGCTCTGCAAAAAGTATTAAGAGGCCCTAGGGTTGGGGGTTTTCATTAAGGAATTGCAAAAAGGTCATTGTATCTAGGGATGGGTCTATAAAATTTATGTAATAAGGGAGACATAACTAGGAATCCTAATATATGAGTTATATCTCTATTTTAACATATATTTTATGGGTTGGATCCCTGGCAATTCTTGTATTCGACCTGACATGGCCTTTTGAATGTAATGTGGTTATTTAACACTCTTGATCAATATATATATATATATATATATATATATATCTGTTCTAGAAATCTTGTTCATGGATGCAAACCCTAGTGTCATTTCTACATATTATGAATCATATTTGTTCTTCATAATCTAGGTTGTGTTGTTTCTCTTGTTTTTATGCATGGGTATAAGGATATGGTAGCTCATGTTGTGATTTTACATGAATATCTACTTTTCTACAACTAATCCTCTACCAATGGCAAGATCTTCTCACAATGCTCACATAAAGGAGGGGCTTGGCACCCATGCATGCCTCAGGTGAGTGCCCAGCACCCACTAGGTGATAGACCAGTGTGCATGGGGTTAGAAGTTAGCAAAAAGATAAAAATAACTACATCTTGGTTGCATTGTTGGGACTTATTTTTGAATTTTTTGTGACAATGATGTGTGATGACATAGTGCTTGACCTTGGACAGTGTCAAAGCATGGTTTAAGAGCACAGAAGATGAGTTTTCTCAGAGATTTAGTACTAGACTTGAGTTTGATGCACACAAATGGGTAGAAAAACATATGTATCATGAGTTGTATGAGACCTTCTTTTGTTGTTTTCTTGTGGATTTGTATAAATGGCTTTCGGCGTATGCATCTAGATCAAGTTGGTACTATAGATCTTGCATGTGGACCCAATATGAGTATTAGAGGATTAAAGATGATGCTCTGACTTGGACGCGTGTTGTATATCATTAGTGGAGAAGAGTGTTGACCAGTTATACCTTAGAATATGTCATTTCTACGTATTCTTGTCCTGAGGTTGAGGATTTTGAGTTCTTAAGGGATCGTAGAGGATCATTTTTGTGTGATATCCCTTTAGCTATAAATATCATGATCATTACACTAAGTTTGGAAGCATTTCTTATGGCCGGCTAAGCTTTTTCTTAGATTTGAGAGAGGAAGCTAGGGTGGAGGAAGATGGAAGACATTGTGGCTAAAATGGAGAGAGAGGAGAGATGACTCAAGTATAGTGAATCTTGTGAAAGTGAGTTGGCTAGACAACGTGAGGTTCCATGACTGATGGATTTATAGAGGTAGACATTGTGGGAAGGAATTCAGGTTCACATGGAGGACGTAGAGTCTAAGCAGTCTGTGTTACCCCATCTTAGAAAGTGCGGGAGATAGACCCCTTCAGCTTCTAATGAGATTTCTTCACTTGGAGAAAGGAGAGCCATTGGTGCACATTTGAATCTTCCTGGTGACCAACCCCCAGTTCTTATTCTTCCAAATCAAGAGATAAGTATTGCTAACCCAGTTGGTATTGGTGGGATTGATCGATCTACACCTAGGAGATATAATTTCTCATTTAATACATCTATGGCTACACAATCATTCCCTTTGTTTGGAGGAATATTATCTAGAATGATATTTGGGAAAATTATGGGTACGTAAAGCTTTGGTATAATGTTTGGAAGTGGCTTGGGACACTCATTTGGTAGCGGTGTAATAGCACAAATTGTTGGTGTGCAGTTCAGTGCGACGTTGGGAACATTAAGCGCGACCACTTTAGGCTCATTACTGGCTACAGGAGGTGGATATGGAGGAGTTAGAGCTGCAGGACCTAGTGGACCTAGAGGATCTAGATTATCTAGTGGGATAGGAGGGACAGTACCTAGTGGATCTAGTGGATCTGGTTGTGGAGGCAACATCAGAGGAAATCAAGGTTCTAGATCAGGTGGGTAAGGACCTCATCCACCTCAGCAAGTGTTTCTCAAAATGTATTTTCATCTACAAGACTACAAAGGTGTTGAGGATGTTGTGGATCATGTACACAAGTGTGATTTGTTATGGTGTACAAAGGATGAGCACTATGTAAACACTAAAATTAGGTCACACTCCCCTTTGGTCCCTCGAGGAATAAACACCCTTCATCACATTCACCTAGCCATAGCCCCTTTCACCCCACTAATATTAATTTAATTAATTCAATTAAATTAATTCATTATCCTCACTATATCTCTTATTTAAATATATTATTTTAAATAATATCCACACATACAGTTTACTTAGACACCTCACCAAGCCAACTCACCGTAAGACCTATTCTTAGTAAGTTGCCATAACTAACTTAGACTTACCTAAACCCTAAAAATCAATGCCTACATTCCCTCTAGCCACATTCTTGCATGCTCACAAGAGGCTCCTATTCTAATCCATGGGTTAACGACATGAGATCTAAGGAAATCAAGAGGATCTCCCTAGTTTAGTAAACCTAGGAAATCTCGCCTTGACCGACGCTGGTTACCCCTAACCGTTGCCGGTTAAGCCGAAACTACCATCAGTTACCCTTTTAACCCCAAAACAACCTTATTCTCAAGGTTGGAAGTTGGAAGCAAAAAGGTTGGAAAGCATTATCACATCTCAGAGAGATAACACATCTTCAGAGAGTGAATTCCATCGAGACCACACATGCAAGAAAGGAGATCAATCATCTTTTCCTGTACAGCCATCCCAACCAAGATCTAATCTAACCAAGCAAAGAGGAGCACACATGCAGCCCATGTAGAAGCTTTCCTTCAGTTGTTGATCACTTATAGCCTTCAAGCCTCTCATCAGCACCTCCATCCTTCACACATAGGCATCCCAAACCAGAATCCAAGTAAGTATAACGTCATACTTCTCTAGTTTATTTCATTTTATCATCTACTGCTTACCTAGCCACCTATTGACCTTCTCCAACACTTTCACCTCCATATTCCCATTAAAAACCTTGCCAAATTCTACCCCAGTCAACCCAATACCTCGTCCCAACCAACCAAAGTCCTTTATGCAATCACAAAGGAGACCTAAAGCTTGTTATGTGACATTTCCAGATTCCACAGTAACTGGCACCGGTCACACCTGACCCCCGTCGATTACCCCTGACCGACATCAGTCTATGTATTTTTCCACACAACCCAAAACAGATACCTACCCACCTAATTTCACCTCACCCTCATTCACCTATGATCTACCTGAGACCTCTTTCAAACCTGCAGAGACCCAGAACCAATCATTTGACCTTCAGATTATATTCTAGCTTAGCCTATTAGATTAGATCTATTTCTTATTATTTTTTAAGTGAGATACCTAAATCATTTCAAATTATATAGGATTAACTTTGTTTATATCATTAAATTGTTTAAAACAGTGGACTGACAGCCATCTAGGAAGTATCACACTTCTCGGATCTAGCATACGCTAGGAAGTTCACTGCATATATTGTTTAATTCCTTCTCGTGGTCTTGCTTTTATTACAGGTAGTTCCTCCTAGCCAAAAGGAAGTTATCACAATCAACTTTGGATTCATAAGTAAGACGTGTGCAATAACCCATCAACCAGTATTTGAACAGGTATACCACCTACGCCCATTACCCTATCTATTTTGTCAACACTTCAAAGAAACGATCTAAGAATCTGGTGAAACATTTTGGCATGCCCATTGGAACCCATCCGGGGTTCCTTGAATTTCATTCATTCCTAGTAAAATTTGTGTGTTTGTTTCCCTTCTGAAAAGCGTACACAATAATTTTCTTCCTTGGTAATGCACCTCTTCTTTCTATTTGCTCTAAAAGAAACCTTCTCTTTTAGTGTAATTAAAAAGAACCATTGCTTTATGATTTCTGCATTATAGTGAAAGAGCATCCCTCTTCCTCTTCATCTTATTGTGTCATCCAATTTCACATTTCAATTTGGGCTTAAAAATAAAGTGCATTCCATTCTAATTTATTGCATTAGCTCACATTAATTAAGGGCAACCTATATGTTGGAAGTCATGCCTAGCTGATGGTTGACAAATGAATCATACAAAAGAACTTCTTCCCTTTTCTATTTCTCTGAGTCTTACCAAACCTCACAAAAATTCAAAATACATACATTCTTAAACAACATCCTACTTGGAAGAAGCAGTAGGTGATCACATGATCATGGCAGAGTGGGCACCCAACTCGCTGCTCTGTCGAGTCATACTTCAAAGCGAAGCCCACCCCCACCATAACATACCTGAAACCTCACCTTTTAGATCTCCTTCTTTGTAGGAAGCCATCCTCACCAAAAACTCTATTTCACAATTCATGTGTCAGTCCCTAAATAGCATAAGCTAAACAAACATAATAGAAAAGGCATCCTAGGATCGCATTTTCTTAGTGTTTCTACTTGGCTTGCATTTTTAGGTGAGAGATCATGTTCTTCACATTTTTATTCATCCTTGCATGCTCCTCATCATAGCTAGTGTATTTTGGCTTCACCTGTGTGTGCTTGGGCCATATCAGCATCATTCTTAGAATTTTGGGTCTGATTCTACATCAAATTTTAATTCACAACCACTTTTCTTTCATCACTATTTCAATTTCACAGTAACCATCGTCAGTTACCTCTGACCGCCATAGGTTATACCCAACCGACGTCGATTCCAGGTCATTTTTCTAGCCTACTCAAAAGGACATTTTTATTCATTTTCTTCCACTTTTCATAGTCCCTGTCACTGTCATCATTCCCATTGATGCTGTAAACATCATTAGATTTGGCATACCTCTCAGATTTTACCTTCTGCCTTTTTGTTCACTCATTTTCCATTTTCTACAGTAACCGGTAGCGGTTACCCCTGACCAGTGTTAGTTTTCCCTAACTGGCATTTGTTATCCTGTTTCACATTCTAGCCACCATTTGGTACTTAATCTACTTTTAGTCGCTAGAGTCACCTTTCCCTGCTATTCTCTATATCATTTACAGAGAAGCAACCATACCTGATCACTACTAGTTCACATGGTGCTAACCCAAAGACAAGCAAACGCACTCGTATTTCATGCCAATTGTCAACCACTCCCACCTAGTCCTTCACCACCTTCCATTTTATCACCAGCCATGGATCCCATCAAACCTATTACTATCACTACCGGAGATGAGGATTTCACACCACTCCTTGACCAAAATTCTTCTCCCTTGTAGTTTTGCCTTTCCCACTCGTCCACTCAAGATGCCTCGGGTCAGTTGATAAACGACATGCTCGTATTTATCCCCTGACTCTCGCACCCACTCGCGCATCGTCCCCAGCTAGCTTTGTGTTGCCCGCATCTACCTTACCCCCAGTCATTTCACAATTAGGTCCTATACCCGCTATGACTACCGTATATGTTACCTCTGTGGCACCTGTTACATCCATCGTACCCTCGACAACTACCCCAAACACAATCTCATCTACCCCTAATGTCTCACACATACCCATAGCTACATTACCACCTCTAGTGTAGATGACCCCTACCCCATTTTATAATGTGGTCCTTCCCATTCCATAACCATTAGCCCCTTATTGCCACTAGGGTTACCATGACCCTTCCACCCCCATATACATACTATCAACAACCTCCTGTTTCATCCATTAAACACATCGGGTACATACCCCATGTTTCACTACCTTCTTCTCCACCAACCTATATGCAGCCCCATACACCAGAGTGCCACCCCTGTTATATGCCCAAAAACCAACCTTCTCATGCTACAGGAGGCATCTAATCATCACAACCATCCAATGACCTAATTAAATTGATGTTGGACAAGATGCAGACATTGGAGGCATTAGTTTCCAACTCCAACACTCTCACCTACAACAAGATTTGCAACGAGCCCATTCACCCATCCATTCCTATTTGTTCATACCCCGTGCATTGGGAAATTCCTAAGTTCAATCGTTTCAATAGTAAAGAAGACTCGCAGCAACATTTGTGGTTGTTCAAACATGGGTGTTATTTGATCACTCATGATGATGCCTTGCTCTTGAGAACCTTTCCCATGTTCTTCACTGGACCTGCATTAGATTGGTATAGTGGGTTATCTAGATACTCTATATTCTCATTCAATCAGATAGCCCAAGCCTTCTTGGATCATTTCTCTATCAATATTGTCAAGAAGGTTACCATGACCGATCTATATTCCACACGTCAGTATGAGGAAGAATCTATCGTAGATTTTGTGCTCACTAGCATAGCCTGATCAACCAACTTACCTTCTAACTGCCATGAACAGAACTCATCAAGCTCTTCACACGGGCTTGTGTTAGGCATATATCACCGAACTTGGAGGTCCAAACCTTCCAAACATTCGATGAAGCATTCACTATGGCACAAAAGCTAGAGATTCGGGCCATCGAAGAGAAGAAAATCCAATTACGCAATAAGAATTCGGCATTCAAGTCAAATGATACCTCTTCTTCTTCCAAACCACAGACCAATTATTCAAAAGCTAAGGGCACCACTAACATAGTGGTACTTAAGGCCGGCCTAGCACGTCCATCAAATCAGGATACCCCTTCATCTAATCTCTCACCTGTCCAGAATTTTCAATTCAGACGAGAGCAGTGGAAATATACCCTAATCAGGGAGCCTTACTCTTCTATTTTAGAAAAGCTTATCAAAGCTAAAGCCATCACTTTTCCACCCATAAAACCACACACTAGTTTTGACCCTACTCACCCCATGCCTACATGGTATAAAGAACATGATTTCTGTAATTATCATCGAGTAAAGGGTCATAGTGATGAAAACTGCATCACTTTGAAAAATATTGTCCAAGAAATGCTCAAGAAAGGTGAGTTAATCGTGGATAATCCTAATGCACCTACCAACCAAAAGCTACACACCTTCAAGAAACCATTTCCCAACCATGCCCCTTCATCTGATCAAACCGGTGAGACCTCAACTCATGATACCCATACTCGCGAGGTTCACACTATCATTAATGACGTACCTATAGCCTCCCAATTACCCCATATTCCTTCCATAGAGGAGATCCTAGCCTAAAATCCTCCTTCTGCATTGGAACCAATCTCCATTTTTCCTTCACCAATAGAGGAACACCTTTCATCTCCTTCATCACCTACAAAGGAATCTTTCGCTAACATTGAGACCATCTCACCCCTGACTTCACCAATTAGAGAGCCTTTAGGTACAGTACCTCCTCCACCCATAGAGGAGCACCCATTACCTCCTCCACCCATAGAGGAGCACCTATTTGTTCCTCTAGTTATAGAGGATCTCCCATCATCTTCTCCACCCATTATAGACCCATTTGAGATACCTTTTCCTCTTGGCGAGCATTATCCCTCAGCCACCCAAAATCCTACAGACCTACTTTTAGCTCTCTTACCCATGGAAGCTGAAGCTAGACAATTCCCTATCTCTAAGACACATTTTATGGGAATTTCCATTAGGTCCTCACCAATTCCACCTACAGGCATGTTCCATTCTCATGTTTGGCCGATCACTTATATTATGTGGATATGAGCTCTTACTATGGGGGTGCCTTTTACTCCCCATCTCAACACAGATGCAAAGATCCCTTGCTGATACCTCCACTATCTACCCAAAAATATCTCGACCAATCAAACCAAACCCAACCACCTCTATCACAACCCCTTCCATGACACCTATTATAGCTCAAACTGCACCCTTACCCATAACTCAACCTACACGTAAACCCATATCCATACCTACCACATTTTCCTTGACTAAACCCATTACCACTTTAGGGGTCACCCCGACCACCAACCTTACTCATCCACCCATCAAATTAGATTTAGCTACATCCTCCAAAGTCAACACCACACCTACTCTAAAACCCAAACAGAAGAACCAAACCTATAGAACCTCATATCACGGCATGCGCTAATCGTACCTACACCTATCTCATCCGTCTAAGG
This sequence comes from Taxus chinensis, assembly GCA_019776745.2. Lineage (NCBI taxonomy): Eukaryota > Viridiplantae > Streptophyta > Pinopsida > Cupressales > Taxaceae > Taxus > Taxus chinensis. The sequence goes on along the minus strand of CM034154.1, from coordinate 351,103,373 downwards.
GTCTTAGCTACCCAACACGGTCAAGATAACATCCACCCATCAATAAACCAAAAACACAACAACCCATTCCTTCCTCACAAACCTCTGATCTACCCTAATTCCCAACCTGACTTATACCTACACCTTCAACCTCTCTACCACCCATACCTCTGATACCCTTAGCTATTACTTCACTACCCACTACACTTCAGTTTCTGTCTCACACACCTCAAGCATGACCCGCTTCATGTACCTTCATAGCACCCCTATTATCCCTATGGGTAACTCACCCTCTTCCTCCATATGATTATCCTTCTAGACCTTGTACACCCACATCACCTTTACCCAAGAAGGTGCAACCAAAAAAAAAAACTTCACTAACCCATAATAAGGTAGTCAAAATGACCGCACACCCTCCTACCCATCCATCTACTATACCCATACCTAAACAAACACGACTGACACCTAAAACCACAGCAGCACCCAAACCCATGGCTCAAACCCCTCCTCTTCTAAAGACCATTCCTCAACAATCACCTACACCTACACCCAAATCCACGTTCACTTCCCATTGTGATCCACTAGCAGGGTCTTATGCCAAAATTTTAACCAACCTCCTTGAGACCTCTGTCATCACATTACCACCACTCGGACCATACGACCCCCTCAAACCCAAGCCAAAATAGTTTGATGATACTAAAATTTATGCATACCATTACGTGCCAGGACACGATGTGGAGAACTGTAAGGCCTTGAAAACTATTCTTATCCAATTGTGTCCACCAGAAACTAACTTTGACGACATGACGACCTTCTTGACGAGGATCCTGCTTCATCAACACCCATTCCCACACTGCCCACTCAACGACCACAACCTTCACCCTCACAGCTCCTAGAGCCACCCCCAAGATTTGAAATTAACATGGTTCGCATCAAAGAACTTTCCATGCCACCACCCAAATGTCGTTGTGCCCAACTGACATCACAGGGTTTTTCTCCTCTAGTAGGTTTTTGGCTATCGTCTCGTTATACCACTCACCCTACACCTTCTCCATTTTCCAACATCCCCTTAGATCAACATGATACACGTCATTACATGTGCTCAGAAGGACAAGGGAAAAGAAAAGGCAACCGACCCACCAACCAATCCTATACCCAACATACCATCTACACCCATACCTAAAATAACGTTATCCGCGGCCCCACTGTACCCCATTTCTAATGGTGTCACACATTGCATGCCATACTGAAACAATTACACTAGTCTCCCCTCAAAATGTCCTTATATGACCTCATGCAAACCTTGAAATCCCATCGTCAAGCTCTCACGGAGGTTCTTCAATCGATTAAGGTTTTACCTGATGACCCTACACCCGTAGCCTCAATTATCATACCCCATCATGTAGCCTATCTCAACAAATTACCACCTTCATCTTCACCTCACCTTGTTCACCAAGTGGCCTCCCTTAGCTTCTCAGAGGAAGAGATTTTGCCACACCAAAATGATGACCCCGACCCAACCCTCTTCATCTCTATCCACATCGACGACATACGGGTACATCGTGTGATGATTGATGGGGGCACTAGCATTAACATCATTTAATCCCATGCATTTTCTCAAATACGCATACCTAAAAATTACATGCATAAACACCTGGTCATGTTACGTTCATTCAATGACGCTATCACCTCTACACTAAGCACCATCATCCTCCACATTTGCATGGGCCCCCACACTGTTCCCAAATTGTTTTACATTTTAGAGGGGGAATTCCAATATAACATGTTGCTTGGCTGACCTTGGATTCATGTCATGGGTTGTGTTCCTTCCACTTTGCATCATTGTGTAAAATTTTAACACGAAGGACACACTTATACCATTCTAGCTGACCCATAACCTTTTAAAACATGCAACATGCTTTACCGACCCAATGATGTGCTCATACCTATCAATTTGTTTACCTCTATGACCACTACCGCTTCACTTACACCTCCACCTGCTAGTACAACCATTTTCTACCACACATGCCTCCTCCATTCCTACCACTACCATAACCTCCATAACTACCCCATCAGCTTCCCTATCCATTAACTCCACCTCTGCATCAACCTTTGAAACATTATCCATATAGCCTAGTACATACCAACCACTGATCCCTTGGAAGGTGTTTTTCAATGCCTCACTCTATGGGAGTACCACCTATATATTGTCAACACATTCCTTACTCTGCAGGAGTATGGATGTCTTCACCAACACCCTCATTATGATCACCACATAGGATAACACCTCCTTTATGGTCCTCCTCATCTTCGTACTACTCTCACCTATGGGGGACTTGATACTACCACTTACACACCTGAACCACCATCACAAACCCACCCATTTTCCACTGACTTCCAATCACTTACCAATCGTCGTTTCGCCCACACCTTCCTGCACCGCTATGTGTGGAAGGGTTTTGGTTTTGGATTTTATGAGCAAGGCTGCCATATAGTTATTCCATGTACCACCCGCAAACATAATGACCATAGTGATATCGGCTTCCCTGAACCACCTACCAAATAGGCCCGCATTGAACTCATTAAGGACACTAACCCTTCTCTACCTTCTTCACCCACTCCACCTTCATCACCACCCTCACCAATGAAGTCGATAGATCCTGAATCTATCCCTCCTAACTTTTTTTTTCAAAAACGCCATTTCCTTCGGGCCTCTGACTTATCAATGTGAGGACGAGGCCCCTTCCACTCTTCCCTTCCTATATCCTGAGATGATTGATAATGACATACCTTTAATCAATGTCGTTAAATGTCAAGATGATGAATCCATACTCACCTACCTTAGTGTAGAAGACTCATAAATTCATTGGTCATCACCCTCTGAGATGCAAACCATGTTGAATGAATCAACTATCGAGATCAACATTCATACTCAGGACGACCCGCACATCCTAAAGATCAGACAATCTTTAGATGCTGCTGAACAGGAATCCATCACTTCTTTTCTCAGAGATCATAACCACGTTTTCACTTGGTCTTACATAGACATGCCTGGTATTGACCCCACCATAGTGGTCCACAATATCATAACTATTCTCGATGCCAAACCCATCAAACAAAATTTGAGGAAAATGCACCATGGTATTGCTCTTCTCGTCAAAGAAGAACTTCAGCACCTTCTTTCTGTTTCCTTCATCTTACCCATTGATTATCCTCATTGGATTTCTAACATTGTCCCTATAACTAAAGAAACAGGGGGGCTCCACATTTACATGGACTTCCGTGACCTCAACGTAGCCTACCCGAAAGACAACTTTCCCTTACCTGGTATTGATTAGTTGGTTGACCTCACCATTGGTCATGAGATGCTATCACTCATGGATGGCTTCTTAGGTTATAACCAAATTTTTCTTGCCCCAGAAGATCAACACAATACCTCATTCATCACCCCTTAGGGTACCTTCTACTATCGACTCATGCCTTTTGGCCTTAAAATGTCAGTACCACATATCAATGAGCTATGACTTACATCTTCCATGACATCATGCATCACATATTGGAAGATTATGTGGATGATCTCTTGGCCAAATCTAAACATCGCTCTGAGCACCTTTCCTTCCTTAAAACCATCATTGACTGTCTCATTAAATATTGCGTCTGCCTTCAACCTAAGAAGTGCATCTTCACAGTTCTTTCAGGAAAGCTCCTAGGATTTATCGTTTCCCTCCATGGTATCAAAGCTGACCCTACTAAAGTCAAGGCCATTCTTGAAATTCCTCCACCCACTAACCTTAAACAACTCCATAGCCTGCAAGGTAAGTTGCAGTCTATTAGCCATTTCATTTCATGATTATCTGATCGGTGTCAACCATTTCATCATCTGCTCAAGAAGGATGTCTCCTTTAAATGGGATGGTGACTGTCACAAAGCTTTTGAGGCCTTAAAACAATACCTTCTCCAACCACCCATACTCATCCCACCTAAATATGATCAACCTTTTTACCTATATATATCCACTACTGGTCATTCCTTGGGAGCCATGCTCACTCATCGCGATGAACAACACAAGGAGTAGTTGGTTTATTACATGATTCGTACTCTTTTAGACTATGAAACCCGATACAACCATCTTGAAAAACTCTGCTTAGCCTTAGTTTTCATTGCCACCAAACTTCGCCATTACCTACTCAACCAAAAAACCTATGTTGTGACCAACACCAACCCCTTACACTTCATGTATGCCAAACTTTATCAAAATCATCATGCCACACAATGGCTAATGCTTTTAGCTGATATTGACCTCGAATTCATTCATCAAAAGTCCATCAAAGGCCAAGCTATCACCGACCAATTGGCTGGCGCCCCTATTTCTGGGGATCAACCTTCTAATTTTGACTTTCTAGATGAGTCAATTACTACCCTTTCCCTGCACGAACCCCCTTACCAAATGACACTCTTCTTTGATAGCTCTAAGTGTCAGCATGGGGGCGAGGCTGGTACTATCCTCATTCCTCTTGATGGAGAACCCATGCCTTTGTCTTTCAAACTATATTTTGAATGTACTAACAATATTTCTGAATACGAAACACTTGTACTAGGTCTCCAAGCCGCCTATGCCCTAGATGTCAAATCAATCAATATCTTTGGTGATTCTCAATTGGTCATAAACCAAGTCAATGGTATGCACCAATGTCATAACAAGATCCTTCAAAAGTATAAACATCATATAGACATAATTTTGACCACCTTTGATTGTTACACCCTTCAAACCATCCCACATTCCACCAGCAAATTTGTTGACACCATGGCCTACTTAGCTTCCCAAATACCTGCTTCACCCGTTGATTCCAAAATCTTTGTTACCATACAAATCCTCCATTCACCTTCTTATTTACCTCACGATGTTTACTCGATTGGAACCAATACCCCTAACCTGAGTGACCTTTGGTATAAACAATACTCCGACTACCTTTATTTCTCCATCTTACCTCCTGATCTCACCCGTAATGGACAACGAGTCTTCCTTAAAAAGGTCTCTCATTACGTCATCCTCAGAGGACTCCTCTATAAGCATGGCTTTTATGGTATTCTCTTATGATGCCTCACAATTTCTGAAATTCCTTATACCATTAAGGAGGTTCATGATGGCATATGTGGAGGTCACTTTAGTGGCCTTGTTGTTGCTAAGCGTATTCTTCACCTAGGCTATTACTGGCTGACCCTTAACCATGATTGTTGTGACTATGTCAAACATTGTGTAAAATGCCAACAAAATTCCAACCTTCATCATACATCCATTCATGCCTTACAGGTTGCTCGTGAACTTTATCCCTTCTCTTAATGGGGTTTGGATCTTGTCGAAGAAATCAATCCTCATTCTTCCCAACACCATCAATAGATCATCACTGCTACTGAATACTACACAAAATGGGTAGAATCCATACCACTCATTTCCATGAAAGCCAAGAAAATATGTGAGTTCATTAACCACCACATAATTTTTCACTTTGGTGTTCCTCATCGCCTCATCACTGACAATGGAAAAAAATTCAAAAACAAAACATTGCAAAAAATTTACGAACCCTTCAGTATTCAGCTTAGTTTCTCATCACCTTACTACCCACAAATGAATGGCCAAGCCAAATCCACTAATACCCTCAACAAAATTCTCATGAAAGTGGTTGATGATACTGGGAAGGATTGGCATACACACATTCCTTTTTCCCTGTGGGCATACCGCACTAGTATTCACACTTCCACTACGGCCACACCATTTTCTCTGGTCTACAGTATAGAGTTTGTTCTGCCTCTCGAAGTCCATATCCCCTCACTTCACATTTCTTTCCATGACATGCTCACTGATGATGACTTTTGTCATGACCACTTAGCATAGCTAGAGTTATTAAACAAACGTCATCTTAACACTCTGGATCACCTTCATGTTTACCAACAATGTATCAAACGTGCATATGAAAAATGTGTTCATAAATGAACTTTCCAAGTTAGTGACCTTGTCCTGAAAGAGAATCAACATGTAACCAAAGTAGAAAAAATTAAATGGGGAAAATTTTCTCCTAATTGGCTTGGACCATACATCATGACTCATACCTATAGATCAGGTGCTTATCATTTATCTTCTCTCGATGGTAAACCTAAGCCTGAGCCCCTAAATGCCTTTCATCTTCAACCATTATATTGTTGACTCATTGTCCTACCTCACCCTTTCTCTCTCTCTAGGATCATCCCTTGAGTGCTACCCAATCCATACACCTCCCTAGTGATTAAACTAGAATCATGTGAGTACCCGTAACTTGTTATCTTCCCTTGAATATGTGTACCATGGCGTTGCACATAGCATGATTCTCATGCATACTTTTCATCTACCTTTAGATGAGATCCCATCATCCACCTTGCCTTTTGAACAAGAGTCCTATCCTCCACCTTGGTCTTGTCCATGACTTCAAAGACCTCACATGGGACCAAACTCCTTGATTCAAACTTCTCATAAAAATATAACTCCCTCAAAAATACATCTTCCTCTCGAAAAATTTCTCCTATAAATAGACTGCTCCCTCAAAGGACAACTATGTAAAGCTCTTCAAAAAAAAATGAGAGCAACCAAAGCTTCCCGCATCGATCAACTTCATGAATACCTCGAGGAGGTCCATATTTAACTCATATAGACTTCCCACATCAATCATTCTATCAAAACAAAAAACTTTTTAGTCATGGACTTTCCCGTTTTGACCTAGGGCCTCTTGCCCGAAGGGCCTTCTACCTCATACCATATATAATTTAACTACCTTTAACCCTTCTTACCATTCCCACTCTCATTTCCTCATTACCTCAAGGGACATCTTATAATTTAGACATTTGGTGATCCTGTGACTACTTTTCATCGTAGAACATGTCTATCGTGCAATGTCTTTAGGGTCTTATGTTCATCACCTCCTCCAAGGTATGATCTACTCAGATAATCCTACCCAATCAGGTGGCTTTATTGCCCCCTCTTATCTTTTAACCATCTTTGTCTACATATACAAGACTTGGTCCTTGACACTTACCTTTAGGGTAATCCTCCTCTTTCTCCATAATCACTTTCACCTACATCATTTTACCTACAATCTACCCACACCTATCAAACCTAAACCCACAACATGCCCAAAAACCTACCATCACATTTTCATATTCTTCCCTAGCTCATGGGATAATTACATCAACCTAAGGTTCTTTTTTTTGGGACTATGTAGGAAGCACTCTGAGGGCATAGGTCCCTTAGAGGTTAGCTCGGCCACTCTCTACCCTCAACAATTCATCAACCATGCCTAACTCACCATTTACATCACATTTCACTTAGTTCCCTTTTTATGTACAAAATTGGAAATTAAGCCACATACATAATAATTTGCTACATATTTTATACATTTCTTACGCTTACCAATTCTCTATCATCACTATGCATGGATTATACCACATCTCACATATGACCCATAGTATCATTCATTGCAAAACAATAATGAATCGCAACTTCACCTACTTTCAATACAATCATGCCTAACCAAACATGACTCAACCATACCTAACCAAATCTGACTCACCATGCCTAACTAACCTGACTCAACCATTCCTAACCAAACCTGACTCACCATACCTAACTAACCTGACTTAACCATGCCTAACCAAACCTGACTCAACCATGCCTAACCAAATCTGACTCAACCATGCCTAACCAACCTAACTTAACCATGCCTATAACCTAACTCGATCCATGCCTAAACCGACCTGACTCCATCATGCCTAACTCACCTAATTTCCATCCACATCAAAGTAACAAATCCATAGCTCATCTAACATAATCCATAAACCGACATCTCATATATACATCAACAAATCACAAAATACCATGTATCGCATCATATAAATCAATCAATATGTATCTCAATATACATGCCCATCTCATCATGTCCATCATCTCAAAAATGTTAGCACGCAGGCTGATATACAATACAAAATGTCATCGGCACATAGGCTAGTCTCATATATACAAGAAAGAATGAATCAATACAAAATCTCTTTGGCATGAAGGCCAACATATATATCAAAAATTAACTAATCTACATCAAAAATCAGGTGACCGCATATCAGGCATCTCGCTGGATGTCCTCCATCTCTATGTCACCCATACCCTCAGCCTCCCGTGTCCCTGTTGGCACCTCACCTAGCATTGGTTTTTGCACGCTGGTGGCATCTCCCTAATCAGGCCTCAGAGCTCGTTGACCTCTTGTGCTCTCCACACTATGAGTGTGGGATCTCATCCTCTCACTAAACACCTGATGTGCCATGTACTCGGCATAGGAGATGAAATCTATCTCAGCCGCCATAATCTGGTCCATATAATATCTTACCTCACCTAGGGCATCCTGTAACCTTGATACAGGAACAGTTTGTGGTGGTCCCATAGGTCTCGGCCCTTGTACCTGCCCTGCAGCAGCCTTCCCTACACCTTCTTGTGAACTGGGACCTACTCCTGGTGCCTATGGTGGTGCCCCCTACCCCTATTCATGTATCTGGGTCTGTAAGGCCCCAGTCTGTGCCTAGGTTATGGCCAACTAGCCCTGTAAACCTACCACCTAAGCTTGTAGGGCTGCCACCTGACCATCCCCCCTAACCATCTCAATCTCCTCCATCCGCCATCTGGGCCTATAGTCTGGCCACCTATACGTGTAGCTCTGCTACCGCTGCCTCTGAACCCTCCAGCTGTGTCTGTAGTATACCCAACTGGGTAATTAGCGTAGCTACCTACCCCTGTAGGGCATCTCACTGCACTGTAATGGTAGCTAGGATTGGCTATTGGTTTGGGTGGTATGTCTCGTAACTGAGTCACCCACCACTACATGTACCTATCTGTATAATCAGTGTCATCTATGCACCAATCCACTGGCTGCTGCTCCTCCCCTATGGGCACTATAGGTTGTGGTAGAGGTAAAGGCCTCTCCATGTCATCTCTCCAATATTATGGAAAGGGTAGAGGAATGTCCTGTAAGATCCGGAAATACCATCAAACTCTATCTACCAGGAACATCTCATCCTTCCTGACATGGTGACCCTATATCCACTTCTCTAGCTAGATCTTAGCTAGCTCCTCATGCATATGCCTATATGAGGGGAATCCCACATATGGCCTCCAGATAATGTCCACTCAGGATAACCCCTCCAGTAACTGCCAAAAATGGTCCACATCATGTGTTGGCCTATCTGATCTCTGCTCTCCTATCACCGGTACCCATCTCATGTATCCCACCCACACAAATCTAGCCAGGAATGCATCTACTCGAGGCATCCCTATAGGTCACACACACACTATGTGCTCATATGCCCAGTAGTGTAGTATAAATGTACAGCACTGGCTAAACCTACACAACCGCCCATATGCCCACAACTCTCTGTATAGCTACACCAAGAATATTGGTGCCCAGGAAAAGCGTATCTCATGAACCATCATATCATGGAGTACCCCCATCATTGATTAGGGAAATCATCCATCCTCTGCATCTGGAAATGCATAATAGCACATTGCCTCCATCAAACAAACCACTATCCTCATCTCATCCGGACGGGGTAGGTACATCTCTCCATAGCTCAAATTGATGCTATGGAATCTCATATCAGATTTTCCCTCACCAAAAACTATCCCAATCAACTCCTCTGAGGCCTCGGAGGAGATAGAATACACCTGGGCATGCAATATGGGTAGCCACAAAATCTGAAACACGTCCTCCAGGGTGATAGTCATCTCACCCATCGGAAGGTGGAACATGTTGGTCACGGGATCCCATCTATCGATAAGTGCAACCATCAAGCTGGGCTACCGAACAACATGTCGGTAGTGGCGAATCCCACTCAAGCCCACTACCTCCATATGCTGGAGCTCCAAAGGGGTCACTACGCCACGTAATGTCACCAGTAGAGGTAGAACCCTGTCTCGCATATGTAACTACACTCTCCCCTGCATCCAATCCAAGCACAACATTAATCTACATTTACCATGACCATATTCACCAATTATCATTAACCTCCACCCTATCTTCACTCTACCCATCTCAACTACCTAGCCCACATCACTTTTGGACCCTTGTGCCTAAAATACCAACCGGTGCTGGTTCATCCTAACCGACTCCGGTCACCCTTAAACTGGCACCAGTCACCTATTTGGTGACCGATATTGGTTCTACCCAACTGACACAAGCCAAACTTGACTGACGCCGGTCAATGTCATGGAAAATCCTGCAACTTCCAAAAACCCCCATTTTCTAAAAATCACCCCCTTCCCCTTTTACCCCACCTATAATGACCTAAACTACCCCTGGCCCTCTACCCACCCCACCTATAACATTTACTACCCTTCCCCTCCATATTTTTTCCCATTATTCCCCCCATACCAAAATCTTATTTTTACCCACCCACAAAAAACAAAAACCCACCAAAACCTAAAATACTAATTATCCAAACCTCTAATCTACCAAATTAGCAATGTAGCATTGGGCACTTACCTCGTCGCGTTGCCGCCATCTTGGTGGCATGTCTGGCCACTGTGTCGGTGGCCCGCCAAATCCCTCTCTGGCCTCTTCCATCAAATCTCTCGCACTGATCCTATGGACCCCCCACTGCTCACCAACCCAACCCTCATCCAATCACACTGCCAACTCGCTGTCTCATTTCCTTCAGACACTTTTCTCTCTTTTCTCTATTTTTTGTTGTTTTCTCACTTCTCCAATAAAAAAAGTGAATAATAAAAATGTGGATTTTTTTTTTTATAACCAACCCGACCTAACCGACATCGGTTACCTTTGACCAGCATCGGTCGTGTGTCCTACCTCACCGTTGTCAGTTTTCCTATACCGACATCGGTTATCTATGACCACCATCAGTCATCCTCACCTACACATTGCCCTCAATTACACCCCTTTTACCCCACCCTTTACCTTTCTCCTTTACACCACCCTTTCCCTTGATCCTTTACCCCACCCTTTAAACTGATCCTTTCCCCAACCACACCTTTACACAACCCATTTCCCTTACCTTTCCTGACCTCATTATTTACTACCTCCCTTTTTCTTCCTTTGGGGACTCATTATTTTACCCCTACCTTAGCCTTTACACGTATTGTGACTTGTATATTTGGACCTAGACCATCGCTAGTGACCTTTGACCTCATGTGTTTACAATACCATATGACATTGTTACCTGTGTTGATTGACCTGATGCCCTTACCTAGCCTATTACTATGACCGTTTATCCTGACCCTACCTTTGGTGTACCAGAACATACTTAAATGTTCCTGCACCTAACCTTCATTCTATTTGTTGACCATATCCTATACCTTGGATACACGATTCACTTCAACCTTTTTTGGATAAACCTATCGACCTTAGACAATGTAGAGTTTACCTTCTCTTCAACCCAGTAGTGTGATGTAGTTTATTTGTGTGCATGCATTTGGCTGTTGCTACATTTAACCTAGACCCATTACCTAGATTTCCCATGTATACCTTTAACCCTTTATCCCCCATGCCCACCTGCCTCTTCCTCCCATTTACCTTCTATCAAACCACTCACTGATTCCCCCTTCTGCCTCTTCAGTTCCTAGTTTGAGGGGGATCACCTTCACCCACACATGGGGCAACCACATCTTATTTTTATTAGTGTTGCTTACCAATACAAGCTACGCAATAAAAAGGGGCAAAATGTAGACACTAAAATTAGGTCACACTCCCCTTTGCTCCCTCGACGAATAAACACCCTTCATCACATTCACCTAGCCATGGCCCTTTACACCCCACTCATATTAATTTAATTAATTTAATTAAATTAATTCATTATCCTCATTATATTTAGTATTTAAATATCTTATTTTAAATAATATCCACACATACAATTTACTTAGCCACCTCACCAAGCCAACTCACCCTAAGACCTATTCTTAGTAAGTTTTCATAACTAACTTAGACTTACCCAAACCCTAAAAATCAATGCCTACATTCCCTCTAGCCACATTCCCGCATGCTCACAAGAGGCTCCCAATATAATCTATGGGTTAACAACATGAGATCTAAGGAAATCAAGAGGATCTCCCTAGTTTAGTAAACCTAGGAAATCCTGGCTTGACCACCTGTTACCCCTAACCGTCACCGATTAAGCTGGAACTGCCGTCGGTTACCCTTTTAACCCAAAACAACCTTATTCTCAAGGTTGGAAGTTGGAAGTAAAAAGGTTGGTGAGAATTATCACATCTCAAATAGATAGCACATCTTTAGAGAGTGAATTCCAATGAGACCATGCATGCAAGGAAGGAGATCAAGCATCTTTTCCTATACAGCCATCCCAACCAAGATCTAGTCTAACCAAGCAAAGAGGAGAACACATGTAGCCCATGCAGAAGCTTTCCTTCAGTTGGTGATCACTTGCATCCTTCAAGCCTCTCATCAACACCTCCATCCTTCACACATAGGTATCCTGGACAAGAATCCAAGTAAGTATAACGTCATACTTCTCTGGTTTATTTCATTTCATAATTATTTTATCATCTACTGCTTACCTAGCCACCTATTGACCTTCTCCAATGCTTCCACCTCCATATTCCCAATAAAAACCTTTCCAAAGTTTACCCCAGTCAACTCAATACCGTGTCCTGACCAACCAAAGTCCTTTGTACAATCACAAAGGAGACCTAAAGCTTGTTCTGTGACATTTCTAGATTCCACAGTAACTGACACCGGTCACACCTGACCGCCGTCAATTACCCCTGACTAACATTGGTCTCTGTATTTTCCCACACAACCTAGAACAGAGACCTACCCACCTAATTTCACCTCACCCTCATTCACTTGTGATCTACCTGAGACCTCTGTCAAACCTGCAGAGACCCAGAACCAATCATTTAATCTTCAAATTCTATTCTAGCTTAGCTTGTTAGATTAGATCTATTTCTTATTTTGTTTTAAGTGAGATACCTAAATCATTTCAAATTACAATAGGATTTACTTTGTTTATAGCATTAAATTGTTTAAAATAGTGGACTAATAGCCATCTAGGAAGTATCACACGTCTTGGATCTAGCATACACTACGTAGTTCACTGCATATATTGTTTAATTCCTTCTAGTGGTCTTGTTTTTATTACAGGTAGTTATTCCTAGCCAAAAGGAAGTTCTCACAATCAGTTGTGGATTCAGAAGTCATACACGCGCAACAACCCATCAACCAGCATTTGAACAGGTATTCCTCCTACACCCGTTACCCTATCTGTTTCATCAAAACTTCAAAGAAATGATCTAAGAATCTGGTGAAACATGTTATCCCGGAGTGGAAGGTAAGTTAGTTTTCAACGATGTTGCAAGGACACGTGCATAGTTCGTACGAAAAGTATGACCCCATGAAATAGTGGTGGATTACACTGCACTACGGCTGCAGAAGGCGTTCTTCGCTTAATTTTATATTCCTGAGTTTGAACAGAAGAGCATCAACACATAGAAGGATATCTAAAAATATATGCCAGAGAGTGTGCGGTAATATGGCATCCAGTTTAAGACTCTTTTATCTAAATTGTCTTATGATATTCACCCCTCTCAACATGCTCAGTGGTTTTTTGGAGGATTGATAACACCTTTTAGGAGAGCACTTTTGCATAATACTTTCATAGACCCGTGTGAGGCCTTGGAAGATGCCCAGTGTGTTGATGCTATTGGAAGCATTGATATCGATGTTAGCCCTATTCTTGAGGCTCATATTGCTGCAATGGCCAAGTAGTTGGAAAAGTGATCGGTGAACTTGGAACATGAGACTCATATTGGTCTATGGTTCAAGAATATTGAGGTAGAGGGGTATACAAAGGACACTTTCCCTAAAATATTAGTACACTCCATGATAGGGTATTGTGAGATCTACCATGGAGATCATGATGCAAGTAAGTGCCCACTACTACAGCGTGTGACCCGTAAAAAAATTTCTTGGTATTGCAATATTTTCACCTCTAATACTCATGACACCAAGGATTGTAGATTGATTGACTAGATACATGATGCCATTAATATTGGTGTGTGATATACCAACCTCCCGAATAATTCCAAGGATGGTAGTCGTCACTATGAAGGGTGCGTAGATGGAGGGACACATGGAAGAGGTTTATGAGGAGGATTTTGTGGTTGTAACAACCACAGAGGAAGAAGTGAGTTCCCACATGGAACCTGTTACAATTGTAGGTCTACAGAGCACTATAAGGATGAATGCCCATATCTTTTACTATGCTCTTGGTGTAAAAAGAAACACAAGTATGAGGAGTTCCCAAACTATTTGAACTATGATCCAACAACACCAGAAGGATAAAGGCATCGGGATGGTAAACATAAAGAAGGCCAACTCGCAATGGATGCCAAAGGTGTCATGTGAGCCATAACTAGAACCTATACTAATGACGATGCAAATGGAGGCTACATGCACTAAGGAAATACCAAGATAGAAACCGCTGGTGATTAGAGAAGAAGTGGTGCATGGGAAGTATCTAGACCATACTCATCAGAAATAAGTGTATCAAGAAACCATGGATGTGATTTGAAGCCTACAAGGAGAGATCCAGTGCCTAAAAGAGCATTCAAGGTAGTTAGAGCAAAGGAAGAGTGTTGAGGCTCCATAGAAGGATCTGGATGAGGTCGGGGAAGTATGAAAAATGGTAAGGTAAGAGAATATCATTCCTTTGTTTGGATAATGGTTATGGGAAAAGGTACCACATGTTGGAGCTAAGCATGAAAGGCAAGTTCTACATTCTAACCTTCCTCCCCACAGCATTGACTATGATAAGGAGATTACCTTGAATGTTGTTTTGGATGGGTGGCTTTTGAGTAATATTCTAATCAACACGGATGTGGAAGTCAATGTCCTCACTCTATATGCATGGCATCAAATGGGAAGGCCCCCATTACATCCATATTTGAATGGGTTGTGTATGGCTAACAATACAAATTTGATTCCCATTGGTGTCTTAAAATACATTGTTATCACTATCCAATGGGTGAAATTAACTGGGGATTTTAAAGTTGAAATTTTTTGAGGTGGAAAACTTTCCAGCATTGCTTGGGCACCTTTGGTGCTATAAGAACAATTCTAACCTATGGTTCAACAAGGGGTATATAAGTTTTGAAAATAAGGAAGAATTGGTTATCATCCCCTTGAAAGATGGGAATTCAGCACCCTATACTGAGCCCTTGGGAGAATAAGTTCTTGACAAGATCTATGTATGTTCTATCAGGGACCCTGAGTTAATTAATTCTATGGAAGGAGTTATTCAGTTTGAAGATACTTTATCTATGAGTGGTATAACTAGTGTGGCATGTGATGATTGGGTGCACAGGACTTATGATTTAATTGGGAGACAATTAAGAGGCTCTGTGACAAGAGTAAAGAATGTGCACTCAGTCAAGCACCTGGGAGGAAATAAGTTACCAAGTTATTATGGAGGAACCAACCCTGATGTTTTCTTACAAGTTATGGAGACCCATTGGAAAAGTGAGATCGAAAGAAGAGGGATGCTCCGCTATAACTTTCACAGGACCACAGTGCATTGGTGGAAGATACATTGTGATATCCTTTTAGAGTGGCACGAGATAAGAATCAAATTCTCTATTAGGTTTTCCCAAAGCAATTCACCCACTGGCATATGAGAATATCATGGGAAGGAACTTGCCTCGTTTCACGTCTAAGCATGTGAGAAATCCTAGATTGAAGGAATGGAAGCCTTGCCACCTTTTAATGGTTGCATAAGTTTTACTCCACTTTACAAGGTTATGTGTGTCCATGGTATATTCACTCCAAGATGCACCATCAGATAAGGAATTGGTAGGAGTTGACAACTAACCTCCTTCAATCTTTCGAATATCATAGTATTAAACCATCAGTGGATAAGGCATTGTAGGTTGTCAAGCACCTTGTGATGGGAGGTAGAACTATGATAAAGGATAGAATATTAGAGTTATTGGGTGAACCTAGTTTGGAAATGCATTTTGATGAGGAATAATCAGAAGATACATAGCTTGAGCCTGCATGCATAGAGAAAGAAAAATGGAAATTGGTCTATGTGATAGATGGTGAAGAGGTGTAAATTTTAGATGTTAACCACACTGAAGGTACGCTTGAATTTAGGGATATTTTTGATGAGAAAGCATGCACCTACCATGAACACCTGAAAAAAAAATAAGGTTAACATTAGTTTAGAGGAAAAACCTACGGAGGCTACTATTGGAGACTATTGGTCAAAGAAGGAGGTTTCAAAGATCATTGATCTATTGCACGAGTTTCAAGACTTATTTCCATGTGGATACCATGAGCTTAAAGGCATTCACCACTCCTTAGGGGAAATGAGAATCAAGTTAAAGGAGGGTATGTGCCTGATTCGGAAGAGGCCTTATCGAATGAATATGAATCTTTTCATCAAAGTCAAGGAGGATATAGACAAGATGATAGCATCATGCATCATTGAGACCATTAAGGAATCAGAATGGATAAGTCCAATGGTCATAAGCATTAAGAAGGATGGAAGGATAAGGATATGTGTTAATTACAAGGATTTTAATGTGGTATGTGTAATCGATCCCTTTCCAACCCCTTTTACTGAGGAAATATTAGAGGGAGTAGCTGGGTGCAAAATCTATTCCTTCATAGATGGATTCTCAGGATATCATCAAGTTATAATTGCAAAGGAGGACCAAGAAAAGAAAACTTTCGCCACTGAATGGGGAATATTTTCCTACATGGTCATTTCATTTGGACTGAAGAATGTGCATGTTTTGTTTTCATGCATTGTTGTATAGACATTTCAAAACTTCATTCATAAGTTTCTACAAGTCTACCTTGATGACTGGAAAGTGTATGGAATAGTGAAATACCATTGTGAAAATTTGAGGGTGATGTTTAAGAGATTTAGACAATTGAGTATATCCCTCAACATTAGAAATTTTTTTTTTCTACTCTATTTGGGACCCTCTTGGGGCATATTATATGTAAGGAAGGTTTTCTGGTGGATCCCGCAAAAGTTGATGTTATTATGGAATTGGGGGAGCCTACCAGTCAAAGTGCAGTGCATGGATTCCTTGGAGATATGGGTTATTACCGGAAATTCATTAAGGGGTATGCCAAGATCATCATGCCATTAGAAGAGTTACTAAAACACAAGAGTTTCTTTCACTGGGGAGAGGCGTAATAGACGTCATTTGACACTTTGAAGGATATGCTTGTCACTGCACCCATTTTACTCTTTCCTTCTTAGGATAAACCTTTCCATGTGCATGTTTATGCCTCAAGGAAAACCATTGGAGTAGTGCTAGCACAACCTGGTGAGGGGATTTTTTATCATCCCCTTTGTTTTGCAAGTAGGAAGTTGACACCAGAAGAGAAAAACTATACTACTACTGAGTGTGAAGCACTATCAATGATTTATGCGCTGCATAAGTTCAGGCACTAACTTTTGGCAACACCCTTTATATTTTACATAGATCACATGGCATTGAAGTACTTAGTTAACAAGCTAGTTTTACAATGGTGAATATGTAGATGGGTTTTATTGTTTTAGGTGTTCAACTTTACAGTTGTTTTGGAACTAGGTAAGAAAAATTTTGGACCTAACCATTTATCAAGAATAGATTCAGGTTAGGATGTGTAAAGCATTAAGGATACAATGTTAGATACATAGTTGTTTAGACTATCATGCACACCCTCTGAATTGGAAGATATTTTTGTGTTTCTCAAAATGGGTATGGCACCAGAGGGAATGAAAAATTTGGAGAGGAAATAGGTAGCTATATGTGTCACACCCTACAAGGTAATTGGTGGATACTTATACAAGTTAGTTGTGATGAAGTTCTATGTTGATGTGTGTTAGAACATGAGCACATTGCAATCATGGAGGAAGCACATGGTGGGACTGCAAGAGGGAACTATGTAAGGAATGCCACTGCGTAGAATATTCTACTCACACGACTTTGGTGGGAAAGCATCTACTAGGATTGTATTGAATTTTGTAAGGCATGTGACTATTTCCAACACCTTGGCAAGCTAGGAAAAATAAATGAGATGCCCTTGAGACCTATAGCCAACGTAGAACCATTTGAAAAATGCGTAATTGATTTTGTAAGACCAATTTCACCGGTCTCACGAAGGATTGGTTTACACTATATCATTACTTACACTTATTACTTAACAAGATGGGTGGAGGTAGCATCTACAAGGGATTATAAAATTTCAACAACTGCTAGATTCTTATGGGAGAACATAATCAATATGTATGGATGTCCTTTAAGCTTAACTAGTGATAGGGGTACACATTTTTTTGAATGAAACAGTCGAGATTTTGTTGGAATAGTTCATGGTGTCCCATCATAAGAGCACCCCTTATCACCCTCAAGCGAATGGAACTTTTGAGGTATTTAACAAGATATTAAGCCACATACTGACCAAATTTTACAATTTGGGAAGACAAGATTGGGATGACAAGGTATCATTTGTTCTATGGGAATACAGGACAACCTACAAGAGATTAAAAAAGGCCACACCATTTCAATTGGTGTTTGGCATGGAGGCTATTTTACTGGTTGAATTTATGCACACGCAGGAGGGTTAGTTGATGAAAAAACAATTTAAGAGTGTATGGAGAAGTTAATGCAGCTAAACGAAAGGTGATCACTTGCTAGATGGAGTCAGAAGACTGAAAAGGCACATCAAAAAGCATGGCATGATCATCATATCAAAAACAAACAATTTGAGGTTGGGCAGATGGTTTTTTTATATGATCCCAAGTTTTGGTACCATCCTGGGAAATTCAAAGTCCATTATATGGGCCTATATTGTGTATCTTATATACTTAACTCAGGTGCTTTCTAGTTACAAGTGCTAGATGGAACATGGTTACTAGGCCATTTCAATGGGAGTAGGTTGAATCCCTACTAAAAATAATTCTTCGTTTTGTTCATAAATAAGGTAGTATTTCCATTTAGCTTATGATTCCCCTTAATGCATTTATTTTCCTCATGTTTCCATTTCTAGTTGCTTGTTCCTTTATTTTTGTGTTGTAGTTTTTGTGCACTTTGTGCGCCAATAGCCACTTATTATTTTCAAAAGGTTGTGTATGCGCAGAGGACCATACATCTATTTTTGTGTGGGGTGGATTAATGTAAAGTAAACTGTAAGTTGGTAGTGGAAGTTGTGTTTTGATGGCCCGAATTGAAGGATTAAAAAGTGTGTAGTGTGGAAGAGCGTGTGTAGAAAAGGTGGACATAAAGAGTTTGGTGTCAGGATAACTTTAAAAATACCATGTACAAAGGATCAGAAGTGTAGGAACAACATGAGGTAGGCAAGGGGAAAAATCAGATTAAGGACAGAAGGAGTGCCTTTGGTGCTGCAAGCGCGCGCATGAGGATCTTAAGTTAGTAAGGATTTTTTTGAGCCACAAGGTTGTGGAGATTTTTCACGTACGATTGGGCATGGGGGTAAGAGCGCTTAACGTTGGATTTAGTGGTAAAATCCACCTTTATTGAAAATTTACGTTGGTAGGTAGCATAACATTTATCATGGGAGATGAGCAAAAAGCTATAAGTAGAAGGTCGGGGAAATTATTGATTACCTTGCAATTATGATATAGAAGAGCTCTTGCGAACTAGGGCATTTGTGAAAAATATTTGTGCCAAGGAAAAATAAGCAAAATATGAGTGCGTGACTAGTGTGATTTGTGAACCAGAGTGGAAGAATTACACGAGAATAGGGAAGAAGGATTTGGGATATTTCGTCATCTTTTGGAAGGGTTGTCTAGGTTAGGGTTTTGTAACTAGGGCGTGAGAGTAAAGGGATTTTTTTGTGAAGGTAAGCAATAGATTTGAGAAGAGAAAGGAAGAGGAGTAAGAAAAAGTTTTTTTTTAGTAACCCAACAAGAATATGGCACTAAAGAAGGCAACCATTTCACTGAATAAGGGCAAGGGAAAGATCAAGGGGAAATAGGTTATTTTCACTAGTTTCAATGAGGAGTGGTATACGGAGATGAATTACCTAGATGGCATGTTTCTCATAAAGGAGTGGGTATCCCATGTAAGGCAGAAGGTGGTAAGTGATTACAACCATCACACAAACACCATAAAGAAGGAGATGACATTAGAACTGGTTCGCTTGATAGGAAAACAGACACTAGAAGGAATTCCAATC
The DNA here is from genome assembly GCA_019776745.2 of Taxus chinensis. Taxonomy (NCBI): domain Eukaryota; kingdom Viridiplantae; phylum Streptophyta; class Pinopsida; order Cupressales; family Taxaceae; genus Taxus; species Taxus chinensis. The sequence goes on along the minus strand of CM034154.1, from coordinate 351,083,160 downwards.
TATGATGATGAAGTAAAGGTAAAGATGGGGAAGGTCGGGTTGCTGCAACTCTATGAGTTTCACTATTTTTGCAAGCCTGAGTGACTATACTAATGGCTGATGTCATGCATACATGAGGATAATTTCTACTTCATAGGTCAGAGAATGTGAATAACTCCCCAACTGATCTCTAAGTTTACCAGTCTTATTTGCAAAGGCGATCCATTGGAGGATGACTTGGAGGACAAGGAATCCATTAAGGAGATAGTCCAGACTTATGATTATAAAAAGGGCTTACGCTACTTCAATATCTCATATATCTTGAACCCAATGATGAGGATGGACGTGTGCATGGTATCCAAGATGAATGAGCATGAGAGGTGGACATAGATAAACAAGGCTTGGTTGAATGTCTGCCTAAAAAATTTCAGAAGGAACCATCTATAACATGTTTTCCTTCATTTCAAAAGAAATCATCAGTACCGCATGTGAACGAGAGAAGATCATGTTTGGCAATGACCTCCTCACCATCATCTCCTCAAAAATTAGAGTGCCCAATGGGCCAGAAAATGTTTTATGGGAGTACCCAGATGAAGACCCTTCCCCCATGAAAATATTTTAGAAGTACACTTATGATACCATAATAGTCACCCACAAGGAATGCCTAGAAAAAAGGTACAATTGAATGCACGATGTGTTCAAGGTTGAGTAGAGGATACCCAAACAATTTCTAGTGCTAGTGCAAGGAGAAGTTGATTTTTTTTTATACCAACACTTTTACATTGGCAAGTTCACTCTGTCATAAGGGACCAAGAGCCCATGGTGTGAACTATCATTCTCCTTCACTACACAATATTTCCAAGCCGAGGTAAATCACTTCACGGAGGACAAAAGACTAAGGTTCGACTGCAGCAAGGTAGACCAAAACCACCACAAGCTGCACAAAAAGATAGTATACCCCAAGAAGCATGCTTATGTGGAGAATTATGTCTCTCATGAGGTGCACATGATAAAACTTGTGATGTTTCCAATTGTTGGAAGGACCGCGGTGAGGGTACACCTATGCATTAGGCCCAAGTATGAGAAATGTGCCTAGATAAAGAATTGTCTCCATCCCAGAAGACCCCACCACAAGGAATAAGGTCACACTGAGGAAGAGGGAGAGAGAGGAGACCCTTGAGAAAAAGGCATCAAGTGCATAAACAACACAATTGATAGGTGCACATGAGTTAGGTGCAAGGAGAAGCACATATTCATGAAGGAAGAAGCCCCCCATTAAAGAAAAATAAAAGATAACTAAAGAGGAGCCACCAGAACCAGAATCACCCCCTTCAGAAGAAGATTCTCTAACAAGGAAGGAGTCACGTGTTGAAGAAGAAGAGAAGGAAGAGTCTCTTATACTAGAATCACCAATTAGGAAGAAGTAGAAGGTAGCAAAGGAGGCAGACTCAGAAGGAACTGAGATCCTAGAGGCTGATAGGGGTGACAAGGATGATGAGGAGCATGAAGAGGCTCAAGACCATCCCATGTATGATGTACATGACTCAGATAAGGGAAATGAAGATAAGGATGGGGAAGAAGAAGGTGCTCAAAGAAAGGGGGAAGTGAGGAGGTGAAGATTGAGGATCAAAGGACCCCAAGCCTCACCAAGGATTAGATAGAGGATGTCGTAGGAAGGGAGGTAACGGACATAATAAAGGACTTGATGGAAAATGAGGTGGAGCAAAACACTGATGAAGTGCTCAAGGAGATAGAGGAGGAGAGTTTAGGGAATGAATATGGGAGCATGGGCATAGATCCCAACTTAGCAGTAATCTTTCCAAAACTAGTGTGCATAGGAGGAAATAATGTGGTAGCAGTGTCAGAGTAGGGGATGGGCTATATCAATGATCCAAACAAGGTATTACATCCATAGTATGGTACCTACACACCAACTCTTTGCATGGTCTTCATTAAAAGAAGATGGCACCTACCCTCGTACAAGGAAGATGTTATCTTGGGTGTTTGAGTCCCATATTGATGAGCCAGAATTCAAAGTCAACCAAGGGGCATTGATGAAAATACTAGAGTGTTAAAATCTCTGGTGAATGCTCAACATTTTTCTGATGAGAAATTCTGCAACGCACTCAACAAGGTGATGGTAGTGGTTGAGGTGAGACTCTTCAGGAGGAATGATAGAGTAAGAGTCTTAGAGGAGGAACTAAACAAGAACAACAAATAAATCATTGAGAAAAGCAAGGATTTCAAGTAGGAGGAGCTAAACAACGCACAACTAAGGCATGAATTGAGGGAGAAGGAAAAGGTGCATGAGGTGTATAAGAAGATTGATATGATCACAGATGCCATCATCTTGAAACACCCAGACCTATCACTACCTAAAAAAATATGATTCAACCTTGCAATGCTTGGAAGACTTGACCCGCATCCTAACCATGGAAAGGCATCTGCTAGCTTTAGAATAATGAGAAGAGGTATTGGTATGCCAGAAAGAGGAAGAGAAACAAAATATCAGGGAGACAGTCACCCAATACTCCGAACTCCTTAACATTATACAAATTGCTACGTGAATGGCTGAAGTTGTGTATGATAACTATGCTGAGAGAGACAATGTAGCAAGTATACTAGTTTCTACACATGAGGTGGGTCTAAAATAATTCCAAGAGAAGAATAAGGGGAAAAAGGAGGAGCAGGATAAAATCCTATCCAAGGTTGAAAAGAAGTTAGAAACAATCAAATCCTTATGGGGTTTGATCAAGAACTAGATTAAGGAGTTGTATCCCTAGATCACCCGTAGAATGGATGCATTAGATGACCTTAGCAAGCAGCTAGAAGGAATTGTGGATACACTGAAGGCTAAGGGAAATCAACTAAGTTTTGAGGAGGTGAGTGCCCTAGTAGGTAACCTATTACAGTAAGTGTAGGGTGAAGTGGATGCTTGGGAGAATATTGAGGCAATAGTAAGAAAGGAGTTCCCACTCCTCTTGTAGCAATAACAGATTCTTCCATTCTTCATTCTTCCATTATTTACATTTTCATTCAATTTGTTTGAGTTCCACCATTCATTATTCTTTTAAGGGGCAATATGTTTCTGAGGACAGATAACACGCTTAGTGTGGGGTGATGTTGGGCCCTAAATTGTTGGCTGAGTACCAAAAGGCACATGCGTGCAGGACCAATAAAGAGAAGGGAGCACAGGGAGAAACACGCATGACAAATAGGTTTAAGAAGGGTTTAGGAGAGACTAGGGTGCGTGTAGGGAGACAGTACACAGGATCTAAGGACTTATCCATATTCAGTATTCTAGAGGTACTTGAGGAAAAACATGACCCAACTAGGCATGCTAAGTGGATGAGGTGCCAGCCTGGAGACTTGGTGGTCAAGAAAAGGATATCCCATGTAGGGTATATTCCTAGGAAGACATCATTACAGAAATTAGAGAGCTCAAAACAAGATAAGCATTCACTACTGAAGGATCACATGGAAAATTGGCATGTGATCTACTTATGAAGGAAAGAATGGTGGTGGGTATTGGACCTATAATAAGAGATGCTCAGGTAGAAGAAGAGACCCCAAGATATATATGGATAGACATATAGCATGGGAAAAGTGATGTTATGTAAAAACTATTAGGAATCCCTAGGGTTGGGGGTTTTCATTATAAATTTGCAAGAATGTCATCATATCTAGGGATGGGTCTATAAAATTTATGTAATATGGGAGGCATAGCTAGGAATCCTGATATATAAGTTAGATATTTGTTTTAACATATATTGTATGGGTCGGATCTCTAAAAATTATTGTATTTGACTTGGCATGGCCTTTTGAATGTAATGTGGTTATTTAGCACTCTTGATCAATATATATATATATATATATATATATATATATATATATATATATATTCTATAAATCTTGTTCATGGGTAAAAACCCTAGTATCATTTCTTCATATTATGAATTAGATGTGTTCTTCATAATCTATGTTGTGTTTTTTCTCTCATTTTCATGCATGGGTATAAGGATATGGTATCTCATGTTGTGATTTTACATGAATATCTACTTTTCTATAACTAATCCTCTAACAATGGCAAGATATTTTCACAATACTCACATAAAGGAGGGGCTCGGAAACTGCACGTGCCTCAAGTGAGTGCCCAGCTACCACTAGGTGATAGGTCAATGCGCATGGGGTTAGAAGTTAGCAAGTGGATAAAAATGACTACATCTTGGTGGTACGCAATACAGAATGTTCCTGGTTCTGATATGTGGTAAGCACGTCACATTGCAAAGAGATTTAACATGGGGCCAAATATTCAGACAACTAAGACATGTGTTAGTTTCAACTAGATGGTACCACAACCTTGGCTTCCATTGAGACACATTAGAGATGTTGGATTCATATCACAATATGCCCCTTTGTATATGATAATATTACCTTGCCATCTTACCATTACATAGGCGGCATGGGCTACAAAGGTTATGCCACCTCCTGAGGAAGATAGTGATGATGATGAAGATGACGATGAGGATGGTGATGATGGGTTTGATGGTTAGGGCCATGATGGTGGTGATGGATAGGTTACCCTACCATTATAGTGATAGCCATAAAGGAATATATCAATGGCTAGAGAGATGCAGATGCCTCGAATGGGCATTCCAGCAAGTATATAGGTTCCTTTACAACATGTGTCAGTACAGGTAATAGCACCACAGAGTCCTCCCCTAGGAGGTGTACCATAGAGGCCGATGCCTAGTCCACCGAGAGGTGGTGGTGGAGATGGAGATGGAGATGGAGGGGGTGGCGACGGTGGGTAGATAGTTGTGTTACACTAGGTCATAGTCATTCAACTCCAGGTAATGGCCGAGAGGGATCAGCCCATGTCTTAATTATAGGTTGTCACATCTGAGCATGATCAAGCCAAAGCACAGGTGGGTCATAGAGGATATGTTGTTACTTGGTTTTATTAGGTCTAGTAGCTAGTTTCCTAGAGTTCACAAATTATGAGTTTATTATAGCAATCACAGACACATATACATACCATTACTATAGAGAGGGACCAAATTACCATCAAGATGATAGTAGGTCAGGCCGAGCTAGTGAGATTATAGGTAGAGGTGGCTTCATCCTGGTGGAATGATGGAGCTATCATGAGACCACAGCTATACATGGACTTAGCTATGGCCAATGACAAGTCTTACTACTATAAGGCCTTAAAAGAGTACCCATATTTAGTGAGCATCTAATGGGTAGATCACAGAGGTCACAAAGACTAGAGGAATCGGTGATATCTTTAGAGCAGCCACAACATCCCTAGAGATGGGGGAAGACAAGAGAGTAGAGTACATAGGTGATGCACCATCTGCTAGATCATAGGCCTCCGAGTCACCATGAGGGATCGAGTCATACATGACTCTTTTTTTATTATACACATATGCATTTATTTCTGATGTACTCCTTTTATGAAGGCTCATTTTTTATCAATGATGTATGATGTATCAGTTTTGATCATGCCTCATTATGAAGGCTTACTTTGATGCATGCCTATGATGGTAGATTTTACATCCAGATGATGCATACCTGGAGACACATATGTATATGGACATTTTATTTTGACATGTATGATGATTATGATGATAATTGGACTCTATAATATGATGTTGTTGTATATGTATCACATGTTTTTGATTTATGATATATCCTTAGATGATATAATTTGTTTTGTACATGAGATGATTTTGATTAGTCCACATGATGATTTGTATGATATTTTTGTAGGGGGATATATTTTGATATTTTTGATCCCTCTTGCCCCAGTGATGATACAATATGTGATGATTATCTTAGCATAAATGTATGATGTATACTCAACATTTTATTTTTATATAATGTGTAGATGATGTTAGATGTGATTATATAGATGGAAATATGATGATGTGATGATATAGATGGAGATATGATGATGTGATAACAAAATAATGTACGAGTAACGAACAAACAAGCACAAAAAAATGTTAACAAATCTACCAAATATACACATTAAGTAACTTAATAAACACAACTATGTATAATTATTCACAAGCATGCAAAAACACGCTCCATATGTACAAATAAGAATGAATCTAATCTAAGCAAGAAAAGATCAATCTTTTAAGCAACACGCTATACAAATGTATAAGCAAGTAAAACTATACAAACAATGTACACACAAACAAACAAAGTAGGAAACAAAGCAAGTAAACCACTACTTTGTTTTTATAGGATTGTTTTCAACCTATTCTGTATTGTTTTTGGGAGTTGTGCGAAATAATTTTCTATTATTTTTTTATTTTCTAGTTTTCTAATGTTTTGGGTTTTTCAAATCTTATTTGAATGGTTTTTGTGATTTTCAACATATTTTAATGTTTTTGGTGATTTTGAACAGTTTTCTAAAGCTATTTATAGGAAATTACGAAAAATAAATGCCCCCAGCGTTAGCTGGGAATAAAAAAGGGAAGATGCCACTTGTTATAGACAAGAATTTGAATGTTTGAAATTTCCCCCGGTGTTAGATGGGAACATACAAAGGCAATCCCTTCACCGATTTACAAGAGGAGAAACAGTCAAATCAAGGCTTTGACAGGATAGGCTCACAAGGAATCTTGGGTGTAGGTGCGGAACTAGCTCTAAGCTAAGTAAAGGTACCCTCTAGATGTAAGATGCTTGTGAACAATGAATCCTCCCAATGTGCCATAAACTAGTTTTAACCGAGGGAATTATCCAAAGTGTCACAATTGTGTGGTTTTCACAATTGAATGACATGTTTTCTCTTTTTCAATTTTTTTGTTTTTTTCATATTTTTTTACTTTTTTGGTTGCTTTCTTATTTTTGCACCATGTTTAAGCATCGAACTGCTTGAGGTGTATGGCATTCATGGGCTCTCATAGATCATATCCATCAGGATGGGAAATTTTGTATGCTCTTGACCCGAATTTTGTCATAATGACATGGGGTCCTAACCAATGATGTTCAAACTTACCTTTATTTTCTCTTTCTACCCTTGTGTTAAATTGGTTTTCCTTCAACACCAAATCTCTGACCTCAAAATAAAGAGGTATTATTCTCTTTTTATAGCTCTATGACACTCTATTCTGATACACTTTGAGATGGTTGAGTGCACAGATGCACCTTTCATCTAGGAGTTTCAGTTCTGCCAATCTAGCCACTCTGTAATCCTCGTCTTTATCTAGATAATCCCTAAGATATATTCTCAAGGAAGGTATTTTTATTTCTATGGGGATGATGGATTTCATTCCAAACACTAGGGAGTAAGGTGTCACACCAATAGAGGTGTAAATTGAGTTCCAATAAGCCCAGAGGGATGGATGAATTTGTAAATGTCAATTGCAACCTATTTTACACACCATCTTCTCCATGATTCCAGAAAGTATTTTATTAGTGGCTTCTACTTGCCTATTACCTTGAGGGTAATATGACATGGACCATTTTAATCATATCTTAAAGCACTAGTATAGATCTTTTATTGTTTTGTTCTTGAAATATTTTCCATTTTCTGTGATAATGGCGGTAGGAATGCCATAATGGTATATGAGTTGGTTCATGATGAACTTTGATATTTGAGCACCTGTAACACATTTCAATGGAACAGCCTCCACCCACTTGGTGAAATATTATGTGACCATTATAATATGGTTATGACCATCAGATGAAGGAGGGGTGAGCTTCCCTATTAGGTATAATCTCCATTTAGAGAATGGCCATGGTTTTGTGATCGGCTATAGAGGTTGTGATGGTGCATGGATGAAGTTCTCGTATTTCTGGCATAACACACACTTCTTTACATGATTGTAATAATTTATCTCCATGGTAGGAAAATAATATCCTAGCCTCAAAAATTTTTTTGCTAAAACCATCCCGTTTGTATGGGATTTGCACACTCCTTCGTGTACCTCCTTAATTACTTGTGCTTACTCTACTACATCTGAACAATGCAATAGTTTTCCATCATAGCCATAGCAATAGAGGGTGCCTCCTAAGAGGGTATAATGGGCTATTTTATAGATTAGGCTATATTTTTTAGAATAGGTGGTATTGGAAAGAAAGGTACTACTTTGGAGGTAGTTAAATATGGGCTCATACCATGGGGGAAAAGGGACCAACAACCTCACATGCGAGGTAAGATTCCAACATGTCATATATAGGTTGAGGTAGATTTTCAACAAAAAATGGCATATCATTGCTTTCTGGTGGAATCCATAGCATAGAACCCTTTGTTTTCATTGTATATGCAGATCATTTTTGTGCCCTTGGAATTTTTTCAAAGGTGATGTGCACAAAATATTCTTTTAGAGTTTCCACCAATTTTTTATATCTGATGATTTTGTCATCCTTGACTTTATACTCATCGTTGACTTGCTTGATAATCAGTTGTGAGTCACCAACGACTTTAAGATGGTGGATATTGTATTTTATATCTAGCTTCATCCCAACAATGAGTGCTTCATATTCTATAGTGTTATTTGTGCATGGAAACCCAAGACTGAAATCTTGAGGTATGGGGTCTCCTGTAGGAGTGATTAGCAGTACACCTGCCCCCGAAGCATGGAAATTAAAGAATCCGTCAAAGTGTACTTGCCATATGACATATTCTTCAATGTACATTAATGATGTGTCTGGTAAGTCCAAACACACAAGCTCTGTTCCAAGTAAGGGTGCCTCTGTCATTTGGTCTATGAGCACATGTCCTTTTACTGAATTTTGGTGTATATACTCAATATCAAATTTATTGAGTAGGATGATCCAATTAGCCATCCTACTAGTAAGGGTGGGTTTTGACAATAAGTATTTTAGTGGATCAACCTTGGATATAATCTTGGTTTTATTATTTAACATATAATAACGTAGTTTCTGAAAGGTAAAAACAAAGGCTAAACAAGCTTTTTCAATTTTGGGATAGTTGAGCTCTTATGCAATTAGATTACGGCTAAGATAGTACACTAATTTTTCTTTCTAGCTTAGGTCATACTAGTAAAGTAAGGTTCTAATAGCAAATTGGGTTGTAGATATTTATAAAAAAAAGTGCCTCACCTGGGGTTGGCAACATGAGAACTGGTGGATTCGCCAAGTATTTCTTGATCAAAGCAAAGGCTTGTTGTTGCTCTAGTCCCCAAATGAAATCAACATCCTTTTTTATCAAATGGGTGAAGGAGTGACATTTGTCAACAAGTTGTGAGATAAAGCAGCGGATGGCTTGTATTTTCCCTTGTAAACTATGTAATTGCTTAATGTTCTTGGGTGGAGGCATTTCGGTAATGGTCGTCACTTTTGCAGGGTCTACCTTAATCCCATGTTTTGATACAATGAATCCCAATAGCTTCCCTGATAACACTCCAAAAACACACTTCTTTATATTAACCTTACTTTATATTCCCAGAGACGCTCAAACATGTGCCTCAAGACCTTAGCATGGTCTTCTCTTGTCTTTGATTTTCCTAGGATATCATTACATAGTCCTCCATGATGTCCCATATTGAATATTACAGTCATTTCCCTTTGATAATTTTTTCTGGCAGTTCTTAAGGTGTAAGGGCATTACTTGATAATAGAATATTCCCCAAGGTATTTTAAAGGTAGTCTTATGAAGATCCTCTTTTGCTATTTTGATTTGGTTGTAGCTAGAAAAGTCATCCATAAGAGACATCATTTTGTAACCTTCAGTTGAATCGAAAATCATGTGAATGTTGGTCAAAGGAAAATCATCTTTAGGACACACCTTATTGATGTCTTGAAAGTCAATGCATATTTTGATTCCATTAGGTTTATTTTGAAGTAGAACTATTTTTGATATCCACTCTGAGTATTCAATGGGTCTAATAAACCCTGCTGCTAACAGTCTCTCTAACTCTTCTTTGACCAGAAGGGCCACTTGTGGATCTAGTTTATGTAGCTTTTATTTAATGGGATTTGCATCTAGATGCACAACCAAGTTGTGTACCACCAATGATAGATCTAACCCTGGCATGTCCACATAAGACTGTGTGAATATGTCCATAAATTCTCTAAGAAGTAAAGTGAACATTTTCTATTCTTGTGCCAAAAGCAAATCCCCCAACTTGACTATCTTTGGTTTTTATTCTCTTCCAATATTAACATCAATAGTCTCTTCCACAAGAATTTTTGACATATCATTCATATGTTTAGGATTGGGAGGAAGGTTGAGATATTCCTCTAAGGGTGTCTCAATGATATTTTCACCCTCAACATGGTCACTTATTTTTTCCATTGATTTTTTTTTTTGGTCGGCCAGTGCCTCAAAGAGGTTTTCATTGTGTGACTTGGACTTATATTTTTTTTTAGGCTTTATAGAGGAAATTTTTCCCTTTATTTTCTTAGATTTTGCTAACCATGAAGCTCAACCTCCTCTCTAAAGTATGTGCAGGTATCCAATTCAATGAAAAACCCCTTCTTGTGATCTCCAATAGGAATAGTGTCTCGTATGCCCATAAATTTTGTAATAGCCTCATCATTCTCAAAGAGATCCAGGGGCACGTGATGTTTTTGGTCCTAATCGATAAGGGTAGGGTATACAATGTCAAAATTTGGATTAGCAGGGGTTATGGTAAGGATATCAGTATCCATGAATAGGTTTGTAGAGGTAAGAACCCTGTATTGGCTATTGTGGCAATCTATGTTACTATCCAAATAAATAGAGCTATCCTCGCTCTCAAAGAAGGTAGAATCTTCATCCATGGGGTGAGATCCTTAGGGTCGAATGTCGACACCATATCTCTCTATTTTGAAATGTGGAAGTGATTCTGGCTCCCTTATCCCTTGTTCAAATTTTACACATCCAAGTCCTTTGTAACCCATGGAGTACATCATTCTACTAGACTTTGAGTATTCCATATTTTGAATACAAGTAGGCTCGGTGTCTGTGAGGAGCCAAATTATAGGAGGGTCCAGTAATTTCTCTTCTATAAGTAGACCTCCAAGTAAGAATGTACCAATTGTTTGTTCATCTCGAGGTTGTTTGAAGTGGTAGTTGGGTTTGCCTCTTGTTCTAGGTGACAAGGATAGATATGAGACTAGGAGGACCTGTTAAATATTATATTCTCCACAACCGTACTCAATAATTTTCATATCCCATGAATCGAAGGGAGAGGTATATGTAGCAGCATCACAAGTGCAAGAACTTAAAGAGTCTAAATCAACCTGTGACTCAAAACCTTCATACTGAAGGGGGACAGAAATATCAGCGGAGGGACATTCGTATGCATTCCTTCACACAAATCTATTGAGAGCGCTATAGTGGGCGAATGGTTATGGATCTCCTTGAATAGTAATAGTGTGTCCCTCATGTCTCAATTTGATACATTGGTGAAATTTTGATGGTATGGCCTACATGGCATGAATCTATGAGTGAACAAGAATCATATTATATGGAAACTCTAGGTCTAAGACATGAAACTTCACGTTGTGGAAAGTGGGCCCTACTTCCATCGGTAGTGTAATTGTAAAATTTAATTCTCATTCCACGTTGTCTTAAGCAGTTATGGTGATAATCTGGGACTCTAGATATTCTTCTGTGTCCCAACTGGTTAATTAGTTTCAACATGAATATGTTTAAATTTGACTCATTATCCACAAACACCCTCTTTATCTTTCGATGAGTAATGAATACTTCTATGTAAAGAGGAAGGTTATGTGTATGATCTTCATTAGGGATTTCCTTGTGGTTGAATGCAATGTGCTCACTTGGTGCAATATTTGACACCACATCATGTAGGTGTGAAGGATCTACTTCAATTGACACTCCTGACCCCTAGAGAGTTTTTTAAAGGATTGCCTTATGTACATTTGATATTTTAAGAAGATCTAAGACTGAAACATTAGCATATGTATTCTCAAGTTGGTCTATGATAGTGTATTGACTATCCTGAGGGGTAGACAAATGAGCTTATGGAATCATGAGATGAGCACACCTTGTTACCACAACGTAATCTCTACCCTTGATACTAATGGTATTAACACACTCATCAGAAGAACAAACACATCCAATAAGTGATTCATATTGATTGTTATCATTTTTGGTATAAACATAGTTATTTATATATTTGGGAAGACTCTCCCTAATTAGGATTTTTCTCACCTGGTTTACCATGTTTTGGGAAAGGCTCCTTGAATATTCCCATTTTTTGATTTGGCATTTGATTTGATTCTGGTGAATCAACTTCTATCTCCCCACTATCAATAAGATCTTGGATGAAGTGGCATAGTCTTAAACATTTGTCCGTTTTATGTCCTTTTACATGATGAAAATCACAATACTCATGCTCTTTATAGCATGAAGGTTTAGGATCATTTTCATTAAAGGGTTTCATTGTGGGATATGTAACCATGTTCACTACATCTAGTTGTTTTAAGATTGTGGACAATGAGTCCATCAAGGGAGTAAATTCTCTTCATTTAACTAGTGGTTTGATTGGCCCTTTGGTCATTTTAAAAGGTGGAACAACTTGGACAGCTTGTATGCATTTAGAATCCATGATTCCATCGCCTATGACATTATTGTTTTTATTAAATATTTTGGGCTTATCCATAGGTTTGGAAGATTTATTTTCTTTTGAAAATGTTTTGAGTGTCCATTTTACTATTAGAGAATTTTCTATTTGTGTGCCCTTCTCACTAACCTCTTCAAATTTTCAAACGCAATGCATCTATAAATGAAAGGAAATGTCTAGATTTAGGTTTGGTATAAAGATTCTAACAAGTTTTTTTTTCAGGGATCGAACAAGGAAAATGGCTAGCTATCCCCTGCCATCTTTGTAGGAAACTTGTAAAGGTTTTGTTTGGTTTTTGTTTGGCATTATAGAAGTCTGACATGGTTATATTGCTTTCCACATTAAAAGAGAAATGTTCACACAAATATTTTCACTAGTTTGAGCCATGTGAAGATAGACCCCCGAGGTAAACGAATGAACCAATCTAGTGCTTGTCCCTCCTAGACTTTTTGGAAATAGTTATATGAGGTAGTTATCGTTGTAGGCCACTTCTTGGATATGCCATGTAAAAATATTTTACATGATCTCATGGATCACAATTTCCTTTATATTTTTCAAACTTTGGGATGTCAAATTTCTTAGGAAAGGGTTGGAGCATCATAGCCTTATCAAATGGATAAGGGCATAGCTCTTTGTATTGATACTTTTTGTTATGCCCCATGTTGCTTTCTTGAAGACTTGTAAGCCTTGGTTTCATAGATTATATCTTCTTATGTAATAATTTTTTCCTTAGTGGGGGAGGCTAGCATATACACGTGACTATTTTTTGACATTTCTCCCTCTTAATATTTTGTGTGAAACTCATTATTTCTAACCTTAGTTTTTTTCTGATGCATGTTTTTATTTGTCTCTTTTTGCACATGGGATGCTAAGAAGGCTAATTGTTGACTAAGGTTTTGAATTTGTTGTTGTATAGTGATTTCTTCATTTGGAGGTTCCTCTTCATTTTTTCCATTTTTCATGTTCCACTCTTATCCTACATGGAATTCTTATGAGTGGCATTTTAAAACCACCCATATTGTCATGTTGAGTGTTTGAGGTGGAAGATTTTCCATATCCCAAAATGTTATCCATATTAATGAATGGGTGTTCTTCCTCATTATTTATAGCTAGAATAGTTTTATGTTTAGTTTGCATTCTAGCACATAATTCCACAACTCTTGTGAGTACTCTATATTTTTTTAGAAAGAGGAACTCATCTAATTGGGTTGAGGTCAAATTCGAACTCTGCGTGTGGTGATCCCAATTCATCACCACTATGGTCGACCATCTCCTTTTCTTCCTTTTCTATGGAGAAGAGAGGTCCTAGATCATTACTAATAAAGGGATTTGACCCTTGTTTTGGTCAATGTTTCCCATGTTTGTCTCTTAGCTCCTATTCTTGTTATGGGGGCCATAAAAAATGAGGATTTCACTAAGGTGTTTTTGTTAATTTGTCTAAGGGTACAATCAAACCTAAGTAAAGACTTAGAATGAGATTTTTACTAAGGTCGCACAAAGAATGTCAATTATCCAAAGAATAATGAATGTCAATAAATAAAGGGATCACAGTGATTAACCTAAATAGATAAGTCAAAGTGATGAATAGTCGTAAGACACAATCACATAAGATTTGTTTTAAACCAATCAATCAATCAAGTACTTCCTAAGTTGTTTTCAAATGGTAGTTTGATGTTTAAAATGAATCAACGAAATTTCACCACTTATGTCAAGTTCAAGAACAAAACAATGCATAAGTAATAACAAAAGGTTGATATGATTTTCAAACAAAGTATGCTTAAAGAGAGTTTAAATCTAAGAAAGACCTAAATTCCAAAAAGAGGGGGGTTATGAATATGAACAATGTAAAAAATACCACTAAGATACATTAACCAAACTCTAAGGAAAAGTAAGTTACTAGTATCAAAATAATATTAGTACGATGTGCAAACAGGTAACAATAAAACCTTTCAAAATTAAGGTAATGTTTGAAATGAAACCAAGGCAAAAGTATACCAAGGAAGTGTTAATATGCGCATGTAGTGTAACATTACAATATGGACACTTAGGCCAAGTTTTCAAGAAACATGACGTAAGTATCGAAATTATGGCGATACGATACATTAAATGTAACATCTTCACTTAGGTATGTAACACTTAAAAGTGAAGAATCAAGCTTAACTACAATGATCAATCTTGACTTAGGTATCTAGATCAAATGGATATAAAGATGTAAAAACATACCCACACAATTTCAGACATTTACCATAACTTAGACAAAAACATGGATGAGTGTAGATGGACATAAAAGTGGTTAACAAAATCGATTGATAATACACGTATGTTTGGTCTCCTTTTGATCAACAAATTGTTCAAAATAAAGCAAAAGGAAGTAGATCAAATGGGGTTGAAAAGTTTTTTTCCTCACTTCAACGAAGTTTCACCCCACCTTATGGCAAGTGAAAAACCAAGTAAAAGTAATGCTTCAAAAATTTCATGGTGAATGATGCGTAGTTTGAACTTTGATTGACTCTCCCTTTGTTTGATAAAAAAAAATTCAACTCCAAAAAATTTCTCCCTTTGTGAAGGCTCTAAAAAAAAATTAGTTTGGTACAAATAAGTTGGCTCCAAGTCAAGATAGATTCCTAGGTGGTTCACTCAACTAGGTGTCACAAGTTATCTAATACAAGCTTGATTTACCAAGAAATTCACACTAACTAATCTTGAGTTATCTCGGCTTTAATTTACCCCCTTCAATTTTAGTGAGAAATTAATGTGTTCATCGTGTACACTCGGTGATACGGATAAAACTACTTGACTCTAACTCACAAAGGTAAAACTAGTCAGCTAGGTGAGCGGAGCACTTCCCATTTCATCCACAAGGTTCCCTCTTGCATGGAAATAGTTTGGGGTTCCTAGGACCACCCCCATTGTTTAGAGCTTAAAGCTCATGCCAAAGTGGTTATGTCCTAGTTAAGAGGACGAGGCGTACCTTTATCCGAACCTACATATACAGTGTGATGAATGTGGTGTGTTTTTTATCATTTAGACTTAATGTGGTTTAGTCATTCACCATTTGGTAACCTGCAATTGCACGTGTATTAGTAGTTTTGTGTTTTGAACCTCCTTTCTTGGACAAGTGAATTAGGTCCTGCACACAAAAGATTAGTAATTTTCCAAAAACATCAAAATATCATGAAAAAGTGTTTTTTTAATTTGTTTTTAATTCTCAAGATCACCTAAAAGGTGCAAGGGAAGATCATACACAACGTGAAAACCCAACTATAATAAGAAATGGAAAACACTTGTGAAATTAAAGTGCAAGATAGTTTGTTTTAATCAATTTTGATATTCATTCCCTTAGCAAATAAGTATAATGATACATTTTCCAAAGCATAGGAAAGATATAAAAAACATTTATGATTCCCATGATCTCCTAAAAGGTGCGAGGGAAGATCATACGTAACTCTAATATCATAGAAAAACATGAAACATCCATTAACTTTAAACAAAACAAATTAGTAAAAATCATGTAAATATACCCTGTAAAATAGAAGTTAATCTTAAATAAACATGCAAGGAGTTCAGCACATCAATTTGTTCACAAGCCTTTGCAAATTTTAAAGTAGACCTCAAATCTGTGTTATGACGCACATGTGGCACCCTTTTCAAAGTTTGTGTGCATAGATCATGGATGTGTATGTGCACACTTTAAAAATGATAGAGACGTTCACGTCAAATCCAGATGAGCACATGTGCACCCGGTTTTGTGTTGTGCATGGATATGGATGTTTACACACTTCTACAAAGAAAATGATTAGAGATCATGTACCACGCATCCAGGATGCTTTGTATGTTGGTTTTTTCCTAATGCACGCACCTATATGACAGATTCAAAATGTAAGAAAAGGCTTTTACATGGAAGATGTGTACACACAGATGTGGATGCCTTTTAGTGCATAGTGTTTAAGAATATGTAGGGGACAAATAAAATGTAAGACTCTACTCATATATCAAGGGAATAGCAGAATTTTGAACACCTCTATGTGTGCAGAATTTTGATGTGTAGTGTGCCCTGAATTTTATGTCATGTACGTGGGCTTGACTAGAACTGATAAATGAGTACTGATTAGCGACAGAATGCATACGCATTCTAGATATCAATTTGTGCAACACCCTTTTGAACACCTACTGCACAAATTTTGATGTGTAAACCAGTGCCCCTGTAAGCATTCATTTACCTATGTGTGTACTTGTCTAGATGATGTCACTAATAAAGAGTGAAAATGATGGATGCAACTTCAAAAAGATCACCATTTTTCCTGTTAGGATAAATATGGAGCTACAACGCTTCATAGTTAGGCATGATTTACACCTTACTAGTTTACATAAACCCAAAATTTGTCCGGAAAGATTTAGGGTCGCAAACCGGTGCTGCCTTTTATACAGGTAACCTTCTAACTCAGTTAGGGTAATCTCCCGATCACCAGTCAGGTTGTAAGCCGTCATCAGTACAGGATAACTCATCATTTCTAAGTTACCTGTGCGTGAAACCATCCATTTAGATAGCTTAAGGCTCATGGGAATTTAATCTAAAGAGATTTAGGCGACAGATTTCTAACACTGATTTAAAGGTTGTAAATTCAAGCTAAGGTTCCCTAATTTTTATCTTTAATAGACTTACATAAGTCAACTAGAAAAGTAGGAGCTAACCATGAAAGTAAATGTTTCAATGAGAAATAGAGAAGAAGAGCATAATCCTTTAGTTCCTGCGGCAAATATTTTAGTTAGTTCCAGAAGAAGATAAAGTAAATTACATGAAGTACATGAGATTTCATAGAGAGGAGCTAAACATGAGAAGAGTACATGTATATTATTCAGTGAGAAGACATGGTATTGATCTTATAATGTATTTCCTTTTTATTATTTTAGTCAACATGTAGTGGCTTTCATAGTATAGCAAATCATGTAGAAATGTTTCTGATTCATAAGATTCATAGGTTATTGTGAGATCTTGGAGAACATATTGCTCATAATCTCACAAGACAAGCATGCACATATTTTAACCTAAATTATATTAGCAGACCCATGATATCCTAAGATGACATATTGTTGACCTGAAAAATATAAGTCTAATCTCAAATTGTAAGTGCAAGGATTGTCACATCATGTTCACAAGCTTTTGATGCAAGTTTGAAGGTAGAGACTCAAATTCTTGAGCGCATGGTTCCAGTTTCAGTGTGTAGAACCTTCTATGGATGTGTACTTGCACTTCTGCAAATTGACAGTACAGTTAGAGCTTGAGTTACATGTGGAAGCATTCAGGTTAGCTTTTCAGTATGTAAGATTTTTGGTGTTTCATAGGCATGGTTGTAGTGCACTCAAGTAGATCTGGTTAGAGATCCGGAGGAGACACAATTAGTGGTATAGAGGTATGGTTTAGTGTACTCAAGAAGATCTGGTTGGAGATCTGGGAGGAATAGATACTCTTGTAGGAGATATTTCATGTACTCTTGTGTAGAATATTTGGTTTGTAATCTCTTGTTCTATTATATATATGAGATCTCTATCTTTGGTCGATGTAACCCACATTGGGTACACCATTAGTACATGTTGTGTTATGTGTGTGTATTTTTGTGTGATTTGGATTATTCTTGTTTATAGTTCCACCTGCTGTAGATTTTTTGGGGACTGTTAGATCTTATTTGCATGTTTTGGATTTAGATAACGTCTAAATACGGAATTTTGACATATGCAACTTCAAAAATCTCAATTTTTTCCTAATTTAGCTCAAATCCAATGACAACCCATCACAATAAACCCCATAAAAGAGACTCGATGCATATAAAGTTAGTGAAATAACCTAAGAATTCTAACCTATTTCACATGTGCATGATTTGGGTTAGCAAAACTTGAGAAAAACTAGTAAAACTCATGAAAATCAAAGAGACTATGAATCCATCCCACTAGGCGTGTCATATCTATCAATGTATTAGTTAACTATGCTAAGAGAATTGAAACTAACACCTTAATAGTTCCAAAACAAAACTAGCTACACAAAGATCATCATGCTAAGATCTTAAAGAGACTAACTACCAACATTATGCATTAGAACTTTGAAGGAAAATCAAACTAATATGTTAAGCATTTAACCTCTACTCTTTAGATTGCAACTACAAATGAACCTAGATAAATCCATGGTAATCAAAGTTGATGGTTAGATCTTCAAGGGTTTGAGAATGGAGGATCATCAATACATGGCTACAAGACCATTTTGATTCCCTCCATATGACTCAAAAGCTTGGATGGATGAAATGCAAGATGAAGATACCTAGCTCAACACTAATGGAATATGCTCAAAGATGAAAATTCTTATAGTTTAAGTTATATGCATGCATAGGTGTAAGAAGAAATGTGGGAGGATGGTTCTTTATATAACCCTCTGGTTTGAATAAGTTTTGCATCCTATTGTATGTGGGATAATAGAAAAGCTAGGTTAGTAATGGATAAGCATTGTTTAGAGTGGTTGAGTTTGTTTTATGAGAGTTTAATTTGTCCTTTAGTGACTCATGGGAATTGAGGAGGGTGCATTAATTAAATCAAAGTGATTAATTAATAGGGATGTGCAAGCTTATAGAAGATTTTTAGAAGAAAGTTAGCATGATCTAAGCTATGAGAGGAATTTAATCAAATAAATGACAATTTATTAATCTAATAGAAGAGAGAGTTAATTAATTAGAAATAATTAATTAATTTAGATAGAAAGGGGGACTAATTAATGGAAGCTCGTTAATCAGCATTTTTTTATTGATATAAGAGTTAACTAATTAGCATAATGTAATTAATTAACGGGGATAGAAGAGAAAAGGTGCATTATTAACGATATGTCGTCAATTTTACGATATATCGTCAATTTGCAGGAAAAGGCTGCAATTAGTGCAATTTAAATATTTAAATTTCTTGATCCAAATTATAGGTGTCTAAAGATCAATTTGCTTTTTCTGATTTCCAGATTTGGGGCATAGATTTAGGGAATACCACTTATGGAGAACCCTCTTCCCACATAAAAGTTACATCATAAATCCTTTTCCCATGTCGACATTAGGTTTTTTGAGTTCCTTTCAACCATACTTTCCCTCATGGTATTTTGGTATAACTAACTATCGTTGGTTATATGCTAACATCCATTTGGGTTGCATGTGCCTTACATTACTTGGGTCCCCTTCTTGTTTACCTCCAATGTGGTCAGTGGCATTGTTTCCGCACGTTCTCCTTGATATGATGTAGCACCATTCATACCCTTTGGTCACATCTTGTTTGATCAATATCTATTATCTCATCTCATATATTACACCTTATCTATTAACTCATCTCATATATTACACCTTATCATTTTACCCATATTTCTTCTCCCACTCACCCTTCACTATCTACCTCTTTAAAACTTGTCATCTATTCCCCTTTGTGTTATCGATCCCTCGTTTGAGGGGGAGTGTTAGGAAATCAGATTATTAGTGCTCACATTTATATTTGGGTAAATAATACATGGTTAGTATATAGGCTTAATATAATTAAACCTATTATTGTAAGTGGGTTATGTGAGTTATAATCACCCCACATAAATAGGCCTGGAGATTTGTGGTTGGGATTTAGTAGTTAGAACGACTCCTAAGAAAAGGATAAGAGCATGATTATAAATATGTATATCTCTGGTTGAATTCAAGAGATAAGAATATTGAATATCATTCACCATTATTAGGTTTCTATATCTTCGATATCTCTCTGAAATCTGTTGTGTTCTCTTCATCTGGTATCACAGAATTGTCAGAATCCTTACAATAAGGTTTGTTGACTAGTGGAGGGGCAGACCTGTGATCTTCTGCCCGGGCGATGGGAGTTCAAAGAAGAATGATTTTCATTTAGAGGCATCATTACATCTCGATTTTCCTAAATAATGAGAGCTTCATTCAATTCCTACAGATATATATTATGTTTGAGCATCTAATTAGTGTGTGATAGATAGCCTTATAGTGCATCATCTATTCATTGCCTTGACTAAGTAGCATTGGATTGCACTTTACTTTATCTGGGCTTGTTTAAATTCGAGCAACATTTAAATTGGATTCAGTGTTTGACAATAATGGTGGTAGACGAGATCCTGATCCAAGTGTACATACATTCAATTGGATAGCACTGTGTATTGGTTGGATGAATTTCTATTAAGTCTCCCAGTTCACTCCAGACCAATCCAGAACTAGCGAGAAAAATATAAAGGGCAGATTAGCTATCACTCATCAAAATGCCAGTACAGTAAACTCCACCATTCTGGTATATCCCCAAGCAACATAATTGAAGACCTAATTCGACGTGTGGTCAAGAGTGAAATTCGTGTAATCACGGTCCTCCTGCATATTTACTGCTCAATGTATTTTCGCAGATGCCAACATCCTTGTATTCTCATGTACACGTGGCAATTCCAATATTATCATACATAGCGCCTCACCACCGTCTGAAGCTGAGAGTTCATGCAATTGTTTTCTACTTTAGTTTCATTTTTTTTTTGTGTAGGTCACATCTTTAGATCTAGAAAGTGGTTATTGTTTTATTTTATTTTTTTATTTCTTAAAAAAAAATCAAAAAACCAGTCGTCTAAATTGTCTATAGTATTGTGTCAAAATATTTGTCTAGTTCAATTCGATTTGATTATTTAGTTAAGTGTAAGGATTCAGTATTGATAAAAACTAGGTATGTGAGTGTCGTCCATAGTCAAATTAAAATATTTTTTTAGGTGTAGATACATATTTTTAAAATTGTGTCATTTTTATAATTAAAATTGTGTCATCTCTAATTTGATAATCCTATAATTTGTATCATCTCTATCTACACTATAATCAATGTCAATTGTTATTCAAATTTTTCAAGTCATATTGTCAAGAGTCGAAGTCAAAATTTTGTAAAAAAAAATTGTCTCACTTTGCAATAATTGGACGCATTTTCGCTTGTACGCGACGTCCACCTTATGGGATTAAATTGTTCAAAAAACCTCAAATCCAATCAATCTAAGTTAGCAACCTTTCACCAGAGGCAGGAGGTAATGGAGGTTGGAGGTCAATCAGCAACCTCGTCAGTCACCAAATATGGGGCCGCATGAAGGTTTGGTGACTTGTTTTTTCTTCAAGTTGTATGTGGTGTGTTACGCAGTGTTCCTATTTTCAATAAGTGTAAATTTCACAATTAGGTGGGAACATGATCCAATGTTCCATTTCTAGTTTTTAGTTTGAGTGTATGAGCAGAAAATTTCAAAAGAATTTCCTATTTTATTCCCTGAAGTGAATTGTGATGAGGGTTGATAATAGTAATTGGCACATCATGATGTGGTTGTAAGTAAACCACTTGAAAACATTCATTTTTGGTTTATGGTACTCCAATTGAAAACCACCATTTTTCAGTTTGTGGTTAACCATTTGAAAACCATACAATGGGTTGGTGATCATCCTGTAATAAAAATCACCAAATCATGAAATCCGGTGCAAGTACAAAGATAGGTTTTCCCCATGTTCGCAATAAGGGGGGGATGTTAGGAAATCAGTTTATTAGTTCTCACATTTATATTTGGGTAAACAATACATGGTTAGTATATAGGTTTAATATAATTAAACCTATTATTGTAAGTGGGTTACGTGAGTTATACTCACCCCACATAAATAGGCCTAGAGATTTGTGGTTGGGATTTAGTAGTTAGAATGACTCTTAAGAAAAGGAGAAGAGCATGATTATAAATATGTATGTATCTAGTTGAATTCAAGAGAGAAGAATATTAAATATCATTCGTCATTATTTGGTTTTTGTATCTCCAATCTCTCTCCGAAATCTTTTGTATTCTCTTCATGGATATCATCATCAACCTTCCATTAGTCTTCATTCTAATCTTCATCTCTCATCCTTTTTGTCTCATGGCTTACTAGCGTAAGCCACGCAATAAAAAAAGGGCAAATGTAGACACCAAAATTTGGTTTTTCTACCCTTGATTGCCTGCATGCACATTTTTCACCATGGTCCTATCTAGACCCATTTTAATTTAATTCATTTCTTTTATTTAAATTCCCATCCATTAGCCCATCACCCTTAATTATTAATTAATATTCATTAATTAACTTAAATTAGCTAAATTACCTCTAATTGTATTTCTTTGGGATGATTTTATCCCGAACCACCTAAATCCACATCCCTACGTTTTTTCTAGCTTTTATCTAACTCATATTTATCCCCTATCTACCCATGACACTTCCCTAAACAACCCTTACCCACCTACATGTTTTAAAGCACTTATCCCAATCCCTAAAATCCATATATCTTGAGTAAATTGGTGATTTTACCATCCAAAGAACGGTTGTGCGCCGTCGGCGGTGACCTAGTTGGGTCGCCATCAACCCTATAAAATTACATTCACCCCCCTCTTCCCTAGGTATGCATGTAAATATTTGAGCTTTCTTGCAACTTGCAAACTTTTTCTCGTGCCTGAGCATCCCTACAATAGTTACAAACCTCTTGGATCTCCTTTCAACTTGCTTGTATCACTCGTGAACATTCTTTATGAGATAACTATCATTTTGTGTTGTTTTATTCAGTTATTATCATATTATTGTTGTCTTGTTTGCATCTAACATTTTGTAGGACTAGATCATCTCCATAAACCTCGTTTCAGTTGTCCTTTTCATCCCTCATACTGGAAGGATGTGTTTTCAGTCCATTTCCTCTTAGATTAACTATGTCCAACTCAAGTCGTCATCAACTCTGTCAGGTCACCACCGATCCAATATTTATCTTCCTTTATACCTTTGTTTTCCAGATCCTCATATCCCTGTTACATTGTCTCAGTGTTCACCCAGTTATCAAATCTCCATGACATCATTATGTTTTTCAAATTTATCCTCTCAGTTCCCCAGTCGTCATCACCCCTACCTAGTTGTTGTCAACCAAACCCATGCTTGTAGAATCCACTACTTAGATCCTTGTTTCCTTGTACCCTTTTGTCTCTGTCAATCTCAGAGATTCTCTACAGGTGCCTACCAGTCATCACACAGCCCCAGCATCATCAGGTCTGCACTCAAAATATCCAAATCTGCATTTACAGTTGTTATTCCATACATCTTCCTTCGGTCACCGTTGACTGGACCTTTACGTCCCTGGTCACCGTCGACCCTGCCAAGTAACTTTATTTTATGTCAATTTAGAGCATATTTGTATGTGTCTTACATTTTTGTATTTTCAGTTTATATGTGCCTCAGATTCCACATATTATCTTGTTTTCTATCATTGTTTTTATCATATCTTATCAAACACGTGAGTTGGCATCTGCCAAGGAATGTAATGCTTCTTGGAGCTGACTTCATCGGGAAATCCCCCCATCTACCATCTAATCCATTTTCCTATTAGTGTCTTTGTCGTGCAGGTCATCATCTTGTAGCAGCAAGGATCCATTGTCTACTTTCCACTTGTATTAATCACATCACATCTCAAGGTACCTTAAACCCTCACATTTTGAATTTATTTAATTTCTTTAGTACTATTTCATTAACTTGAAGGGAACAATAAATTGGATCAACAGTTGATTTTTTATAATCACCTTCTCCTTATCTTGAAGACACATATAAAGTGATGTAAGTCATGTTATGGTTCAAGCATTGTATTTTTTTTATGTAGGCCCAAGTGATATTTTTGTTTTTAAAAAAATACACATGTTTTGGTTGTGCTTTAGTGTGGGTGTTACACTATGCAAAATTACAATTTCTTACCTACTAGTGCACAACATCTATACTCGTTGATGAGGAGTTTTGCTCTAGGGATTTAGATTTCAATATATATGAAAAACTTAGATCTACTTAAGCATACCTTTGTATATGATATGATGTATACCTACTAGATGATGACATAGTATATGTAAATTAGTAATGCAATTGTTTAAATAGTTTTAGGTTTACACAAAGTGTGATAACAAGAGCAAAATATGTTTGCTACAAACCCTGATGTCTTATTATGTAGTTACAAATGCCTTAATTTTGTATTTTGGGTTATTAAAAAAATGAAAAATGGATGCACCATAATTTAATATTAAATTGAAATGTGAAAATAAGATAAAATTCTAAAGATAGTTGCCAATAATGGTGGGAGAGAACTGTATGCCGGAAAAGTGACAAGCGAGTGTGGGAATCTACAGGTAACTCTTCCGCGTACCCGACCTCCTGAGGTCGTGCCGAGATAGCCGGTGGGGATTGAATATGCGTGGGATGCAGACAAACTAGTTAGGTAATCTAATGTCTTCGATATGCACTAATGGAATTCGTGAATCTAAGGCAAAGAAGGCTCTTCTAACTTGGACTGGTGTGATAGATCGATCGGCAAGGATGACTGCTCAAAGGCTCCAATCAATATTGAGCTCTGGCGTGATTCGATCTATGGGTTGTGGAATACGTGGGAAATGACCTGGGATAGTTTCATGTATGTCTCTAGATAAGGTCATATGGTGGATGGTGGAATACAATTGACTCTACGGACGATTCTCTGGCCTAGTCCAAAATTCTCTAGCTTCGTTAGCCGCTATATCTAGTAAGGACAATTGTTCGATGATGATGGGTGGAATTGGAGTGGATTGGAATACTAGTGTGCATAGGCCAGTGTTTATATCTGATTGACTTGTGGATTCGTTAGGCTGTGGGATCTGTGGATCATAACCGTAGACTCTTGGTTGTTGTGGCCCTGTTATGGTCATGTACGAAATCAAATCCTAATCCCTAGTATCCATTAATCATACACTTTCTCAAATTCTATGTTTAAGCTCAATAACTGCATGATTTTCTCGGAATACCTCACAGGTGTTAGTGCAACTTGGATTCTTAAGCTACTATCTATGTCTGTGAGAGTGTCTCATGCACCTGGCTGTGGGACCAAAGGATCACAACCAAAGGTTTGTTCTCTTTCGAACCCTTCTACAGTCATGTGAATGTTTGCCTAGGGCAATCTGTAGTTCGGTTGATTTGACCAAAACGTGTGTGCTTGGTCGTCTTCTATATTTAATCCTCTCAACTGAGAACTGATCAGTTGTAAATCTGTTGTTGTTTGGAAGACTTGTATTCTAAGGTTTTGGTCTATGTCAACTATTGCTATGATGAGGTTGGGTTGAGGCACGGTTGGCTCAAATACGTATTCCCTGGGCTCCCGGGGTCCCGTGATTGTCATATAAAACAAAATGTAAATCTAACTGCAACAAAACAAATTTTAACTATCTAAAACATATATAACTTCCATTTTTGTATTTAACTTTCTAAGAAGAAAAGCAGCTATTTAAACGTATCTAGAAATAACAACTAAATAAAAATTTAAAACAAACAAAATAACCGAGTGTAGTTATTTGTCTGTGTAATTTGTAGATTTATTCTAAATAACTTGCTTGATCTATTTGCAAGATTCTCGATCCTACCTCAGAAGTGAGGAGTGAATCATAGTTTCTCAGAAACTATCAATCCCCACAACTTCCCTGGCAATATCGAGAATAGAATTTACTGAAATGAAGCAATTAACTACTTTATTTGATATGATTCTAACTAGAACTTTGAAAGTTAAAACCTGGATTCCACAGAACAGTGGTGAATCTGATGGTGTGTGTGATCTTGTCCCCTCAGTGTGATCTCCTCGTTCTTTCGTGTTCACGTGGATCCAGAAAAGTGTGTAATGCTAGCATCGACAGAAGTAGATATTAGGACAAGGACAGCTCAAAATGCAGACTGAATATAATGCGAGTAGGAGAGGGATAGCGCAAGAGTACAGAGCTTGGCTTATGCAATTCCTAGCGGGATTTACTGCGAGTCATGCAACATAAAGCGTCCAGAACCTGAAACTATCCTGTTTGAAGAGCAAAACCTGCAACTTTAATGGCTTCCTAAGTTATTCTACTCTAATGGATTGGATAAAACAACAACACCGTTTGCACAAGCTGGATATGTGGCTTACTAACAGTTGAACAATGCTAACTAGACGTATAATGAACTAAACCAAGCACTTTAAGCAAAATGAAAGCTAAGTCTATTGCAAAGAGAAATTCAGAGACCAACTTCAGGACCATTTGCTTAAGCACAAGCCATTTATTTATAGCTTTCATTCACCCAAAAATCAAAACCAAACTGAACTCTAAAACTATAAACAATGGCCAAACACTATTCCAGGGGACCAAAAACATAAATGCAAGCCCAAGTCGGCAAGGAAAAGTTGGTGAAACATTGATCTTTACGTGAGTCACGTCAAAATGCTTTCTGGAAAACACATAAAGGACCGCTGCTCTGAGCAGGGCGGCGGTTACAGGACCGCCACCCTGATCAGGGCAGCGGTCACGAGACCGCCGCCCATACAGGGCGGCGGTTTCGTCACTGAAGAGAAAAAGGCCAAGAAAAGAGGGGAAAAAGGAAAAACAAAGGACGCGGGGGCTAAGCGGGGCATGCGGGATGTTAACGCATATTCCGAGAGCTTTTCTGGATCTTGAACACATTGCGAGGAGACCTGTATCATCATTGGGGCACTTGTTACACTGTTCCAGCAGTACAGTACCTTACAATTTTGGGTACATACATATTACCCCCTTGGAGAAGTGTTTTAGCCATGAAGAGGCGTAAAACGGTGGGTCCGAGTATGGCAGTCCCGAAATGGGAAGTTAGAAGTTATACCTGACACGTCCGTGTGTTGAAATGACGCCATCCAAAATTCCCGCTACCTGCAAAACAAAAAGAGAACTCAAGTGCAAATAGATACAATAGTTTGAAAAATAAACGCTAAGAATAACAAGGAATGAGAACGTACCATTTGTGCGGGGATAGGAACTTACCTCCATCAGCGCTCCAAACCTGTGAAAAAGTTATTTTAAAATGAAACAGAGTGCCATATATATGAAAGTGGGCCCATTTTCCTATTCATTTGTGTGAGTCGATTTGGTTGATTTTGAGCTCTGGGACCCACGGTGATGGTTTCTTGCATGAGTAGAGTCGAAACGTCCGCAGCAGGATCGTGATCATGCCTCCACGTGCGGAACACTGACCTCAGCGATCACAGGTTAGTTTTCTTCAGTTTATTATTTTTCCTCCCTTAATTTTGAAATGCTAAATACTCTGTAATGGGGGGGTAATTTTTGAAAATGCTAGGTTCAAAAGGTTCACCTAGGGGGGGCGCCTACTGGGTAGGCTTTGTTTTTAGTTAAAAAAGTCTTTTCTGGCACTTTTTAGGCCTTTTTAGGTTAAAATCCTGCGTGGGTTTTCGAACCATGACCGCCACCCTGGCCAGGGCAGAGGTTGCATGACTGCCTCCCTGTTCAGGGCAGTGGTTACACGACCGCCGCCTTTAAGGCGGCGGTTACAAAACCGCCTCCCTGCTCAGGGCGGCGGTTTTGCACAAAATGCAAAAGGAACTGATATTTGAGGTTGCATTTATATTTTTAGCATTTCTACGTGTTTTTATGACTTTCTTAGTATTGTTCGGATGCTAACTTACTCTATTTTGTGTGTTTTTGGGTGTATGCAGGCGAGAGAAGAGTACATCCGATGGAGCAGAGAGAGGGAGTGTGATTGGCTCCCAGGGGTATTAGATGCCCTTTCATAGGATGAGGAGGACACACTTCAGAGGGCTGGCATATTGTGCATATCGCACGTGCCCCATGTTGCACCATCTAGTCACATCCTTTGTGACTTATTCTCTTACTAGGATGCAGATCGGAACACCTTCCAATTGCCAGGGGTCCGTGGCAAGTGGACCATTATATTAGAGGACGTTTACCACATTCTAGGGGTCCCGATCATTGGGAGGCGACTCACTTTGGAGACAGCAAGCTCACGGGCCATTCAGCCATCTCCATGGGGTCAAAGAAGGGGGTGAGAGTTCGATCCATTCCTTCTTTACCTATCACCATATTTCGACAGGCCATCATGGGGATCCTTGCCTCGAGGTTGATCGGGGACAAGGGAGGGGACACATTGCTATACTGTTGGGCCCCTATCATTACACGGATAGAGGGGCATGGCCGGATATACGCTTGGGGTACAGATATTCTTGGGACCACCTACCATGATCTATATAGGGTGGTGCGTTTACAGGGGCAGTCACTGAGCCACCCGACCCTAGTCATGAGTTAGGTTTATGAGCACTTCATCCCTTATGGCAGGGGTGTGGAGGTAGCAGATCCTGGAGCTGTTAGGGCAGCCAAATGGACAGACATGTCGGTGCTTAGAGCACCTCATCAGCTAGTTGCCTCCCTGACTATTGTCGATATGGAGGCTACACCATACCAGACCATGGCCGGTATATGGGGTGAGGAGGCCCTTACCTTGATTTCCTGCTCCACCACAAGGCAGCTTATTTATAGAGTGGGACGAGTGGAGGTGCACCCCTTTGGCCGAGTTCCTCAGTATTTTGGCCTTCCATACATGGGTATGCTTCCCCCAGTGGCACTAGTTTACAGATCAGTTCGCAAGGCCAGAGGGGGGCCTAGAGGCTGAGGTTGGACAGTGATTACTCCTGGCATTCCCATTGTAGCCAGGAGGATAGTTCGTGCTAGAGGGAGAGCCAGTGCACCTCGGGCACCTTTACTTCAAATTGTTGCAGGTCCTGCTCATAGCAGCGATGACCCTATTGAGATTGACTCTAAGTCTGAGGAGTTTACAGAGGGAGGGATAGAGGAGGAGACCAAGGACAGCGATCCTGAGTGGCATGACACTCAGGATATCATGCAGGCAGAGAGGGCTGAGCAGAGCGCAGAGAGGGACACTCTAGTTTCAGAGGAGCCACTCTCTCAGGGCCATGGTCGAGAGGATGAGTCCATTGTGGGGCGACATGTTTCCCCTGCCACAGGAGCAGCCCCTCAGTCGGCAGCGGCATCCGTGGTAGGTACCGGCCCCAGCGACCCATCTTGGAAGCCTAGGGATCCGAGTAAGTTACCCTTTCTCCCTTTTAATGTTTATTTGTAGGCTCTCCTTAGTTGTTATTTTGTACCTTTTAGCTTCTTGCTTAGTTTCTAATTTGTTTTCTCCTTTGTTTGTAGAGACTGTTGATGAGTGGCGGGATTTGATCCACAGGGTATGTACCGATTCCCTGATGATCCCCATAGATAGGACCCACGCAGAGCTGTCTGTGAACGCTGGGGAGCCTTCAGCAGCCGGTAGGCATACCGACATTTTTGCTCCTATCTGGCACGTGGCCAGGATGGTGTCGACCCTCCGTACTGAGTTAGCAGGCTATAGGACGGCTGAGTGCCTTATGAGGAGTCATTCTCGTGGTGAGACTGTAGCTGCTCCTCGGGACCCTGAGCCCTCTGTACATTCAGAGCGCTGGCATAGCCGGAGTCCTAGGCGTGGGCGTGCACCTTCAGGGGGGTCCCGTAGAGATTGAGAAGCCACTTGGCTCTCGTGTATTTTGTATTATATATTCTTTGTATATCCCAGGCTCTTTGAGCATTTTGACCATGCTTAGAGCATGATGGCATTGTACATAAACATTGATTATTTATATATATGCATTTGTTTTGGATCAGAATCTTGGCACTTGTGGTTTCCTTTCTATTTCCAACCTTTCTATGTATACTACAATGTATGTTTATATGCTTTTTAGAATGTATGCAATGGAGAACAGATGATGCAAATGTTTGTTTCTTTTGTGTATTTCATGATGCTGATATATGTAGATGTAATGTGATTTTGAATCTTAGCTTACGTAAGCAATTTTGGATACCTCATGTTTGTTTTGCAGAGTGATGAATACAAACCAGTATGATGAACAGATAAACTTGCCCCACTCCTAACTCCATGCAACTAGTAAGATGCGAGGGCTCCTCACCGAGAGCTAGAAAGGGCACAAGTTATGAGGTGTAGCTGAAATGATAGTGATGAAAGACAGAAAAAGCTTTGGTGGAACCAAATAGGAAACTACAAGCTTACTCTACCTGAGTGACTTCATAGTTTAGAATGCAACTTACTTTGCGGTTTATCTAGACTTAGATCCGTAGATGGCCACATAGTAGACAAAATCTGGGTTTTTAGGATTTTAACTCTCTTGGAATTTTGAACATCTGATTCATTCGTTTTTGACTCAAAGTTTGAATTGTTTGTTTATGACTTTTAACGTTTGCTTTGTCAAGAGGACCCCCTGTACTTTTCCCCACGCTACTAGTAAGAAGCGTGGGTTTATCACCGTGGGAAAGGCATAGGCGAGTAAGGGAATTTCCATCCTTTCCCAACCCTATGTTACTAGTAAGAGATGCAAGCTCATCACCGAAGGTTGGTGGGGCAAGGAAATGTGTAAAATTAAAATTTTCTGTTTAATCACTTGTTGACTTGTTTTCTTGAGTAAAATGTCAGTATGTGCTTATTTCCAAAGAGATATACATATGGGATAGATGTGACACCCTGAAGCTTCTAGAACAGACCATAGGTAAGGCACCTATCCTAAGAAGAAATCAAAGCGAGAATAAACTTGCAGATCTTGGTATGGTTACCGTTAAGACTTCGTCATGTCTGATTTATTTGATAAAATGATTCTGAGATGATTTGATGATATCACGAAAATGGAGAGGTATGATTAGAAATTTTATGCCAACAACATCATGAGTTTGTAATGAATTACTTTGAGGATAGATTCCTTAATCACCATTTATGTAAGAAATAAGTGGACAAAATGATCTTAATCTATATGAAGATGCAATGTAGATAATTATATAAGTAGTGCTAGTTGCTTATGCGTAGAACCGCTTGAGGTGCAGGGAATTGACTGTTTCACCAAATTCCTCGCCTTCTAGTGTACATAAGAGGTAAGCACCATTTCCATAGTCTTTCATGACTCGGTACAGGCCCAACCATTTGGGCCGGAATTTCCTTCCTTCGCCGGTCTTCTTGTCGATCCGGTTGTCTAGCCTTAGAACTAGATCACCTTCGTATATGTCGCGTTCATAGACCTTCTTGTTATACTGCCGGCACATTCGGTCAGCATAAGCTCTATGCCATTGTTCAGCATCTAACCTAGTTTCATCTAGGCTTTCTAGTTGGGAAAGACGTGCTTCTCTATAAGCATCTTCATTTGTAGTGAAATGCGGAGACTGGGTATTTCGACCTCAAGTGGGAGAACTGCTTCTGCCCCAAATACTAGCGAGAAAGGAGTTGCTCCCGTTGGTGTTCTTATTGAGGTTCGGTGGGCCCACAAGGCCGGATATAACTTCAAATGCCAATCTCATTTGTTTTCTTTTACCGTTTTAAGGAGAATGGCTTTCAGTGTCTTGTTTGTCGCTTCAGCCTGTCCGTTGGCTTGAGGGTAATACAAGGAAGCCGTATGATGGCTTATCTTAAATTTATTACATAGTTCACAAACCTCTTCATTCTTAAAAGAAGTTCCATTATCAGAGATAATGATTTGCAGGATACCGTACCTGCAAATTATTTGGTTCAAAATGAACTTGGTGATTACAGAACTAGGTACAGTAGTAAGAGGCATAGCCTCTACCCATTTGGTAAAATATTCAGTGGCCGTGATTATAAAATTATGGCCATCTGTGGATGAGGGAGAGAATTTCCCTATTAAGTCTAGACCCCATGTAGAAAAGGGCCATGGAGTAGCGATTGGTTACAGAGCTTGTGCCGGCATGTGGATCTCATGGGAGAATTCTTGGCACTTATGACACCTGCGTACAAACTCTATTGCGTCATGTTCTAGAGTGGGCCAGAAATAGCCCATTCGATGTATTTTTCGAGCGGTGGCATGGCCACCAAAGTGGCCTCCACATATTCCACTGTGAGATTCATGGAGAATCTTCTTGGATTCTTCCATGTTGACACATCTTAGGAGCATTCCATCAAATGCTTTTCGGTAGAGCACTTGCTCTATAATGACGTATTTAGCTACGATAATGTGTAACCTCCTTCTTTGTTGCGGTGTAACTCCTTCTGGGTACATATGGTCCATGATATAATTAATGATATCCGTGTACCAAAGGAACTCCAGGATAGAGGGTCGGGTTTCGATGTAGTATACGCACTCATTTGGAAAGTCTAAATCTACTAAATCACCTCCGTCTAATGGGTTGTCAGCTAACCAATCTGCGATGATTTTTCCTTTAACCGACTTCTGATTTACAAATGTTAATTTGAATTCTCCCATTAAGGTTGTAAAACATCCAGCCTTTTTAGAAAAGGACCCTTGTGTGAGGAAAGTTCGTAAATGGTCCATTTTTACCATGACCCTTGTTTCTTGGTTTAGCATATAATGTCTTAGGCGTTTAGTAGCAAAGACTATGGCAAGGCATTCTCGTTCTGCCTGTGTATAGCATGTTTCATAGTCGAGCAGTGTTCGGCTGATGAAATAAATCACACGTTCTCTCTTGTCATCGTCCTCTTGGGCCAACATACAAGCTAACGAGACATTGGTAGCTCGTGAATATAAAATTAACGGGTGATCTAGCTTTGGTGGCATTAGCGTAGGTGGTGATAATAGGAAACGCTTAACTGCATCAAAGGCTTCATTACAGTCTTTGGTCCAATCAATGCTATAGTCTTTCTTGAGTAATTGTTGATTGGATGAATGGCAAAGCTTAAGTCCAGGATAAATCTCCGGATTGCACCCAGTTTTCCAAGAAATGATCTGATTCCAGATTCATTCGAAGGTGGGACCATTTTGAGGACAGCCCGAATTTTGGTTGGATCAACATCTATCCCTCATGACAATATGATGTAACCTAGGAGCTTTCCTCCTGTTACACCAAAGACGCATTTCTCTGGATTTAGTGTGACTCCGTATTCTATTAGGCGTGAAAGAATGACGCAGGAGTACTTCCGGATGGTCACAACGCTTCTTGGCCTTAGCCAATAAGTCATCTACGTAGGACTCCATGATTTTATGAATTAAATCATGGAATATATATGTCATAGCTCGCTGGTAGGTAGCACCAGCGTTCTTGAGACCGAATGGCATAACAACGTAGCAATAGGTTCCCCAAGGAGTTATAAACGTAGTTTTAGCTTGATCTTGCTCAGATATTTTGATTTGATTGTATCCCGAGAATCCATCCATGAGAGACAAAAGTTCAAATCCAGCTGTTGCATCAACAATGACATCTATGGATGGTAATGGGAAGTCGTCCTTAGGACATGCTTTGTTGATGTCTCGAAAATCTATGCAGATGCGTATCTTTCCATTCTTCTTGAGAACGGGAACGATGTTAGATACCCATTGGGAGTAGTCGACTGGTTTGATGAATCCTACCTGGAGGAGTTTTATTACCTCTTCCTTTACCATGAGAGCTACCTTGGGCTTCATGGGTCTTGATTTTTGTTTAACTGGCTTTGCATCTGATTTAGTGACGAGGTTGTGCACCGCAATGTGGGGTGCGACTCCTGTCATCTCCTTATAATTAAATGCAAACGCCTTCTGATGTTCTTTGAGGATCTAAGTATGTATTTCTACTTCTTCTGGGGTTAACGAGGATCCTAGTTTCAATATTCTCGGTTCATCTTCTGTCCCGATGTTGACATCGATTGTTTCTTCGATCAAAGAGGTGTTACCCTCTTCAAACTCAGGTGGTGCTGGAGGTAAATCCAAATCATCCCCATTTTCTACTGCGTATATGCTAGGTTCCATTTGTGAGGGAAGATCCATCACGGGATTTCCGAAGTAGGAAGACGAATGTGGAATTAAGGATAAATCTAGCATATGATAGGAGAGATGTAGTGCTGCATAGGCGTTTAAGTAATCCAAAGTAGCCGCATCACTATCAATACGGTCTAGGATGGTAGATTCACTTCCACTTGAAAGGGGATTTGTCATTGTTTTTATCAATGGTTCATCACGAATGGACACCGTGAACTGGGTATCTTCTAACTCATTGCTTGGAGTAAAACGTGATGCTGAAGTTGCTATTGAATCGGCGAGAAGATTTTTCTCTCGTGGGATTGCTTCAATGGATATGAAGTTAAACGCCTTGCTTAAATCTAATACGGCTTCTTTGTAAAGCTGCAAGTGTTCGGCTTTGGTTTCGTATACCTCAGAAACCTGGTTTGTCACTAATTGCGAGTCTCCTAAGACTCTGAGGTTATCAATACCGATTCTTTTGGCTAAGGTGAGGCCAAGGAGGAGGGCTTCGTACTCAGCGCCATTATTTGTGCATTCAAAGTTTAGCTTAAAGGAAAATGGTAGGACTTTCTCTTCGGGCGAAGTAAGAATTATACCTGCCCCCGCTCCATAATGGCATTTAGCTCCATCGAAATGGAGAGTCCAATATTTAGCCGGGAGTATAGATGTTGGGGTATCTGCTGTGTTTGCGCACTCAACTTCTACCATGCAGAGGTCCTCTGCTGGAAGGGAACCAACACCTAGGGAATATCCTATGCCTACTGAATCAAATGGTAAGAACATTGGTGAATCTTGTTCTATTAACTCAACGATTTTTGCAGTAGTCCCTAATGATACCGTTTCTATAGTTTTAGCCTTATCTTTGGGGGTTGGGGTTGTTTTGGCTATGCTGATAGTTTCAAGATCCGTCGTAGGTACCAACTTTTCCTCTGGTTTTGGGTCAGTGGGTTTATTGAGTTGGTTTGTCGGAAGTTCAAATTCTGAGTGCACACCTGGTCTTTTCTTTAAATCAGCTAGGTGCAAATCGAAAGGTTTTGGATCACCTTTGGCTACAAATACCTTTCCTAGATGCAAGAATCTTACTTCTTGAAATAACGTAGAAGGGATTGCCTTCATTCGGTGTATCCATGGTCGACCGAGTATCATATTATAATTAGTTTCCCGATCTATAATATAAAACTCAGTTAGGATTGTTTTGGGTCCTAAGGTGACCGGAAGTATTATAGTTCCTATCGAAGTGGCTTTAAGGCTATCATAGCCTCTCAATGTATTTCGAGTGGTGGAACAGTTTGTTTCCCCATATCCTAGTTTTTGGAGGAAAGAGAAAGGGACTATGTTAACTGCGGCCCCATCGTCAACCATTGCCCGTTTTACATAGTTATTATAAACCCATACTTGTAAGTGTAAGGCTGGATCACCTCGGCATGTGATCTCAGCATCTGTAGGCATTTTACTTATTTCGAATATGAATTCGATATCCTTGTCCGGCTGCCCCGGAGGGTGGATATCAAAATCTACGTGATTTACCTGTGTTGCAGGAGGTGGAGTGATGTTAATTAGATGACCTAAACCTAATGCTTCTAAAAGAGCAGCTCTGTGAGTAGGAGAGTTCTTTAGTAAATCCAAAAATGAAATGTGCGAGAAGGTCTTTGTTAGGTCACTAATTAAATCATAGGCACCCACGGGTTTTTCTACTATTTGTTGACTCTTATCCGTTTCTGGCAGATGACTTGGGCTCGGTTGAGAGAAATATTCTCGTGTTCTTGTTATAGCTTCGATAGGTAGTTCAGCATCTAATTCTACCAAACTGACTATCTTGGGTCTCGGTTGACTTCCTAACTGTGGCGCAACTGATGGATTTAGTGAAGTCGAGGCTTCATGATCATTGTTTCCCGTCATTGCACTTTTGTTTGTTCTAGTTGGATTCAGCCTGTTGCTATCATGATTTGGGAGTGGATCGTTAAAGATCTTGAGGGGAGCATTCTGAGGGGAAACTACCCCTGCGAGCGTATTTGGTGGTGGTGACACGGGATCTGCCAAAAACAAATCTGTGAAGAACTGTCTTTGTTCTTCTGGAAAACGTTGCATGAATTTATTGTAGTCACGGCACGTTCTAGTATCATGACCCCGAATTTTGTGGAAACCACAATAAGAATTGGGATTGTAATTCCTGTTTTGTTGGTTTGGTGTATATTGTGGCCTAAAATTCTGATCAAACTGTTGCCTATTAGGATTAAAATTTTGTGTTTGTTTCTGGCTTTGGTTTTGATAACCAAATGAGTTTTGGCTTGGCCCTTGTATAGGATTTCACCATTGTTGTTGTTGTTTTGGATGGTTAAAATCCACTGTATTGATTGTCAAGGTAAAGTTGTTATTTCGTTGGTTGTTTGCTTGTAATGGAGTATTGACAACATTTACCTTCTTAGGCTGATCAATTACTCCATCTATTGTTACCCCATAATTTTTGTTAAGGATTTTAGGTCCTTGATTGACGTTCATGGTAGTTTTAGTGTTCTGGCTAGAGGTGATTAACCTCCCGTTTGCTCCATATGTCTTACGACCACTATCTATTACTGCTTGATCTATTTGAAGAGCGCTCTCAAGTACTTCATCATAAGTTCTTAGTGGGAACTTCTGGACTTCTTCCTTCACCTCTCTGCTGAGAGAATGAAGGAATAAATCACATAGTTCCATCTGATCCATGTTTGGAGCACTTGCTGAAGAATAAAGAACTGTACGCCACCTCTGGATGAAATGGGTGACAGATTCATTGTGTTCTTGTTTGATGTGCAAGAATTCCTTGATTCCTGTTCTTAACAGTTTGTTCATGTCGAATGCCTTAATGAAATCTGATACGAGTTGTTTAAATGAATGGATGGAGGCTTCAGGTATTCTATAATACCAGTCGAGAGCAATGCCTTCCAAGGTTTTGGGGAATATTTTAGCAACAACCCCATCCCAAGGGAGTAATTCACGTATGGCTATAGCGTAAGCTTTGATATGCGCGTTTGGATCTCCCTCACCTTTGTACTTGGGTAAATCGGGAAGGGGTCTTGGAAGCATGACGCCTCGTATGGCGAAGTCTAAGGGCTCTTTCAGATATTCTGAATAAGTCCCTATCGCATAGGTTTCGACCATTGATGGTGGTTGCTGAGGGAGTGGTGGTGGGATGGGTTGTTGATATGGCGCAGCGTATGCATTGGTAGGGGCATAGGGAAGTCCCTGCGTTTGAGCCAAAATGCCAGGAGAGGAGAACATATCTCCTTGTGGTGATTTGGAGTACATGTTTAAGTATGACGGGGTATTGTCTAGTAATGGATTGTTTGATACTAGACCGGGAGGAATAGTGTTAGAGATGATGGGCCTTGTTGGCATTTGTTGTGGATACTGAGGAGGCATGCCTAACGTGCCTACTCCTGTGAGGAGATCTACTTGGCTAGGGTGGTATGGAGGATTGGAACTTCCTGCTTGCATGAACTGAGGATTTTGACTTGCTTGAGCAAGTTCTAACCCTCTCACTTTTTCTACTAACGTTGAAATGACTTCATTTGGTGAAGTCACGGTGCTTTGCCTTAGCGGTGTTTGTTGTATACCCTGGTGTTGTATAGGCATGTGATATCCTGCTATAAACTGATTGCTATCTTGCCAAGTTTCTCTGAGAGTATTTCCTATATGCAGTGGCATAGATGTATTTTCTTGAAAAGAGACCTCGAGTTGTATTTGTAAACCTCCTATAGATGGGTACATACCCCGAGAGCATTGTTCACTTCTAGGATAACGTATTGACTGTTCATCATCTAAGACCAGGTATGGGTCAGATTGTCTACTAATTTGTGGTCTAAGTAGCATCTGAGGAGACGAACCAGATTCTCCGGTAAACATCATATTGTTTGAGCCTGAAGGCTCTGTTTTTTGCGTTCGAGGGGGTTGATCTAACTCCTCAGTTTGAAAAGATGAATTATATCTGATTCTTGGGGTTTGTGTTGACAACTGATTAGTTGAATAGTTGTCACCCCATACTGAGAGCGAGGGTGATGATTGCCTATTCTGTTGGGCGTAGTATGCCTCAAGACCCAAGAGGGGTCTGCCATATGCATCGAATCCCGACATATTCGGGGGGTATATGAATACCCGCAGAATAATGGGAAGGAGTGAAGGTGATTTGTGAAAGGCTAATGAGGTGGAGAAGATGAAAAGTAAACTAAACTTGGAAGAACACGTGATACTATGACTCCGAACGAGAAAGTAGGAAGTTTACATCAGCTTCACTAATTTTGTTTGTTTCACGTCGGGTTCACCAATTTTGTACGCCGGAAAAGTGACAAGCGAGTGTGGGAATCTACAGGTAACTCTTCCGCGTAACCAACCTCCCAAGGTCATACCAAGACAGCCGGTGGGGATGGAATATGCATGGGATGCAGAAAAACTAGTTAGGCAATCTAATGTCTTCGATACGCACTAATGGAATTTGTGAATCTAAGGCAAAGAAGGCCCTTCTAACTTGGACTGGTGTGATAGATCGATCGGCAAGGATGACTGCTCGAAGGCTCCAATCAATATCGAGCTCTGGCATGATTCGATCTATGGGTTGTGGAATACGTGGGAAATGACCTGGGATAGTTTCATGTATGTCTCCAGATAAGGTCATATGGTGGATGGTGGAATACAATTGACTCTACGGATGATTCTCTGGCCTAGTCCAAAATTCTCTAGCTTCGTTAGCCGCTATATCTAGTAAGGACAATTGTTCGATGATGATGGGTGGAAGTGGAGTGGATTGGAATACTAGTGTGTGTAGGCCAGTGTTTATATCTGATTGACTTGTGGATTCGTTAGGCTGTGGGATCTGTGGATCACAACCGTAGACTCTTGGTTGTTGCGGCCCTGTTATGGTCATGTACGAAATCAAGTCCTAATCCCTAGTATCCAGTAATCGTACGCTTTCTCAGCTTCTATGTTTAAGCTCAATAACTGCGTGATTTTCTCAGAATACCTCACAGGTGTTCGTGCAACTTGGATTCTTAAGCTACTATCTATGTCTGTGAGAGTGTCTCCTGCACCTGGCTGTGGGACCAAAGGATCACAACCAAAGGTTTGTTCTCTTTCGAACCCTTCTACAGTCATGTGAATGTTTGCCTAGGGCAATCTGTAGTTCGGTTGATTTGACCAAAACGTGTGTGCTTGGTCGTCTTCTATATTTAACCCTCTCAACTGAGAACTGATCAGTTGTAAATCTGTTGTTGTTTGGAAGACTTGTATTCTAAGGTTCTGGTCTATGTCAACTATTGCTGTGACGAGGTTGGGTTGAGGCACGATTGGCTCAAATACGTATTCCCTGGGCTCCCGGGGTCCCGTGATTGTCATACACAACAAAATGTAAATCTAACTGCAAGTAAAGCAAATTCTAACTATGTGGGATAAATCTAAAACATATATAACTTCTATTTTTGTATTTAACTTTCTAAGAAGAAAAGCAGCTATTTAAACGTATCTAGAAATAACAACTAAATAACAATTTAAAACAAACAAAATAACCGAGTGTAGTTATTTGTCTGTGTAATTTGTAGATTTATTCTAAATAACTTGCTTGATCTATTTGCAAGATTCTTGATCCTACCTCAGAAGTGAGGAGTGAATCATAGTTTCTCAGAAACTATCAATCCCCACAGCTTCCCTGGCAATATCGAGAATAGAATTTACTGAAATGAAGCAATTAACTACTTTATTTGATATGATTCTAACTAGAACTTTGAAAGTTAAAACCTGGATTCCGCAGAACAGTGGCGAATCTGATGGTGTGTGTGATCTTGTCCCCTCAGTGTGATCTCCTCATTCTTTCGTGTTCACGTGGATCCAGAAAAGCGTGTAATGCTAGCATCGACAGAAGTAGATATTGGGACAAGGACAGCTCAGAATGCAGACTGAATATAATGCGAGTAGGAGAGGGATAGCGCAAGAGTACAGAGCTTGGCTTATGCAATTCCTAGCGGGATTTACTGCGAGTCATGCAACATAAAGCGTCCAGAACCTGAAACTATCCTGTTTGAAGAGCAAAACCTACAACTTTAATGGCTTCCTAAGCTATTCTACTCCAATGGATTGGATAAAACAACAACACCGTTTGCACAAGCTGGATATGTGGCTTACCAACAGTTGAACAATGCTAACTAGACGTATAATGAACTAAACCAAGCACTCTAAGCAAAATGAAAGCTAAGTCTATTGCAAAGAGAAATTCAGAGACAAACTTCAGGGCCATTTGCTTGAGCACAAGCCATTTATTTATAGCTTTCATTCACCCAAAAATCAAAACCAAACTGAACTCTAAAACTATAAACAATGGCCAAACAGTAT
This sequence comes from Taxus chinensis, assembly GCA_019776745.2. Lineage (NCBI taxonomy): Eukaryota > Viridiplantae > Streptophyta > Pinopsida > Cupressales > Taxaceae > Taxus > Taxus chinensis. The sequence goes on along the minus strand of CM034154.1, from coordinate 351,042,649 downwards.
TCCAGGGGACCAAAAACATAAATGCAAGCCCAAGTTGGCAAGGAAAAGCTGGTGAAACATTGATCTTTACGTGAGTCACGTCAAAACACTTTCTGGAAAATGCGTGTAAAGGACCGCCGCTCTGAGCAGGGCGGCGGTTACAGGACCGCCGCCCTGATCAGGGCGGCGGTCACGAGACCGCCGCCCATGCAGGGTGGCGGTTTCGTCACTGAAGAGCAAAAGGCCAAGAAAAGAGGGGAAAAAGGAAAAACAAAGGACGCGGGGGCTAAGCGGGGCATGCGGGATGTTAACGCATACTCCGAGAGCTTTTCTGGATCCCGAACACCTTGCGAGGAGACCTGTATCATCATTGGGGCACTTGTTACACTGTTTCACTTCAAGGTGAAAGTAAACTAGTCTTATAGAAAAATAATATTTCCATTTTTCCATTCAAACTTGTAAGCTTTGGAAAAAACATCTTTAAGAAAGCATGTCAAAACAATAAATTCCTCACCTTATTATCTTAAAATTAACCCTCCACTTTTCAATCTGAATTACATCAATATCTTTTCTCCAAAAAATGCAAAGTGTGATAGTATTTACACCCTTTTTATATCTATGTGAAATATATATTAGTGAATTAAGTACACTAAAGGATGTAACATGAGCTACAAGAGGTTATTATGATTAATTAACTTCCAACATTATTTATAAGTAGACACAAAATCATGCACTTTGGGTGATTATCTAGTCTTGGTTACATACTACTATTGATATGATTCTTAATTAAGAAAAGTACTAATTAACTCGTGTATTTGGCCACCTTTTTGTTATTACTTTGAGTCATGCACCCTTGCTTACTCAGTCTGCATTTTTACTCTTCGGCATTTTTCATCATCGACACGAACATCAAATGCCCTCATCCCCTCTAGGTTCCCTTGTCCTCTTTATACTTTACTCACACTTTTTGGGTCCTTTATAGTTGTTTGAGAATCTTATCTTTTTGGTAGTCAGTATTTTCGGGGTTAATTACGAAATTCAAGAAAGGCATGTAAGATCTCCATTGCATCCATATAGCTCCATCACAAGGGATAAAAGGGCTTTTTTTTTGCATCACACTTCATAGGAGGGAAGTTCATCCTATTCCATGTACACATTTACTACAATCTACATCTAGCTATTTTCTCGTTATCAAAGTCTGACATGCACAAGAGCAACCTAGGGCACAATTCTGCACACACACATAGAACTACAATGGGTCTGAGATGTAGTGAAGCACTCAGTCATAAGTTCACCATTATGACATTTTAGGATAGTATGATCCATCATTTTGCATCTTTTTTTAGGATTTGATGTGTATTTGAGGGTTTTACAAGTTCATTATTTACTGCAGGTTTCCAACGACCTCGAAAATTTTGGTGCGACCTCAAAGTGACCAAAGATGACCAAAGGTGAGCACCTTATGACACATCATATAACGTTTTCTAAGCATTTCCACATACCCAAATTCCCAGAAACAGGTCCAGGGTGCCCCTGTCCCTCTCCAGGTGCCCTAGTCCAGCCTATTCCTCCAAATCTACATTTTTCAAGGCTTTTATGTGACATGTATTCCTCTCTTCTTATTCAGTCAGAGCTTTGATCCAATCCAAATTTTATTATGAATTATCTAATCCTTCTTACCCTCTCCTTGTAATTAGGGTTTCATTATTTATTACTTGGTTTGTTTGGGTATTTATTTATGTACTTAGTTGTTATTCATCCATTGTTGCAATAGCATTCAGATTAGGCTCTTATTTACATTTTAGCTTAATCATTTTGGTGAACCCACATTCAAACACTCTTGGATCATTATTTTTCTTCCATCATGGCTCATAAGGTCTGTCAAGTCTCTTTTCTTCAATTGCTTCAAATGCACCCATCTTGTAAATATTCTCTCCACAAAACCCTAGACACTATGTATCTGCCTATCAACATGTTGCCTTCACAAGTTAGTGTTATATTTGATCATTTTTTTGATGACTTTATTAGTTATAATGCCAATCAATCAATTTAAAAATCTATTCAATCTTTACATTCTTTATTTTAAGATAAATTTTAGGCTATGGAATCCATGATTATATATCTAAAATCTGAAATCCAACATCTAAAGGACGCTTCTCGGGCTCATGTTTGTTCTCCTTTTACATCTCATATTCATTTTGTGTCTTCTACATGTGCTCATATTAGTGAACCTCAAATATTTCTACTCCCCACGCCTCTCAAGTTTAAAATAAATGCTAAGCAACAAGATATTCTTCTAAAACTCATAACTCATCAATTAATCAGCTTGGCATCCACTCATTGTTATCATCCTTATCATCTTGCAAAATATCAAGGTCTTCCTTATTGTCATTATCATCAAATCAATGGACATAATGATAATGATTGTTTTGTTTTAAAAATAATAATCAAGCATCTTGAGCGTCAAGGTTTTATTTCATTCACTTCACAACGTTCTTTTACATGGTCCTCTCCACTTGTTACATCTCAATGTGTTCCTAAATCAGATTTGTTTATGTCTAATGAGCATCTAGTCATCACTTCTAATGTTTCTTCTTCTATCACTCAAGCACCACCTATGCAATCTACTCAAGTCAAGCAACCACCTCTAAAAATTAGTCTCCCTCCCCCTCCTCTCAAGGAATCTATGGCACTATCAAGTGAACCCAAGCAACCTCCTTTAAAAATCAATTCAACACCTACTCCTCTCAAGTCATCCGCAACATTACCAAGTCAAATTACACAACCACCTCTCAAAATCAGTCCACCTTCTTCTCCTATCAAGTCTTATGTGGTGTCATTAATCCCACATAAGCTCCAACCAATCAATTTTTTTAAAGAAACTACTCTTACCGATGGCCATGACACATTTCAAGTTCTTCAACCATCACATGGTCCTACTGTTGCTTCGGCCTACCATTGTGTTTTCCCTCACTCTTATCATGACACAGAAAATTCTCTCCCACAATGGCATGGTACCTCTTGCATCGCTGCATAAATCTCCACCATTGTCACACTAGGGGGGCATCATGTTTATTCCTCCTCCCTCTAGCATCAATAAGCATATTATTCTCTCATAATTTCACATCTATACTTTCACATAAAACACACACATCTTGATACACACGCATATCATCATTTCCTAGTGACACACTCATGTTCTTACGGTTCTTACATGACTATTGAGGGATCTCTTACAATAAGAACCCCATTTCATGTTAGCATTACATACTTCATCAACATATCTATCTATTACATAATCACTCATACATACATATATCTATTATTATCTATCGTTAGTCTCGCATACAACACAATATTTCATCATGTATAATGTCAATTAAACACTATCAATTACACTTCATCATATTCACACCTCATCAACCTGTCTATTCCAAACATCATTTATCAAATAACATACTCATCCCCATACACTTGGGGGAAAATGATGCTTATTCTCCCTAGCATCGACATGTGTCTTATATTTGCATAATTTTACACCTTGATTTTTGCATATTTATCTTCACACACACTTATATTGTCATTTTTCGATGACTCACTCTTGTGTTATGGTTTACACTTGACTGTTGATGGCATATTATACACACGAACCTCGTATATTGCACTACACATTACACTACACACTACACATTATACTCTTCACATATCACACATTATTTACACCTATTTATCATAACACCTACTACATAATTCACAAGTCACACATAATACACTTACGACATCAATCACTCACACACTTACACTCTACACTTTGTGCTTTGACTATCACACCTTTTTAGTACACACATTCAAACCATTTCTCGACGACGTACTCTCATTTATGGTTAATTCTTGACTACTGAGGGGGAATAAACAAATGAACCTCATTGCATACATACACATCCAATTAGTGGGCACGTTGCCCCTATCATTCACTCTACATTCCATACCACTCCATTCATAGCATATTGAATATTGTGGTTAGATTTATTGTTGCTTACTTATGATTTTATAGGCTCTCTTTATGATACATGTTAGATATATATCTTGTATGTCATTATCTTTATAATACATACATGTGAGTTTACTTGCCTTTCTAGTTGTGATAGCAGATTCTATAGATCTATTACACACAGTATGGATGCTTGGTGCAGTACCTATTACCAGTCCCACAGAGGCAATTGGGGGCATCCACTTTCATACATTACATGTTTTATTGTTTAATTTTGTTTCATAGCACATAACTTTATCATATTATACACACTTTGACATACTTTTTATCTTTCTAACATGTTAACGGGTGCTTCATGTGCGTCATTTTTTATGCAAGCTATTTTCTTCCATGGTTATCGGATACACTGTTTTCCTTTATTTGTCATTGTTTTTAGGCTTTGCCCTATATTTTTCTTGTTCTATGATTTCCTTCAGCCACTACAGCCAAGATTTTTTTATGAAATTGTGAGTGGTGTCCCATTTTTACAATCATCTTTTCCAAATCTACATTGTCTTCTTGCATGTTTACTTACGTCTTAGCTTACACATTTTATGTTTCACTTACATTTCATCTTATACATGCATGTATGTCTTTGTGTGTACTATAACTTATCTCTTAGCCACTTTTTTGTGTGTGCCTTGGTTTATGCCAAACACATTCCCTTCACCCGTCACGGCATAATTTAAACATAGCATTCGGTCCTCCTTTGGGTCGTATACTCCTTCAACAATATTGCATGCACCCAAAATAAGTGGGGCATCATTTGGGTGAATAATTCACCGCATACATCATTATACATAGTATAGAATGGTATCGGTACAGGATATTTTTCAGTTTCATATAGGGCTCAAAATCAGACTTGGGTCCTTAGCACAGCAGCCTTTCCTGGATGCCTGAAACCAGGGGCAATTACACAGCGATTAGTAGTTCAGTACAGTCTACATAACTCCACACAGTGGATTTTACAAGTCATATAGTCCTTAGCACATACATTTATTCACACCATCTGCAGTGGTGCTCTACATTGCGGGAAGAAATTAAAGGTTGGAGGATGACACCACACTATTCTCCATACGTTTCTTCCATTTCATTTGCGTGAGATTTCCAAAAAACCTCACACGTCGACATCATCCACAGGATCATTTTATATACCATTTCCTCATCATGGATCAGGTGCACATGTTCCTTTTTCACACTTTCAACTTTTTTATTAAATACCTTTCGTACACACTTTTTACATATTTTGATCATATACATGTGTATTTGACTACGTGTTTGGATTCTCTTTTGCAGGTTCACCTATATGGGAAGAGGTATTCAATATCAATATTGACAACATCACACACACCAATAACAACATAGACATCAACAACAGGTACATCGCAACATCTACACATGTCTTTCCACCCTAGGTTCATTTTCATCACTTTTTATAATTTCTCCTCCTTAACATCCACGCTTTACATTTTTATCATTCCACACTTTTTCTATTCCCTTGGCACACCTTTCATCATCGATCTAAATGGTTCTCATATATGCATATCTATCTATTTTATGTTACAAATCATTCCACTCACCAACATAAAGTGGGGGAAAATGTAGACAAAAAATCACGCACTTTTGGGTAATTATCTATTCCTTGTTATATATTACTATTCATATGATTCCTAATTAAGAAAAGTACTAATTAACCCATGTCTTTGGCCACCTTTCTTTTCTTTCTGTTACTACTTTTATTCTTGCACCCTTACTTTCTCAGTGTGTATTTTTACTCTTTGGCATTTGTCATCCTAGACACCAGCACCCAGCCAGGACGCTAGGACCAGGTGCCCTCGTCCCCTCTGGGTGCCCCTGTCCTCTGTATACTTTACTCACACTTTTGGAGCCCTTTCTATTTGTTTGAGCATCTTATCTTTTTGGTATTTTTCCTTTTTGGGGTTAATTACAAAATTCAAGCAAGGGAATCATATAAATATAAAGTTATGTGATCGTATTAAAAATATGAGACCAAACACTAAGAACTATCTATCACCACCTAAGGTTGCATCCATCAAGGCATCTAATAGATCCATTACATCCATCTAGCTCCATCACAAGGGACACAAGGGCTGGTTTTCTGCATCACACTTCATAGGAGGGAAGTTCATTTTATTCCATGCACACATTTACTACATTTTATGTTTAGCTACTTGCTCGTTATCTAAGTGTGACATGCACCAGAGAAACCTAGGGCAAAATTCCACACACACACACATAGAACTACATTAGGTCTGAGATGTAGTGCATCACTCATTTGTAAGATCACCATTGTGATAGTTGAGGATAGTTTGACCCCTTATTTGACGTATTTATTTTTTCAAATTTGATGTCTATTTAAGGGTTTTGCAGGTTCATTCTTTATTGCATGTTTCCAGTGACCTCATCGATCTTGGTGCGACCAAAGGAGACTAAAGGTGAACACCTTGCGACACCTTGGAGGAGGTTTTCTAAGCATTTATGTAGACCCAATATGCATTTTCTAGGGCTTCTTTACAACACTTATTCCTCTCTATTTAACAGGTCAAAGCTTTGATCTAGTCCATATTTTACTATGAATCATCTAAACCTTATTACCCTCTCCTTGCAATTAGGGTTTCATTATTTATTTATTAGTTTGCTTCGGTATTTATTGTTGTATTTATTTTTTATTCATCCATTACTGTGATAAAATTTAGATTAGGCTTTTATTTAGATTTTAGCTTAATCATTATCCAATATCATAAAAATGCATTAATACTTGCAACTAATGTATGAAACAATATATGAACTTGCAAACACATAAGGATGAGTGCACTTACTTGTTTACAACTAGACTTATGAATTTCTTGGAGTGCACACTACTAAAACAATGAGGTATGAGATTGATGATGCTTCATTCTAGGAATTTTGACTAGAAATTGACCTGGGTTAGGACCGTACAACTCTGTTAGGATTGTTTGTATGGTATTGACCCTATTATACGGTCTTCGATGTACTTGGATTCTGAATTTGTATCTTTTTGGGATACACACCTGCCTAGAAATTTTTTCCGTTGTCAAACCCTTCTTATCAATCTTGTTGCAAAATCTCTTTTATCATTCAAAATAATATTTAAAACCCTAACCATCAATGAGAAACCATGTAAAAAAAACATTAGTCAAGTTTTGGGCACCCCTAATGTTGGCAATACTCTAAAGAGGCCTCAAACCACACTTTTTTTTCTACCTAGCATGTGATATTTGAATGAATTCAACTAGATTTGGTAACTTCTTTGAAAATTATTGAGTTGTGTTTGTCTCTTAATAAAATAATTGGACAAGGGATGTTTGAATTATGTAGACCAATGATGATTCATATATTTTTAAAAGGTGTCCGAGCTCCTAAACTTATTTGGAACTTATATTTGTAGCTTAGTATGTCATACTTAACCTCCACATGCTTTTTCCTAAGCTCCCCGCTTCATTTTCCTTTGTTTTTGGCCTTTAGTGTCAAAATTGCCACCCTGCCTAGGTCAAAACCACCACCCAAGCAGGCGGTGGTCCTGTAATCGCCGCTCTGCATTGGGTAGTGGTCTTATGCAAATTTTACATAATCATTCACTCATCCTTTGAATGCGTGTAACTCAACTCCAGTTCAGTTTTTGGACATGTTTCTTAGTCAAATTTCCTAAATTTGGGCTTGATTTGTTCATGCTTAACTCCTCTTTCACTTGTGATTGTTGATTGCATAGTTAACTACCTCTTCATGTGATGATTTGGCATCCCATTGTTTCCAAGTGTGCTTGTGCACTCTACAACTAAATTTCTATAAATTGATCGCTTGTTTTCAAGAAAATGGTCGAATAATTATTTTAGGTATCCTTGCAATTTCTAAGCTACCTTCTTTCTTATCAAAAACTACATATCCAATCTTAGTTCTATTGTGTTATCTTTCTTCCACTTGTATTGTTCCAGATTGACAATTCAAGATGCCCATTGCTCCATCACTTTCCTTCTATTGTTTTCACTGCATTAATAACCTCTGGAATCACATGGGCACAAGGAACTAAAAAGATAAACTGAGGGAAAAATTAGAAAACAATTATTTACCTTTTTATGTGAATTCCAGGTTGGAGTTGTTTTATTTCTTTCATTTATTAACTCATTACTGTTTATACATATCAAACAGAGTAGAAATTAATTTCCTTTCATTTGTAAGTAGTTATTTAATTTCCAAGAAGGTTCACATCTTTCATAGCAGCTTCTAGTGACAGATCTTCGTCTTCTTATACTTGTGGATTTTTAGGGAAGAATATCTATAGGAATTTGTCTACATATCATAGATTAATTAGAAAAGTTATTGTTTTAAATTAGTTTATACTTCATACAAAACTGCACATGTGGATAGCCACATCTGGCTATTTTGCTTATTTAGGATTTATTTGTTTAGAGTAAAATTAATTTGTTGTTTGTGATAGTAATGTCTCAGTTTTGTTGATTTGTTTAGATTAGTTTCCCTTTTCAATATTAGAATAGATTTTTAACTTTGTCTCAGTTAATTTGGACACTTCAAACTAGTTTAATATTTAGATGCAATCAAGTAGATCAAGCCATATGGAATTTATGTTATCCTCTCATAGCCACTAAATCTCCCATTTGTCCGACTCAGCTACTAAGAAATCACAATACCAAACCTTAGTCATTGATTCTCCTATAGTTAGCCATCCACATTTCCACATCGGTTGCCCTGGCATGACCTCGGGGGGTCAAGTGTGGGTTGAAGGTCACGTGTCAATTTTCATCTGTACAAATTGGTGAACTCGATGTGAAGGACTAATTCCTTCTTGTTTCCTTTTATTTCATTGCTATTACCTCATAATTCCATTTCTTCCCCTATTTTGGTAGGTATTTTATACTTTCTAAAATATGTCTGGAAGAGAGCTTGGTGGGCCATTTGGCTCTAATAGATATTACACCAATGTTCAACCACAATAATCCCCTTCCCTTTCCGGATGGGCTGAAAATTACACAAGCAACATCTATAACTCCCCTAGTTACACTTCAAACCCCATTAACTATGTAAGGATGGAGGAGGTTGATCAACCGTTAAACATGCAATACGGTCAAATGAATGTAAACCACATTTTTATCACAAAAAGAACATGTTATCACCACAGAGTCTTTTCAAGACCTCACATTATCATGCAATCAATAGAAGATGAAAAATTTTCATGAATAGCTAATCCTATTCATCAAATAGATGAGTCTTTTGATATAATGAAGGCTACAGCCTCTAATATTTTGAATGCCTATCGTAAGATTCTTACTTTTGAGGAAGACAAGAATTATAACACCAAACAATTCATGACAGGGTATCATGAGCCTGCTCAATCAAACCCTACGCCACAAGCACCCCAACAAGGGACTCAATCCTCTCCCAATGATGTCATTTCTACTTTAGTAGGGAGGATTAGAGAACTAGAGAGTGCCCAACTAGTGCAACAACCTCATGTAGCAGGGAAGAACATGGGATATCCAGTAGATAACAAGGGAAACATCCCTACCAATGAACAACCAATGCAATATTCTATACAACAAGGTTATCCGGTTCAGAAGAATTTAGGTGATCTTCTTATAGGATATAACACATTAAGGATGGGTCATCATCCTTCTCAAGCTTTATCCTATGTAAGGGTTGGTTGGAAGTGTGTTCTCAAATGTCGCTCCATCAGGCAATGTGACGTTCCCTAGTTTTACACCTGCTAGTCCATATCCTGGTATCATCCCACCTTACTTGCATATGTATTTGAAGTCCCCCCAGATGGACCCATATGTTGTCCCTACTCCTTATGCACCATATCAAGGAGCTCCATACATTCCAGTCAATGCTTATAATGCAGCTTATCTGACTCCTCCTCCTCCACCTCCTCATCAAGGATCTTCGATGGTGGAATCTTATGTAATGGGTACTTACACTGAGTACTTAAAGGAACCTCTTGACTTCACTATACATGGTGTCATGCTTCCATGCCCATTTCCTGATCTTCCTAAATTTAAGGGAGAAGGAGACCCGAATGCTCATATCAAGGCTTATGTTACTGCTATCACAGAATTGCTTCCTTGGGATGTTGTGGTAGCTAAAATATTCCCAAAAAATCTTAAGGGAATGGCATTAGACTGGTACTATTAGATTCAAGAGGCTTCTATACATTCCTTCAAACAACTTATTTTAGAATTCATCAGAGCATTTGATATGAATAAGTTGTTACGTATAGGGATTAGGGATTTTTGCATATTAGACAGGAGAAAAATGAGTCTGCCACCCATTTCATTCAGAGGTGGTGTCAAGTTATTTACTCTTCTACAAGTGCACCAAATATGGACCAAATGGAACTTTTTGATCTCTTCCTTCATTCACTCAATCGAGAGACTAGGGAAGAAGTCCAAAAATTTCCTTTCCATAGTTACGAAGAAGTACTGGAAGGTGCACTCTAAATTGACTAGGAAACAATTGATAGTGGTCAGAAGACTTATGGCTCGAATGGGAGACTGGTCACTCCTTCATAGGGTAATTACCCCTATAGTTCCAATAACAATCAAGGGCCTAAGGTCTTTAACAAGAATTGTGGTGTTACAACTGATGGTGTCACTGACTAGATCAAGAAGCCGAACGTTGGTAACACTAACCAAGAAAATAATGGTAATGCCAATGGTAACTCGGGAAATCATGTAAGCCCTAACTCGATCAACACGGTTGATGTAAACCATCCCCCTTAGAAGAAAATTCAAACCCAAGGCCCAAACCAACATCAAAACTCTGGCCAAGGGGCAACGAACCATGGTTATAACAACCAATTTCAAAACTACAATCGAGGTTATAATCAACAACAACAAGATGCTTATCAAAGGCCAAGAAATTACGATCCTAACAAATATTTTGGTTTCCATAAGGTTCAAGGTCATGATGATAGAACTTTCCATGATTACAACAAGTTTCTACAAAGACTTCCCAAAAACCAAAGACAACTCTTTGTAGACATGTTCTTAGAAAATCTGAAAAAAACTTGTAGTCTGACTATACATGACCCATAGCTCCTCAGAACGCTAATGTGAGCATATTTCAAGATCCACTCCCTACGCATCCTGAAAATGTCAAGGTGAATCCTCTGAACATAAACAAAGGCATTCCTATAGGAAACAACGACCATGAGGCCTCAACTTCCAATAACTCTCAGGTTGTCCCCAACCCCAGTTTGAATGAAAACACAAAGATCATGGGATTAATTGAGCTAGAATTTGAACTAGAAATTAATGCAACAACTCAGGAAAAGGAATACTTTCCACAAACCCTACCCACTCTTTCCTCCTCACAATATGACGTTTCTATAATCACAAAACTAGTAGGAGCCTATGATTTAATATCAGATTTGAACAAGACCTTCTCTCACATCTTGTTCCTAGATTTGTTGAAGAATTCCTCTATGCATCATTCTGCATTACTCAATGCACTAGGTCTTGGTCATCTAGTCCATGTTATGCCTCCTTCTAGTGCTCAAATAAATCATATTAACTTTGACATACATCCTCTGGGTAGAGTGATAGGGATACTGGGTTTGTTTTTGATATAGACAAGATGCCATCTGATGCTGAAATAGCCCAAAGAGGTGATCCTACCTTATATTTACAGGTCTGGGTTTATAAAAATTGCATTAAGAGAGCCATGATTGATGATGGGGCTGCAGTGAATGTGGTTCCCTTCTCTTTCTTGCAGAAGTTAGGATATGGAGAGACTAATTGCTCCTCTACAAGAAACATGTTACGAGGGTATGACAATCTTAAGGCTACTTCAATCGGAACCATAATTCTTCCTGTCACCCTTGGGCCAAAAACCATCTTGATGGAGTTTTACATCATCGATAGGGAAAAAATTACAACATGATCCTTGGGAGACCTTGGATTCATTGAATGAAGGCTATTCCTTCTACCTTGTTCCAGGAAGTTAGATTCCTCCATTTGGGAAAGGTCTTCATCACCCAAGGGGATCCTAAGCCCTTCGATATACACTTAGAAAACCTCAAGAAGAAAATAGGAGACTATTTGGAATATGAACTCCCTAAAAACTAGTTAAACAAGTTTCTTCCATCAAACCAATTGGTTACGATAGCCTTGAGTATTCCAAAGGCTGAAGTTGTTGACCCAAAAACATTTGAGGTGGCCAAAATTGATAAGGGAAAATCAATATATGTGGAAACTGTGTCCACCAAAACAACAACAGATATCATGAAACTCTTAGAGAGTGATGAACCGATCTTCCTCCCATTTGAACCACAAGGAATGGGTAGCCTTCTTAGTACGACCTCTCTTCCCACCAATGGTCTTGGCCTAGGTATAAACATGATAGAATTAACAAAGGAAGAAGAGAGGGATGAAATCAATATGGTACCCATCAAATCCATCCCTAGGGATTTTTCTATTCTGAACCTTGGTTTAGATATGAACATGTCAGAAATCAAGTATGTCATCTCCACGGGATGTGATCCTATTGTGCAACAAAATTCATGTAAGGTCACTATTCTTCACCAAGCTGAGTAGCATAGTCATGCCCACTTACACATGATGTGTCGAGAACATGACAAAGAGGTTCTTAAACACCTCCTTCAATAATTGGATAAACATATATACATGATCATGGGTAGGGGTTGTAAGTTTAAACCCCGGATAACAAGTCCTTGTCAAAAGAACATAAAACTTCAAAGGTGGTGTTTCTTCACTATGTGCTCTTAGGGGTGAGGAGTTTGACATCCTTCAACTCTCTTCACCTTAGACATTTCAGCATGTATTCCACCTGCATTTCCACATGTATATTACTACATTCTCATTGCATTACCATCAGCTCATCTTGTAAAATTTGTAATCAAGGAGCTTATTTTCAAGTAATTCTCAAAAAAAATTACAAAACATTGGAAATATTTCAAATCATATCTCTTCGAACATTCATCAACAACATTTCTTATCAATTCATCAGTTCAACAAGACAAGACAAAATTTTGATGTTAATCCTACCAAGGCCTGCATACTTGGTTTGCCTATAGCATTTCTTCTAGCATAGTTTGTATTTTCCCATAGTCAATTCTAGAAGCTTCGTGATGTCATATCTTTCCCTAGAAAAACCTCTTTGGTACAAAAACATTCTAAACATTTTCACCTAGAAACTTGTTCGCCTATCTCAACCTTCGGTGTTGAGCCCTCACATCTTACTGGTTGCATGGGGTTGAGGCTAGGGGAAATCTTTCCTTCCCAAAAGAAAAAATTAAATATTTAAAAAAGTATATATCTCAAATCAAAAATCAATCAAAATTTTCATTTACACACTTCTTTTCCCTACCAACCTTCGGTGTTGAGCCCATGCCTCTTACAAGTTGCGTGAGGTTGGGAAAGAAGAGAAGTGCCCTTACTCACCTATGCCTTGTCCTTGGTGATGAGCCCATGTTTCCTACTGGTAGCATGGGGCAAGGTGTAGGGGGTCTCTGCAAATAAACTAATAAATTAAAAGCAATTTCATTCAATAAATGTGCTTTGAAAATCTTAAATCCCAAGAAAAATGAATTAGATGTGCATGTTCTAAAAGAGAGTCAAAACCTTAAAACCATATTTTGTCAATTAAGAGGCCATCTTCAGATCTAAGTCTAGATAAACTTGCAAGCAATTACATTCTAGGTTGTGTAGTAAACTATATGTAGACTTAAGTTGTAGGTTCCTAATTGGGTTTATGTCAAAATCTTTTCTTTCTCTCACCATTTCCATCTCTATCAAAACCATACAATTCACATCCCTCCTGGCTCTCGGTGTTGAGCCCTCACATCTTACTGGTTGTGTGGGGTTAGGAGTGGAGTGAATTCATTTTATCATCATATCATTATTCATCAACATTTCCAATAAACAAAAAGAAGTACTAAACATTACTTGAAAAGCTAAAGTTCAACATTACAACGTGTCTGCATAATCATCATATATCAGCATTACAAACAAACAAAAACAAGTCATTATGTTATCATACATTCATCCATTGCATACATTTTGAAAAGCATACAAAATCAAAAGTTCTAAAAATCTAGAGTACACATGTGAAGTAAACCACAAATGACAAGTCAACTCTATGCAAGGAATAGTCGAAACCAAAAAGAGGTATCTGTATATATATATATAATAAATATAGTTTTGTACAATGCCATCAAGTTTTAGCAATATCAGGCATGGTCAAAACGCTCACAATGAGCCTAGAAATACAAAAAAAAATCATATATGTGCCTCACAAAATGGAAACGAAGCAATAAAGGCTCAATAGCCTATCAATCCCTGTGGGATCCCTGAGAAGGTGCATGCTTGACTCCAAGGCTCCTGCTATGGCTATGACATCATGAATGCACTGAGTGGTGTGAGTGGCCATGACTATGACCACTGGTCATGGTCTCACTATGTGAATGGCTTTACCTCCTCTCTCTCTCAGCTGCCTCATACCCCGCAACCTTCATCTTCAGATCAATAATGGTCTCCACTGCCTTCCAAAGAGGTGCAAAAATGTTGGTGTGGCGGTCATCCTGCAAAAGTTGTCCCACATCCTCTAACAGCTCCACTTCGGTCTTCCCCATAGGAAGCAACAAGGTATCCATACAAACCTGAAAAATAAGATCTCACCACTCCTGAGTAGTCACTACAAAAGCAAAGAAACAACAGTGAGTTAGAAAATCAAAAAAAAAAAAATTGAAGTACGATACATAGTGATTAACATTTCTAAACTAACAAAGTCAAGAAAAGACTAACTACATACTCAGATCTCCAGGCATCCACATGTAGGTTCATTTGAGTGCAACTAGTGCAGCTAGCTGCAGGTGCCTATTGTGCCTCCCCTCCTCCTAAGGTAATGTGTTGTCCCATAACAGACTCCTCATCTCTATCTCCGTCACGAGGAAGTGTCTCCTTTGAAACTAACATCTCCATCTCTGCATCTACCTCCTCTCACTTGGCCCTAGATATCTCCTGAGTGTCATGCCACTCGATGTCACTATCCTCCTCATCACCTCCCTCTGCACCTGGGCCTCCTTACATGCCTCCTCACCAGCCTACTCCCCCATCTCCACCTTAGTCTCAAAGTCTATGTTAATAGGTTCTTCCTGATCCTCCCTACTATGAGTAGGTGTGGCATCAAGTAAGAGAATCAGTGTGGGTCTAGTTGCTCGGTGGGCATGGACAACCTGTCTCACAACAATAGGAACTTCTAGTGTCATGATCTTCCAACAATGTTCACTTGTAAGGCCACCCTAAGATTCCCTAACACTCCTATAAACCATTGTCACAAGAGGAAGAATACCAATGTATGATAGTCCAAACTACTGAGGATCTCTATCAAATGTATGAGTCTCCACCCTAGATGATTTGTCAACTAACTGACTAGTGGTGGCACAAGCTATCACTGTGCTCCCATCTGCTCCCCATAATCTATCCATGTCTTGGTATGGTGTAGCAACAAATTCATCTGTAGTCAAGGTAGCCACTAACTGATGTGGCACCCTAAGCACTGACATCCTAGTCCACCTCACGGCCCTAATAGCCCCTGGATCCTATACCTGTACTCCCCTCTGATAGGGGATAATCCTCTCATAAACCCAACTCATCACGAGTGTGGGATGGCTAAGTGACTGACCCTGTAATTTGACCACCTGGTACAAATCATGGTATGTAGTGCCCAATATGTCTGCACCCTAGGCATAGGTATGCCCATACTGCTCTATCTACATCACTATCGGGGCTCGATAAAATAACAACTTTTCCCCGCCCTTATCCCCTCTCAACCGCGAGGCCAAGATACCTATGATGGCCTTACAAAGTGTAGGGATAGGAGCTAGACGGATAGAAAGAAGCCTCATACCCGATTTGGTGCCTAGTGACACCCCATCATCTCCCAAGTAAGTGGCCCAAAGTCTATCCATGTCTGTAGAACATGCCGTCTCAAGTGTCAATCATCGGCCAAGTATGGGAACACCAAGTATCCTGTATACATCCTCAAGAGTGATAATCCACTCTCCTCTAACCCCTGGAAACTAGAAATTGTTTTGGTCTATGTCCCAAGAAGAGAACAAGTCACACAAGATCTGACTACTAGGTACAATATGAGGTACCCGTGCAATCCTCCAAATCCCTACTCTGTGCAGTGTGTCTATCTCGACCTAAGTCAGTTGGTCGAGTATAGCTGGTAGCCACTCACACTCTCTCTCCCACCTCTAGTGTACATACTCCTCCTTCTGCATTCATAAAACAACAAAAGAGTGAGTTAGTAACATAGGCAATCTTATCTAAAACATATCAAAACAAAACAAAATCAAAAAAAATTCTAAACATGCTAAAATTACTCGTTGTCCCAAAAATGACAGAATCATCACCCTATGCAGAGTGGCAATTTTATAACTACCACCTTACTAAGGAGGTGATTTTGTAACTTCCGCCCTAATAAGGCAGAGATCTTATAACCCCCACCCTGCACAAGGTGGCGTTCGTGTCAAAATCTGGAGGGTTGTCCCTTAAGCCCTAAAAACTCCAAAAAATACCATTTTTCATGAAATAAAAGGCTACCCCAGGTGTGCCCCCCTAGGGACCACTTCAAAACAAGAAATTTCAAAAATATCCCCCCTAGGCTTAGATTTTCAAATTTTTATGTTTTACGTTTCAAAAAAAATAACTGAGGAAAACTAACCCTTTTCTGCATCGCTAGATTTCATGATCTCGAAGCCATCTTCACCTCATCATTTTGACTTCACTCTCACTTGAAATGGTCACCGTGGGCCCAGAGCTCAAAAATCACCAATAGGATATGTGCAAATGATTTGAAAATGAGTTGTTTTGATATATATATATATATATATATATATATATATATATATATATATATATATATATATATATATATATGTTGTGTTTTAACTTTTTTTTGAGTGTATGTGACCACAGGGCTAGATTGTTGGTGAAGGTATATTCTTATCCCCGCGCAAATGGTACGTCCTCTTGTCATTTTGATTTAGCATTTACTTTTTGATATTTTATCTATATGCACTTGAGTTTTCCTTTCATCTTGTAGGTAGCGAGAGCTTGGATAGTGACATTTCGGCACACGGGCATGTCAGGTATAGCTTATAACTCTCTATTTTAGGAACATCATACTCAGACTCTACATTTTACACCTCTTCATGGCTAAAACTCTTCTCCGAGGGGGCATTATGTATGCACACAAATTTTTACGTACTACATTGTCAGAAATGGTTAAAAAGGTTCCCCGATGATGATTCATATCTTTTCATAAGGTGTTCGAGCTCCCAAACCTATTTGTAGCCTAATATGTCTTAATTAGCCTATCCATGATTTTTTGTAAGCTCCCTACTTCATTTTCATTTGTTTTTTTCCTTTAGTGTCAACACTGCCGTGTTTCCTGAGTGGCGGTTTTGTAACCACCACCCAAATAGGCTGGTTGTCCAGTAATCACTACTTTTGATTGGGTGGCAGTCCTATGCGAATTTTCTAGAATGGTTCACTCATCCTTTGAACGCGTGTAACTTAACTCCAGTTCATTTTTTGGACACGTTTCTCAATCAAATTTCCTAAATTTGGGCTTGATTTTTCATGCTTAACTCCTCTTTCACTTTTGATTGTTGATTGCATAGTTAACTACCTCTTCATGTGATGATTTGGCATCCCATTGCTACCAAGTGTGCTTGTGCACTCTACAACTAACTTTCTATAAACTGAACACTTGTTTTCAAGAAAATGGCCTGGAGAATTATTTTGTGCTTCCTTGTTATTTTAAGCTACCTTCTTTCCTGCTTGAAATTGCATAGTCAATCTTAGTTATATTGTGTTAGCTTTCTTCCACTTGCATTGTTCCAGTCTGCCAATTCAAGCTGTCCATTTCTCTAGTGCTTTCCTTCTATTGTTGTCACTACATTCCCAACCTCTGGACTCACGTGGACACGAGGAAGTGAAAAGATAAACTGAGGGGACAAATTATCAAACAATTGGATTTACCTTTGTTCTGTGAATTCCAAGTTGGAGTTGATGTTTGATTTCCTTCATTTCTGTAATTTATTATTGTTACATCATATCAAATAGAGTAGAAATCAATTTCCTTTCATTTGCAAGTAGTTAATTAATTTCCAAGAAGGTTTAACATCTTTCATAGCAGCTCCTGGTGACGGATCTTCTTCTTCTTATCCCTGTGGATTTGGAGGGAAGAATATCTGTAGGAAGTTGTCTACATATCATAGATTAATTGGAAAATTTCTTGTTTTAAATTAGTTTAGACTTAATACACAATTGCACAGGTGGATAGCCACATCTGGCTATTTTGCTTGTTTAGGATTTATTTGTTTAGAGTAAAAGCAATTTGTTGTCTGTGATTGTAATGTCTCATTTTTTTGATTTGTTTAGATTAGTTTCCCTTTTCAATATTAAAATAGATTGTTAACTTTGTCTTAGTTAATTTGGACACTTCAAAGTAGTTTAATATTTAGATGTAATTAATTAGATCAAGCCATATGGAATTTACGCTACCCACTCATAGCCACTAAATCTCCCCTTTGTCGACTTGGCTTCTAGGAATTCACACTACCAGACCTTATTCATTGATTCTCCTATAGTTAGTTGTCCACATTTCCACATTGGATTCCCCAGCAGGACCTCGGGGGTCGAGTACGGGTTGAAGGTCATGTGTCAATTTTCATCCATACAGGCACCTTACGTGACTATCCACACCCCTCACATTTTTTATTTGAAACACTAAACCCTATCCTATTATCCTATGAATCATATTTTATTGTCGTGTAATCACATTTTACCCTTAGTAAATACCTATTCTACCCATCATAAGTTACCTAAACCTCCCTAACCACCTAAAAACCATCCTAATCCATTTTACGGTTAACCCCCTAACCTCCCAACATCCTCAACATCTTCTTATTTGTCCTTGTTTTTTTCCAAACCTGAATTAACTTGTTTTGAAGTGGTTAAAACCACTTACAAACTAGTTTCCCCATTTTTCTCAGACTTCCAATGATTATAATTGATTGCTAATGATTATATAAAAGCCTACCAACTTTTATGAATCTGGATCTACTGGAAAGATAGGGATTTCTCCCTAGGTACTAATAGAAAAAAATGAATCTAGATCTGCTGACAACTACAGTGAAGCTATGATACTTTGGAAACCTAGATGACAACATTTTTCACATCTGTACAACCTCTACATCCACAACACATCCTTGGGAGCCTCATAAACCATGTAATACTTCTAGAACATTGTTCCTTTTCATTCCACATCAAAGGTAATTCATTTTCACCCATTCTCATTCCTGGTCTATCCATGCATCATATTAAAGGTCAAATTAGTCTGTAAATCATTTGTCTTGTATCACATTTACATATTAGAAGGAATCATATTTTTTCACAGCAATCATTAGTTATTCCTTTGAATCACCAGTGACTACCTCAAATTTTCAACAACCATATTGAATCATTGGTGATCTCTATCGTTTAGTCATTTAATCACATTTTTCATATCTGTAATCAGTATCTTAATCTATTTATTTCCAAGTTGTCTTTTCTTGTAGACGATTGTACCAGGTAAAGCATATCTGATTACTAATATCTATAACCTTCCTATCATTTCACATTCATTTTTCTAGGAGAAATTTGACATTACACACGAGTTGATTCTATGTGCCATATCCTTGAGACCAAACATCAACGGCATCAAATATCAGCTTGAAGTCATACAAGAAGAACAATACACAGCTAAACAAGCTTGGATTCAATACTTTGAAGAGTACGAGCTCACCTTACCCCTTTCTTGGTCCACTTATCATGAGTAGGATATATTTATCCTGTTGGATGCTTAATTTTTCTCTCCATTGTGTAGCTATCATATTGTATCTTTTATCACTTATACTTGATTTTCAAAAAAAAAATTACACCCTTCAAAGGAAGCCCATTGGCTAGTGGGATCAGCCTTTTCCAAGTAACTCTTCACCTTTTATCTAATATATATCTTGTTCAATTATATGTGTATGTGCAGGTTCCCTCATTCATTAGAAGTAGGAGTCCCCGCACCTATTTTACTTTCACACATCTCGACATTGTATTGTTTACGCAAGTATCATTAAGCCTTGTTGTCCTTTGAGTTTTTGGTGATTTGTTATATAATTAATGAACCAGAATACACCTTAAACATTTTGGCATGCCCAGTAGGACCTTAGTCCCTTTTTATCAAATCTTGTAACTCTTATTTTCCTTCTTGTCAAATCATCTAACTTTTCATCTTAGAGTTTTTTGGCATTGCTTTCTCAAAAGCACAAAAAATAAGGAAAATTAAAAGTAATAGTGAACACAAGTATGCTTCTTTTCTTTCATTTCTCTTTTAGTATTGAATTCTTTGTGTGTTTTTTCTTTATCCTAATCAATCTTTCTTTTGGTCTTAAAAAAAACCTTCATTCTTGCTTGCTCATATATCCTAATTAGGGGTTTTAAAATATTGTATTAAATAAATTCCCCTCACACACAACAAAAATGCATAACAAATCAAACTTGCATCTAAAACAATCCCTTCCAGGTCTACCTACTTGGATTTCATCACCAAGGGGGAATTCAACTCGGTGTTTTGGACGAGTACAAATAACTAGTGGGTATTTTATTGGCTAAGCACTCGAAACCCTTATCATTGCAAGACTATGAAATGAGGAGCTAGGCCTCAATATCACTCCTCTTACTGACACCAACACAAACTTGGGCCTCTCATACCTTCAAGTATATTAAGGAATCCAACCTTAACACACTTAAAACTAGCCTTAGCAAGCCTTTTTCCTAGTTCCTTATTCACCCATATTTTTATTTCAAACTTTTCTAAGTTAATTAATATAATCTAAAACTTCATTATGATTGTGTAGATTTCATTTATTAAACAACCATATTTCTTTTTCTTTTTTTCTTATTTATTTAGTTCATGGTTCTAACTAGACAACAGTCTCATCTTCAAAACATCCAAAACATTTCATACCCACTTCAACAATCCCTAGAATCTACTCAAGAACCTCCATGTTCTCCTAGCACTCAATCTAAAACATCATATGCTTCTTGTATTGACCCTCTACAGTTCTTCTAGAGTGGTGACCCATTATTTACAAAACTCTTAAATACCAATTTGATTACTCTTAGCATATAATTTGTGGAGAAATACATTTGTCTTTTTCATCCCTATCCATAATATTATCCATCTACCATTGTTGATACTTATGACTACTCTAGACTTTACGACCCTGACTATCAACTAGTTATCGAGAAGATTTCTCCCTGACCTACTTAGAGTAACATGAAAGGATTGGATTCTACCTCATATTCTCATGTTGCTAGCTTCAAAATAAATTCCATATCATCACAAAATATAGATACCCAACAATGCCTCGCATTGTCTACATCTTCGGCTAGCCCTCAAGGTGTAAATAAACACACATTACAGAAATAGACACACTTGCTTTGGAAATAAATAGACAATTGAGAATGTTGAAATATGATTGCAAGGAAATAAGAATCTAATCTAGAACACCTGCAGGAACAAGTATATGATAGATTTCAACTTGAATAATCAAAATCATTTACAAAATTAATAGATCTATACTATTTTCTCTGGAAATATAAATACCAATAAAATGAAGATCCTGTTCTTGAAGGAGTGGGCCCTTGCTCCACCTTGAAACAAGATTTGACAACTTAATATTCTCTCAAAATAGAAATGGCTATTTTATTGATAAAATTTTCTGCATTACAAATATGTACAATCTCTTTCTATCTCTATGTGTTTGTATCTATGTATATCAATTTATCTCTATATTACTATATATTCTTAATCTATCTACAAGTCTGCATATATATACTCCTTTCAAAGGTGCATTTACATCCATAGTTGTCCTACCGATTTAGATGGAACTGAATCGTGCCCAAAATAGATGTTAAATTAGAACATGGCTAGACATATTGTTATATGATAGTTATCCTTGGATCTGCGAGTATGAAGAATCAGAAATCTTCTAATCTGTTCCTGATTGAAAGGGTCATTGATTGCTAAATCACCGAACATTATTGGAATAAAAAAATTCTCATCGGTTCTAGAACTTTAGAGAAGTTTCAGAACTAAAGGAAATCATTTTAGATCTAACTGTGAGGGTTCCGGAGCTACATGCAGGAGTTCCAGAACTAAGTCTAAAAATTCTGGAACTAAGTACTAGAGTTCTTGAACTAAGTCTGAAAGTTCCAGAACTAAGTGATAGAGCTCGTAACTACGTAATGGAGTTCTAGAACTAATTTTGGAAGTTCCAGAACTAAGCCATATTGAAACCAATGCTTCCAAAAGCATGCTAACCACTTCATACTTTGATCTTCCGACTGATTGTGACCTGTTTTATTACAAAACTGAATTGCCAAGCACTTTGTTAGGAATTATAGAGTTTTTAAACATTATAACTACAATTAATAAAAGATGGAAAATTACATCCTAACTTATATTAGATCAAACAAAAGTCACAAAATGCAGTCAAACTTGATAAAAAAGAGAGTAAAATAAGATCATTTATTGTACATTAACGAGACATATTCTAGCCTTATCATCTTCCCTGTACTTACTTGTTGTTAAGTCCTCTTACAAAATTTTACTCTTCAAATCTTGGGTTGTGTATTCTGAATTCCAATTGACTGCTCAGGTCAAATGACTGAAACTGAATATCCCAGTGTTTTAGTTCAGAAACACTATACCGTGATCATGTTTCTACTATCTTCTTCCATTCCTCAAATTGAGTGGGATCTTGAGGTTCTCTATTTTTCCATGGAGACATGAGAGTGATAAGAAGGGGAGGCCTTGTTCTCATTCCCATACATATACCCTTGTGGTTTTCATTGACCTAAGGGATGAGTGTGCACAAGGCTTTAGCTCTTTCTAAGCTCCATATTAAGTTTGTGGGAGATATTACTTCTCTTCTTCTCAATGCAACTGTAAGAAGCTCCCATATTTTCAAACATCCATCATAAAATTCCTCAAAGTTCCCCTCCTCATAAGAGGTGAAGGCATCAATACTTTTCTATAAACTGGCAACATAATTTGTCTTGAACCATCTACCAAAGGCATGGGTTCTAAAATATTTAACGAAAGCATATGGTTTACCATAATGAGCCCTCATGCAGAGACTAAATGAACTAGCTTTCAATAGATGCTCAGAATCCCTTTCCTTCCATGCAATCTGATTTTGAAGAACAGAAACAAATGCATTAAGTTTTCTTTCTCCCACATACAAATTGATCATGAAGCATGTGTTCTTTTCTAGCATAATATTACAAAGATAGAATTCACAGAGAAGATTTTTCTGCTCTGCACTGGCTGAAGAATAGGTTATCATGAACTCAAATTCATGTTTTATTTTATGTGAAAGGCCACATGAAATTCTTGACAGCTTCCAGCAAATGAATTGTTTCTCTAGAAACACGCTATATGCAGGAGAAGGTCTCTTGCATGTAAGCAATTTTTCACTCATTATGCAAACCATTTGTATTTTTATAAGACATTTAAATTTTTCTCCTTCTTCTTGGTAAAAAAAATTTCCCATTCCTTTCTTGCTTTCTTTTTGTCTTCCATCTTGCTTCTCAAGTCCTCATTGGATGTTTTGATTTCACTGAGTTCCCTGAAAGTATCATCCCATAACTACTTGAGTGTCCAATAAGTTAATTCAATTTGTGTAGAGACTGTTGACATAGTACTATGTCTTCTGTAAATTTGACATTCTTCCTCTTTCTCCATCATCTATTGCTTAACTCTTGTCAATTCCTTAGTCATGTCTGTGATCTGAGTTGTTAGTTCCCCAATGAGCATTTCTCTATGTTCCAATTTGAGTTTGAGGAAGTTCAACTCCTCATCCTTTTCTCTGATAATGAGTTCTACTCTAGACAAAAATAGAGCATGTCTAACCAATTGTTTCTCTTCTTTCTTTGAAAGTTCTTTCGGGGTTGAGCATTCCTCTTCTACCAAATGGAATTTCCCTTTTCATCTCCAAGATGCCAACTCTTCTTCTTCATGTGATAGTTTTCCTGATTCACCCAACTCTTGAAAAATATGTTCCTCAAATCTCTCATCTTATTTTTCCATCTCAATTTGGCTTGGTCCAAAAGGATTCATGGCCATATTGCCAAAAATATCAACAGCTTCTTTTTCCAACTTATCTTGTTCTTTCATCCCCTCTAGAATTTCTCTAGACCTCCTATGAATTCTACTTCTTTGAGGAACTTCAAAATGTCCAGAAGTGGGTTTCCTCCTAGAGCTTCTTCTGATTTTCACTTCTTGCTCTTGCCTAGGTGAACTGTCACTGTCAGAGACAGATATTATCTCTCCTGTAGCTACTACAAAGGAAGGATTTTCTTATAAAGGTACAGTAGGTTCTACAGTTTTAATCCTTCTTCCAAATCTTCTTCTTTTTGGTATATTCTCCACACCTATTTCCTTCTTTTCCTCTATAGGGGCATCAATTTCCAAATTATTTGTAGGAGAAAAAGGAGTTGGTATTGCCTTGGTATTTTCCTCCTAATAATATTAGGGTTTTTCTTAAACTTGTTAAGAAATTTCTCTCATTTTTCTTCTCCATTTTTCTTTGCAAGAAAATGGTGTTGGTACATGAAATGAACTAACCCATGATATCTTATTGTTCCAACACCCTAGGAATACCTCTGGGCCATTTTATAGATGGAGTAAAAAAAAAACCTTGGAATTTTTACTATCTATTCTGGTTTTGTAGCTCCATATCTAAGATATATGAGCATCTTCAGGAATTCTCATCCTACCGAACCAAATTGACCATCACAAGTTAAATACTTGACTATCCAAAATGCCCCTCTATCAAAGGGTTTAGGTAAGTTGGACCTTCTTACCCCTTTTATGATTTTCTTAGTGTTGTAAATATATTGGGGTTTAGTTTCCCTCTCTTGTAGTAGGGTTTCAACCAGTTCTTTTAAGGTCCCTTTGACAGGATTTGGGACATGCACAATTGGCACACCAAAAACATTGCTTATTATATTCACAAAAAAAGGAATTACAATATTTCTAACCTTTGTTTTAGATTTTTCTAAATTTATAACGAATTCTCTTACCAATTCGTCATTATACTTTGAGAACTTTTTCAAGAATTCCAACCACCCTACCTGTTCAAATCTAGATGTCACTTCTTCATCTGCAAGAAGCTGGGTATCATCCTCAGGTTCTGACTTCTTTTTAATCCCCATGGTAAAGAGGGTGATTCAAAAAAATTCTCCTTCAAATTATTAATTTGTCTGGATTGGCTACAAAATTCTTTGCTTGGCTGTGAAATGGATGGGTTTAGTTACAAAATTGTTGTTCTTAGATGCGGAGCTGATGTGTTTAGCTACGGAATGAAAATCTACTTCTTCCTTGAAGAATTTTTTCTGAAAATACTTCTTTACTTTATTAATTCCACATAAATGATAGATCATTATAAACATGCCACTACTTTTGTTCCACCGACATCATCCTCATGATTACTCACTTTTAATCATAATGTACAATAGATGACTCATCATAACAACTTTTAAATCAAATCCAATCACACATGTGAACTTTTAATCTAACATTTAATAAGTTAAATACATAATTACCATCCTTGATGATGTGATCCCTCCGTCATGATGACTCATCATTCCTAAAAGTGAAAAAAAGGAAAAACGGTTAGAAAATATTGTTGGAATTTCAAAGAAGCTCCTTTTATTTTGGATTAGCCATTTATTGAGGAGATCAACCGCCATTGCTGGTTTGTAATTGATCTCTATGAGAATTTTTTTTAGGAAGAGAATGCCATTTACTAGTTTTCATTCCTTCCCTTTTTTTCTTTTTTTCTTTTTTTTTCTTTTTTTTGGGGAAGAGAATGTCATTTACTAGTTTCCATTCTCTTCCCTTTATTCTGAATCTATCCATCTGATTATTTGATCATTTTGGAATAATTGGGTTCTTCCATATGATCAAATTATTTGTCTTCTTCAATCTACCTCAAGAATTCATCCTTAGTAGGAGTCTTCCTATAAAGTTTTAGCCTATGTCCATTGACCAAAAGTGTCCTTCTACTACCATCAATGAGAAGTAACTAAATAGAACCATTGTCAAATATTTGCTCAATCTGATAGGGTCTCAACCATCTAGTTCTCAACTTGCCCTTGAATTACTGGTACTTAGAATCAAACAATAATACCCAATCTCCTACCTTGAATTGCCTCTTCTTGATATGTGTGTCATGACATTTCTTTCTTTGATCTTGGATTATCTCTGTCTACTGAAGTGCTTCCATCCTTAACTCGTCCAACTCATTGAGTTAAATAATTCTCTCCTTTTTTGTTGCATCCAACTCAATACCTACTTTAGTTGTTGTCCTTAATGTTTGTAGTTCAAATTAAATAGGTAACAAGGTATTTTCCCCATAGAATAACTCATATGGTGAAAATCATGTTGTAGTCTTCCAAGTTATATTATAGGCCCAGACAGCTCTAGGTAGTCTCTTTACCCAATCTCTCCTACCTGATTCAACTATTTTGGTAAGGATGTTTTTCAATTCTCTATTTGTTACTTTTGCTTGTCCATTTGATTATGGGTGATAGGGATATGACTTCCTATGATTGATTTGATAATGCATTGTGAAGGCTTAGATCATATTAGACATGAATTGTGGCCCCTGATCTAAAACTATACTTCTTGGTGCACCAAAATTTACCATAATTATGTGCCAAAGGAAATCAACAACTGCTTCTTTAGTGGCATTTCTTAAAGCCTACACTTCTATCCACTTTGTCACATAATCAGTACACACAAGAATATACTCCTTTCCTTGTGAAGGAGGACTAAAGGGACCTACAAAATCCAATCCCCATCTTTCAAATGGTTCAATCACTACTTGAGGTTGCAAAGGCATTTCATTAGTAAAAGTTGGTTGTCCCATCCTTTGATAGGGATCACCCTACTTGATATATCTCTTCACATATTTGTACAAATATGGTCAATAATAGCCAGTGCTAAGTATCTTATGAGTTGTTATTTTTATTGAAAAGTGTCCTCCAGTTGGTTCATCATGACATGCCCTGAGTATGTCAAATATTTCATCTTCTCTCACACACCTGCGTAAAACCAAATCAGGTGCACATTTAAACAACATTCCATTTAACCATTTAACATGTGCACTAATTTTGATCAACTTTTTTATTTGTTTCTTAGTGAAAGAAGAAGGAAACTTCCCTATTGCAAGATAATTTGCCATATCATCAAACCATGGTGTATCAGCTGAAATAGAAAATAATTGTTCATCTAGAAATTTGTCCTTAAATGGATCTTGCTCCCCTATAGTGGTCAGTCTTGACAAGAAATCAACTACCACATTATATTTTCTTGGATTATCTACTATGGTAATATCAAATTCTTGTAAAAGTAATAACCATCTAATTATCCTACCTCCAACCACTGGTTTATTCATTAAGTACCTAATTGTTGAGTGATTTGTATGTACAAATATTTTTTACCCTGTGATATAATGTCTAAATTTATTAAGTGCATAGATCACAGCAAGAAATTCTTTTTCAGTGATAGTGTAATTTCTTTCAGTAGGAGCAAGATTTTTACCGAGGTAATAAATAGCATACATTTTCCCTTCTTCATCTTTCTGCCCCAAAATTGCACCAATGGAGTTATTTGAGGCATTTGTTTGAATGTGAAAAGGTTTTTCCCAATTAGGTCCTCTCAATATTGGGGCAGTGATTAATTTTTCTTTGATTTCCTTAAAAGCATGCTGACATCTTTCATCCCAAATAAATTCATAGTCCTTGGTAAGAAAATTAAACATGGGGGCAGAAATTTTACTAAAATCCTTGATAAAGCACCTATAGTATCCAGCATGCCCTAAAAATGATTTGATATTTGTGGGGGTTTGAGGAATAGGTAAGTCTAAAATAATTCTGTTTTTTTTTTGTTAACCTGAATTCCTCTTTTTGAAATGTGGTGTCCTAATACAATCCCCTCATCAACCATCATCAAACACTTCTCATGACTAAGAGATAGATGGTTTTGCTCACATCTTGTTAATACTCTATCTAAATTCCTCAGAGCATCATCAGATTTGTCTCCATGCACAATGAAGTCATCTATGTATACCTCTACATAGTCATTTATTAGGTATGTAAAAATCGCTAATACAGCTCTTTGGAAGGTTGTTGGATCATTACATAATCCAAATGGTAATACTCTGTAGGTAAAGGTACCCCATGGACATGTAAAGGTAGTTTTTTCCTGATCCTCAGCAACAACTCTGATTTGATTATATCCACTAAATCCATCCATGAAGGAAAAGTACTACTTACCTACAAGGTTATCTAGGACTTGATCTATGGATGGTAAGGGAAAATAATCTCTCAGTGTGGCTTTGTTCAATTCCCTATAGTCAACACAAATTCTCCATTTTCCATTATTTTTAGGGACAATTACAAGAGGAGACACCCACTGAATATCTGAGATAGGGTAGATAAAACCTACTTATAATAGTTTTTCAATTTCTTTCTTGACTATATCTCTTAAGTTTGGATTAATCCTTCTCTGAGTTTACCTAAATGGTCTAATGTTTCCAGTATAGATGTGATGAATGAAAATACTTGTATGGATTCCTTTCATATCTTTGTAGTCCTAAGAAAAATCTCTAGTATGATTTTTTAGAACATCAAACAATTTAGCTTCTTCATCATTCTTCAACCAGTTGTTAATGTTCAAAATTTTAGCTAGCTAAATCTCAGCATGTTTGGTTCTAATGTGTGATGAACTGATGTTTTGAAAGGGTTCCATTAATGTATTTAGTGGACATGCATGTGGAAACAACATATGATATGAAGCAACATCTCCAAAAAATACCTTGAGATAGAATATTGGAAAAAGAACAGTAGGAAGAGTTATAATACTTATCTTGTTGTACTTCGAAATCCTCATCATTGCTGCTTTCAAGAAATTCTTCACCATTTCTTGATCTATTTGAAACTAAAGCTACTGATTTTTCCTCTCCCCGAGAGAAATCTCATTCCTCTGGAGTGAAATTATGCACATTCACAGGGAATTGTTGTTGGTGTGGTTCCGGAACTAAACCTGATGGTTCCGGAACTAAATCTGATGATTGCGCAAGAGGGTCTACATGTTCCAGAACTAGTTTTGTTGGTTCTAAAACTAATCCTAATTTCTCCAATGACAATTGGTGTTCATTCAATGGTTGATTGACCATATCTTCAACCTCACATAATTGATCCTGTAACATGATCATGGCAAAGAAGACAGGTTTTGTTTAATAGTATCAAGAGGATCAACCCACAATTGTTCTTGATTATCAACAGAAGGTTATGTAAAAGGATATAAGGAAATTTTATTAGAATTTGTACCATTTGAGATAGTCATATCACCTGATTTGTAATCAATTAAGGCAAGAACTATAGCTAACCATGGTCTACCAAAAATAATGGGATAACCTAGTGTTTTACCTTTTGGCTGCACTATAAGGAAATCAACTAGATATTCCCATGACTCCACCATAACCACCACATCTTCAATAACTACTTTTGGTTTTGCTATAGACTGATCTGTCATCTACAATATGGTGTTAGTAGGTTAAATACATGTTAATGGTAATATTTTAAAAGTGTCCATTTTCATCAAATTTATAGCCACTCCTAAATCAACCAAAGCATTATGTATATATTTATTCCCTATAGAGACAGAAATAACAGGACTTCCAAGATCTCCATATTTGAGAAGCAAAAGTTTTCCTGCTAATAAATCAGCAAGTTTCCCATCTACCTTAATAGTCCTAGGGTACTGCTGCTTCCTTCTAGGTCTTTTTAAACATAGCATTTTGATTAATTTGTTAAATTTTGGAATGTCCTTAATTACTTGTAACAATGGTATTTCAATATTCAATTTCCTTAGTTCCTGTACCAACTCAGATTCCTTAGTCTCTATGGCTTCTTTAAATCTCTCTGGAAATGGAGTCTCAATAGAGTTTTTATCTAGCTCCTTATCTTTTTCTTTTACATCCTTCTTGGGAACAAACGTACTAGGGGTTTCAGTTTCTTCTGTCATCTCAGTGATTATAACAAGGGGATTGTTAATTATTTTGCTAGATCTAGTTTGAATATCCTTACAATCCATGGCATTCAGATCAACTAATTTTTCTGGTTATGTTCTTTGGATAGGATTTGTTTGTTTATTTCTTGGGTTTGCTACTGGTTGTGTTTGTATTTGGGTTTGGACCACATTTTCATTTTGTGAATTTTTTGTTAGGGAACCCATTATGGCTTGTTGATTCTTATTGGGATATGTCCTACCTTGAGCATAATTATTAGGGCTCCACTTAGGTTGTGACCAAGCATTCGGGTTGCCTTGACCAGACCATGGTTGTTGGTGTCCTTGGGCATACCAACATTGACCTACCCGATCCTGAGGATTCCATGTTGGTTGAGGTGCCCAAGGTGGTTGTCCCCAATTTTTTAGCACTATCTGAGCTGCCCATGGCATCATCCAGGGGTTAGGAAATGACCTGGGCATGAACTACCCTTGGCTAGGTTGTCTCTGGAGAAAATTTACTTCTTCTGATGTGGATGGAATGTTGCTTTGTTTAAGCTGATTTTTAATAAATGGAAGAAGAGGACAGGCATTACTCTCATGGTCCCTAGATTCACAGATAAGACACATTTCTTTTTTGTCTAGGGGACAATCTCTTATTACATGCTTCTTCATGTATCAAGGACAATATATAGCTAGTGGTTCAGTTTTAGCATTTGCTTTAGCTTGCAATCTATCCATGGTGGAGGTTAATTGAACTAAAATGTTCGTTTTAAATTTTGTCAATTCATCCATCAATTTTTTCATATATGGGTTCAAATTTTTAATTGTTTTTGTTTTTCTAGGTCCACCCCTTATTCGTGAATAGATTCTACAAATGTCTTTAATATAATTCATTCTTATTTGATCAATGTTTCCACCTCCCATCGGATCAAGTGCCTCCCTTGATTCATCATCCAGACCTTTAAGAAAAATGGTTTTGCTTAACTCTTATTGTATTACAAATCCACATATTTTTCTCACAAAGAGGAATCTATCTAAATAATCTTCCATATTATCATCCTCCTCCTGCTTGATTTTGAAAAAGTATTCCTTCCTATTCCTCCCTCTACAGTAATATTGATATTTTTCTAGGAAGGAAACTTCCATTTGTTCCCAAGTGGTAATAGAATTAGATGTTAATCCCATAAACCACCTCATTGTTACATTCTTTAGGGTAGATGGAAACAACTTGAGTTTTTGATTATCTGTTTTATAATCATAAGTTTGGCACAGTACTTTAAATTCAAACAAAAATTGATCAGGGTCTTCAGATGACATCGCTATAAACGTGGTTAAATGTGCAGGTGAAATATTTTTCATAGGTGTATCATCATCATCCAATTGAATTGGATAAGTAAAGGTCCTATTAGGTTCTCTTTCAGCTTCTCGTGCCATTTCTATAGTACCTTCTAGACTTTTCTCCTAATCAATATGGTATGTGATTTGTTTTGGGGAAGGTGAAAATTCAAGAGTAAGAGGTTGACTACTCAATTGTAAGTCAAAACTTTCTCTAAACGGGTATTGGGATATGATCTTCGTTCTAAAGTTTCTACCTCCTTCTGGTGATTGATCTAAGAATTCCAAAGGTGGCAATTATGCTTCTTGTCTAACAAGGGACAATGGTGCTTCTAATTCTTGGTCAACATCCTTATTTGATCGAGAAGATGATGATTCTTATTCAAATATTTTTGGGAGGAATCGACCCTTGGAGTCTCTTGGTCTCCTCATAAATTTTATGATGACATGGGGAAGATCCTGAAATTACTAGATGTATGATTGTTGCTCTTATTGGCACCTAGTTAGACAATTCTAACTATTGTGTCCCTGGAAATGGTGCCAAAAATGATGGGTGTCATTATTCCCTTCATTTAATCAACTCGTTGTTAATGTCATATTCAAACCAGGGGTGGTGTCCAAAGCTATATGCAACAAGAAATCTTAGTGATCTAGTAATTGACTGTAGGTATTTGTTTTCTTTTTTATATTTTCTGGGGGGTTTTTTGAATGTCTTGAGGACTTATTGGCCAAAACCTTATTGAAATTGTAGATCAAGAATTTCTGCGCTTGTTACTTGTGCAAGTTAATGTACCAAACTAAACATAAAAACTCTAAAAAACTCAAATGAAATTGATACTTGATAGATAAGACAAGATCCGAACATGTAGATGGAAAAGAAAGCTGATGCAGACAAGACAGGCACACACGAGCAATCCTGTAAGGTAGATCTGGGAAACCTGTGAGACACAGATTCTTGACAAAAAAAGACAACGTTAAAAGATATTTGAGTGGACTAGCTGAAAAGTGGGTCCAGGAAGTGATAAGCTCCCTCGGCGGATGTCAGTCCACGTTTTAAATTAAAGAAAGAAGCATACATGATAAAAGATGTAAGTAAATTTCTATATTTTTTATTAAAAATGAAAGACAAAATGTAAACAGTAGATAGAAATCAATAGAAAATAGGAAACTATGAAAACAATGCTAGATTTGTGTTACCTGAATTCTTTTACCTGTACGCAGGTAGATTGGCGTCGATTAGGAAAATTGGCATCGACTGAGATAGGTCGGTGTCGACTAGAGAAAATTGGCGTCGACTGTGACCAGTCAACATCGACTAGGGGAAAATTGCAGGAAGATTGAGAAACAGAAAATCAAAGTTAGATCGTCAATGTCCATTGGATTTGCAGGAGCCTTTGGGATGCTGACAAAGATCCACCTTCACTAGATGCAGGAGAAAAGTTACCAAGAGATCAATGGAGGCTTGCGATGTTGATGTGGTAGGAGCAGAGTAACATTACTCCTCTCAAGGATTGATTTGGATGGAATTAGCTTTTGCTTGATAGATAATGCTCAAGCTTGATGTTCAGAACTCTCTGTTGTTCTTTCTATCTAACCAGAACTGAATTCTAGCCCTGTATTTGTAATCGGTGTTGACTGAGATGTAATTGGTGCTGCTCCAAAAAATTGGCATCGACCGAGCACCGGTCGGCACCGATAGGGTAACAAACTCCTGAAATGGCCAAAAAGGACAATTTTTGGAAAGATGAAAGTAATCCTTCTACCTCAAATACAGGAAATATCCCGTTGCATGGTTTAGGAGGAGGAGAAATAGGGGGGATAGATTGATGAAATAGATATGGGAGGTTAGGAATTGATATGGGGTAGATAAGTGGTTAAGATACATGTAAAAAGTGTAGTTAAATAGTTAATATTTAATTATCTATGGGTAAAACATAATGGGGTGAAATAAACTTAGGATAGATGTTTAAATCAACTATTAAATAATACCCTAAGGGAGAAGTGATGATATAAACGTGCCCCAGGTTACCCGAGAAGGTAAACGAACGTGGGGGACACTAAATTGGGTAACCAATTTTAGGTGTCTACATTTTGCCCCTTTTTGTCAAATAACTTGCGATAACCAAAGTTGCAAGATAAAAATAAGGAGTTGGAAGAAAAGAAGAAAAAGTGATGATGTGATCCCCCTCAAACTAGGGATGTGATGGGTCCCGAAAGAACAACCAATCCCAAATTTGAAAAAGGTAGATGAAAACACAGGATGCCCCAGCTAGATGCCTGGAGTAGATCTAATCATTAATGACACACAAAAATAATAAAAAAGAAACAACCTAAGGAACTCACATTGGTAGGGCAGATTAGACGGTCTTCACATGAGATGACATTAATAACTACAGACCCGTGAGTGTAAAGAGGGCTGCAAAATAGTAGCACTTAAAGAATGATACATTGGTAAGGACAACCAGACGGTCTATGAAGTAGATAACGCTAGTTCCTACAAACCCATTATCTTTAAGATACCAAAAATATGAGTGCCCCATGTACAGGGAACAGACTCCAAATGGGTGAGAATATCTAAAGTATGTGCCAAAAAGGCAACACTCAGGTCATAATAATGACCAGATAAATAAGCCAAACATCAACACTATGGCAAAAAAATCAGGAGATGGAAGAAAGTGATGTGGAGAAGCAAAACTGCAACCAATCGGAAATGATGGGCCTAAATCGGCGTCGATCATGCTAAATTCAATGTTGAATAAATAAATCGGTGCCGACCATACAAATCGGCACCGACCATACCAAGCCCATATAAATATGAGAAAGGAAAATGTGAATGATTTATTTAGACCACAACGATTGATTTAGAGAGAGTCAAAAATTGGTTTTGAGCAACATGGAAGCCTCTGGGAGCAGCTAGAAGTGGAAGAGGACATGACCTGGGGTAAGTGGATCTACCCAAACTTCCTATATAGTTTTATCATGAAATAGCGTATTAGGATGCTAGTTTTAAAAAAAAAACTAGATAAATGAGAGGCCAGAACATTGTGGGGCATTTGGCCTTTCAATCGGCGTCGATTGTAAAAATCGACGCCGATTTAATTCAATCAGTGCCGATTGTAAAAATTGACGCCGATTTAATTCAATCGGCACCGATTGGTTTCAATCATCGTCAACTAAATTGGATCGACGTCAATTTGACTTAATCAATGTCGATGGAGTGTTTTGACTTAAGAAAGTGATAGAATGTATTTTTTTTATGTTTGGATTTGGATAAATAAGTAGCTAACACCATCCATGATGTCATGTGATGTAAGCACGAGAAGCTTTACATATGCTGGATGATATTCCTAAGCTTCTAGAGACCATTCTCCCCAATGTGACTAACGCGGATTAGCGTCACCTAGAGCTAGCCGAGCTCGGGAGATTTTGGTACTACCGATGGGTGCCTCGAGATGTAGAGTTGATGCGAGCACTCGTACAATGATGGGATATTAGGACATGCACTTTCTGGTTTAGGATGGGTGAGATGACCATCACCCACGAGGATATATATAGGATCATGAGGTTGCCGATCACCGGGGACCCAATTGAGATTACTCCACGAGAGGAGCAGCAGAGGGCCCTACTACAATTATATGGAGATAGGGCAGACGATTCAGAGATAGTGTCTAGGGCGGTGAGGATAGCCTCACATTATAGACAGGATGATGCCAGGAGCAGACAGATAGCGATGATTCATATGGCGATCTCCTATTTTTCTTTGCCAAACTCAGGAGGTGGGAGATTTCCATTTTTGTTACTAGACTATTTTTTTGACATCCTGCAGTTCAGACAGGTGTTCACGTTTTCCGATGCCCTGATAGCTCAGATATACTATGAGTTATGGATGTACACCACATGTAGGCGGACAGGTATCGATGTTAGCTTTGTGCTCCATTATTAGGCATATGAGCAGATAGTAGTGATCAGGCCATCCAGGCTTCCATGGATGCCAGTAGCAAAGGGGGCCCTTGATTATGGATTCCAGTGATGGCGGGCTGACATGGCCCCCAGAGATACAGGGAGATCTATGGAGTGGCATGTTGAGTGCTTCAGGACGCTGACACCAGAGCAGGACATTTGGAGACCATATCAGGTCTACCTGACATGGGCCGGTCAGGAGACTCACCTGGTGGAGCTGCGACAGAGTAGAGTGGTTAGGGGTCACAGGCCAGATATGTGGGAGTGCATCCTGTTTATACATGTATTGAGGCAATTCGGATTAGTACAGACAATTCCGACCACCTACAGGCCATACAGGCGGGATAGCAGAGAGATCAATCTACCGATTTTAATCCTGACAGATCCATTGAGGGAGGCCCCACCTTCCATAGATAGTGATGATGACACCAGAGTAGATGATGGCTATTTGGCATGGTATTCTACAGAGCTACCACAACACCTACCAGCATCTATAGACACAGACGAGGAGGACATAGCTGCAGTGCTATAGAGGCTAGAGGGAGAGCATGCTACCCTGACGTAGACACACCAGGCTGCCCTAGAGGAGATTAGAGATCTAACGGAGGAGAGGGATACACTGATACTAGAGAGAGACACAGCATGTCAGGAGTGAGATACTGCAATCCAATAGAGGGATTGATACCATTAGCACAGAGAGGCCCTCAGGGCCAAATACAGTGATACAGGCACTATTTCAGAGTCTGGGTCACAGGGTGTGACATTAGGAGGGCCTCCACTAGCAGCAGCAGTGTCATTACGAGCACCCGGTATGGTGATTCTGAGCACTTATTAGTCTCTCCTCGCTGAGGTGAGATACTATGAGGACGCCCTCGCACAGCATGCCCCTGAGGTGCCTCGTTACGGTGCGAGGAGGAGATCAATGACAGCCATAACTAGTGGTGCATCAAAGGGAGGGAGCACCAGGAGAGATCGAGGTGGCGGTAGGCCACCAACAGTAGGTGCTTCTAGCTCGATAGGCGGTGGCTAGGAGAGATAGCCTAGACCAAAGGATGGTTGAGGAGATAGTGTCTTCCACCTGTCAGATTTTACGATATAGATATGTTATTTTTTGTATCAATATATTGATGTAGCCTCAATTTGAAGGCATTTTTGATGTATGATATAGATGGCTTGATTGAAATCCATCCATTCTTTGTTGTATAGACACTCATGTATATATATATATATATATATTCATCATTTTCTGTGTTATATGATTGTACTCATGCATTTAATTTTGATAGATATGGATATATGTAGTGTAATTTTAATGGATATAGACATATGCTGATAGAGGATAAGTAGATGTGAATTGATGGACATAGACATAGAGGATAGATAGATGTGATGTGATTTGATGTGATTGATATGTTTAAGATGTTAATTTAATTTTGATGAAAATAGATATAGATAGATGTAGTGTATTTAGACAAAGTAGATAAGATGAGTATAGATAGATGGTAGATTTTGACTAAATTAACATGTTAAGTGGAAATGCTCTTTGTGATAGCAAAGGATGTAATGATATTATCTTAGTTTAGAATATAAAAAGTGATACACCTAGATAGGAAAAAGAATGATAAGTTAGGCCCCTAACCGACCACAAATAGAGACTTTGGTAGGAAACTGAAAAGACGATGCATATAAGGCCATAGATACAGATAAAATGAACCTGACACTAGTCAGTCACAAAACAAATCTAAGAGATAGATGGGATGAGAAGCAAGTATGAATCTAGATAGAATACATGCTCATATTGGAAAATAGGGTCTCCATATGATCACAAAAGGTCTTATATCTCAGCTTCATGATTTTTGTGTTGATAGAAGAGAAAACTGATCAATGCGGGAAGTTTGCTAGATGTAAAAAGACTAATCGATACATGAAGTCTTTTAATGATGTGCACAAGTGAACAAATGCTGATCAATGCAAGAAGCCTTGAAAATTCCATGAAATAAATAGTCGTCCTTCAAGGGAACAATCTATATTTTGAATGTGATGATAGCCATCCTTCAAGGGCATGGTCTATATCTTTTGATTCATTTGATAATGCATGGATAGCTGTCCTTCGAGGGATCAGTCTATCTTTTGGAATTTTTAGGATAACATCTTTTTTTTTTTAAGCTTCTAGAGCTTTTGGAGTTTTTTGGAGCTTTTGGAGCTTTTTGGAGTTTTTTAGAGCTTTTGGAGATTTTTGAAAGAAGCTGAGTTTAGACCAGATAGATCAGATAGAGGGGAAGAAAATGTATAAAAACATGTACTCATGCCCTGAGTAGATTCGATTAAGATAGACACTTGGGACAGATGAAGTAGTGATTAAGGTGTTCCTACCATGAGGAGGAACATATCCATAAGAAAAATTCCATGAGTATAGCCATGATACTCATATTTAAGGTAGAAAAGACATAACATGGAGAACCACATAGTTCCGAATCACTATGAAATACATGACTGGTTACAGATGGATGAAGAATCTGGTTTTGTGACTAAGATCATGTAAGATAGATATTAACAATAAAAGGGCCTTAGATGCAAGGCATTAAGAGGCTCCACTTCAGGTACACCATCCATGGAAGATAGATGATAAGCCCCAGACCCATATTTATGAGTGACTACGTACGGACCCATCCAGTTAGGAGTGAACTTACCACGCTGACTCCTTTCTAGTGTAGTGACATTTTGGTTTTCTTTGAGAACAAGATCACCAAATTTGAAGTCATAGTGCTGCAAGTGCTTGTTATAAGCATGTTTGACATGCTCAAGATATACTTGATGATGCTCAAGAGAATTTAGACACCGCTCATCTAGCAACTCAAGCTACGCTAGACTATTTTGACGATAGTCCTCATCAAAGACAAATTCTCTGAGAGAAACACGAAGAGATAGAATATGAACCTCCAAAGTGAGGACAGACTTTGACCCATAGACTAGAGAGAAGGGAGTAGCACTAATAGGAGTATAAATGCTAGTCTAATAAGCCCAGAGAGAAAAAGGGATATGTAGATGCCAATCCCTACCAGCTCGACTAGTCACCTTTGCGAGGATATTACGTAAAGTTTTATTGGAAGCCTCAGCCTGGCCGTTAGCTTGGGGATAGTATGGAGAAGAAAAGCTGAGTTTGATATTGAAAGCATCACAGAGGTTCTGCAAATCGATGTTTTTGAAATATTTACCATTGTCTGTGATGAGTTTGTGTGGGACACCAAAGCGACAAATGATGTGTTGATAGACAAAATCAACAATGGGTTTAGCTTTGGTCGATGAAAGAGGAATAGCTTCCACCCACTTAGTGAAGTATTCTATGGTAGTAATGATAGAGTGATGATGCTGTGAAGAGCAGGGATTGATGAGACCGATGAGATCAAGACCCCATTGCGAAAAAGGCCACAAATTTGTTGCAGGTTACAAAGCCTGACTAGGGATATGTGTAAGATTGGAATGTTGTTGACACTTGACACACTTCTTAGTGTATTCGCAACAGTCTCGATTAAGAGAAGGCGAATAATAACCTAAATGTAAGATGCATTTAGCTACAGCCAAGCCACTAAAATTTCCACCACAGATACCATCATGGACTTCCTGGATGGCTTTAGATGATTCAGGGGTTTTGAGGCACCGAAGAAAAATACCATCAAAACCATGTTTGTAGAGGATTCCACCTAGAATAGTATAGCGATTAGCACGTAGGATAAAATATCTTCTACCATTGGATGTCAGATCAGGAGGGAGCACTGAACGAGATAGATAATCAAAAATATGTCGATACCACTCATCTTGAGTGTTGGTTGTGATGGCGTTGATTGAAGTCAACTGTCTGAGATGAGAGGGTTGATCTAAACGCTGCACAACCATAGAAAGTCACGAGTCTTCGGTAAAAGGTGGAATAAGTGAGGCTAAAGAAGCCATTGTATCTACAAATCAATTTGCAGAGCGAGGGATAGATTGGATAGTAAATTTATCAAAAGATTGAACTTGAAAGAGAACAATATCATGATATTTTTGAAGAATATCATTTTTACATTGATAGAAACCCATGAATTGATTAATGATGAGCTCAGAATCACCAAAGATGTCGATATGGCGAGCACCAAGATTAATGGCATTCTAAAGACCTAAAACAAGAGCTTCATATTCGGCCATATTATTGGTACACTCAAAGTTAAGTTTGTGTGCGACAAGGATAGGTGCACCCCAAGGAGGAATCATGACAAAACCTGCACCTCCCCCTTGCTGACATCTGGACCCATCAAAGAAGAGTTTCATTTTAAATGGAGAAAGACCGAAATCAATTTTTTGAATGCATTCATCTGGGAATTGAGCAAGGGGAATTTGGGTGTCTGGAAGAGGAGTATCAGCTAATTGATCTGAAATGACCTGACCCTTGATAGATTTTTGTGAGATGAACTCGAGATCAAACTCTGTCATGAGCATGAGCCAATGAGTGATACGATCATTGTGATACAGTTTCACATGCATTGTCTTGAGTGGATTGATACTCGTAACAATATAAGTCTTGTGATTAAGGAGGTAGTGACGAAGCTTAGAGGTTGCGAAGAAGAGAGCACAACACAATTTTTCAGCTTCAGAATAGCGTGTTTCATACTCATGAAGAGTGCGACTGATGTAATATACGGCTTGTTCTTTACCATTAGCATCCCGATGCAAGATCATGGCTCCCAGAGCATGGTCAGTCACAGAAATATAAAGATAGAATGGATCCCCCTCGCGTGGAGGTGTAAGCACAGGTGGAGAAAGAAGATATGCTTTGAGATCATCAAAGGCCTTTTGGCAATGCTCATCCCATTCAAAATGCACATTCTTACGGAGGAGATGATGAAAAGGTTGACAACGGTCTGATAGTTGCGAGATAAAATGACGTACTGATTGAAGACATCCTTGAAGACCACAGAGCTGTTTTAAGTTAGAAGGGGGAGGCATCTCAAGGATAGCCTTTATTTTTGCAGGATCGACTTCAATGCCCCTAATAGAAATGATAAAGCCTAAGAGTTTACCAGTGAGAACGCCAAACACACATTTAGATGGATTTAGGTGAAGACAAAAATGAATGAGCCTCTCGAAGAGAGGTGCAAGAATGAAAAGATGATCCTGACGGTGTTTGGATTTACCGAGGAGATCATCGACATAATCCTCCACAGTTTTGTGTAAGAGATCATGGAAGATGTAGGTCATTACTCATTGGTAGGTTGCTCCTGCATTCTTAAGACCAAAAGGCATGACATGATAACAAAAATTCCCCCAAGGGGTTATGAAAGAAGTCTTATGCTGGTCTTCTGGTGCGATGAGAATTTGATTATATCCAGAGAAACCATCCATAAGAGAAAGCATCTCATGACCTGTGGTTAAATCCACGAGTTGATCGATATTAGGTAGAGGGAAACCGTCTTTCGGACAAGCGAGATTAAGATCCTGGAAGTCGGTACAAATTCAAATTTTCCCAGTAGCTTTAGTTACTGGTACTACATTCGAAACCCATTGTGGATAATCAATGGGTTGGATGAAGTTAGCAGAAAGCAAGCACTGCAACTCTTCTTTGACAAGAAGGGCTATACGAGGGTGCATTTTACGTAATTTTTGTTTAACCAGTTTGATGTCTGGAAGAGTAACGATATTGTGGACCACAATATCAGGATCTAGTCCTAGCATATCTTCGTATGACCAAGCAAAAGCTTGGCGATGGTTGGAAAGAAATGTGGTAAAGTCTCCTAACTCCTGTGGGTTAAGAGATTGGCTGACCTTAATGATGCGAGGGTCTTCAGAAGTCCCTATATTAAGGTCGACAGTGGCTTCGTTGAGAAGCATAGACGTGTCAGAAGGAATGGTTTTAGGAAGATAAGAGTCCTCTACCCCCAAATAGGTGAGAACAGAATCATCATCCGTACAGTGAATAGTGTTGATAGTGGGAGAGTCGTCTCCAATTATTTCAGGGTAGACTAATGGTATGGAAGTGGATTCGCCATTAGTTTTATAGGTCAATGGACCTATGGAAATGGTATTGACTAAAAAAAAAGTTAGGCGGGATGGAAATGGCGTCATCCACATCAAGTGATGCTTCTGACCTGGCGGGAGAAGATGGTTCTTCAATGGAGAGAGGCTCATCGAGAATGGTGATGGTGGCTTTTGAGAGAGGTTTAAATCCTAAACCAAATTTTTGATGTGGTTTAAGAGTTGGAATGGATGTGAGGTCATGTATACCCTGTTCATATTTTCCCAAGCCAAAGCCCTTCCACGTGCATCGATATAAATAAGTTTTTGCAAATGCGGGATTCTGTAAACAATCAAACCCTGCTGAATAGGGTTTGGCCCTAGGGGGAGAATCTGGGTGATAGTGAGGTGTATCAAGACCACCGTAAATGAAGTTAGTCTATTGATTGGGCAGACCAATGGTGATGACGTGACCAAGACCTGGCTGATATTCAGGTTGCTTGTCTGGTCTACCATACTCATTAGGTTTGAGATGGGTGTCAAAAGATAGAAGAGGAAGCTCTCCTAGCAAAAAACCTTGCAATGTTTCTTCTAGATTTTGTAAATCTGGTAGTTTTGTTGCAGGTATGGAAGAGGATGAGGCCTCGTCAAGAGAACCAACATTCTCCTATAGAGGGTCTGATCTTGTGGTCATGTCGCACTGTGCGGAAGGAAAAGGATCTCCTGGATGAGTATAGATTTTTCCCTCATGCTGATATTTTAAGCATCGATGGAGGGTTGATGGGACAAAATGCATTGTATGAATCCAGGAATGTCTGAGGATCATGTTGTAGTGGAATTTTCCTTCAACAATGTAAAAAATCTCATGAAGCAGTTTCTTACCCACCCGAATGGGCAGGACCACAGTTCCTAAAGTCACCACCAGCTGATCGTTAAATGATCGAAGGGTGAAAGGCGGTGGCGACACTACGTTCTTTGGTAACTTAAGTTGCTCGAATGTGTGAGAGGAAATGATGTTGAGTGCAGCACCACTGTCGATCATAGTGCGTTTTAACGTAGTGTTGTTGATTTGAACTGTGATAAAGAGGGGAGCCTCTAGATCCTCAGAAGAAAGGGGAGGAATTTTAGAATCCTCAAAGGAAATGGCCGTTGATGGTCTATTCAGTCCAAAAACCATCTCAAAAGGCTGGGGCTCATCAGAATTCACTGCGATGTGACGCAGATTATCAATCAAAGCCTGACGATGCTGTGGAGATGATTGAATGAGGTCAAAAAGAGACATTTTGACCGGAGCATGGGTAAGTTGTTTCATAACACTTTCCTCAATAGACACGGGAATCTGAGCCCGAGGTGAAGCACGAATAGAGACCCAAGGTCTCGAGGCTAATGAGGAAGGAGGAACTCCTTCAGGGGCTGCAGAAATGACAACCTGTGGCCGAGACGTAGATGATGATAGATTATCATACTATTGTGTTCTAGTGGCGATATGAATCGTGTCGATTTGAGAAGGTGGAAGACCATCCGGAGTGGAATTAATAGAACTAGAGGCCTGAGTGCATCGTTGAGGCTCAGATGTGGTTGAGATGATAGGAGATACTTGTTCCTCCTCTTCTTCTAGCAGAAGATCATTTTCTTCCAAAAGACTGCTCACGACAGATTGGAGGGCTTTACATCCCTCGGTGTCATGTCCTGGAGTGCGGTGGTAAGCACAAATCAAATCAGAGTTGAACCAGGAAGGTTTTACTCCTTTAGGATTATAGGGTTTTATCAGGAGGAAGAGATATGGATGAAGATTGGATAAGTTGGTGAAGAATTTCAGTATAGAATCCGGTAGACAAAGATGAGGACAGAGATGACGAAGGCGCCTCTTTTGCCTCAATAGACTGCCGAGGTAAAAGAATCTGCATGTCTGGTTTGACAGTCTTTTTAGGGATCATTTTTCTTTTCTGGACTTCGGGAGAAGCAGCCTTGGGCACCTGAGATGGAAGTAAGTGAGGCAAGATTGATTTTGGTGGAGGAGGAGCTCCTAAGATAGATTTTGAAGAAAATGAAGATGTGACAAGCGTTGTGGTCTTTAGAGATGAAGAATGCTACTTGGTTGAAACAAATGATGATTTAGATAAGACTGAATTAGATGAGGGATGAGCTCCCAAAAGAGGAACAAAGGGTGCCTTGGCTTTTGGTGACGAAGATGATGGTCCTGATAAAAGAGGTGATGCCTTTCTAGTGGGTAAATTCACTTTACGAGGCACCGGTGAAGAAGGTGTTGTAGAAGAAGATGATGGTTTTGATGGTGTTACAGAAGAAAATGCCTTCTCAGCGGATAAATCCAATCTTCTATGAGGTGTGGAGAGAGATTTCTGAGGAAAAGCACCAAGAGTTTTAATAGTCTGAAATATTGGTTTTCCTTTTTTGGGAATGGTGACAACTTCAACCACATAAGGTGATTGTAACCTTTTCAGGGGAAGGAGATGATGCGGTACTGATGATGCAACGTTAGACTTTAGTTGTCTTGGTTTAAGTTCAGGAACCGAAAGTGTAGGTGTCGGTGCTATTTCCTTAGATTTTTCCTTAATAGGCAAGGCAACGTCGGTGATGGAAGAAGCGGGTGACGAAGAAGTGGTTCCCTATGAGGGAGATACTTCTAGTACAGTAGTTGTGGGTGTAACTACTGTAGGAAAGGAAACGGGAAGATTCAGAATCGAAGATGCTTCCATTGGTAGAGAAGTTGGTATGACTATAGGTATATTTACCAATGGCATAGTCGCGGTGAAAATGGGAGAAACAGAAGTAGATGTATTCATTGTGGAAACTCGAAGGGATGTAAATGTTTCCAGCATCGAAAGAATGTCTGACGATGAGACAGATGAGGATGACACTGTCTCTGGCATAGATGGAAGATCAGACAAAGAGGCAGGGAGAGATGAATCCATCTCTAACAATGGAGAAATATTCAAAGACAAATTGTCTGAAGATGGCGGAATTTCAGAATTTAATG
The DNA here is from genome assembly GCA_019776745.2 of Taxus chinensis. Classification (NCBI taxonomy): domain Eukaryota; kingdom Viridiplantae; phylum Streptophyta; class Pinopsida; order Cupressales; family Taxaceae; genus Taxus; species Taxus chinensis. The sequence continues at coordinate 350,998,151 of CM034154.1, read as the reverse complement.
GAGTGGGAGGAAGTTCCGATTCGGTCGATGTGTTTGTAGATGGCTTAGTTTTAGAGGAAGATTCTTCAGTAGAGATGAAGCTGATAGTATGAGTGTTTGGTTTTTGAGACCCTGAAATGTCATTGTTTGAGGAATGATTGGGAAAAGGTTGTTTAAAGACATCAAGTGCCTGATTTGGGGGAGCATTTGGGTTATCTAGAATGAGCTCACCTTTATCAATGAATTTTTGGACAAGATTTTTGAAGGTCTGACATCGTTCAATGTCATGGCCTTTGGTTCTATGATAATAACAGAAGTCATTTTCCCTATACCAGAATGGACGTTCTTGGCTCTCATCAAAATTTCTAATAGGGGGAAGTTCGATCATGTGAACTTCCAACATTTTTTCCAAGATAGAAGCATATGATTCCCCCAACGAAGTAAAAGATCGAGATGACGAGGGTCCTTTTCGAGAAGATGAGGAGTCTCTCCGTGGTGTTTGATTAGAAGTGTTATCGGCTCATGGTGTTTTTAATATGATAGCATTGGTGGATCCCTGATTCTTGTCTTTGTTAGAAGTGGAAGGGTTTGATTTTGTAAACCGAGAAAAATCTGGTTTAGATTTAGAGTGAAGTTTTAACTTCCCTTGTTCAATGGCGCGGGACTCAAGTTTGCGTGCCATCGTAAAGGCTTCTTCAAATGTGTGAAAGGTTTGGATCCTTAAAGTGGAAGAAATATGATTAGCACAAGATCGAGTAAACAACTCGATCTGTTGAGATTGAGGGAGGGAAAAAGACAATTGATTTATTATACCTCTCCACCGAGTGACAAAGTCTAAAATAGACTCGTCATCGAATTGATGAATGTTATAAAGATCTGTAATCGAGATCTTATGTGTGATATTTATTGAAAAGTTTTCAACAAACATCTGAGCTAATTGAGAGAAAGAAAATAGGGAGTGTTGAGGAATGTTATTGTACCAGTCTAAAGTAGGCCCTGCTAGAGACATAGGGAAAGTGTGGAGCATAAGCTCCTGATCCTAGACTATAAGGTAGCAAGCGTGTTTGAATGCTCGCAGGTGCTGTTGAGGATCCTCCCGACTATGAAATTTTGAGAACTTGGGAAGTTCCCATTGGGGAGGATAGGGCTTAAAAGCCACTGATGGATGAATTGGTTCATTACACACTTCTTCAAAAGAGTATGAAGGGAGAGCCCCTTTGGTGGAGGCTTATAGGTCTATGATTTTCTTGAAAAGAATTTGGATGACATCCGATTGAGGAGGAGGTATGTTGGTATGTCCTGCATAAGAAGTGAATGGTAGATTTTTTTGAGGTGTTAACGGGGGATTCATCTGCTGATTAACAGGATGATAAGAGGAATAACCAAGCATTCTGGGTGACACCTGATGAGGTACTTGTTGTGAAGGAGCCTGCGTATGAACAGGCTATGAGATGATAAGTGGTTGAGAAAAAGGTGGTTGAATGAAAGACGAGCCTGTGATTGGTAGGCTCCTACACTTGTTGACTGAATCAGAATGGGTTGAGGAACATGGGTGTTGATTTGATTGGACATGGTGGGGAACAAAGTCTGAATGAGGCTTTTGACTACCAGATTGGTTATTAATGGTGCTGACGCCAGAGGATGTGTAAAGGTCACTGTCACTGGAGCACTAGAAGAAAGGCCAGCTAGAGGACGAGAAGAAGAAACCAACTGACTCATAGAAGGGGGTTGATTCATAGAGAGGTACTGACCCTGAGATGCAATAGATGACATAGAAGAATTAACAGCAATCCGTGAGAGCGCGGATGCACCCATCATAGCTAAAGAAGAGGGCCTCTCGAAGGTAGGTTGTGGAGTAGCCGAGGTAGCCGCGGCACTAGGAATAGGCAAGGTCATTTGAGAACCAGTTGACATGGTCGGTGGAAGAGAAAAAGGAGGCACAGATGTGCCACCCTCTTCTGTGGTTCGAGGTGAGAAAAAGTATGCTAACTGTTCTATAAAATCCTGAGATGGCTCGTGAGAGTAATCATAAACTTGTTGGATTGGTGGTCCCTGATCAGATATTCGAACAGACTTATGCACTAGATAGTCCATAAGGGCTACCGGATTGTGATCAAGGAGCACCTAAAATTTAGGATCTCCATGAGGAACATACTCTATATCAGAAGCAGATGATACCTCTGAAGGACTGGGGGAAGCTGGACGTGATGGGATCACTTTAGGATGATAAAAAGGATTATATGACCAAGATGGGGAACCAACTAATAGTGGTCCCAAGGAAGACCCGAGGGGTGCCAAAACATCCACATTAGTGGTGGTCTCGGATGAAGAAGTGGCCAGTTGAGACATTTTTCTAGATTGTAACCGGGTGATGACCGTCATAAACAAACATAAATATAGAAAAAAGGAGATTGTCCTAACTAATGCACAAACAATTCAAGCAGCATAGGTGATTATCTCTTTTAAGTTTTCATGCTTTTAAGAAAGAAAATATTAGGGAAGGCTTTTTAGAACAGGAACTACTCAGATAGCCAAACTAAGGATGGTTTGGGGAATGTTTTGGTGAGGAGTCCCGAAGGCACTTCAGTAAAAGACCGGTACGTGGCTTGATATAGGGGCCTACCCCCACACTTCACACACCGCTGCGATAAGGGAGTCGGGTGCTTTGCCAATATATACCAGAACTTCCGTGAATTTATAGCACGGCCTGAGTACCACGTAGGCTCTTCCTCTTGGATGTCACTTCCAAGTAGGCGAGGCCAGGGAAGGAATTTTTGTTTAAATGCTTAATACCTAGTGATTTTGGCTTTGTGTGCAAGGGTGAAAAATAAAAATCAAATAGTGTCACTACCGATTTTGATCAATTTTCCAGCCTATTTAGAAAACTAGATGAAGAACATACAACAGAAATGACAAAGAAAAAGTTCTTTTTAAGCACTAAAGATGAGGTGTTTGATTTCGATGAAGACAAGTCAAACAAGTTCTTTCCCAAATGCGATTAAATTCCTTTTAAGCACCAAAATCGAAATGTTTGAGTGTGATAGAAAACAAACAAACAAGTTCCTTTTAAGTTCTTAAAAAAGGAGAAAACACCGTAAAAGAGGAATACCTGTAGATTTAGCTCTCCAAGGTGTGTAGACTTCAAAAAGCACGTTGTTGAGCTCTTCCCCTCGAAAAATCCCATGAACAAGCAAAGTTCTCCACAAGAAAAGGTTAAGCAAACACACAAACAAATCCAGAAAGATATATCCAGATAATAGTAGAATGAAAATTTATATTTCAAGGAACTAAAAAATTTCAAGAAAATAACAATTTTTGCATAAAGAGATGGATCAAAAATGCAATCTTGAAATCAAATGAAAGATTTATTAATCTTTGAAATAGGAATTGGAATTTAGTTTTGCAAGAAAGAAGAAACTTTAACTTTGCAAATTATAAATGAAAGAAGCAAGACCAAAATGAAGGAAGGAAATGCTACAGAGAACTGACGAAAAGCAATGAAGAAACAAAACAAAAGTTCAAAAGTAGAAAAGAAATGAACTTACCAATAAGGGACTTTGGTTGGGTCCCACCGGGCGTGCCAAAATGTAGATCAAGAATCTCCGCGCTTGTTACCTGTCCAAGTTAATGTACCAAACTAAACACAAAAACCCTGAAAAACTCCAATGAAATCAATACCTGATAGATAAGACAAGATCCGAAGATGTAGATGGAAAAGAAAGCCGATGTAGACAAGACGGGTGCACACAAGTGATCCTGTAAGGTAGATCCAAGAAACCTGCGAGACACAGATTCTTGACAGAAAAAGACAACGTTAAAAGATATTTGGGTGGACTACCCGAAAAGTGGGTCTGGGAAGTGATAAGCTCCCTCGGTGGATGTCAGTCCACATTTTCAATTAAAGAAAGAAGCATACATGATAAAAGATGTAAGTAAATGTCTAGATTTTTTTGATTAAAAATGACAGACAGAATGTAAATAGCAGACAAAAATCAATAGAAAATAGGAAACTGTGAAAACAATGCTGGATTTGTGTTACCTGAATTCTTTTACCTGTCCGCAGGCAGATTGGCATCGATTAGGAAAATCGGCGTCAACTGAGATAGGTCGGCATTGACTAGAGAAAATTGGCATCGACTATGACCGGTTGGCATCGACTAGGGGAAAATTACAGGAAGATTGAGAAACGGAAAATGAAAGTTAGATCTTCAATGTCTGTTGGATCTGCAGGAGCCTTTGGGATGCTAACAAAGCTCCACCTTTACTAGATACAGGAGCAGAGTCACCAAGAGATCAATGGAGGCTTGCGATGTCAATGTGGTAGGAGTAGAGTAATGGTACTCCTCTCAGGGATTGATTTGGATGGAATTAGCTTTCGCTCGATAGATAATGCTCAGGCGTGATATTCAGAACTCTCTGTCATTCTTTTTGTCTAACCAGAACTGAATTTTGGCCCTGTATTTGTAATCGGTGCTGACCGAGATGTAATCGGCACCGCTCCGAAAAATCGGCGTCGACCGAGTACCGGTCGGCGCCGATCAGGTAACAGACTTCCGAAATGGCCAAAAAGGATGATTTTTGGAAAGATGAAAGTAATCCTTCCACCTCAAATACGGGAAATATCCCACTGCATGGTTTGGGAGGAGGAGAAATAGGGGGGATAGATGGATAAAATAGATATGGGAGGTTAGGAATTGATATGGGGTAGATAAGTGGTTAAGATACATGTAAAAAGTGTAATTAAATAGTTAATATTTAATTATCTATGGGTAAAACATAATGGGGTGAAATAAACTTAGGATAGATGTTTAAATCAAATATTAAATAATACCCTAAGGGAGAAGTGGTGATATAAACGTGCCCCAGGTTACCCGAGAAGGTAAACGAATGTGGGGGACACTAAATTGGGTAACCAATTTTAGGTGTCTATAGAAATCAAACTATGAAAACTTTCTGGAAGTAAACACTCTCTGCAGAAATAAATTGTTGGAAATAAACACACATTTGAAAAATGAAATAGATTTTTGTAAGTAAACATGTGTTATGGAAATAGACACACTTGCTTTGGAAATAAACACACAATTGAGAATTCTAAAATATGATTGAAAGGAAATAAGAATCTAATCTAGAACACCTGCAGGAACAAGTATATGACATATTTCAACTTGAATAATCAAAATCATTTATAGAATTAATAGATCTATACTATTTTCTCTGGAAATATAAATACCAATAAAATGAAGATTTTAATTCTTGGAGGAGTGGGCCCTTGCTCCACCTTGAAATAGGATTTGACAACTTAATATTATCTCAAAATAGAAATGGCTATTTTATTGATAAAATGTTCTACATTACAAAGATGTATTGTCTCTTTCTATCTCTTTGTGTTTGTACCTATGTATATCGATCTATCTCTATATTACTATATATTCTAAATCTATCTACAAGTATGCATATATATACTCCTTCCAAAGGGACATTTATAGTCATAGTTGTCCTACCAATTCAGATGGAACTGAATCGTGCCCAAAATAGATGTTGAATTGGAACATGGCTAGAAATACTACTGTATGATAGTTATCCCTGGATATATGAGTATGAATAATCATAAATCTTCTAATATGCTCATGATTGAAAGGATCATTGATTTCTAAATCACCAGACGTTTCTGTAATAAAAAAAAATTCATCGGTTCCGAAACTTTAGAGAAGTTCCAGAACTAAAGGAAATCGTTCTAGATCTAGTTGTGAGGGTTCCGAAGCTACATGCAGAAGTTCAGGAACTGAGTTCAAAAAATTCCTAAACTAAGTACTGGAGTTCCTGAACTAAGTCCAAAAGTTCTAGAACTAAGTGATAGAGCTCATAACGGTGTATTTGAGTTCTGAAACTAAGTCTAGAAGTTCCAAAACTAAGCCATATTGAAACCAATGATCACTTGATACTTTGTTCTTTCGACTGATTATGACCTATTTTATTACAAAATTTAATTTCCAAAGCACTTTGTTAGGAATTACAGAGTTTTTAAACATTAGAACTACAATCAACAAAATATGGACAATTACATCCTAACTTATATTAGATCAAACAAAAGTCACAAAATGCAGTCAAACTTGATAAAAAGGAGAGTAAAATAAGATCATTTATCGTACATTAACAAGACATATTCTGGCCTCATCATCAGGTCCTTTTGTCATGCATGTTATCTCATTTCCCATTATTAGGACCTCATGTTGAGGACACTCCCTATGTCCTTGGTTGGTCTTGCATTTGATTGGTATAACAGTATATCGCAATACACCCTCTATTTGTTTGCACAACTAGCATAGTTGTTCCTAGAACACTTTTCTATTAACATCAGCCTTAAAATATCTATCACCAGCTTCTATGTCATCAAACAATTTAAGGATGATTCTATTACTAATTTCATCACCATATGGTAATGAATTATTAATCAACTGTCCTTCTCCCTTCCAAACACTAAATTAATCAATTGTTATTTGATCCTATGCCAAACATTTGACAAATATTTTACCATAGCATGGAAACTAGAACTGTACACCCTTGAGGATGGTAAATTCAAACTTCAATCTAAGAAGCCAAATCCTGATTCCCCTTTTAAATATTTTCCTGTCAATGAAAAATCTAAATGTTCAGCAAATATGGTTTTTTGAAAAATGCATCCAAAGGTCATTCTGACTCTAAATGGTCCCAGCCTCAACGTAAATATATGCCTTTGGGGGAATCTTATATTTTTGTATTTCAAAAACTTCTGGCCTCATGTATGATTTATCTCCCACCTATCTGACCTATTGATGAATCTACATTCAATCCACCATGGTATGGAGACAACAACTATTACAAATAGCATCAAGTTTGATGACATGACATTGAAAGGTGTTGCTCATTTAGAAACATATTCCAAGACCTTATCGGCTGAGATTAATTACAGATTGATAACCCAAATACACCTCTCAATCAAAGCCTATACATGTTTACACAACCCTTTCCAAATCATCCCCAACTATAATTTAACCTAATTCCAACACCATAGGGTCTCATCATATCATCAACATTATCAACAAACTCTCACCTACACCCACTGTACCACCATTTTCGATCGTTGAAACTCCAATTTATACATGGCTCTTCATATCTCCTCATTACTAAAATCTTAAGTCTATCCATGTTACAACATTCAGACCCTACCACATCTACTAGCACAGAATCCCCCATATCATCCCTACAGAATCACAAGAAAAGAAACTCGTCATTGAAATCTTAAATAGCTCTTTCCAAGACCATGATACTCAACACTGAATCAAAAACCTTAGTAATATAATACAATATCATACAAATAATTCATCTAAAAATATAAAAAATCCACAAAGCATCCACTAAACAAACACACCACAAGATATGATGCCCTTACCTTCCATTCTAGGACAAGATCCCTCATCCAAAATTACAATCACTATCATAGAATCTAAAATTATCCCTCAACCAGTGCCTAAACCTATCACATAAAACTCACCTCAAACATCTCATACCTTTGAACCATCAAAATTTATTCAACATCCATCATCCTCATCATAATCACAGTCAATTAGTCATAATATTATACTAAGATCCTTGAAAAACTTGTTTGGTCATTAATCATAACAATTCCACCTATTAAGTCCTTTAATCATCAAGGGTGGAAACCTTCCTGGTATAATTATGATGCATTCTATGTTTACTATCAAATAACATGACACTACACAGAGGACGGAAAATCCCTTAATGTTATAATTTGAAGTCTCCCTGGAAAAGGACTTCTCCCAAACCAAAATCATCCTAATCCACCTACTAACCTCAATATAACCAAATCCAAATATCAAATCAAACCAACCCCATAATTCCTTAAGCATGCCAATCCCAAATGGTTGTGTGACATCATATCTAGTAAAAACAAGGCTTATTCCAGTAAATCCTCTCTCTTTTAGATTGAATTAGTTTGTATAACCATAAGAGCATGCACTCTTGGATTTAGAAGTTAATGGGTTGGATGATTTAGAGGGAGAGATGGATATAAAGACTTTGGGAACATTTTGATTTGAAAACCTTCAAATCAAAATGTTCCCAAAGTCTTTATATCCATCTCTCCCTCTAAATCATCCAACCCATTAACTTCTAAATCCAAGGTGTCCTTCTTTGTAGCACCTCAAACTTAATTCATAACATCCATACAAAACACCGTCATCAAATAGTTACATCAAAATCCTATGAATATGTCTCTTTATGAGCTTGTTCAAAACTCTCCATAGCATTGGCAAGCCATGATTGAATCCCTTTTATCAACCCCCCCCCCCAAAGTCATTTTGGCATTTAACAAGGTCTATTTTGGACTTTGGTGAAGATTTAGAAATGTCACATGACACTAACTTAGCGTGTCATAGACTTTCAGAACTTAGTGTTTAGAAGATTCTCCTAACCTGTAGAAAAAGGAAAATAAACAGGTTATGGCTTCATTGGAATTGGTCAAATGGCAGAAGATTTGAATGTCACGGGTTTTTCCTTGTAATGTTTAAAATAAATATGGATAAAATCATACTTGTGTAACACTGTAAGAGCTAGCAAATAATATTTTGTGGAACGTTTGAAACGTTCAAAACATTTGGAAACCCGTGAAGAAGGGAGAAATACTAGTCAAAGCCGTAAAATGAGCGATGCATATTTTTATCGATAAATTTCATCACGGTTAACCAAATCAGGTAAAATTGAGCTTTTTGGGAAGGTCTCATCGATGGATGCATTCTAGGATCAAAAAATTTAGAATTTGATGTAGTATCTAGGATGATAATGCCAAATACGGGTTTAAGGTAAGAAGGATGGGTCTAAACACACAAATTCATCAAATCATTTCCCAACCACCAAAATTAATGAGTAATGGCACCCCTTTCCTTCTGTAGGTCAGGTAACAGATGGAAATGATCTTTCAGAGGCATCCATGTGCTTTTATAAGAGAATTGATGAGCTTTAGTTGGTGATTGAATAGATATGGTCATGCCCTTCTCTCATTCCCTCTCCTTTCTTCCCCATTATCTATATGTTAAAAATGATTCTTAAAGGTTGGACCCTCTTGGAATTCTAGTGCATCCTTCTTTAAGTGTTGTATGTGTAATTTTTGAGTTACAAGCCTTGGATTTTAATCTTGTAATGTTTTTTTGTGCCTTCTTCCCCCAATGTAATAGATTTTGCATCCTTATGAAGTGATAAAATTCATGTTTTTTGGTTATTCTCTACCCTATCTTGTGTTTATTACATTATATTTCCTCTCCATTGCATTTGTAGTGTGTTGTGCATATTTATTTTCTTTTGCAGGGTTTATTTCAGTTATGCTTCATGGAAATGAGAGTTTACATGTTATTTTGGATGGTGGTACCTATGTCTTCCCTCTCCCCTTCATTTCCCTCCAACTTCCACTCATCTAAGAGTGTTTTTCCCTTCTTTTTGGTGTTATCACCTTTACTATCCTAGGATTCCCAATTTTTATGCATCTTTCTCTTCCCCCTGGTCCCTTGTATTGTTAAAGTAAGATTAGATAGTTGCATTTCCTTTTTTAGGATTAGTTTAGCATTGAGATTGTGTAGATGAAATAGCCTTCTTTGGAGGTTTATCTCAACAGAAAGGTCCCACACTTAGAGACAATCCCATGTTACCCAAAAACATTGATTGCTCATACATCCGTTCATGACGAATCAAAGGGTGTTGTTTTTTGGAAATAATAGTTCTGACACACCTAGTGGGATGTTTAGAAGTCAATTTTTCCAATTTTTGGTGTGTACCATTGTAGATTTTAGCCTTTTAAGGCTTTATAATAACACATATGGTGACTCCAATCATTAAATATATTGATTTTAACAATGTTATTTCCTAAGTTTCATGAGAAGGATTCGGGAAAGGTCAAGTATAACGAGTAGTGAACCATTTGACTATTTGTAGTTGTCACCAAGGAGAAGAAGAAGAGGAAAAACATTTCAGAGATCACCATCACAACCAAATATAATCCTCTCTACTCCTCCTCCTGGTAGGCCCTTATTTATGTCTTCTAGACTTTTAAGACCTTTCCCAATCGTGGCACATCAAAGGAATTTTCTTTTTATCAGTTTTAATGGTGGTAGTCATTTGTATCTCAATGTACAACATGATATACCATTTTCTACACTCACAAGTATCCCTTTTTCACTGGTGAAAACTATACTACCCCAGCTGACCACATCCAAGATGTTGTTGATTTTTGTTTGGTCCATTTTTTTACTAAAAACGATGTAGTGGTCATACTATGAGCCTCATCATTCAAAGGGAAATCTCTTCAATGGTACATGAGTTTAAGACCAGCCTCAATTTGTAATTGGGATGAACTTGGCACTACCATGTGTAATCATTTTGAGGATAGATCAGATCACGTGTCCCTGATAGAGTAGCTGACCACAACAAAGAGAGCCCCAAATGAGTAGATGATGAATTTTAAAATCAGATTTCAAAGGACTTGGGACCATATTCATCAAGTGGTAATACCTACACCGTAATATACATTTCTCCATTATCTAAAGGCTTTAAATAGTTATATTCCAGTCATGATCCAATCTATGGGGGTAGAATATTACCATATGCTTATGAAATTATTATTAGGGATGAGAACAGTCTTCTTCATGCTGGGAAACTTACTCCTAGACCTAATTCCTATATTCCTAAATATTGGGACATTTACTTCTCATCAATCCCCTAAGTTAGCTCATATTCCATCCCCAAGAAATCAAAGTTCTAGCCAAGAATCTACTTCCTCAATTACCTCAATTGAGTTCCAAGAAGTAATGAAACAATTGTAAAATTTTGAGAATGAGTTGGTATCCATTAAGAGTTACCAAGCTCAAAGTTTCAAACCTTACCAGCCTCTATACCAACCTAATAAGTCCCCTTACCAACCAAACAAGCCTTCATTCAAAGCTACTTCTCAAAATAATAATTGGTTCCCTCATTCTATGCCATTTCAACCATATAACCCAAATCTAGCTAATTCATCTCAAGCTTTGGTTCCTGTTCAAAATAACTTTGTGCAACATTATGAGTGATGTTTTCATTGTTTTCTTCCACACAACCAAGAAACATGCCCCAATGGAATTCCTAACCAATCTTTGATGGTGAAAATTGTATTTATTCATTAAGAGATTCCCTCCGAGGAAAATCAGCAGTAGATAGTCACTCAAGAGATAACACCAATTGATAACTCACTTATAAACTAATGATTTAACAAAATCTAAATATTAAATCTAATTCCTAGGTCACTACTATGATCATATACAACATAATACAAATGTTAGGCACTCTAAAGATCTAACCATATAAGAAAATAGGAGAGATATGGAACTTATCTCATTTTCACTTATCTTGGAATGGATCTAAACTGGAACAACTAATGAATAGGCTAGGTAGGGTGTTAGAATTACTCAATATAAAATCAGGAAGCTATAAATAGAGCTGGACACGGGTTCTTGGGATAGGGATATTGTGTTTGGGTTCTAGAGACCACTCCTAGGAGCTAATGACTGTGCAAATACTAAGAACCTTATTTTTACTATGTTGTTGGGGTTTCACAATTATTCATTATTGGTAACATGTATGTTGCACTTAGATCATTAAGGTACTTATAACCTACAACAAAAACCCTAGATAATTGTAAAATCTTACAAAACACATCAAATTGGAATGAAAAATGCAATATGGGGAGTCAGAATGACCCTGATGGTCACCCAACTGAGTAAACTTATGACTGGGAGTTCTACTACATCTCATAATCCATGTAGTTCTTATGTGTGTGTGTGATATAATTGTGCCTTAGGAATCCCTTACACAAGTTTGCATGATAACGGGTGATAGCTAGATGTACTTATTGAAGTAGATGAGTGGATGAAAAAATGAACTTCCCTTCCTATGTGTGTATGTATAAAATGCATTCCCTTGTCCCTCGAGTGAGTGTTATATGGATGCTTTAATTCTCTTAGAATGCCTTTGGATGAAACCTTAGGTGATGAAAATAGATGCTTAGTGATTGGTCCTTTATTATGGTCGCATATCTTTGCATTTATGTGATTCCCTTGGTTGAATTTTACAATTGACAACTGGAAGGCTGACCCATAAGAAAACAATATGCCCAAAGATAAAATATTCCCAAAAAGAGTGAGTAAAGTAGAAATAAGTCAGGGGAATCCAAAAGTATGTGGGTGCTTGGGAGACGGTGTCTTGTCTAGACGTTGGTGTCCTGAGTCCTAAAATATAAAGCAAGAGATTTTAGACTAGATTGTAGGGTGTAGAAGGAAAAATAGAAAATGAGAAACACAGAAAAAAGGTCAAAGATAGTTGTCAATTGCTAGTTTTCTCACTTAGGAATCATATGAATAGTAGTATGTGATTAGAACCTAGAAATGTACACAAGTGTATGATTTTCTATCTACAACTGGAAAATGGATTACTTTTGTGAGGTTAATCAAGCCTCGGATCACTCAAACAAGCCACAACTCCATGTGGCAGATAACACAAGGTTAAAGAAAAGGTAGATGAATATAAGGTCTTCTCCCCTTATTTCTCCAGTTCATCATGACCTCCCTAATCATTCCATAGACTTTGGTAGTTTTCCAGCCCCATCCAGGTTGACACGGGAAATTCAAAACCCGTGTAACATGGTAGCCCCATGGAACACACAAGTTCCACTAACCAAAGAAATTATGCAGATTGAATAAAAGGGAAAGGGAAGTGTTGTACCTCTAATACACAAATCCATGAGCCTCCCTTTCCACATTGTTGACAAAAGAAGAGGGCCAATGTGAATGTCTCATTGTGGGAATCATTAACAATTCCAAAACAAAAAGACCTCTTGCAAGCATCTATGGCCAATCTCTCTATTTCAAGTAAGTCCCCCAAGGAACAAGTAAAGGAAACTCTTAATAATGCAATGTAGCAAAAGGAGGATCAGCCAAGAAAGAACATGAAACCCCCACCTTTATTTGTATATTTTATTATTGGTGATCATTTAGTGCACAATTGCATGATTTATTCTAGAGCAAGTAGTTATGTCATGCCCAAACAAATTTCATACCAACTAGGACTCAAGTATGAATTTCTTTCCAAGGGTGTGGTTCAGCTAGATGGAACAATGATAGGAACTATTGGGGTTATCAAATATTTAAGCCCGCGAGTTGTATACATGTCCTAATTTCTTAGTTCCTTAAGACATTTATAATTGACCTACCTTCTCTCTTCGCTTTATGTATGTCCAGATATTTCACTACCAATATTGGAGGATACTTATCTTTTGATTGGTCTCACATGTTCTTCAGAAATAGGTGTGACATTAAGGCTACTATTAAATCTGAACCAATTTCCACATACCAGCTAGAACCTTATGTGCCTAGCCCCATCAATGTAAATTTTACAATCTTTGATTAAGAGGATTCTCCAAGTTCCCAAGATTCAAATACTCAAATTGAAGGCATTCCTTACTTACTGCTCGACGAGTGGTCAAGTGGGTGCTATAACTTTGATCCATATCAACAGGTTGAAGAAACTAGTATTGATATTTATTATCTTCACGAGGAGAATTCACCTTTACCTATCATTGTTAAGCCAAATAACACACACGAAAATGGAATTTGGAAAATGTTCTTTAATGGATCAATAAGTAGAAAATTAGTAGGAGGACGTGTGGTCCTTTTGTCTCCTACTGTCATGAAATATTACTCCCCTTTCATATTTCAATTCAGCGGGTCCAACAACACAGCAGAATATGAATCCGTAAGCCGCGGTCTTTAGTGGGAAAGGAATAAGAACATCAAAAATTGCAAACCTTCAGGGATAGTGAATCAATCATATGATCAAATTCAGCAAATAATGACCTACTAAAAGTTTACAATCGCATGGTATAGGATCTTCTAGAGGATTTTGAAGCTTTTAATATCCATGTCATTCCAATAAAATAAAATGAAGTTACTGACAGACTGGCTGCAATTGGATAAAATTTTAATGTTGTTGAGAATGTTAAGAGATACGAAGTGCAACCACATATCAAGATAGTAGTAAGGCTCGTTATACCAAACAATGACACAAATTGGAAGGTGTTTAAAAATGATCATCAAATCATTAATTTCATTCAAGAATAGGCTGAGTTTTCTTTAATAAATCAGGCCAAGTTGGAGAAGTAATATGGAGACCAAGTTGTTTAACTCATATCAAATAAGCTACCCAAGGGGCTAGTGACCTTGGAGTCCATTTTCAACCTAAATGACTAGTTTATAAAAGAAAAAGAAAACGTAATGGTCAAGGGTGAGGATTCATAACCCATATCGGTTGGTGAAGGAAAATTGATTCAAATTGGTATGGTAAGCACTCCATAAGAAAAACATTTTTTTACAAAAATTTTCCAAGAATTTGTTGATATTTTTGCATGGAGCTATGAATACCTTAAAGGTTTTTATCCTAACTTAGCTCAACACAACATTGAGTTGGATCCAGTTGCCAAGCCTATTAGATAGAAAAAAATATTTTTCAATCCACATATTGAGCCTCTAATGAAGAAGGAATTGAACAAGTTAATTAAGGAAAACATCATCTTTCCCATCAAGCATTCATCATGGGTTGTTAATCTAGTAACAATGCAAAAAAGGAATGGAGAAATCTTACTGTGTGTCAATTTCAGGGATCCACAAGGCATCCTCGAAGGATCATTACCTATTGCCTTCTATGGAACAAATATTACAAATGGTAGTAAGTTTGGAAATTTTTTCTTTTCTATATGGTTACTCCAGCTACAATCAGATCATGGTAAAGGAGGAAGATTAGTTCAAGTCATTTTTTACCACCAAATGGGGAACCCATGCCTACAAGAAAATGTCATTCGGGTTATCTAATGTAGGGGAAACCTTTCAAAGAGCCATGGCTATGGCATTAAAAGGGCTGATTAATAACATTATTCTGATCTATTTAGATGATATCACATTATTTTCCAAAAATGCATCTAATCATATTTTCCATTTAAGACAGATATTTGAGAGGTGTAGACAGTTCGAAGTTTCTCTTAACCCCAAAAAGTGAATTTTTCTAGCCCAAAAAGGTAAACTTGTTGGACACATTATCTATAAAGAAGGTTTAACCATTGATCATGAGAGAGTTAATGCATTCCTTTCATTTCCATTTCCTATTCATAAGAAGGCACTCTAGAGCTTCTTAGGGAGAATCAAGTTTTTTAGGTGGTTCATCCCAAATTTTTCCAACCTTGTCAATCCATTGACACTAATGTTGAATAATAGCATGGCATTTAAATGGGCCACTGAAGGAAAGAACAACTTTGAATCCATAAATAAATCAATTACAAAATCCCCTACTCTCATCAATCCTGATTTTATTAAATATTTCACCTTGTATGCTTTTATTGGAACTGAAACAATATCCTCCATACTGGTGTAGTTGAATGAAGAAGGCTTAGAACAGCTTGTTGCATTTTTCAGCCAATGTCTAGAGGATTATGAGGTGAGATATTCATTTATTGAGAAACATGCATTGGTTGTAATAAGAAGCTTGAAGAAGTTAAGACATTTGGTATCCAATAACAAGATTCATTTAATTTTTTCACATGCTAGTGTGAAGGATTTCCTTTTAAACAAAGATCTGAACAATAAAATGGCTAGTTTGATAACTAAAGTAATGGAATATGATGTGGATATCAAAGTGACTAATATGGTCAAGGAAAAAGGATTATGTGAATAGCTAGTCTCAAATAATCATACAGATGAAGAATCCATACTTGTGCTTCAACATGATCAAGAGCAATCAATCAATGTCTTACCTACTCCTTGTTGGACTCATGATGTAGACAATTTTATCCAAACAAGCCAATGACTTGAAGGTTTGAACAAATACAAAAGAAGTTATTTTAGAATTTAACCCATTCAATTCGTACTTATTGATGGCATCCTATTCAAGAAATATGTGAATGGTTTTCTTTTGATATGCATCAAAAAAGATCAGATAGATAAATTATTACACGAGTTTCATGATGGAGAAGCAGGAAGTCATTTTTCTCCAAGGACAATAGCTCTTGGGATCATGAAATTTGGCTATTACTAGCCTAACCTTTTCAATCATTGTTATTCATGGATTAAGAGATGAAAAAAATGTGCATTCTTTACAAGAAAAGAAAGGTTAGAAACTCTACCCCTCCATACCATATCAGTAATTCATTCATTCATGCAATGGGGATTGGATTTCATTGGAGTAATTAACCCACATTCAAGCTCAAGTCATAAGTGGATTCTCACAGCCATTGATTACTTCACCAAAGGGACAGAGGTAGTTGCACTAAATGAGGCAAATGAAGCTAGCATTATAGACTTCTATGAAGGTATTGTGACCAGATTTGGTGTTCCTTCCATAATCATTTCAGATAATGCTTTCACATTCCTTGGCACAAAGATCTCTGATTGGGATCTTAGGAATTGCCCCTACTTGAACACCTCCTCAAAAATTACCCCCAAGGTAATCGTGAATCAGAAGCAACCAAAAAGAAACTTTTAAGGATCATAAGGAGGACTTTGGATAAAAATTGAAGGACTTGCCACACAAAGTTAAAATAAGCCTTGTGGGATGATACGATCACTCTCAAAAGGTCAACTGGTAGCTTTTCTTACAAGTTGGTTTACAAAAAATAAGTAAGGCTACCAATATCCACTGAATTACCAGCATTATAGCTCATCAACTAGCTATAAATTTTCAAATTTGAGGCCATGGAAGTCAGATATGCAGAGTTCGTGGAACGAAAAGAGTTGAGAAATCAAGAAATGTAAACAATTAAGAGAGATCAATCTCAAGTCAAGAAGTTTTTTGACAAGAAATAAAAAGTTAGGAATTTCTAGGAAGGAGATATAGTCCTAAAGTGGGATGTGGACCAACCCAAACCAGGCAAGCACTCAAATTTTGATGTGATGTGGAGTGGCCCTTATATTATTTCAAATTGCAATTCAAACAACGTTTTCCAATTATCAAATTGAATGGAGAAGAGTTGCAAATGTCATTCAATGGGATCTATCTCAAGCATTTTTTTTGAACAAGACCTTCCTTTTATATAGTAGATTAGTTTCAATTCCTCCAAGTTATTTTCAGCACATTGTCTTGTTAATAGTGTACTTTTAATTTCCCTAATTTCTCTATACAATGTTCCATTACTTTTGGATGGCATGATTTCATTGTACAGTGTTTCATGGAGGTATCTAAAGATGTGTTTCAGGTAATTGTGGTAGCATTTCACATTCAAGACACTTTTCCACTCTTATTAAAACTTTTTTAGAACAATTTTTATAATGAGAGTGATCATTTCAATAATGACATATCATTTTCGAGTCTAGGTGGATTCAAAGGTGACAGATTCAGGTTTCAAATCAGTTTTCAGAATATCAGGTTGACTACATGCCTAATGGATAACTCAAGGAAACTGATCACTTATGTAGTAGGAGAATTCCCTGTTGAGTCGCCAAATTGTTATCCAAAAATTCCCCCCCGAAGTCATCTTGACATTTAACAAGGTCTATTTTGGATTTGGTAAATATTGAGAAATGCCACGGGACTAACTTAGCATGTCATGGACTTTAGGAACTTAGTGTTCCATGGGTTCTCCTAACCCGTGGAACAATTAAAATAAATAGGCTATGAATTGAGTGGAATTTGTTAACTAGTGGAAGATTCAAATGTTGTAGGGTTGTCCTTACAAGTATTTGAAGAAATATAGCTAAAATCAAACCCGTGTGAAACTCTATGACCCGTAACCAAATAAAATGTCATGGAACATTTGAATCATTCAAAACTTTTGGAAACCCGTGAAGAAGGGAGAAATTTTGTTCAAATCCATAGAACGAGCAATGTATATTTTTTGCCCATAACTTTCATCACAGTTAACCAAATCAGGAAAAATTGGTCTTATTGGGAAGGTCTCATCAATGACTGCATTCTAGGATCAACAATTTCATAATTTGATGTAGTCTTGAGGATCAAAATGCCAAATATGGGTTTAAGGTAGGAAGGATGGGTGTGAACATGCAAATCCATCAAAGCATTCCCAAACCACCAGAATTAATGAGGAATGTTGCTCCTTTCCTTTTGTATGTTGGGTAACGTATGGAAATGGTCTTTCAGAGGTGATGTGCTTTTGTAGGAGAATTGATGAGATTTGGTCAGTGTTTGAATAGAGATGGTCATGCCCTTCTCTCCTTCCCTATCCTTTCTTCCCCATTCTCTATATATTGAAAAATTATGCTCAATTGTAAAGGTTGGACCCTCTTGGAATGCTAGTGCATCCTTCTTCAAGTTTTGCATGTGTATTTTTTGAGTTGCAAGCCTCATATTTGGATCTTGCAATGTGTTTTTGTGTATTCTTACCCAAATATAATGGACTATGCATCCTTATTAAGAGATAAAATTCATGTTTTTTGGTTATTCTCTACCCTAGCTTGTGTTTATTGCATTATCTTGCCTCTCTAGTGCATTTGTAATGTGTTGTACATATTTATTCTCTTTTACAGGGTTTATTTATGTTGTGCTCCATGGAAAAGAGATTTTAAATGTTGTTTCGGACTATGGTATCCGTTTCTACCCTCTCCCCCTTCATTTCCCTCTCATTTCCACTCATCTGAGTGTGTCTTTCCCCCTCTTCTTGGTGTTATCACCTCTGCTAGCCTAGGATTCCCCCTTTTTATGCATCTTTCTCTTCCCCCTAGTCCCTTGGATTGCTAGAGTAGGATTAGATAGTTACATTTCCTTTCTTAAGAGTAGTTTAACATTATGATTAGGTAGAGGAACCTGCCTTCTCTGGATATTTTTATCAATATAAAGTTCCCACACTTAGAGACAATCCCATTTTACCCAAAATCACTAATTGTTCATCCATTCATTTATGAAAAAATAATAGGGTGTTGTTTCTTGGTAAATAATAAGCCCTTGAATCCATTTCAATACCATCAAACAACCCCTATCCTTTTTTAATCCTTTTTAGTGCCCTTAAAATGTTTTTCGGCATCACATTCGAGGACTCTAAGATTATATCCTTACATCCTGAAGATCGTGATATTCCTCTCTTTTTCACCGCCCAAATCAACAACATTTTGGTCAAAAGAGTAATATCAATAATGGTTTTAACATCAACATAATATCATCTCATGCCTTAAAACATCTTCAATTACCTAACACCATATTGGATCAATCACTTTTTTTTCTCTACACCTTTAATGACATGGCCATGCACACATTAGGCATAGTCATTTAACCTATTAAAATATGTGTTAAAATCCTTCATGAACTATTATATCTTGTAGAAGGAGAGTTCCAATATAACATACTACTAGGTCGTCCCTGGATACATGTTATGTGGTATATCCCATCCACATTGCATCAATGTCTATAATATTAAATGACCTATCCACACCTCTCACATTTTCATTCCAAACGCTAAACCTTATCCTATTATCTTATAAATCATGTTTTATCCCCATACAATCACATTTTACCCTTAATAAATACCTATTCTACCCATCCTAAGTTACCTAAACCTCCTTAACCACCTAGAAACCATCCTAACCCATTTTCCACTTAACCCCCTGAACTCCTAACATCCTCAACATCTTCCTATTTGTCTTTGTTCACTTACAAGCCTGAATTAACTTGTTTGGAAGTGGTTGAAACCACTTCCAAGAAAGTTTCCCTAATTTTCTCATATCACCAATGATTCTATAAAATCATATCAACCTTCATAAATCTGGATCCGCTGACAATTACAAAAAATCTCCAATACTTTGACAACATAGATGACATCATTTCATAAATCTAGACATCCTCTACATCCACATCACATCCTTGGGATACTCAAAAACCTTGTAAGATGTCTGCAACATTGCTCATTGGCATTCCACATCAAACGTAAGTCATTTTCACCCTTCCTTATTCCTTTTCTTTTCACGCATCATATTAAAGGTCAAATTAATTTGTAAATCAGTTGTCTTATATCCAATTTGCATCTTATAAGGAATCAAATTTTTATACAGTAATCTCCAACGTTTCTTTTAAATCTCTAGTGATTACCTCAAATCACCAATAACCGTATTGAATCATTTGTGATCTCTACCTTTTAGTCATTTAATAACATTTTTCAAATCCACAATTAGTATCTTAATTTATTTATTTTCTAATTTGTATGTTTCGAAGTTACCTTTTATTGTAGACAACTGTAGCAAGTAAGGAACATCCAATTACTAGTATCTACTACCTTTCTATTATCTCACATCCATTTTTCTATGATCAATTTGACATTACACACGAGTTGAGTCTTTTTGCCATCTCCTTAACACAAAAGATTGATGACATTGAAGATCAGCTTGAAGTCATACAAGAAGATCAAGATGTCGTCGAATATGCTTGGATCGAATACTTCAAAGAGTTTGATCTCACCTTATTCCTTTCCTGGGCCACTTATCATTAGGATTAGGATCTCTCTATCCCTTTGGATGCTTAATTTGTCTCTACATTGTCTAGCTATCATATTGTATCTTTTATCATTTATCACTTGATTTTCAAAAGGAGTTGACACCCTTCAAAGGAATCCCATTGGTTCCTAGGATCAGTCTTTTCCAAGTAACTCACCATATTTTATCTAATATCTATTTTTTAGACTATCTGTGTATATGTAAGTTCCCTCATTCATTAGAAGGAGTCCTCACGCTTATTTTACGTTGACACATCTCAACATTTTACTGTCAACACAGGTATCATTAAACCTTGTTTTTCTTTTATTTTTTGGTGATTTTTTATATAATTAATGAACTGGAATCCACCTTTAAAAATTTATTGTAGATGAGAGAGGTTGATTTATTTACCTAGTAATAATCTTCATATCCATTGTGATTTCTACCCTAATGATTGTACATGATATTTTGTGATATTTAGGGAGATTTCGGTTCCCTTTACTAGTGTGGGAAGTGAGTGTACCAATGTAGTGTTATAAGATTTCTAGGTTAATAAATGAGATAGTGTTAACTTACTTATATATGGTTCAAAAGGTGATTTATCAAAGAAAGGTTTACCTATAGGTATTAGAAGACCCATCATATAATTTGGAACTAAAAGCAAAGATGGATATTATGTCGGTGGAAAACCATACATATAGGTGGGGAATGTATATAAATTCTTAACCAAATTGTAAAGCCTTGACCTGGGATGAAAAACATGATGAATGAGGTTTACATCTTGTTAAGTTTACTTGGTATATAAATTTTATGCATTTCACTCTCAGAATCTTTCAGCATATGAGTGTGTAAGGATAAACAAGTTAGAAAAGATACATCGAGATATACTAACCGAGAATAGAATAGTTGTGTTTATTTTAGCAAGATTGCATTATCAAATCCAACAATGTCAAAGGGAAAATTGACAAATTTGAGCCCCCCTTTAAGTATGAAATGAAAATTACATGTTTAAAGGAAATTATACCTATGTGTAGACACACTTTATCTTTACTAATATTGTTTTTACAAAGTCTTGTTGTGCTTGGTGTTAACATACTCCAAGATGAAACTTACAACACATAGTGTAGTCAATGTCCTTAGTAAATAATTAAAATTTAACTCAAATGTTAAGAGTAATATGAAATATTTACATTTGCATAAAAATGAAATGAAGAGATGGAAACAAACAAGGAATATAGTTGTTTGTTTTGTAAAGGGATAAGCTCACGTGTTTTGCTTGTAATTGAATATTTACATTGTTGAACTTACTAAATAATTGGGCCTAATCAGTCCCTATTTGTGTCGAGGAGAATCAGAATGTTAGGTGCATGTAACTCAACATGGAAATAGAGAGAGAGAGATAGAAGAAGAAGAGTGAAGTGCCAAAGCACCCCACAAAGGAAGAATGCCATGTATCAAATTCATTAAATAACTCTAATATATTCCCCTTTAAATGCAATAGGAAAGTAAGGAATGCCTATGAAAAACTTATCTACTTTAATACCTTTTATAACCCCATGGTCCACACCACTACAGACAAATCTAGGTTCATATTTGTAAATAAGGGGAAACAATAATAAATATAATCATTGCACTCATGCCCTTCCCATGTGTCACACAAGTGAGTAGAAAATGAATATATATCATAGATTACTAAGATTTAGATGAAGCAAGGAAACCCATGACCCCAATATTCCTAAAACTATAGATGAGAATAAGTGTCATGGTGAAGGGGTGGAATACTTTTTGCCCCTTATAATTGATCTGAACTGAGTGAACTAGATCTGAAACTTTGGCAAAAACCTATACCTATAGGTGAAAATATAAAATTGCTGAGAAAGTTGATATAACTACTATTAGTATAGAATCACAGCACCCCCAAATGAGCTCTAAAAGATCTAATTTTCTTAGGTAGACTCATTTGGTGTGATTACATAACATTGAACTTTCCCCAAGGTGTGGGACCTTGCAAAATGGGAAAGCTCTCCAGATTGAAGGTTGGTTCCTTATTCCTCTATTTAGGTTTATATGTAGAAACTTGCAGAGGGTCTATTCTTAATCCTAATCTAAAATTTACCAAGAAGACCGGGATAGAAGGAATACAAAAATTTAAAACAAAGCTAAACTGTGAGGTGATGCACCAAAGGAATGATAAACACTTATTTTGCTAATAGACACAAACCAAAAAATGCATACAATAAGCAAGCACAGATAGCCAGATATATAATGGGAGACTAGATAAAAGAAAAAGAGACAAGAGAGGATCTAAAATCGATCGTAGACATGTTTTATTGCTCTGTATATTGATACAGTCCATTACAAAGTAGCCAAGAGGTAGAAACGTAATGAAAATTTTGATGGAAGGCTTGAACCCCACAAATACTTTTGCTAAGAGGAGAAGGGATCCTGCAAAACAAAGAATGTTCAACCCTTTACAATGAATCATGCCCCCGTATTTATAGATTCAACTTAAAAGAAGAAAAGAGAGAGAAGTAGGAAAGCAAGTTGAAGTTCAACCACCACTGTTAATCCCTCTAATAAAATATCTCCCAAAATCCGTCTTTATTTCATCGGTCCTTGGTTTGGTGCCTTGAAGGAAGATGAAACGGTAATGAAACAAATCAAATCTGATCTGGTTGTCGAGGCAAGAAGATCCTGCATTGAAATCCTGAAGATGTTTCCTCTATTTTTCTTCACCTAACCTCCTCAAAATTAAAGTTTCAGATCTCCATGGCATGGGTGAGGCTGAGATATTTCCAACGGCATCAAATTTGCAATATTTCAAGCCCTGATTTGAAATATATGCCCCTTCGAAGTTTGTATCAGGTACGTACAGGAGGGTGGGAAAACAACTTGAAAAATGGGTCCCCTTTTGATGTGGGACACATGGTAGCCAGATTGGAACAAAAATTGGGCCCTATGGGGTCCACAATTTATATTTTTCCCTTTCCTCTGATTCCCCGCTTGGCTTTGACTCAGGCCTGAATGCTGACTTTTTTCTTGGGCAGAGTTACAGGCCATTTTGTAACTTTTACCCCTTTTGATAACTAGGGACAAAGAACCAAATTTTTCCCTAATGGTCCACTTTCCCCTGGGACACGTAGTAGTCTGGCACTCGTTTAGAAATCTTTTCTCTATTCACCCCTTGAATCAGTGCCATACTGACACTTGGCATTCTCTTACACCTTTATACTTAACCAATTTTGAAGCCCTTTTCTGTCCACCTTTTGACTCTGTTTCCTTTTATGCGGAATCATGGTTGATCCAATATTTGGCACGGGGTTGAAATATGGATAAAAATTTGGTGACTCATAGAGATATCTTCTTGCTGGATGAAAAGACCAATTACCTTATCGTATCCATTGGGCATGGAGTTGAGAAAGACGGTCTGGTATTGATTCTTCCTCTGATTCACGAGCCCAACTGCTTGCACTCTCAATTTTCATAAGAAATCTTGAAATGAAGGTTTCTGAGAGTAGAAAATTGTTTTAACCCAGGGTTTCATCTATCTTCTGAATGGACTGCATAAGAGCCACAAAACAACACCACACTATATACAAAATTTGAAATCATACATGCTCCAAATAGAACATGCAGAGCATGCAAAACATTTAGGAGAAAAGCAATCTACACTACAACAAGACAATGTGCATAAGCACTTAGAGGAAAGAGAAAACTAAACTAATATGTATAGGGTGAGAACTCCCTTTTAGTAGCATTGTTTAAGATAGATCCCATTTACTAGAATCTGCAACTCTTCACCCTCTAATGTAGATAATTGGAAAGCATTACTACTTTTGCATCTTGTGATCATAGAGGGGCCACTCCATATGGTGTCAAATTTGGATCTCCTTCCTGGATTTGCTCGATCTACATCCCATTTTAAAACCAGGTCTCCTTCCTAGAAGGTCCTTGCTTTTGCCTTCTTGTCAAAGCATTTCTTGACTGAAGCCTGATTCTTCTCTATTACTTAGAGAGCATGCTCTCTGGTTTCTTCTAATTCTATCATCTCCACATACCTAGCCTCCATTGGTCCAAATTCAGACATCTCTAGTTGCTTCACGAGCTCCAATGCTAGCAACTCAAGTGATATATGCAACATTACCTCTTTCCCATAGACAAGCTTGAATGGAGAGATTCTTGTAGATCTCTTGGGTGTTATTCTATCATCCCATAAGGATGTTTTGAGCTTTGTGTGCTAGGTCCTCTGATTCTCATCAAGAGTCCTTCTGATGATCTTTAGCAGGTTTTTGTTTGTGGACTCAGCCTGGCCATTACCTTGAGGGTAATAGTTTGATGAAGTACTCAAATAAGTCCCATTCTTAACAGCCCATCCTGTGATCTTAGAACCTATGAATGCTAATGCATTTTCTGATATGATGGTGGCTGACACTCCAAATCTAGTCACTATCCCTTCATAGAAATCTAGGATACTAGACTCATTTTCTTCCTTGAGTGCCACTGCCTCGGTCCATTTGGTAAAATAATTTGTCACTGTCAGGATCCATTTGTGACCTTGGCTTGAGTTTGGATTGATGACTCCAATGAAGTCCAATCCCCATTACATGAAAGGGTGGTCGACTGAGATTGGGTGCAATGGAAGTGTTGCTAGCCTTTCCTTGCCTTTGAAGAATGCACAATTCTTGCACCTTTTGATCCATGTGTAGCAATCACTAAACACTCTGGGCCAATAATATCCTACTTTCATGATTTTGAGTGCTTCACTCTTGGATCAAAATGGCCTCCAACTTCTTCAACATGGAATTATCACAGCACTCTCTCCACCTGATCTATCTCAATGCATCTCAGCAGAATGCCATTGATGTCTCTTTTGAACAAGACACCATTGATAAGAACATATGGGATGGCTTGTAACCTGAAATGTCTCCTTTTTTCTTTATCCATCCCATGAGGACACATATCGATTCAAAGGAAATTCACCATGTCTTGGGTCCAACAAGGAATAGGTACATCATCTCTCCCTTCTTCTTGATCATCTTGTAGAACAAGAACAACCTCCTTTTCACTGTTTGTTTCATCTTGCTGACCTGAGGCTAGTTGTTCACACAACCCCTTCCCATGCACCAGCTTGGTGACCTTGATCTCAATGTCATATTCCATGACATGGGTGATCCATCCTAGATGCTTTTCATTCAGGTCCTTGCTGAGAAGGAATTCTTTAACTCCCACATGGGAGACCAATAGTTGGATTTTGTTGTTTGAAACCAAATGCTTAAACTTCTTCAATCCTCTGATTACCACCAGGACCTACTTCTCAATGAAGGAGTACCTCACCTCATAATCTTCCAGACTCTGGCTAAAGAAAGCAATTGGATACTTTGTACTTTCTTTGTTCTGTTGCACCAAGATTGTAGAAATTGTGTTGCTACCACCAAAGGCATACAGTATGAAGTCTTTGGAAAAATATGGGTTCACAAGAGTTGGGGCTCATGATATGGCTTCTTTGATAGCCTCAAAACTTTATTTTCCTTCAGTTGTCCACCTGAATGTTAAGCTCTTATTCAGCATCAACGTTATTGGCTTAACAAGGGCAGAAAAGTTTAGAACAAACCTGCAGACAAAATTGATTTTTCCCAAGAAGCTTTGAAGAGCCTTCTTGTGACTTGGCAATGGTAGTGCTTTTATTGCTTCAACTCTCTCTGGGTCAATTGTCAAACCCTCCTTAGACACAATATGGCCTAAAAGCCTACCCTCATGGGCCAAGAATATGCATTTTTAGGGTTCAAAGATACCCCAAATCTCCTGCATCTTTGAAACACTTGCCTTAGGTGAAAAAGGTGGTCTGCTGCATTTTTGGAGAACATAGTGATGTCATCCAGATAGATCAGCACTATTTTGTTGATTAGCCCTTTGAATTCCATATCCATGGGCTCTTTGGAAAGTAGCCCCAGCATTAGACAGTCCAAATGGCATTTTTTTGTATGCATAGGTGCCCCATTTGGTGGTGAAAGTAGTTTTGAATTAATCATATTCTTTCACCATGATCTGGTTGTACCCTGAGTAGCCATCTAGGAGGGAGAACCTTTCTGACCCAGACACTACTTGCAAGATCTGCTCCATTGAAGGGAGTGGGTAGTGGTCTTTGAGGGAGGCTATGTTCAAATCCCTAAAGTCAACACACAACCTGATTTCTCCATTTTTCTTCCTGGCTGGGACCAGATTTGTAACCCAGCTTGAGTGTTTGATTGGAAATATGATGTTTGCCTTTATCATCTTGTTCAGCTCCTTCTTCACCAGAAGCTCTATATGTGGGTTGACTGGTCTCTGCTTCTGCTTGATGGGCTGAGTAGCTGGATCCAGTTCGATTGTGTGTTGTGCTAGCTTTGGATTGAACCCTCTTAGGTATTCATAACTCCAAGAAAACACATCAGGAAATTCTTGGAAAAGTTGTATGAATTCATACCTTTCTTGCTCGATGGCCACTTTTCCAATTTGAAGTGTTTTGTCTTCTCCAACTAGGATTGACTCTGAATCTTCTCCTTTGATCTGCATGTTAGCCTTCTCCTTTCTGAACTGATCATCAGGATTGAAAATAGATTCCAGTGTCACTAAGCCTTTGGGAAGCTTGTTTGTATGTAGTTGTACTATCTGATTCCCGTACTGCTGCTCTAGTCTACTCTAGTTTATAGCTAAGAATTCAGCTTCTTCTTGTAGAAATTTAATGATCTGTTGATCATTCTCAAACACCTGCCAACATGTATTATTATCTGGCACTGCTGGCCTCACAACCACATGGATATGTGGTTGTTCTCTATCTCTTTTGATGTTGTCAACCACATCAAACGTTGCCCTGATTGCTGCAAGTCTGTCAGTAGCTTCATTCTCCTTCCTGGGTATGGACACAATATTGAAGGCCTCAAAATCCTCCATGAGATCCCATACCCTACTCTTGTAGTTCTTGAGCAGGTCATTTTTGACAGCATTAAGTCCTCTGACTTGATTGGCAACCAGCTCACTGTCACTGAATACTTGCAAGTTCTTGATTCCCAACTTCCTTGCCCAATGAAGACCTTGGACTAAAGCCTCATATTCAATAGTGTTATTTGAGCAAGAAAACTAGAATCTGAAGGATGAATAATATCTCATACCTCTGGGGGACACAATCATGGCTCCTCCTCCAACTCCTTGTCTACTCCTTGAGCCATCAAAGAACAATTGCCATACCTCATTGTCATCCTTGTATTCTGGCTTGATTAGGTCAGGAAGAGGTTGATTCTCTTCATGTAGATAGTAGACACCCAGTTCAGATTCCTCCATCTCCTTATAGGGGTCAAAAGCATGTTTTTTGTTGGCCCACTCATCTAGGGTCAAGTCTGGGATACATCCCACCTTGGTATCTGTTTCATTAGTGTTTAGGAGGTCTTCTTGATCAAAAGCTGAGTAGTTGGCATTGATTGGGCTAGGCACATAGGATTCAATATGATAATCAGCAATAGGTTCAGATCTGATTGTGGCCTTTGCCCCATACCTTGTCCTAAAGAGCATATGTGACCAATCAGCAGATAGGTAGCCTCCAATTTTGGCAGTGAAGTCCCTGGACAGACACAAAGCAAAATGTGGTGGCAAGTCTATGATTGACACGTTTTGCAAAATAGTCACATTAGGGAAAGTGTGTAGAGTGAGACTCAGATCCTTGATGATTCCCACAGTAGTCACTACTGTCCCATCTAATTGGACTACTCCTCTAGAGATGACCTCATATTGAGACCCAACTGATCAGCTATTTGTTTTGGCATCACATAACTACTAGCCCTAGAATTGATCATACAATTATGCACCAATTTGTCTCTAATAATCAATGAGACATAGAAGGGAGGAGGTCTCAGGTTTTTACCTTGTTGTTCTCCATGGTTTCTCCCTGGTTGAACCGCATTAGCAAGCACTCTCTCTTGCTGGTTAGGGGGGTGATTTGAACTTGACCAATTCTGCATGGCAGTCTGCAATAGATCCCTCTACCCTGGAATGGCCAGTGACTCCCATAGTGAAATGTTCACACTTTTCCTTTTCATCTACTCAATAATATTGAATGAGCTATATTTTTGCTGCCCCTTCCCAGACACATTTCTTTCTTGCACATGGGTTGTTACAACCAGTGCCTGACTGGGTTTGGAAGGTGGTCTGGATTGGTTCAGCATGTTGGGAGTTGCACTTGGAACACCAAGACCTTGTGGAGTGATGGAAGGTTGAGGGTCACCTGAGTTCAGTGGTTGGCCCTCTCCAATACTTCTCTTTTTGGACCGTGTATTGGAAGCTACACTTTGAGAAGGGAATTGATTCATCCCACAGAAGTCTTCAACCTACCAATTTACTAGCATAGTTTCTCCTGATGGTCCACCTTGTTTAGCTCTTTTTTGCTGATCTCCCTCTTGGATAGGTTCTTATGGCATCATACTGGTTTGCACCATCAAGGCTTGATTTAGAGCACCATTAAAGCACGTTGATTGGTTATGTGGCTGATCACATGGAAAACACCAATCATATTCCTGTGCCATATTGTTCTATGTTGGGACCAATGCTCTTGATGTTGAAGCTATGTTAGGATCATATGGCCTGAAAGGTCTAGCAGCTTGGGGTTGTCCTTGGTTCTGGCTCTGATTCACAATCTGAGGTGGTGGCCTATTGTGTTGATACTGGGGTCTAGCTTGATATTGAGCCTGGGGCTGGTATGGCCTGGAACTCTGAGCTTGTTGTCTTTTGATGGTCACTAGCTCATTCCCAAAGTTTTGAAGTTGCTTCATCACTTCCTGAAGCTCTTTAGAGGTATTAGATGATGAAGTGGAAGATTCAACTGAGCTTTGACTCCTGGGGGTGGGTATAGGAGCTAATGTAGGTGCTTGGCTAGTATCTGGGCTTCCTAACTCAGGGTACAGAGGCATGAATGGCCTAGGAGTGATTTTTCCAGCTTGAATCAAATGGTTCTCAGCCCCTATGGAGAGGCTATAGGCTACAAGGTAATGTAGTGCCCCCCATTGACTGAATCATCAGAGAAATATCAGAATTTAAAGCCCTAAGAAAGTATAAGAAGGCACCTTCATTAGTGGGCTTTACTATTGTTGGAATCCTATCCCAGGTCCAATGGAATCTGAGGTTGAAGTCTGTCAACTGCTCATTCGAGGATCTCTTGATCATTGTTAGTTGCTCCAACAAAGACAAGTTATCACCTTTTTCCCCAAACTGATTGTGAAGAGCCATGCACAGCTGGTTCCAGTTCTGGATAGATCCTGCTTCAAGACTCCTGAACCATTGTGAAGCTTTCCCTTTGAATGAAGAGGTGAGTAGCTTGACTACAATGTCCATCTCATGGATCTCGTGGATTGTACAGACATTTGCAATATCTTGGACATGGTCACTAGGAGAAGTTTGATTTTCCCCAGTGAAATATGGGATGCTCTTTAATGCTACAATCAGAACTGGGTTTTGTGCATTCAAGGTGAGTGGACTACTACCGGTGAAGTTGACATATGGATTTGGTTGTGCCATTCTGATTGGCCTAAGAATCCTTATAGACTGAAAGAAAGGCCTTACAGGTGGAGGTGTTGACAAGGTTCTTCTTGGTGGAGATGCAAACCTTTGAACTCTTCTCCCTCTCCTTTCTCTTCCGGAGGATAAACGTAAGTATTCAAATATACCTTCTTTCCTTTCTCTAGACTGATTTTTTCTCATGAATCTCCCAAGCTTGGGCTGCTGAAACCAGTAGATTTGTTTCTTTTGGAGTCACCAGATGTACAATTTTAAGGCTTCTTAAAAGCTAGAATCACAGCAAGTGTACATCAATCCTTACTGTAATAAGATGGAGACTTCTTAGTCCCACCGGGCATGCCAAAACTGTTAGTGCAGAATCACAGCACCCCCAAATGAGCTCTAAAAGATCTACTTTTCTAAGGTAGACTCATTTGGTGTGATTGCATAACATTGAACTTTCCCCAAGGTGTGGGACCTTGCAAAATGGGAAAGCTCTCTAGATTGAAGGTTGGTTCCTTATTCCTCTGTTTAGGTGCATACGTAGAAACTTGCAGAGGGTATGTTCTTAATCCTAATCTAAACTTTACCAAGGAGACAAGGATAGAAGGAATACAGAAATTAAAACAAAGCTAAACTACGAGGTGATGCACCAAAGGAATGATGAACACTTATTTTGCTAATAGACACAAACCAAAAAAATGCATACAATAAACAAGCACAGATAGCCAGATATATAATGGGAGACCAGATGAAAGCAAAAGAGACAAGAGAGGATCTAAAATCAATCACAGACGTGTTTTATTGCTCTGTAGATTGATACAGTCCATTACAAAGTAGCCAAGAGGTAGAAACGTAATGTAATTTTTGATGGAAGGCCTGAACCCCACAAATCCCTTTGCTAAGAGGAGAAGGGAGCCTACAAAACAAAGAATGTCCAACCCTTTACAATGAATCCTGCCCCCGTATTTATAGATTCGATCAGAAAGAAGGAAGGGAGAGAGAAGCTGGAAAAGCAGGTTGAAGTTCAACCACTGCTGTTAGTGCTTCAGATAAAATCTACTCCAAAATTTGTCTTTACTGCATCAATCCTTGGTTCGGTGCCTTGAAGGAAGAGGAAATGACAGAACAGATCAAATCTGATCTGGTTGTTGAGGCAAGAAGATCCTGCATTGAAATCCTGAAGACGTTTCCTCTATTTTTCTTCACCTAACCTCCTCAAAATTAAAGTTTCAGACCTCCATGGCATGGGTGAGGCTGAGATTTTTCCAACGGCATCAGATTTGTAATATTTCGAGCCCTGAGTCGAAATATATGCCCCTTCGAAGTTTGTATTGGGTCCGTACAGGAGGGCGGGAAAACAACTTGAAAAATGGGTCCCCTTTTGATATGGGACACATGGCAGCTAGATTGGAACAAAAATCGGGCCTACGGGTCTGCAATTTATCTTTTTCCCTTTCCTCTGATTCCCCGCTTGTAACTCAAGCCCGAATGCTGACTTTTTTCTTGGGCGGAGTTACAGCCCATTTTGTAACTTTTACCCCTTTTGATAACAAGGGGCAAAGAACAAACTTTTTTCCTGACTATCCACTTTCCCCTAGGACATGTGGCAGTCTAGCACTTGTTTAGAAATCTTTTCTCTATGCACCCCTTGAATCATACTGACACTTGGCATTCTCCACTTACACCTTTATACTTAGCCAATTTTGAAGCCCTTTTCTGTCCACCTTTTGACTATGTTTCCTTTTATGCGGGATTGTGGTCGATCCAATATTTGGCACAGGGGTGAAATATGGATAACAACTACCCCTTGGTAAAATTGTGTGGGAGGATCATGAGCTTACATACGGTTCTAACCAAATTGTATCTTTTTGAACCTATGATTGATTTTATGGGTTCTTATGTCATAAGTTGTTTTTGAATACATGTACCCTATTTGTACTTGTATGTTACCCCATAATTCTATATGTGTATGTTGTAGGTTAGAATAGGCCCAAATGAATGCCCCCTCTTTTGAGGCACATGCAAAATACCATGTTGAGCATGTGGCTCAAAAAAATGGATGTGTTCCCATGCAGTAGATATCTAAGAAGTTATAGAAGAGTGTAGGATGTTGAAGATGTGACCATATTGAAGAACTTGTAACTATAAAATGATGTTTTGTGCATGGTGGTAACCATGGCACACAACAAGAGAAATAATAACAATAAAGAGAAACCATAGAGACAATAGCAATAGTAGTAATAATGCATGTATAAGAAAATAAGTGTAGCAAAAATGAAGTAAGAATCAATACTATGAAAATAGTGTCACATGAAAGGCATAGAGCTGTAAACATGGGACACCCATAGTGTCACAACTCAATCAAGTCACATATGCTATAAATAAGAGAACACAATATAGGCATAAATATACAAGCATAGGACACCCGCGGTGTCATAAAATAAGCAAGGCACATAGGACACAATCAGTGAAGAAAACAAGTATTAACACATAAAAAACATGTATGAAAACTAAAAGTGTTAGAACATTATGAAATGATATAGCAATTGATATAGAAAGAAACATGTGAAACAAAATTTTTCAACACTACACAAGACACGTGTGTTAGTCGTGTTATCTCAAAATATAACATGTACACAATATATAATCAAGTGTAATGAGGAAGTAGAAGGGATATATAATAAAACAATATCACATATGTTTAGTGTATAATAGATGTTCAGGAAGTTTGAGTAAATTTCCATCTAGCACTTGTTATCATGTACAACTCTGTGTATGTCTTACATCAAGCTCAATATACCATGTGATCATATGTCACGTGAATTTATGTGTGTAAATATTAAAGAGATATGTTATCTATCATATCCATAGAGACAAATAATATGTATAGTGTAAAGTGTTAGCAACTCAAGTTAACACCTTTCTGATTCTCATTCCCAAAATGACATGAGCTAAGAATATAAAAGACTTCAAACCAATCAGCTTATGCAATACCAGCTATAAACTGATTACCAAAATCCTTTCTTTCAAGATCAGGAAGGTGAGTGCAAATTTCATATCACCCAATCAAGGGGCTTTTATTCCTGACAGACAAATTTTGGATAGCATCATCATCATCCAAGAGGCCATCCACTATGTTGAAAACTCGGGTAGATCTATTATGTTGGTCAAGTTAGATATGCACAAATCCTATAACAGGGTTTCATGGTCCTTCCTTCGAGATATTATGATCAAGGTAGGATTTAGTGATTTCTTTATCAATATGATTATGATTTACATATCATTGGCTAGTTTCTTTGATATTGTAAATGGTAAACCTGAAGGTTTCTTTCAAGCTAGACGTGGCCTGAGACAAGAGGATACCCTCTTCCCTTTCTTTATATTATGGTTGTTGAATCTTTGAGAAAAAATTTCAACCAGGGCCTAATCTTAACCTTATTCAAGGGATTAAAGTCTCTAATGGGTTACCTCCCATATGTCTTAATCAATTTTTGGATGATAATTTTCTATTAGGGAAAGACTCTATCCATGAAGCTTCTATCTACAAGAAGGTGTTGAATGATTATGAGATAGTTTCTTGACAGCTTATCAACTTTCATAAAAGTGTTGTTTTTTTCATAAATGTGGAGGGGTAGTTTCAAGTTAGATTAGCTCGCATCCTTGGATACAGGATTAAAACCTTCCCTGACTTCTACTTGGGGATGCCTCTTTTCCACAAGAGGGTGGATCTTTCTATCTAGAATAATTTGTTGGAGAGAGTTAATAGAAATCTTAAAACTTGGAAGGGAACTCTCCTCACCCACGCTGGAAAATCCCAACTTATCTCGAGTTCTCTCCAAGGTATACCTATTTATGTAATGTCCCTCGTTAAATTTCCTACAAAAATTATTAATTATTTAGAAAGAATCCAAAAAAAATTCTTGTGGGCTGGAGTAGAGAAAAAAGCTCAAATTTCCCCTTGTGGCTTGGGATAAATTCACCAGACCTAAAAATTGTGGAGGTTTGGGACTGAAGAATATCAAATTAATTAATGAAGCCTTGGTGGCCAAAGCTAGTTGGAGGTTGATTAGAGAGGATGGCCTTTGGGTGGACATTATTAGGAAGAAATAATTCAGGAATGTAGGCAGAATGGAGACTTTATTTATGTAAAATGACCTCCCTAACAGGTCCATTTTTTGGAAATATTTTGTTTCCTCCAAGGAAATATTGAGTAAGGGCATTAAATTAAACATTGGTAAGGGAAAAAGTATCCACTTTTGGCAGGACTACTGGTTGGACAAGAAACCTCTTATTGTGGAGGAGCCCTGGAAAATTGTGTCGCAACACTTTTAGGAAATTGGTAAAGTCTAGATCCAAGACTATTGGGGTGTCATTGGAAAAGGACCCAAATGGGTTGTGCTAACCCCACCTCCCAACTTCAATGGTGACTTTCAAATCTTCACAAAAATCAACTTTAAATTAAGGAACTTTCACATTCCCAAATTCAAACACCAACAGGATTCTATTATTTGGAAAGAAGAGGAATCTGGAGAGTATTCGGTTAAATATTACTATTTCCTGAACTTCAAATACTCTTTTCAAAAGGAGTATTGGAGCAGAATCTGGGTGAAAGATCTCCTTCCCAAGGTGAACATTTTTTACTAGTTGACTACACAAAATAAGATTTTCATGGTGAATAATTTGAGGAAGTGTGACATGGTCATTCTAAGTAGATATTCCCTTTGTGGTAGGTAGGAGGAAAGTGTTAACCACCTTTTTTATTTTTCCCTTTCTCTCAAGTAGTTTTCATGGTGGTGATGGATCTGTTCAAAGTTTAGTGGATGCAACCCAACACCATAGAGGATTTAATCTTACAATGAGAGTGCCCTTTCAGATTTATTATCCTCATGACTGCCTGGAGGATGGAACTTCCTCAATTCATGTGGTGCATGTGGAAGGAAAGGAATGCTCTTATCTTCAGGAACCAGAAAGTAAACATGAAAAAGGTTAGTGCTCGATTGGTCTCTTCCATTAAAGAAAACAAAAAACTCTTCAAAGGCAAGATAAAAGTTACTTTTCCTAGGTTGGAAGAGGAAGTCCTCAAACAATTCACCTTTAGTCCTCCCCCAGTTAAAATGACTCGATCTATGATTAAATTCTCCAAACCGGTAGGGAACTGTTTCAAACTAAACTTTTATGGTGCATCAAAAGGTAATCCTAGTCATTATGGTGAAGTGGATATCATCAGAAGTCATGAGGGTTACTAGATCCTGGCTTATGTCAGTCCCTTGGGAATTCAAAGCAATAATGTGGCATAGGATAGAGCCTTGTTATGAGGGGTTAACTTAGCTAGGGAAAATGGGATCAAACATATTCAAATCGAGGGTGAATCTCTTCTCATTTTTAATTCTCTCAATAAAAACCACATTCAAAATTAGGCCTTGAGAAATATTCTTCAATATGTTACGGAACATCTTAAAGCTTTTGAAACGTTTAATATCAATCATACCCCCCATCTTGGTAATAAATGTGCTGACAAGATAGAAAAAATAGGGGATTATAGTCATGATTTTAAAGTATGGATGAAAGGTGATGTAATCCCCTCATCTATTAATGATATTATTCAACATGACAGATCACAATGATTTTCTTTATACTCACACGGGTGACTTTATTCATCACGATTATCAAGGCAACAAGTTTGAGTGTTGCAATTTCATTCCAAAGATCATATTACTTGAGTCTAATAGTTGTAGCATGTGACTGGTTTTGCTTTGGAGGTGTAACAAAGAAATCATGGGAGGTGATAGAGTTTTATTTGAACCTTCGAGCCACAGGAGTATTGTCAACGATCCTTCTATGTGGCATATGCTCAAAATTAAGGGTTTCAAAAAGTACATTAGCAAGTTGTATGGGTATGATCCCTTTCTCACAAAGGGTTTTGGCACTGCATGGGATGATGAAAAGGTTGTGGTTTGGGGAATGGATTTGGAGGTTTTAGAGTAGTTTATTACCCAGGTCATAGAAATGAAGATGAAGCGTCTCAAGATTTTCAATGATGGGAACCGCAAGGAACATGAAATCAACACCTTCTTCATAGGTAAGGAAAAATTTCATTATTTCACAGATGGAATTGCTAAATCATGTATTCCTAGGGTTTAGGAAGATGTAAGTATTCATATTATGAAGTATATTACTCTCGAAGGCAAGTATCACAAGATATATATGCACCATTTATCTTTGTTGAACATTTTCATTTACAAAATTACAATGAGTATCCCTTTATTTTTATATATGTCTCTTTTGGCCTCTGTGAGGGATTTTCAGGGGGGAGGTGGACTCCCCCATTCACAAAGTTCTCATCCTCCTTATGTTACAGAATAGTAAACCTGTTCCGGCCAATATGGTGGCTCCGAATGAGGAGGATGATGATATTACCCTAGCTAAGTGCCTTACAAAAATGTGAGCGGGAAAGGATCCCTATAACAGAGTTGGGGATGAGGATGATCTGCAGATTAGGGCCAGGTAGGGTAACGGCAATGAAGGTCCCTCCAAAGGGAAAGGAAAAAGTGTTGAGGATGAGGATCATAACTATGAGGACCTGAATAAATGAATGATCAATCTGGAGATGGTCCTACAGATTATGGAAGAATCTAATTCTGATATGAGGAAAGGGATGATAGACCGCATTGAGGTCACTAAGCAGATATGTATAAGGGGGGAAGTTATGGAGCTGGATAAGTTGGTGAAAGATATGCAGGCTCAGTTGGAGGCAATGGAAGAGGGTCTAAAGAAAATGAAATTCCAACTTTGTATTAGTAGCTTTGAGGATGAATATGATGGAGGTCAGACCCAGAAGGAGCTGAAGCAAGAGCACAACCAAAAGGATCCTGCTAGCACTTCAAGAAACCCCCCAAATGTCAAAAGATAAACTAGTTTTCTTCATTTCTATTCTTGAACTTCTTTTTGTCTTTTGGTAAACTTTTCTGGTCTAGTAGCAGACTCTTCAGTTTTGTCTCTTTCTATGGCTTGGTTTCTGGACCTTCTTTCTCTTGAGTTAAGCTTGTTTAACTCATTCTAGTACTCTATCTCTTTTTGCATTTTTTTTGTGATTTCACGATGTATTCTCTTTTGTAAGGCCTCTAGGATCTGATCCCTGCTTATTACCTAATCTAATCAAAAAACTCAAGTTAACTATACAAGTCGTGATTTTGTATTTTTTTATATTTTAAAACTATGTTAATGTTTTTTTATTTTTGAAATGTTGATATTTGTACCAAGAGATGGGTAGCATTTTTCTATCCAATGATAACCTACTGAAGAGGTGGAGAAACTTTTGAAGAAGACGGACTCACGGGCCTCAATTGTGCTATAGAATGGGACTCAAATGTAAGTGGTACAAGAGTAGTGATGTTTTCTAAAGAATACTAAGGAAATGAAGTAGATGTGTGGGTAGTGTGTGAAGTATAAGACTTGTGCATAGAACTAGATGAAAAATTATACCAAGACATGCCATGGGCACTAGAAGACTTATGAGAAACTATGAACAAAGCATGTGCACTATAGGGCATATGTGAGACCCTATGAGAGTGAGATCCATAAAGAACAATTTTAGAAACTGAAGGCGTATTAAAAGACTAGGGAGAGTTAGGGTCGTGAGAGGTAGTGTGTCGAACTAAAGGCCTAGGGAATAACCTAAGAGGGCTAGAGATACTAGAAGAAGTGTGTAAAACCAAAGAGATATACATAGATGTACTAGGGGTAGGAATATGAATTGTAAAATAATGATTAGGAAAACTAGGAGAAGTATGCCCAAAGGGAACACTTCTACTTGTGACAACTTGTTGATTATGAATAAACTTGAAACATTAGTGAATGACCAATGGAATAGCCCTAATTTCACATAGGCAAGGGATACCTAAAAATAATGCATAATAGATAGGAGTAGCAGCAACCAAGAATGAAATTGGGGTAGTGGAACCAAAATTAATAGGGAGAGAGAT
Source organism: Taxus chinensis (assembly GCA_019776745.2). Taxonomy (NCBI): domain Eukaryota; kingdom Viridiplantae; phylum Streptophyta; class Pinopsida; order Cupressales; family Taxaceae; genus Taxus; species Taxus chinensis. Next base: position 350,960,137 of record CM034154.1, on the reverse strand, counting down.
GTGTCGGTAGAGATGATTAGTATCAAATGTGAGATTTTTTTTAGAAATGCCAAAATATTAAAGTAGCGTGAGAGAGAAGACATTATCCTTATTATGTGGATCAACTAGATCACCATGTATATGTATTTGTTAATAGATATATGAATGGATAAAGTATCTAAAACAAGTGTTTCATCTATATCAGATTCATTGAAAGTGATAAGTAGTGTAGAAGATGATGTGTGAGTGATAGTGCCAATCAATGCATCCAAAAGGTGATCATAGAAGGGTAGAAATGGCACCACACAATAATTATTGTGTAATTCTTAAGTATATTTTCCATTGTCATACTAAGGAAGTGGAACATTAACGATTTTCAATTTGGTATTATCATTGGTTTTCTTAGAAGATTCATTAGGCTCGTCTCATTATTTAGGGAGGTGATTAAACATGAGGTCATTGAAATGGTCCAAGATTTTTTTAACAATGGCCATCTCTTGAGGCAAATGAATAACACTTTTATTTTCCTGGTGCTGAAAATTGATGGCACCAAGGAGGTTAAGGATTTCAGACCTATAAGTCTGTGTAACACTAATTATAAAATTCTGACTAAAATCATAGTTGGGAGGATTCATATGGTTCTTCCTAACTTTATCTTTGGGAATCAGGGGGCTTTTGTTCCTGGTAGACAAATTACTAACAGCATTATTGTGATTCAAGAATCCATCCACTCCATTGAAAGCTCTAGTAGATCAGCTATGTTTCTTAAGATGGATATGCATAAAGCCTTTGATAGAATAAATTGGTCTTTCCTCCAAGCCATCCTGGTAAAGGTGGGTTTTGATAACCTTTTGGTTAATATGATTATGGCATGCATTTCTACAGCTAGTTTCTCAGTTTTTGGTTAATGGAAAACTAGAAGGTTTCTTCCAAGTTGGTATAGGGCTAAGACAAGGTGATCCTCTCTCACCATTCCTCTATGTCATAATGGTTGAATCCCTAAGTATAATTTGTAAACATGTCATGGCTTCCAACTGCATCTAGGGCGTCAAAATATCTAATGGTCTTCCCTCTATCTATCTCAATCAGTTTGTGGATGATAATTTTATGATGGGTAAGGCCTCTGTCCATGAGGCCTCAAATTTTAAAGAGGTTCTTAATGATTATAAACAGGTTTCTAGAAAGATGATTAATTTCCATAAAAGTGTTGTCTTCTTCATAAATGTGTAAAATCAGGTTCAAGCCAGATTACCTCACATCTTGGGTTGCAGAATCAAACATTTTCTAGATTCTTATCTGGGTATGCCCCTGATTCTTAAGAAGCCTGACCTCACATTTTGGAATGCTCTGTTGGAAAGAGTTAATAGTAAACTCTCGTCTTGGAAGGGTCTCTTGCTCTCTCAAGTTGGTAAGATTCAACTACTTCAAAGCTCCTTTCAAGGCATTCCCATTTATGTGATGTCTCTTTTCATGCTTCCTACTAAAATTAAGGAAGCCTTAGAGAAAATCCAAAAGAGGTTCCTATGGATGGGAGCTGGTGAGAAGTTCAAATTTCCTCTTGTGGCCTAGGATAAAGTTACTAAACCTAAGCTATGTGGTGGATTGGGGCTAAAAAACATTTCTCTTATGAATAAGGCCTTAATTGCCAAGGCTAGTTGGAGGATTGCTAGAGAGGAAGGTCTTTGGGTGTAAATTATAAAGATGAAATATTTGTAAAATATAGGCAAAATGGAATCCTTTTTTAACCAAATTAACCTCCCTAGAAGGTATTTTTTCTGGAATTCCTTTGTGGCCTCTAAAAATCTTATCCAAAGGTACGATTTAGGAAATTAGCAAGAGCTCTAGAATCAGTTTTTGGTTCGATAATTGGCTTGGGGATTTCCCCTTAGCTAACTTGGATTTATGGAAAGATGTTGCTCAGTATTACAAGGAATTTGGAAAATTTTGGATTTGATACTTTTGGATCTAGGAATATTCTATCATATGGGAAATCATTGAGCCTCCTTTAGATTTTGATGGCGACATCCAACCTTTCCGGGTTCTCAACAATAAACTTAAGGCTTTCCACATCCCCATGTTCCAAACCAAGGAGGAATCCATAAAATGGAAAGAAGAAGAATCTGGAAATTTCACGATTAAATCAGCCTACATGTCAAATTTCAAGAATGATTTGCACAAGGACTATTGGGGTAAACTCTGGGTGAAGGATCTCATCCCTAAGATTAATATCATTTTCTGGTTGGTCACGCAGAATAAAATCCTGACTGTGGACAATCTCAGGAAAAGGGGAATGAAGAATCCCAATAGATGTTCACTCTGTAAGAAAGAGGAGGAAAATTTCAACCATCTCCTCCTTCATTTCTCCTTCTCCCATGTTGTTTTTGCTGATATTTTGGATCTATTCAATATCCAATGGATCCTACCCTTGATGATTGAATATTGTTGCTTTTAATGGGAGGGTCCTTTCTATTTTCCTATCTTGACTTGGGCCTAGAATATCGCCCTTCCTCATTTATTTTGGGGTTTATGGAAAGCTAGGAATGATGGTATCTTTCACAATCAGAAATCTCCTCTTGAAATTTAGAAGTAAAACTTTGATTTTCATAAAGGAAAACATTAAACTCTTTAAAGGTAAATTCAAGAAACCCTGCCTGAATAGTGAGTAAAAACTTCTTGACATGTTCGCCCTTGGTCCGGTGGAATTTCACATTCCTAAAAAGAACTCCAGCTGGAATAGGCCTGGGGGAAATGTTGTTAAGTTAATTTTTTATGGAGCCTCAAAAGGGAATCCGGGTCCTATTTGGGGGGGGGGGGGGGGGGGAATTATAAGGAATAGTGAAGGAGATTGGTTGTTTACCTACGTGGGTCCTTTAGGTCACCAAACCGATAACATGGTGGAAGCTAGAGCTCTTCTTTGAGGGGGTTTTGCTAGCTGAAGAAAAAGGCTTCAAAGACATCCAGATTGAAGGTGACTCTCTCCTCTTAATTAATGCCCTCAATAATCATGGTTCCATTAATTGTGCCATTAGTAATATCCTCAATGATGTGAAAGAAACTTAAAAAAAATTGATATCGTTTCTATAATCATACCTTACGTCAAGGGAACAAATGTGCAGATAAGATGGCCAATTATGGAATCAATTGTAATTATTATAAGATATGGTGTAAAGTTGATATATTACCCATGGACATTAATGAGATCATTAGTAGAGATAGAGGGCACTAAGTTTTATAATTTTGGCACGAGCAATCTCTGTGGCGGTGACAACTTACTTAATATCTTATTTTTCAAGATTTTTTCTAGGGAGAAAGAAGGTCTTTTTTGAATTTTAGTAGCAAACAGAAGAAGCTCAATCTAGTGAATATGGGAGGTGATAGGATTAGAGTTGAACCTGCTAGCCAAAGCATTGAATATTTTAGTTAGCCTCTATGGAACAGGCCTAGGATTGGGGGTTTCAATAATTTCATTGCCAAATTACATGGTCACGACCCCTCCCTGTCTAAGGATTTTGGAAAAGCTTGGAAAGAGGATAAGTTTGTTTTCAGAGGGATGGAAATTGAGGTGTCTGATTCTTCCATCGCCCTGGTCAAGGACATGAAAAGGATGGGCTTAAAATTTCAGGATATAACCCATAGAGAATAGGAAATTGAGTTGTTCTTTGTTGGCAAGGAAAGGTGTTCTTTCTTTATGGATGGTATTGTCAGGTCGTGCATTCCGGGTATATGGAGAGAGGTGTGCCTTCAAATCATGAAGTACATCACTCTAGAGGGTAAATACAGAAAAATATATACTCACCATTTGACCCTTCTGAACATGTTCCACCATAAGGTCATGGGTAGCATCCCCTTCTTTCAATTTATGTATATGACTAACTCTTTAATGGCTTTCCAGCAGGAGAAAGTGGATATGCCTTTGCATGAAGGGCTCATTTTTTTTATGTTTGAAAATGGGAAACTTGATCTGTCCTCTTCCCTGAAAGTGCATGTGGATGAGGATGACCTCACTCTCATTGATTGCCTTACTAAGATGAAGGACGGAAAATTCAAAATTGTGGGGGAGGATTCTAGTAAAGAAATGGGTGAGGATGCTCATGGGGAAACGAGCACTTCGAGAAAAAGAGACTAGGATGGTAACTTAAAGGGTTTTGAGTATTTGAGTAATAACATCCAGTACTTATAAGGGGTACTTCAAGCAATGGAAGAAACCAATGTTGGTCAAATGGAAACAATGATGGATGTCATCAATGCTTCCAAGAAAATTATCACTACACAAGAAAAGTCCAAGCAGAAAAATTTGGATCTAGAGGACCAGGTCAAAAAGCTAAACAATAGGTTGGAAGGGATGGAGGAGGGCACTAAAAGAAGGAATTTTAACTTGTGCATCACTAGCTCAGAGGATGAGCTAGAGGATGATATTAATGAAAAAGGTGTTGAAGGTGATGTGAACAAAGATAGTCACAATGGTGGTAGTGGGGGATCCCTAAAAAATTAACTTTTGGTTCTGGACTGTTGGCAAAATTTTGGTGAACTTTTATTGTTTTTCTATTTTGGAGACTATTTCTCCTTCTCTCTGGTTTCCCCATATTATTACAAAGTCTGGTTCTTAATTGTAAGAGTTAAGCATGATTAACTCCTTTCTGGGACTTTTTCATTTCCTTCTTGCTTGTTGTTTTATGTTCCTCCTTTTGTAATGGCCCCTGGGAGCTGATCCCTATTTTTTATCGTATCTAATTAAAATTAGGTTCATCTCATTCAATAGAATTGTAATTGATAAGATCTTGAATGACGTGATAAAGCTTGATACACCGATCAGTGAGGTGACCAATACATCTATGATAATCACAGTAATTATTATCATCGAAACTTAAATTTAAGGATTTCTCACGTTGACCTCAAATGAAGAAGGGAGAGACATGATATTACACTCAAGAAATTATTTCAATACAATGTGTGGGGAACATGGTAAGCAAGTAAATTGTCCTCATGTGGGTTAGAGTTGTATCTTAGTTGGTTAAGCAATAACATTGAAAGTGTCCTTAGAAGCAACTTTAGTATAATTTGTCTTACCTTTTAATGTGGATTTACTTAGAAACTTGGCATTAAATGTAGGAGTGCTAGCAGTGTAATTGAATTTGTTTATATGTAACAACTTAGCTTCGTGCAGTTCTTTGAGTGTGTGACATAGATTGTCAAAATATTAAAACTTGTTAAATATGACTGATTATTACAAAGGAAAAAGTAATTTTTTGGTAAATTGATCTTATAATCCATTGTTAGCTAAGATGTTACTCATCTTAGAAGCATTGTCCTATATCGCAAGACATAATCGTTAATATGTTCATTATACCCTTTTCATGTTTTAGACAGTTGTTTTCCCCAATATTAATAGAGAATCATGCAAAAATTGATTTTCCAAATAAATATAAGAGTGCACTGAGTGTGTGGTAAGATCATAGAAACATCATAGTGAAAATTTTTAAGACTTCTAGGGAAGAGCTTGGTAAGTAAGATGTCTTAAGAGGCACAATCAAATCAATCCATATGAAATGATTGAAGATGTTCAGCTGGATCTCATATCCCATCATAGATAAGGGGTTTAGGAGTAACAAAACCAACAGGAAAAGGGTAAGAAACCACTTTGGGTGAAAGTGGGTAGAATGCATCGCATGAGAAGAAAAAGATGCACCTTATTGTAATTGTAAGATTTGAGCTTGTAATATATGAACAAGGGTTTTAAGAGCTTGTGTGCTAGACGAAGAAGTTTACAACCCATTATGATTTGAAATAATATGTGTAGTAACAATAGTGGTTGTAGGAAGAGTGTAAAAACATTTTGCATTGAAATATTAGGTGCCCACAAGGATGTAGGCATTGTAAATGTAGGAATAGAATATGTCTATATATGAGATAGTAAAGTGTGCTTAAGTTGATCTCTTATAGCATAGAGAAGAAGATAATATGGTTGAAATGTTGTACCTCATCTTTGAGAAGGTCATGAGAAAGAGTGCCAGGGTTGTTATTGGATTCTTTTCCTTGGACGAGATCAACATTAATAGTGAAGATAGCATTGGAAAATATATAAATAATAGAATAAGGACAAACACTAGGAATATTGTAGGTGTGATAAAAAGAAGGATGTGCGAAGGGATTTCCTTTGTAATCCCAAGTAAGAGCGCGTAGGAAAATGGGATTGTTTTGAATATCATAAAACATTGGAAATAATGGCATGGTGTGGTAGAGTAGAAAGATAGATACAACACCAAAAGAGAAGAAGAAAAGTATAGACAAGATCGATTCACACGTTAGGCTCACCAAAATGTTAACACCCTTGATAGATTTATGTGAAATCTATATTAGTGAATTAAGTACACTGAAGGATGTAAGGGGAGCTATAGGAGGTTATTCTAATTAATCAAATTCCAACATTAATTATCCAATATCATAATAATGTATAATACTTGCAACTAATGTATCAAACAAGATATTAACTTGAAAACATAAGAGAATGAGTGCACTTAGTTTTTTATAGATGGATCTGGGAAGTTTTAGAAGTGCACATTGTTGAAATAGGGAATTATCAGACTAATGATGCTTCATTCGAGGAACTGTGACTAGAAATTAACCTAGGGTAGGAGTGTATAACTATGTTAGGACCCTCCATATGGTCTTGATGATCCATAGGGATCTATAAAGACACCACTTCCACAGAGAAACCAAAAAGGAGATAAGATTGTTAAGTTACAAAACCACCGCCATATGTAGAGTAGTGGTTGTGTAACCAACCCTCTACACATACTTGCAGTTGTGTAACCGCCCCTCTACACAAATCAGTGGTTGCATAACCACCAATTTGTGTTCACCAATGGTCCTGTCACTAACTAAAAAAAAACAATACATCCACGAACAGTCACGGATTTAGAACATCTAGAGTATGTCACTTTCTTGTATGACCCTTCCTATTCGCCATTACATGGGAAGACATAGTGAGAAGTTATAAATTCAAGAATAGGATGCAGAATTGATCATTGATTCATGAGAGAAGTGAGAAAGAAGACTTTGGTGTTGGAATTGATTTGTAGAAGCAAGGTGTATGAGCAGAGCAAGAAAGTAGAGAGGATAGAAGTAACATTTGTGTCTTCCTTCAAATTCTTATAATTTGTATTCATTTCAATTGGCCTATATATAACTAGGAAAAAAGAGCAATTTCCCCTTCCAACTGGTTTTCCCTCGAATTGGGGGTTTCTAGGATTAAAATATTGTGTTTGTGTGTTGATTTGTTTTTTAATTGCTGCAAATTGGTTCTAAGTGCTAGAATTCATTCACTAACTTTCAAAACTAAAGAAGACTTTGGTGTTGGAATTGATTTGTAGAAGCAAGGTGTATGAGCAGAGCAAGAAAGTAGAGAGGATGGAAGTAACATTTGTGTCTTCCTCCAAATTCTTATAATTTGTATTCATTTCAATTGGCCTATATATAACTAGGAAAAAAGAGCAATTTCCCCTTCCAACTGGTTTTCCCTCGAATTGGGGGTTTCTAGGATAAAAATATTGTGTTTGTGTGTTGATTTGTTTTTTAATTGCTGCAAATTGGTTCTAAGTGCTAGAATTCATTCACTAACTTTCAAAACTATCATTTTCAAGTAATTTAGATGTAGGAACAATAGTGTGTGGTTTTGTAAGTTTCCAAAGTATAAGTTTACAAATCATTTTGGTATCAGATCTGAAAATAATATCCAAGGGACTATGGTATTCATTCTTATGTGATTTGTATGATAGTGACAAGGTCTAAAGGCGAATAAGTAATACCTTGTGATCCGGAAATATCTATGAAGAAGTGGAAACAAAGGATTAGTGATCAAATGGAAGAAGATAACTTGGTTCGTAGAATTGAGATACTGGAAAGCACTATGGATAGGGTGTTTTAACACCAAAGGGAACTCTCATATCTACAAAAGATAGTAGCAGCTAAACAATATTCCATAGACTCAGTGGTTTGAGATTTGGTTGAAAAATTTGGCATAGGGAAGAGCCACAATGAGGAAGAATATGTGGAAGAGCGTGAAGAAGAAACTCCAATTGAAAAGGGGAAGGTAAAATTTGATCATTCTCCTTTTAAAGTTGAAACTAAAGTTGCGATTAAAAGCTTTTAAGGACAAGTAGATTCATAATTGCTTGATAAATGGTTAAAACAATTAGAGGTCTATTTTAGTGTGCATAATGTCACCGAGGCACAAAGGATCACCTTTGCATGTCTCAAAATGGAAATTCATGCTCTTGTTTGGTGGGAAATCCATCAAACCACTTTTCAAAAGAAGAAGCGTCCTATTGTAAGTTTTTGGAAGGATTTTAAGGAATTGCTTAGAATAAATTTGTATCCTATTGGCCATAAGATTGACTAGATGATTCAATGGCAGTATTTTAGACAAAGTAGTGGTCAAAGTGTGTAGGATTACACTATGGAGTTTCACAGGCAAGCCATTTTGCTAAATATGGACTTGGAGGATGAGGATATTCTGACCAAGTATTTGGGAGGACTTCACACTCACATTTGAAGTAATTTCATCTCCATGAAGACCAAGGATCTCAATGAAGCATGTGTACAAGCATATTACATAGATGATGATAAAAATCAAGGAGAAGCAGATTCATGGACAAAGAAGTCAACAAATCATCCAAAGAAAGAGTAGGGACAAACAAGTATCAACGGTAAATGAAAAGGTAAAAATACTGCTACCACTTTGAATACTTGTAAGGATCCTAATAAATTTTGCAAGAATTATGATATCAATGGTCATACGGATGCTAAATTTCAGAAGTTACATTCAAAATTTCATCCAAATAACCAAACCAAGGACTCCAAGAAGTCCATGAAAGTTGTAAAGATATATGGGAAGGTAGAGATAGAGGATGATTCTGATGTAGACAAGAGGATAGGATGCACGGCCACCAATATGGGCATCCATGAACAAGAGGAAGATATGAGAAAGCTATTTCATATCAAAATCCAAATCAAGAGGACTAAGGGAAATGCATTGCTTGATATTGGTTCTCAATATAATTTGATTTATGATGTGGTTGTAAAGAATCTTTGTCTTGAAACTTATGAGCATCCACATCCTTATCATTTGGTATGGGTGAAGAAGGGTGTATAAATTCAAGTAACAAGAAGATGTAAGTTCAAGTTTATGATTAATTCTCAATATATAGATGTATTAGAAGCTGGTGTAATTCCACTTGATGCATTTGATGTTTTTTTAGAGTCCTTACTTATATATCAGGGATGTTATATTCATGAGAAGGGAGAACCGATACAGATGGATCAAGGATGGAGTCACTTACAACATTCGGGCACACCAACGTAAGGTAAAATTTGTTATGGTAAGTGCTAATCAAGCAAAGAGACTAATTCAAGTAAATCATAATCAGTTTTGTTTACTTTTATTGAAAGATAAACAAGATGTGGTAGAAATTTTAGATATTTATAACAAAAGAATGAAGGATTTGTATAACATAATTCAGTCTTTTCAAGAATTGTTCCAAACTCCCAACGGGTTACCACCAAAACGAGAGGTAGAGCATGAGATTTAGGTGTTGCCAGAGTCCCCTTTACTAAATATCGGGTTGTATAGGAAATCCTTGTTAGAGATTACAGAGGTAAAGAAACAACTCCAAGATCCGTTAGACCAAGGGGTAATAGGTCCAAGGACCTTGCCATGCGGTTCACCTATTGTGATGGTGCCAAAGAAGGATGGTTCTTGGAGAATGTGCATCGACTACCATGCTTTGAACAATATTACCATAAAGAACAAATATCCACTCCCACACATAGATGACCTCTTGGACCAACTTCAGCATACAAAGTTCTTCACGAAGTTAGATCTCAATTCGGGTTATCACCAAGTCAAGATGAAGGAGGAGGATATATGGAATACTGCCTTCAAAACAAAATAGGGTTTGTATGAGTGGTTATTACTTTTATTTGGTTTATGTAATGCACCCACTACATTAATGAGATTGATGGATGATGTATTACGGGAATTCATACTCTCATGTATCATTGTATATTTGGATGATATTTTGATTTTTAGTGCCACATGGGAGGAACATCTAACAAATTTGCAGCAAGTCTTGCAAGTTCTCAAGGAGAAATTATTGCTATGCAGTATGAAGAAGTGTGAATTTTCCAAATAATCACTTGTCTATCTTGGGCACGTGGTTAGAGGAGGAGAGCTACGAGTGGATCCAAATAAGGTAGAAGCCATCACCAACTGGAAAACACCAACGGGAGCCACAGAGACTAGGATTTTTGTCAGAGAAATATAGTATATGAGGAAGTTCATTCTAGGCTTCTTTGATATTACATCACCTCTACACATAGCGGCAGCAGAGAGTAAGGGTTTTAACTGGGGTAAGGAACAGATCAAGGATTTTTAGTTATTAAAGTACAAAATTAGTCATGCTCTAGTACTTTTTCTTCCTAATTTGCAACAGCCCTTTAAAATAAAGACATATGTCAGTGATTACGCTATGGGAGCAGTGTTATTATAGGGAGGTAATTCAATGTGTTAGCGGTTAAGGAATATTCAGTATATGATAAAGAGATGTATGTACTAGTTCAGGAAATAAATAAATATAAACATTATTTGTTGGGTAAAGAAACTATTGTGCACACTAGCCACAAACCTCTCCATTATTTGCAAGAACAATCTAAATTGTTGCAGGTAAGGTACTACAAGTGGATGGGATTCCTTCAACAGTTCCATTTGGTGATCAAGTATAAGAAACATAGCACAAATTTGGTGACAGACATGTTGTCTAGGCTTCCCACACAGGATAAAATCTCTAGTTTGGCCATTATCTCTCATGTTGATCTCTTCACAAATGAAGCTTACGGAGAGGCATATGCTTAAGGTAAATATTTTGGGGAGACATATTAGCAGTTGCAGTCCAAAGGGGTTGAAAAATCAAGCATTGATGATTGTTATCTTAAAGATGGGATTCTCTGTTGATGGGGGAAGCTTTGTGTGCCAAAAGAAGAAAGGATTTTATTAATGAGCGAAGCACATACGTCAAAAATAGCAAGAAATTTTGGTGTTGGAAAAATCATGGCTCACTTGCAAAGGTACGTGTATTGGCCCAATATGCAAGAAGCATTTAAATTTATAAGAGGGTGTAAACTTTGTTGTACTAGCAAGCCTAAAATCAAGAAGGAAGGTTTGTATATGCCTTTACCGGTCCCTACTCATCCTTGGGAGGATATTTCTATGGATTTTGTAGGAATACCTATGTTTAAACATGGTCATGATTATCTATATGTTGTTGTAGATAGATTCATTAAAATGTGTATGTTTATGGCATGTAAAAAGACAATAAAAGGATATGAGGCAGCTAAACTTTTCTTTACTAATGTATGGGTTCATTTTGGTTTTTCGGAGTCTATTATTTCTGACAAATACAATGAAATAGATAGGGGTAGTAGGCCAAGGAGGAATACCTATTTGTAATGTCAGTTGAAGGTTGTGTGTGTTCTAATTCCCTGATCCAAGTTGATTGTGAGAGCTCCCTTTTGGCTAGGAGGAACTACCTGTAAATGCAAAACAATACCACCATATACAGTTACAAAAAATAATGAGTGGACTTCATAGTGGAAACTAGATTCGAGAAGCGTGATGCTTCCTGAACAGGCTGTCAATCCACTTTTATATAACAATATTAATGCTAGTTAAATCATACATGAAGTAAAGATCCTATTGGAATTGAAATGATTTAGGTATCTCATACAAAACAATAAGAAAGGTTGTTCAAAAGGTTGTTTAAGGTCAAAACAGGAGGGTTGATTGGCTGGTGTTGAGTTATAGGTCTGGTACAGGCTCTGGGTAAGGTCTGGTAAGGATTAGAAATGGTTCTGGGCTATTGGGAAGTGGGTATTAGCTCACTGGTCTGAGCTATATTGACAGACACAGTAACTGGTGTCGATTGACTGGCCGATGCCACTTAGGCAGAGTGACCAACGTCAGTTGGCTAACTAGCATCGGTAGGGGAAATTATCAGAAAGTTGCTAGAGTTGGTTTTCCAGACTCCCTGTGATTACACAGAGGTTGGAAATGGTGAGAGTGGGGTCATAAAATGATTCTGAAGACTCAGAGATGATCAGGAGAGGGTGAAAATGGGTGGAAAGTCTGGGTATGATCAGGTGATGGGTTGATGGAAGGGAGGAAGTATATGGGTGTGGAGAGAAATAAACTAGAGAGATGAATAAACAAATCTACACAAAGAAACTAGAGATTCAATGAGGAGATGTTGAATACTTACTAGAAAATAGATTGGAGGACATAGGTGATGAAGATGGTGATAGTAGAGATCCAAAGAGAAGAGTCATTGTATTCATGTCACGGTAGTTCAGACCTCTATGCCTCTCTATTGTGAATCTGTGATCATGAAGAGGATGATGAATGGTGACCGATGTTGGTAGTGCTCCCGTGTGTCTTATTTTTCCTGAGTGCTAAAGAAATTTGAGTGCTCCAAGTCTCTGGAAGAAATGAGATCCTGAATCAATTGACCAACCTGGGAAAAGGATTTTGGAAATGTATTTAACCTAACCGGAAATGGTTAGGTGACCGACGTCAGTTGAGATATAACCAATGTCGGTCAAGGTGGGAATATCTAGGTTGGCCAAAAATAGCCAGATTGTTGCTATTTTTGGCATGATCTCCAACCTTCTACCGAGTCTCGAGTGATAGATCATAGCAAGATAAGTAGGAGTCCTTTTAGGTTTGTTAATAGGAGTTAAGTCTAGGTTTAGACTAAGTCCTAGTTAGTTAGGATAGGTTTAGACTCGATCTTAGGTCATTAATGAGGTTTGAGTAGGTCATTGAGTGAGGTGGCTAGGTGAGGTGGTTAAGTGAGGATATTAATTAATTTAATTAAGATAATTAATTTAATTAACATGTGCACTATGGGATATGAATAGGTAGGATATGGTTAATTTAATTAATGGGGTTTAAAGGGGAGTATGACCCAATTTTGGTGTCTACATTTTGCCCCTTTTTGTTGCGTAGCTTGTATTTGTAAGCGACACTGACAAAAATAGGAAATTGGTGTTCCAGGTGTGAATGGAGGTTAGATTTCCCCAAGTAGGGCTGAAAGTGAGATTTCCCCAAGTGTGGGTGGAGGTGATCCCCCTCAAACCAGGAACTGATGAGGTGTTAGATGGAGTCGGTGAGTGGTTTGATAAATATGTAAGTGATGAAAGTGAAGGTAGGTGGGTTGTAGGTAAGGGTATGGGCACTTTGGGTAATGGGTAATGGTCAAATCAGGTAATAGGTAATGGTAATCAAATGCACACACACGTATAGACTGTGACACGGTACCAGGTAGAAGAGCGTGCAAACTCTACATCGTCCAAGGTCAATAGGTTTATCCAAATGAGGTTGAAGTGATTCAGGTATCTAGGGTACATGATATGGTCTGGAAACACAACTTAGGTTAGGTGCAGGACCATTTAGGTATGATCCGGTACACCAAAGGTTTGGTTGGGATAAGCACATGACAATAGGCAAGGTAAGGTCATTAGGCTAAACCACACAGGTAACAACATCACAAGGTATAGCGAGTACATGAGTTTAAAGGTCACAAAAGGTAGTTCTGGTCAAGGTATGTAGGTCATGGCATGGGTAAGACCGAGGTATAGGTAAATAACAAGTCCCTAAATGCGATTAAAGAAATTTAGAGGTAATTTAGGTTTATGAGTAGGGTGTAATAAGTGTTGGTAAGGCCAAAAGGTATTTGGCAGTAATGAGTTTAGGTCAAAATGGGAAAAATGTAGGTGAAATGGTACTGGCAGGTGACCGATGCTAGTTATAAGGTAACCAATGTCAGTTTGGTATGACCGACGCCGGTCATGTCGATTTAGGGTTAAAAAAGAAAAATTCCATGTTTAACAAATTCATTTTAACTTGTTTTCATTTGTGAAAATGACAGAGAGGTTGTGCTTCCATGGAAAGTGACTTAGCAAAGTGTCGAGTTGAGTTGGTGAGCTATGAGTACATGAGTGGGTATCGGCAGGTGGGTCCATGAGATCGAGTGGAGCGTTTTGATTGGTGGAGAGATTTGAGGTAGATTTCAACATGGAAGAGGTAGGAGAGGGTTCAGGTGGACCACAGGCGTAGTGGCTAGATGTGCCACTGAGGAGATGACACCAAGATGAGGTAGGAGGCATTCTTCTTACTTGTTATTTGATTAAATTATGCTTTAAAATGAAGAAATTTGGGTGGGAATATGGATTTTGAAATGGGGGTGAAAAATGGGTGAAATCGAGGTGGGAAATGGAAAAATTAGGTTAAATAAGGTGATAATTAAATGTAAGGTGAATTTGGGTGGGATGGGGTAGGTTGTAGGTGATTTTTAAGTGAGTTTTGTGTGAAATGGGATTTGGGGGGATGGGTTTTCAGTTTTTGTTTACACGACAGAGACCGACATCGGTCTAGGTTTGGTCAATGTCGATTGGCTTTGGCCAGCAACGGGCAGGGCTTAGGTGATCGACACTGTTTAAATGGAACTGATGATGGTCAAGGAAAACTAGTGACGGTCAAGGTGACTGGTGTTGGTTATGGTGAAGTAATATTAGGGGTAAGAAGGGCTAGGTATGAAAGGAAAATGAGTAAAGAAGGGGCAAGTAAAGAGTTTATGTAGAGGGATAAGGGTAAAATAGATTGTTGGCAATATGGGATAGGTAAGTAGGTGAATTGAACTAAGGGAATGGGTAATAATGATAAGGGTTGGTAGGCATGTAGGTGAATTAGGTAAAGAGGGTAAGCATGATTGATGTGATTGGGTAGGGTTTGGGGTTAATAGGTAATTGGAGGTAGTCAGGTCTTAACAATATTGTGGTTTGTTGGATGCAGGCTAGGGACCAGTTGAGGATGCGGGACAAAGAGTACCACCTCTGTTGGTACAGATGTGGTCCAACATGACTAGAGGAGTGGGAGCATATGACTGATGTTAGATTGATTGGGATCTAGCGCTATAGGTGTATAGCCCGAGACCCCAGCTTGATTTTCACTCTCATCGACAGATGGGATTCAACAACCAACACTTTCATTTACCGATGGTGAGATGACCGTCACCCTAGAGGATGTGTACAGGATCCTGCAGCTACCGATTGTTGGGGAGCCAGTTTATTCTATTTCATTAGAGGCATCAGTGGAGCTGATAGTGGCTGTGTTTGGGGAGGTGATGGGTGAGATGAGGTATCATAGCATGAGCCTTAGTTATGGAGACATGTATGCAACCCATCCTTAGGAGACGAGGCTGGTTGTATTGATGATGGAGGCAGTATGTTGCTTCACCTTACCAGATGCTGAGGGTGGGAGATTCCCACGAGCACTGATGGGAGTGCTCCAGGATATGATGGAGGAGTGGATCTATACTTTTCCTGGGCACCAACATTCCTAGTGTAGCTATATAGGGAGCTATGGGCCTATGGGAGATTGTGGTGGTTTAGTTTGTGTTGCACCTTTTTACTACACTGTTGGGCATACGAGCATATCATGTGTGTGTGCCTAGTTGGTTTTCCATGACATGATTGGTTTGGGGGTGGATTACTCAGAGTTGGATACAGATGGTGGGTACCAGTTGGTGGGTAGCATAGGGTGGCTAGGGCCACACATGATGTTTTATATTATAGGCGGTTGCTGGAGGGACTTTCAGGGGTTGATATTGTGTGGAGGCCCTACATTGGCTATCCCTCATACAGGGGTATGATGGAGGAGTTAGACAAGCTTCAGCTGCTGAGGTGGATACAGGGGTGGTGTGTTGGTGAGCATGAGATGATACCTATAGATAGGGTTAGACAATATTTTGGGCTACCACAGGACGTGCCTCCACCTTTCCCACAGTACTAGAGAGATGACATGGAGAGACCCATGTCTCCACCACATCCAAGTGTGCTGACAGGGTAGGAGGAGTAGCCAGTGGATAGGTAGATTGATGACATTGGAGTCACTGATGGTTATAGGTAGTGGTGGGTGGCACAACGACGGGTGACACCACCGAGACCAGGGCATCCCAATCTTGCTACCATGACAGTACAGAGAGATGCCTTGCAGGGGCAGGTGGCCACCCTTCAGACATAGCTCACAGGTGTGTAGGGTCAGTTGACAATAGCTCATGCATAGGTGGCCACCCTGCAGGCCCAGGTGACATCCTTACAGGCTCAGCTAGCCTAGGTACAGGCACCTGCACAGGGTGGTGATGGGGATGGAGTACAGGTAGCCACCTTACAGGCACAGGTAGTAGGTTTGCAGGGCCAGTTAATCACTGCACAGGCACAGGTTATGGCCTTACATACCCAAATTACAGCATAGGGACCTACACAAGCTCAGGGATAAGGTCCCATATTACAGGCAGCAGTGGTGGGACAAGGTCCCATGGTACATGGAGAAGGACATGGATCATATGTACAAGGACCTAGGCCAAGATTAGCAGGACAGGGAACATAGGTTACATTGAGACCTATGGCACCACCTCAGATGGTGACTATGGTGAGGTTCAGGGATGCCTTGAACAAGGCATGTTACTATCAGGATCACCTGATGACTATTTGGATAGATGTCCCTTCTTATGTTGAGTACAGATCCCAACAGGTAATGAGTGAGAGGACGAGATCCCACACTCATAGTTCAGAGAGCACAGGGGTGGGTGAGCCCAGAGATAGGGGCAGGGCGAGGCTACTAGTTCACGTAGGCTAGGCCCAACTGAGGGCCAGGTGGAGATTAGACCGAGACCCATGGAGGGTGGAGAGATGTTGGCAGGGTGGTAGACAGGTCGGGAGGAGGAGACAGGTGAGACTGGCCCAGAGGATATGAGGTGGGGTGATGATTAGCCACTTGGTATGATTATTGTTTTTGAGATTTTGATATATATATCAGCCTAGTGAGGTGTTGCCAAAGATAGTGAGGTTGTATATGAGAGTTTTGAGATACTTGTATTTTTGATTTTTATATGTGTATTGCACAAACTTTTTCCTAGAATAGAGTGAGGTTATTTATTGCATTTGATGTACTTATGTTTTTAATTTCCATTGTTATGTGTATTGATGGAAACTAGGTTTTTCCTATTATATGATTGATGATATTTATTGATTGGATGATGGCATGGTTTAGTTTAGTTCATTTAGGCATGGTGAGTAGGTGATTTAGGCATGATTGTCAGGTCATAGGCATGGTGTCTAGGTCATTTAGGCATGGTTGAGTCTAGGTGAGTTAGGCATGGTGGAGTCAGGTCATTTAGGCATGGTGGAGTTTAGGTCAGTTAGGCATGGTGGAGTTAGGTCATTTAGGCATGAGGTCAGTAGGCATGGTGGAGTTTTAGGTCAGTTAGGTATGATTTGGTCATGTTGTTGGGTTTGATTTAATTTCCATGTTATTGGTAGTATGGAAAATAAATGATGATGTATATTTATGTTATGGTTTAAACTTCCAAATATTTGATATCATGGAATGGTGAACTGATTGATGTATGATGTGATGAAATGGTAGGTATGTATGTTTGTATTAATTTCCAAGTGTTGTAGAAAATGGAAACTAACTAAGGTAGAATGTGAATAGGAAAATGGGGGAAAATAGGTTAGGGTAAAGAGTGGCCGAGCTAACCTCCAAGGGCCCCATGCCCTCAGAGTGTTGCCTACATAGCCTGGTGAAAAGGGGCCTCAGGCCGATGTAGTTCTCCCATAAGCTAGGGAAGAATATGATGAGGATAGATGAATGGTTTGGTAGGTTTTAGGCATGTTTTGAGTCTAGGTCATTTAGGCATGGTTGAGTTTAGGTGATTTTAGGCATGGTTGAGTTTAGGTAATTTTAGGCATGGTTGAGTTTAGGTTAGTTAGGCATGGTGATGTTGGTGAAAGAGGAATTCTTAAAATGTAGGTGTCGATGGTCTAGTCCTGTATAGGAGAATCAACAAGTAATGAAGAAGGTGAAGGGTAAGAGGTGACCAAAAGAGCCACCTAATTGGTAAGAACCATAACAAGTCTACCATACCAAAGATGGGCTTATGAACGTAAGACCCTAAAGGCATTGCATGATTGACTATTCTAAGGGTGAAGAAAGTCACATGATCACAAAATGTCACATTTGTGGCACGTCCCTTGAGCGGGTAGAAAATTAGGGTGAAAAAGGTGATGAGGTGAAAGAGGTTGGTTTTAGCATAACCTAGTGTGAGACAACATGCCTATTTGGCAAGAGACCCAAGATCAAAATAGGCAAGTCCATGATGAAAAAGTTAATCTTTTTTTTTTGCTTTTACATTTGTTTTTTTTGCTTTGATAGACTAATCGATGCGGGAAGTCTATGTGGGATGAGTAGATTTTTCTCCTTGAGGTCTTCGCGAAGCTGATCAATGCAGAAAGCTTCTGAATATTTTATTATATTTTTACAAGAATAGTCTTCTTTTATGATAGACTATGTATAATATGGCTAGCTTTGTATAGCTGTCCTTCGAGGGAGCAGTCTATTTATAGCAGTGAGATAGAAAGCGTAGATGTCCTTTTTGAGGGAGTCATATTTTTGCTGGAAGTTTGACTCAAGGAGTTGAATCCCATTTTACTTTTGAAATTGTTTTTCTTTGGACTTTTAGGTCATGGACAAGACTATAGAGACCGATAGGCTCTTGTGTTGAAGACAAAACCATAGCACACAGAGGTTAACTATGAAAGAGAGGGTTTAAGTGATGAATGACCATGGGATTCCATCTTGAAAAAGATGAAAAGTATCCATGAGAATCATGCCATGAGTAGAGCCATGGTACTCATATTGAAGATAAGGCTTAAAAGGTGATGGGTAATCACATGATTCTTGTTTAGTCGTTGATCCTTAAAATAGGTAAAATGGAAGGTGAATGGTGCTCAAGGGATGAGTGTTTAATAGACAGAAGGTGATATAGGACTTGATTCAACAATAGAATGGTCAAAGATGCAAGGCATTGAGGGGCTCAGGTTCAGGTTTACCTTCGAGTGAAGACAAATGATAAGCACCTGATCCATAGGTATGAGTAACAATATAGGGTCCAAGCCAATTAGGAGAAAATTTTCCCCGTTTACTTTTCTCTTCTTTTGTTACATGTTGATTTTCCTTCAGGACGAGGTCACCAACCTGGAAGGTTCATTCATGGACACATTTATCATAGGCACGTTTGATATGTTTTTGGTAGATTTGGAGATGGTCAAGAGCATTGAGACAACATTTGTCTAATAACTCAAGTTGTGTCAAACGGTCTTGGTGAAATTCATCATCGTTGAGCATCTCTTTAAGTGAGATATGAAGAGATGGAATCTGGACTTCAAGAGGTAGAACAACCTCTGTACCATAGACCAGAGAGAAAGGTGTGGCAGTAGTTGAAGTATGAATACTAGTGTGATAAGCCCATAAGGAAAAAGGAATGTGCGTATGCCAATCCTTTCCAGTATCATCAACAACTTTCATAAGAATTTTGTTTAAGGTTTTGTTGGTTGATTCTACTTGGCCATTTTTTGAGGGTAGTAAGGTGAGGAAAAACTGAGTTGAATTATGAAGGCATCACATAGTTTCCATAGGGTTTTTTTTGAATTGTTTTCTGTTATCAGTGATGAGATGACAAGGAACACCAAAGACAAATGATGTGATTTTTGATGAATTAACATATTTTCTCATATTTTGTAGAAATAAGAGGTATGGATTCTACCCATTTAGTGTAGTATTCAGTAGCAGTAATAATCCATTGATGAAATTGGGAAGAATGAGGATTGATCTCTCTGAAAAGATCCAAACCCCATTGAGAGAAAGGCCAAAGGTCTCGTGCAACCTGTAAGGCGTGACTAGGTGTGTGATGAAGATTAGCATGTTGTTGGAACTTCACACAATGTTTGACATAATCACAACAATCATGGTTTAAGGTTGGCCAATAATAGCACAGGCAGGAGAATGCATTTAGCGACAGCTAAACCACTGAAGTGACCTCCACAAATTCCATCATGAACTTCCTTGATGGTGTAGGGAACTTCAGAACTTGTAAGGCATCGTAAGAGGATACCGTCAAAGCCATGTTTATAAAGAAGACCACCCATGATGACATAGTGAGAGACACTTTTGAGAAAGGCTCATTGTCCATTGCGAGTAAGGTCTGGAGGTAGAATTGAAAGGGAAAGGTAGTCAACAAATTTCTTATACCAAAGGTCACGTGGGTCAGTTTCAATGGTTCCAACAAGGTTGATGTCTCAAAATAGATAGGAAGGTGATTGCAACCTTTGTACTATGACAAATATTTTTGAGTCAGAGGGTGAAGCGGGTATTTGAGAAGCAAGACATGCCATGGTGTCCGCAAATTTATTAGTGGAACGTGGGGTGGTTTGAAGTTCATAATGGTCAAAGGTAGTCAAAAGTATGTCAACATGATGCTTATACTTTTGAAGTATCTCATTACAATACTGGTATATACCATTAACTTGGTTTACAACCAGTTGGAATCACCAAAGATATTAATTGATTTAATGTCTAAGGCAATGGTGGTTTGAAGGCCTAATACGAGTGCTTCATATTCGGCGATATTGTTAGTACAATCAAAATCTAGTTTGAAAGATAATGGCATAGGCTCACCATCAAGAGGAATGAGGATAACTCCAGCACCACCCCCACACTGACATTTGGAACCATCAAAGAATAAGGTCATCTGGTAAATGGTATCATCCAAAGAGAGGGTAGCAATGGATTCATCTGGGAAATCAAAGTTAGAGGATTGATTACCAGAGAGAGGTGCATCTACAAGTTGGTCAGCGATAGTTTTTTCCTTTGACATATTTTTGATGGATGAATTCAACTTCTAAGTCTACAAGAAGCATAAGCCAACATGTGCAACATTTGATGTTGGTAGGGTTTGGCATACATGTAATGTAAGGGGTCAGTATTGGTGACAAAAAATGTTTTATGGTTGAGTAGGTAATGTCAAGCTTAGTGGTGACAAAAAATAAGGCTAAGAAGAGTTTTTTGGCATGGGTGTATCTAGTTTCATAGTCTAAAAGTGTACGGATTATATAATAAACCACTTGTTCCCTATGTTTCTCATCACGATGAGTGAGCATGGCACCCAAGGAATGATCAGTAGCAGAAATGTAAAGGTAAAATGGTTGGTCATCCTTAGGGGGAATGAGCACAGGTGGTTGGAGGAGGTATTGTTTTAAGGCTTCAAAGGCTTTGTGGCATTCATCATCCCATTTGAAGGAGACATCCTTTTTGAGGAGATGATGAAATGGGTGGCAATGGTATGAAAGCTACGAAATAAAGTGATGAATAGATTGCAACTTTCCTTGCAAACTATGAAGTTGACGAAGGTTAGTAGGTGGAGGAATTTCAAGAATAGCCTTGATTTTAGCTGGATCAACTTCTATGCCACGTAAAGAAATGATAAAACCAAGGAGCTTGCCAGAGAGAACAACGAAGACACACTTCTTAGGTTGAAGGTGAACACAGTACTTGATGAGACGTCGAAGATGACCTTAAGGACTGTAAGGTGTTCAGCCTGATGTTTAGATTTAGCAAGGATATCATCAACGTAATCTTCCAATATGTGATGCATGATGTCATGAAAGATATAAGTCATAGCCCACTGATATGTAGCACCAACATTCTTAAGGCCAAAGGGCATGACTCGATAGTAGAAGGTCCCCAAGGAGTGATGAAGGATTTTTTGTGTTGATCTTTTAGGTGAGTAATATTTGGTTATAACCTGAGAAACCATCCATGAGTGATAGCATCTCATGGCCAGTGGTAAGATCAACTAGTTGGTCAATACTAGGTAGAGGAAAGTCATCTTTAGGGAAAGCTAAGTTAAGGTCATGGAAATCCATGCAAATGTGGAGTCCCCCTATCACTTTTGTGATAGGAATGATGTTAGAGATCCATTGGGGATAATCAATGGGTAGGATGAAGGAAACCAAAAGAAGGCATTGAAGTTCTTCTTTGACAAGAATGGAAATGTGAGGATGCATTTTCCATAGCTTTTTTTTACGGGTTTGGCTTCAAGAATGGTTATAATATTGTGAACCACAATTTTTGGGTCAATACCAGGCATGTCAGCATAGGATCAAGAAAAAGCATTGTTACGATCTTGGAGGAATGAGGTAAAAGCTTCCTGCTTAGCAGTATCTAAAGATTGGCCTATCTTTAAAATGTGTGGGTCGTCCTGAGTGTGAATATTGATTTTGATGGTCGATTCATTTAACATGGTTTGTGTCTCAGAAGGTAATGACCAGTGAATATAAGAATCTTCCGCACCAAGGTAGGTGAGAATAGACTCATCATCCTGACATTGAATGATGTTAATAGAAGGTGTATCATCATCGATCATGTCAGGATACAAGGAAGGGAAGAGAAGAGGGAGCCTCACCATCTCGTTGATAAGTTAGAGGTCCCAGGGAAATGGTGTTCATGAAAAAAAAAGTTAGGAGGAATGGATTCTGGATCCATAGACTCCGTAGGTGAAGGTGGTGAAGTTGGTAGATGGGGTGAAGAATTTTTTCGTCCTCAATGAGTTCGACATGGGATTTCTTGGAAGATGGTTCAACAAAGCCAATACCACTTGGTCTTTGTGTTTACGAGTGGTACATGGGATGACAGTATGGTGTCCCTGTTCATAGAAACCAAAGCCAAAGCCCTTACATGCACAGCGATGGAAGAAGGTGTGGGTGAAGTGATGGTTGGTGAGAGATTGAGGTCAAATGAAAATGGTCATGTTTGGGAAGGTGGCTCAGGTGAGTAGGTAGAAGTATCAAGTCCCCCATATGTTAAGTTGGTACGAAGGTGGGGAGGACCATAAGGGAAAACCTCACCTATGTGGTGATCATAACGAGGATGTTGACAAAGGTTACCATACTCTTGAGGAGTAAGGAATGTGTCAATGTTGTATAGGTGGTACTCCCCCATAGTGAGATATTGAAAAACATCTTCTAAGGGATCGGTAGTGGATATTTGGGTAGTAGGAATAGATGAATCACTAGGTGATTGTGAAGAAGAAGCATTGGTTGGTTGAGAAGTAGATGGGTTAGCGGATGGGTTGGCTACAGAGGCTACAGACAGTAGTGGGAATAGAGGAGGTAGGAGTGGGAGAGGTAGCAAAGCATTTGGTGGATGGGGTTGTGGGTAAAGGAGAAGTGGCAAGCATTGGTAGATGCCTTAACTGGTACAAGGACATCATTAGGTTGGTACAACATGTTACAGGTTTTGAATGGTGACGGGTCAGTTGGAATGGTATAGTTATGTCCTTCATGTTCAAATTTTACACAGTGATGTAAGGTTGAAGGAACACAACCCATGACACAGATCCAAGGTCAACCAAGCAACAGGTTGTACTAGAATTCCCCCTCTAAGACATAGAACAATTCTGGAATAGTACGGGGGCCCACACAAATGTGGAGAATGATGGTGCCAAGGGTGGAAGTGATGACATCATTGAATGAGCACAACATAACTGGGTTATTATGCATGCAATTGGTAGGGATGCACATTTGGTTGTACACATGGGAGGAGATGATGTTGATGTTGGCACCACCATCAATCATAATGTGTCAAACACATATATTATCAATGTAAACAGAAATGAAAAGGGTGGGATCAGGATCATCTGATTGGAGAGGTACAATCTCATCATCAGAGAAACTGAGGGTGGCTACTTGGTGAGTAGTGGTAGGTGTAGAGGAAGGGGATGAATTGGTGAGGGAAGCCACATGGTGAGGGGTGATAATGGAGGCCACAGGCATAGGGTCATTAGGTAAAACCTCAATGGATTGCAGAACCTCCATGAGGGCCTGTCGATGGGATTCAGAAGTTTGGACAAGGTCATACAAAGACATTTTTAGAGGGGATTGGTGCAATTGTTTTATCATTGTACGATGGGTGACCCCATCAGAAATAGGGTATGTGGGTCCCCAAATGGTAATTCTTGGTGTGGGTGTAGATGGTATATTGGGCACAGGATTGGCAGATGGGTTGGTTGCTTTCTCCTTTCCTTTGTCTTTTTGGGCACGAGTGGCAATGTTAATCATATTAATATGGGGTGAGGTGGAGCAGGAGAATCATGTCATGAAAAGTATAATGACATGATGGACAAAAAATGAAGAAAAATGTTTTGTGAAATGAGTAGGGTGCACTGGCATTTTGGTGGGGTTTTGGCTAGCTCTCTTATGCAGACCATGTTGATCTCAAATTTTGGAGGAGGATAAATGGGTTGTGGAGGTGGTGATGCAGGTCATTGAATAGGTAGTGGGTGAGGATGTGTGGTGATAGGTGGAGGTGGAACTGGGTCCTCATCTAGAAGATCATCATCATCAAAATTTTGTTCAGGAGGACAAAGTTGGAGAAGAATGGTTTTTAGAGCCTTACAATTTTCTACATCATGTCCTGACACACGATGGTAGGCACAAATTTTAGTATCGTCAAACCCTTTTGGTTTGGGTTTGAGTGGGTCGTAAGGTCTAAGGGGGCAATGTGATGACAGAGGTCTCTCTAAAAGGTTAGCTAGAATGTTGGCATAAGACCATGCCAATGGATCACAATGTGAGGTGAGTATGGGTTTAGATTGAAGTGTGGGTGATTTTGGTGGGAGAGGTGGAATTGGATGTGAAATGGGTTTGACCACTGGTTTGGTAGGTGGTACTATTTTATATTTGGGTTGTACCTTCTTGGGTAAAGGCGTAGTAGATGAACTAGCGATAGAAGGTGTTGTAGGCTTAACTACCTCTTTGGAGGGTAGTGGGTTTTTCAATTTTGGTTGCACCTTCCTGGGTAAAGGTGAGGAAGGAGTACATGATGTGGAAGGGAAAGGCAAGATGGTGGAAGAGGACGAGTTAGCCAAGGTGATAAAGGAGGCACGGTGAAGGTTGCTGGTAGAGGAAAGGTGGAAGGTATGGGTTGAAGAGAAGGAAATATCATAGGTACTGATGAGGTTATTGTAGGTGGTGGGGGTATAGGTGGTAAGAAAGATGTGGGTAATGACGAAGGTGTACATTTTGTAGGTAAGTTGGGTGTGATAAAAGGTCATGATGAAGAGGTGGGCTGTTGTGCTTTTGGGTTGCCTTGGATAGAATTTTGTTTAGCCAAGGTCAACAGGTGAGGTCCTAAGATGGAGGGTAGTGGTGAAGGTGACAGAGGAGTAGTGGATGAAACTGGTGTATGTGGCCTAGAAGGTTGGGTCTTCCTTTAAGGTGGAGGAATAGTTTTGCACGGGTTTTTGAAAATGTGGCTAAGTCCAATTCGACAGGAGGGTGTACTAGGCTTGATGTCAGCATGACACCCAATGTGGTGATGGCTCTGGACTGCAGGGGAAGTGTATAGATACAGGTAGGTTCTTAGGCATAGGAATAGGTTTGGTTGTTGGTAAAGGTTTAGGTGTAGGTGAGGGTGATGAAGAAGAGGTTGTTTCAACAAGGTATGGTCATGGTTGATTTGGTGGTCTGAAATACCTTTGGATAAATCATGGAGGTATCAACAGGTGATATTTGCATTTGGGTTGAAAAGGGTAGCTTGAGACGTCCCCAAAGCATGGAATTATCAACATAATCCAAGTGGTCATCCAGGTGTGAAAATGACACGATTGTAAGAGGAGATGACGTTGGTTTAGTAGCAATCCCTATAAAATATGTTTGTGAGATAAGGAACTTGTTGGATTCGAACTCTGTGGGTAAGAGAGCTGAGAGAAAATCAACTGGATCCTAGAAGGCTAATGGGGAATTGTCACCAACAGGCAGTGGTGCTTCTAAAGGATCCCCTATGGGTAGGGGAGATGACAGGTGGGATGAGGTAGGTTCCTCTTTCAGTGGAGAGGAAGGTGAGCATGACTCTCCCATGGGTAGGAGAGTTAACACCATAGGTTGTTCATTAGGTTGCGAGGTGGGTGGTGAAATGGTATCGGTAGATATTGTGGTCTCCTCCATGGGTGATGGGGGAGATGAAGGGGACTCCTCTGTGGGTGAAGGAGTAGATGAAATAGGCTCCTCTATGGGTAAAGGATCTCATGCTAGAATCTCCTCGATGGAGGGGATAGGAGGAAATTAAGGAAGGGTTGGTATGGTGTCAAACATAACATGGACCTCACAGACATTACTGTCATTAGTTGAAGGTTTGACTAGTTTGGTTAGATGATGGGGTGTGATTAGGAAATGGCTTCTTGAAGATATGCAAGTTCTGATTAGCTGGTGCATTTGGGTTGTCCAAGACAAGATCTCCATTGTCTAACATTTCCTAGATGATGTTTTTGAAGGTTATACAATTACCATCGCTATGGCCTTTAACGTGATGATAGTTGCAATAGTCATGTTCCTTGTACCATGTAGGCATAGGATGAGTAGGGTCAAAACCAATATGTGGTTTGATGGGTGGTAGAGAAATTGCTCTGGCTTTAAGAAGTTTTTCTAATACTGAAGAATAAGGCTCCCCGATTGGAGTGTACTTTCATTGCTCTCACCTGAACTAGAAAGCTTGAATGGGAGAAAGGTTGGAAGAAGGTTTCGATTGATTGGATGGGTGAGATGGGCCAGCTTTTAAAACTACCACATTGGCAGATCCTTTTTCTTTGGAATAGTTGTTTTGTGGTTTTGAAGAGGAAGAAGCATCATTGGATTTGAATGCAGCATTTTTGTTACGCAATTGAATTTTCTTCTCTTCTATGGCACAAATTTCAAGCTTTCTAGCCATGGTGAATGCTTCATCAAAGGTATGGAAGGTTTGGACTTGGAGAGTTGGTGAGATGTGCCTAGCACAAACTCGACTAAAAAACTCTATAAGCTCGGTTTGAGGTAGCTGGAATGTAAGCTGGTTGATGAGGCTCTGCCAATGAGTGACAAAATATGTGATAGACTCATCGTCGTATTGTCATGTTGAGTACAAGTCAGTCATGGTGACCTTCTTGATGATATTGATTGAAAAATGGTCTAGGAAGGCTTGAGCCACTTGGTTAAATGAATAAATGGAATGTCAAGGTAAACCACTATACCAATCCAACGCAGGTCCTGTCAAGGACATAGGGAATGTCTACAAGAGTAGAGCATCGTCATGAGTGATTAAATAACACCCATGTTTGAAAGACCACAAGTGTTGTTGCGGGTCCTCTTTGCTATTGAACCGGTTGAATTTGGGAATTTCCCAATGTGTAGGATATGGATGAATGGGAATAGATGGATGAATGGGCTCATTGCAGATTTCATCGTATGTTAAAGAGTTGCAAGAGCCAGAAACTGATGCTTCCAATGTTTGCATCTTTTCCATCATCATTTTAATAAGGTCGTTGGTAGGTTGTGATGACTGGGCACCCTTGTAGTATAAGGGGGTTGATGATGAATGTATGATGTGGATGGAATTCCAGTATATGGTGGTGCCAAGTACGAGAACTACACAGGGGGAATAGATGCAAATGGAAAATATCCCAAATAGGTGATAGATGAGATAGGTGGTTGTTGGTGATATGTGTAAGTAGGTGGGGTGGATGTAGCGATCCTTGTAGTGATTGGAGGTAAAGACTGCGGGATGGAGAGGATGATGTTTTGGAATGGGGTATGGGTTTCCGACACCATGGGTGGCTGTGATGCAATAGGTATATACGAGGTGGTGGGTGCAGATGGGGCTATGCTCAAGGTGGCTGATGAAGGAATGGTTGACACCATGGGAGCAACTGACGTCAAAAGTGTGACCGATGTTGTAGGTGCCATAGATATTGATGATGTGGGGTCAAGTTGGGATACTATGGGTGGTAAGGTGGAAGAAGGTAACGTCGAGCTAGTGGTAGCTGACGCAGAAGTGGGGGCAAGGGTAGGAGGAATGGACACATGCATGTCGTATACCAACTGTCTTGATGAATCACGAGTAGATGAGTGGGAAAGATAATGTTGTAAGGCAGTGGGGTTGTGGTCAAGGAGTCTTGTGAACTCCTCATCACTGGTACTGATGATAATGGGTTGAGTAGGATCCATAGGTGACAGGATGGAAGGTGGTGATGGGCTAGGTGGGAGCGGCTGAAGGCTTGCATGGAATACAAGGGCATTGGCTTGACTACGAGTCAAAACCATGTGAGTTGGCGTAGGCTTGGTAATCTGTTCTCTATAAATGACACAGAAAAACAGAAGAAATGGAGAAAAATAGTTCTGGGAGGAAAAAAACATGTCATTGTTTTATTTAAAAATTAAAACACAGGGAACCAATGGCAGTTGAGTTAACCGATGATGGTGCTAGGGTGACCGATGTCGGTTAGGTTAACCGATACTGGTTACTGTAGGAAATCAAAAGTTTTGCAAATGGGGCAATAACTGATGAAAATGAGACAAAACTAGATCTGACAGTGATTTTAAAGATCCAGGGGTATGATGATATGTCTGAGGAACTTCAGAAAGAACAGAAAATGTGGTGAGTGTTGTTTTTGGTAAAATGACCAAAAAAGCAAATAACTGACAATGGTCAGGTAAACCGATGATGGTCAGAGTAAACCAATGTCAGTCATTGGACCAACGCCAATTACTGTGAAATTTTGAAAAGATGGAGAAAGTTGATTTTTGTGACTTAGATCAAATAAACCATCAACCCAGAAACCCGAGTATGATAATGATGGACCCTAACACACTCAGAAAAAGTCAGAATACACCAACTATAATTGTGGAGTGTGAAAGGAAGAAAGAAAAATGGAGAACACATCCTCACAACTCAAAACACAAATCAAGCAAAAGTTAAGAAACATGAAATCCTATGGGTGAATTTTATGTTTTAGCTTATGTTATTTAAGACTGACTCATGAACAGAACCATAGTTCCTAGTTCAATAGAAGGTGTCCCATTAAAATCCAAGATCTAAGGATGGTTTCAGGTAATGTTTTGGCGGGGGCGGTCCTTTCTTTGAGATAATGACTGGACAAAGAAACCAGTTGGGCATCCACTATCAATCCTCTGATCATGTGATTGCTGACAACTTCTTCTAGGTAGGAGGATGTTTAAGAATATGTGTAAATTATGTAAGTGGTTTGGTATAGAGAGAGAGTGTGTGCAATTGAACTAAAATGAAATTATTCAACCATTGGCTTGGGCATGACTTCCAGCATATAGGTTGCCCTCAATTTAATGTGAGCTAAAAATGCAAACATAGAATGAAATGCAAGTGTTTTAAAACCCAAATCCAAATGTGATATTCGATGTAAACAAATGAGTGAATAGGAAAGGGATATGACTTTCACTAATGCAAATGCAAGTAAAAGGAAGACATGTTCTTTTTAAAGAAATAAAAATGTTTATTTTAGACAATAGAAGAAGGAAGAATTTCCAGAGGGAGAAAATTTAATGTGAATACTTTTGAAAAGAAACAAACATACAACATGGTTCCCTAAGAATGAATAGATGCAAGGAACCCCTGATGGGTCCCACCGGGCGTGCCAAAATGTTTCACCAGATTCTTAGCAAATTAATGAAATAGATAAGGGTAGTAGGCCAAGGAGGAATACCTGTTTGTAATGTCAGTTGAAGGTTGTGCACGCATTAAATGATTTCCTGATCCAAGTTGATTGTGAGAGCTCCCTTTTGGCTAGGAGGAACTACCTGTAAATGAAATACAATACCACCAAATAGAGTAAAACAAAATAATGAGTGGAATTCCTAATAGAAGCTAGATCTAGGAAGCGTGATACTTCCTAAACAGGTTGTCAATCCACTTTTATATAACAATATTAATGCTAGTTAAATCATACATGAAGTAAAGATCCTATTGGAATTGAAACGATTTAGGTATCTCATACAAAACAATAAGAAAGGTCATTCAAAAGGTTGTTTAAGGTCAAAACGGGAGGGTTGATTGGCTGGTGTTGAGTTACAGGTCTGGTATAGGCTCTGGGTAAGGTCTGGTAAGGATTAGAAATGGTTCTGGGCTATTGGGAAGTGGGTATTAGCTCACTGGTCTGAGCTATATTGACAGACACAGTAACTGGTGTCGGCTGACTGACCGATGCCAGTTAGGAAGAGTGACCGATGTCGGTTGGCTAACTGGCGTCGGTAGGGGAAATTATCAGAAATTTCTTAGAATTGGTTTTCCAGACTCCCTGTGATTGCACAGAGGTTGGAAATGGTGAGAGTGGGGTCGTAAAATGGTTCTAAAGACTCAGAAGATGATTAGGAGAGGGTGAAAATGGGTGAAAATTCTAGGTATGATCAGGTGATGGGTTGATGGAAGGAAGGAAGTATATGGGTGTGGAGAGAAATAAACTATAGAGATGAATAAATAAATCTATACAGAGAAACTATAGATTTAATGTAAAGATGTTAAATAGTTACTGGAAAATAGATTGAAGGAAGTAGGTGATGAAGATGGTGATAGTAGAGATCCAGAGAGAAGATCCGTTGTATTCATGTTGCAGTAGTTCAGACCTCTGTGCCTCTCTGTTGTGAATCTGTGATCATGAAGAGGATGATGAATGGTGACCGATGTTGGTAGTGCTCCCATGTGTCTTCTTTTTCCTGAGTGCTAAAGAAATTTGAGTGCTCCAAGTCTCTGGAAGAATGAGATCCTGAATCAATTGACCAACCTGGGAAAAGGATTTTGGAAATGTATTTAACCTAACTGGAAATGGTTAGGTGACCGGCATCGGTTGAGATATAACCAGCATCGGTCAAGGTGGGAATATCTAGGTTGGCCAAAAATAGCCAGATTGTTGTTATTTTTGGCATGATCTCCAACCTTCTACCGAGTCTTGAGTGATAGATCATGGCAAGATAAGTAGGAGTCCTTTTAGGTTTGTTAATAGGAGTTAAGTCTAGGTTTAGACTAAGTCCTAGTTAGTTAGGATAGGTTTAGACTCGGTCTTAGGTCATTAATGAGGTTTGAGTAGGTCATTGAGTGAGGTGGCTAAGTGAGGATATTAATTAATTGAATTAAGATAATTAATTTAACTAACATGTGTACTATGGGATATGAATAGGTAGGGTATGGTTAATTTAATTAATGGGGTTTAAAGGGGAGTATGACCCAATCAATTTTTGGTTGTACTTGAGCAAGGAAAGACTACAAGGTCAAGAAAGGAAACTCAAGCCACTACGGTATGGACCCTTCACTATACTGGAGCAAGTTCAAGAAAATGCTTTCATGATTGATTTTCAACACTTCATGTGGATGTACTCGGTAGTAAATTGTGATAACTTGCACCTATATGAGCCATCCATGCTTGATGAGGAAGAAGAGTGTCAGTTGTTACCTTCCATAAAAGATTGTGTCTTGGATTCACAAGGCAAGTTGGAGGAGGATGTAGTGCTACAGAAGAAGGTTAGAGAAACAAGAAGAGGTCCATGAGACTCTTGGTAGGTTGGAATCAAGGGGAAGACACCAAGGCAAGCTCAATGGTACTTAAAGGAGAAAGTGAGGGAATTGTTTCCTCATATACTCCCCCATTAAGATTTTTTGGTACCAAAAACCTCCTGAGTAGGGGAAGCATGATCCATAGGGATCTAGAAAGACACCACTTCATCAGAGCAATGAGAACCAAAAGAAAAAATAATCAGAAACGAAAGCAAACTATTAAGTTACAGAACCGCCGCCCTGTGCAGATCGGCGGTTGCGTAACCGCCCCTCTACATAGATCAGTGGTTGTGTAACCGTCAGTCTACATTCACTAGCGGTCTTGTCAGTAATAAAAATGAAAAAATACATCCACGAACAGTCACAGATTTGGAACATTTGGATTGTGTCTCTTCCTTCTACGACCCTTTCTATTCTCTAGTGCACATGAGGACACAAGGAGCAGCTATAAATGTAAGAAGAAGATGTGGAATTGATCATCGATTCATGGGAGAAGTGACCAAGAAGACTTTGGTGCTTGAATTGATTTGTAGAAGCAAGGTGTATGAGCAAAACAAACAAGTAGAGAGGGTGGAAGTAACATTGTTGTCTTCCTTCAGCTTCTTGTAATTTGTATTCATTTCAATTGGCCACAATTGCCCTTCCCAACTAGTTTTCCCTCAAATTGAGGGTTTCCAGGATAAAAATATTGTGTTTGTGTGTTGAATTGGTTTTTTTAATTGCTGCAAACTTTCAGAATTGTCATTTTCAAGTAATTTGGAAGTAGGAACAACAGTGTGTGGTTTTGTAAGTTTCCAAAGTAGAAATTTACATATCACTTGACCCTTTTTGTATAGTTTTGGACCTACTTAGATTTTGACTCTGTAACTTTTTGGGAGTGTTGCCTTTCTAGAAATGTTTGTCATTGTCAAACCCTAGTTATCGATCATGTTGCAAAATCTCTTTGAACAGTCTGAATAATATCTCAAACCCTAACCATGGATGGGAAACCCTACAAAACAAACATTATTTGGGTTGTGTGCACCCCCGTGCACTGCTAATATTGGCACTACTCTAAAGATGCCTCAAACCGCACGTCGTTCTTCACCCAACATTTGATATTTGAATGAATGCAACTAGATTTGGCAACTTCTTTGACAATGCTCTAGTTGAGTTTAACTCTTTCTAAAATACTTGGAGAAGGGAAGTTTTATTGCTTGTAAATGAGAGAGGTTGATTCCTTGGCTTGGTAGGAAGTTTCAAACTTGTGATTTTTGCCTTAATGATCGCACATTAGATTTTGTGAGATTTAGGGAGCCTTAGGTGCCTTTTGCAAGTGTGGAAAGTCAGTGTATCAATGTAGTGTCATAATATTTTCAAGTTAGTAAATGAGGTAGTGTTAACTTGCTTATGTGGGGTTCTAAAAGTGAATTACCGAATAAAGGTCAATCCAGAGGGAGTAAAAGACCTATCAAAGAATTTGGAACTAAAAACAAAGATGGAGGATATGTTATTGTAAAACCGTGTAGATAGGTTAGGACCAAATATAAATTCCTAACCAAACTGTATGGCCTTGACTAGGGATGAAAAACATGATAAATGAGCTTTACATCTTGTTAGGTTGACTTGCTATATAGATTTTATGTATCGAACTCTCAAAATATATTGGTATATCAATGTGTAAGGATAAACAAGCTAGACAAGAGACCTCGGGATATACTAAGTGGGAATCGAAAGGTTGTGTTTATCTTAGCAAGAGTGCATTATCAAAACCAACAGCGTCAAAGAGTAAATTGCCAAGTTTGAGTGTCTACAAATAGAAAGAGCAAATTGATTTGCCGCAAACCCTAATGTCTTGTTATGTGCTTAAAGATGCCCTAATTTCATAATGGGGAATTTTACAATAATGGAAAAAAGTGTTGTAATTCAATATTAAATGTAAATGGGAAACAGGGGTTACCTTTTTGGTACCTATGGTGCAAAGGTAGTGCAAGTTTGGCACAAATGTGGCACACATTGTGACATGCATGTACATCATCTTTGCATCAAAACTCTAGAATGAAAAAAAAATGACGCAAATTCCACTATATGTAGTAATGAAATGTCACCTTTTGAAGGCTGGATGAAATTTCAATAGTCCTATATCATAGTTGGAACTAATCCATGAAACTTGATATGAAACTGAAATTTTATAGGAAATCAAAGAGAATACTCCTATATCATAGTTAAAACCAATCCATAAAATTTGATATGAAACTGAAAAATTCAAACATAACAAGAAAGTTGGACAAGATAGATATAAGAGTTGACTTAATTCTAAAAGATCTATTTGTAAATTTGAAACTGGTGCCCAAGTGTTTATTAGGGTAAACCCTGAACGTAGTTCTTTAAAACTTAGAAAATACACTACATTAAGTCCTCTTTATTGCGGTCAATTTGAAGTTTTAGAGAAAGTAGAAGATTTATCCTATAAAATTAATTTACCAAGTTATCCACAGTTCATAATGCTTTTCGTATGAGTTTGCTTTAAAAATATGTGTAACTCTAAACATTTGATTTATTGAAAAAATATAAATGTTCAATCTAGTTGTGAATTTAAAATCGATCTTGAGGAAATCATTAATAAACCAACTAGGAAATTGAAAAATCAAGAGATTAATGAAGTAGAAGTGAAATGTACTTCATGTTTTAATGTGTGCCTTTTTTAACAAAACACACCTTTTTTAGCACATTTTTTTCATGCATAATTTTTCTCCAAAATATGCATGTGAATCTTTTTTAGCTAATTCCACCCAAGGTAAGTAAAGGAAAACTTCATTTTCCACCCCAATATTTCTTTTTTGATCCTTTAATTTAAAAGTGTGAGTCTTGACCTTCATCGAGTCGTGTAATCCTAATTATCAAAGGCTCATCTTGCATCATTTTATCCTTTGTGAAATTTTTTGCATCTCTTCCACAAGGAAGCTATGATTTCCTTCATCGTTAACCACTAGGATCTGTTCCTTCTTCCATGCATTTATTCTAAAGGCTTTCAAAAAATGATTAGGATGATCCTCTTGCACAAAGCTTGCTTTTTATTGTTGTGCTACACTACTATGATTTAACAAAAAAAAAAGTGTAACAAAACTTCCATACAAATTAATTAATAAAATGGGTATTCCTTATGAACAAGTATATTAGTTATTCTACCTTCGAAAACTTAGCCTATGCCGCCTGCTACTTCCTGGCATCCTCTGGTGTTTTCTATGTTTCCTGACCCTTCTGGTCTGGACCAGGGGCCCCTCTTCTCTGGGACCCTGCCTCCCAAGCCTCCAGATGCATGGAATAAAATAGTAGAGGGTTCCACCTCTGCCCCGCACTTAGACAAACTTTCTTCGACACTATCAGATGGGTCCTTTTCCCTTTGCATCCCATCCCACATCACCGATGTTGCTGCTACCTCACGTGATCTATCTCTGGTGGGAAAGCTGATGGGCCCCAGGCCCCCACTTGAAGATATTAAAAAATGGGCCAGGCTGAAATGGAATCCATGTGGAGCGCTTGAAATAGCAGCGATGCCAAACGGATTCATCCTTTTCTCCTTCAGCATGAAAGAGGACTTTGCGCGGGCTCTTTTGGGTGGACCTTGGTTTTTTGGCAGACGTGGCTTCTACTTTAGGAAATGGTCTCCGGCTTCAACCCACACACTGAAACCATGACCCAAGCTCCAATATGGTTTCACCTCCCGGGTCTCCCCCTGGAGTTCTGGCATCCTGCAGTTATAGAAGGTATTGCTCTTGCTATGGGTTCTTTAATAGCTATTGATCAAGCCACTAAGGCAAAAACTAGATTCATCCATGCCACTTTTGTGTTAACGCCGATGTTAGTTGTCCTCTCCCAAAAGAGATTGAGCTCCTATCTGACTTTGGAACCTGGAAGAAAAATATTGACTACGAATATATCCCCCAAGCCTGCTCCTTCTGTAAAAGCATTGGCCATAGAGCCTCCCGTTTCCCTTCAAAACCCCAACCAAAAACCAGACCCCAAACATCCTCCCCCCCAAAAAGGAAAATCTATATTCCAAAGGTGTCCTCTGATGAGGTTCCGGTCATTCCTACTTCCAACCCTTTTGCTCTCCTTGAAGAGGGGGAGGTAAACACCGACCCTGAAGAGGCCTCTCCTTCTGGCCCCCATCCTCTCACCCTCTCGTCCCCCATCCTCACTGAGATCCCCTCTGTTCTCCCACCCCTCCTCGGCAGAGGCCCCCCCCCCCCCCCCCCCCCCCTCTTTGGCCCCTCCCTCCTCCCCCTCTCCACTCTTTCCCCCCCCCCACCTCCTTTCTCCAGCCCCACCTCCCCCCTCTTTCCATCCCTTCCTCTGTTTCCCCCCCTTTGGGCTCCCCCCCCGGGCCTCTCCATTCCGCCTACCTCTGATTCCGTGCTCTCCCCCTCTGCCCACTCTTTGGAGGACAGCTTTAACCCCCGTTTGACTCGTAGCAGCAGCAAGAAACCTGATATTGGAACTGAAAAAGCAAGGGGGCGGACTCCAAGTAATGTCAAGCTCCAGCAAGAAGTAACTCTTAATGTCACTCAAGGTACTCAGAGCACTATCCACATGATAGTGGGGAACAAAACAAAATCCAAGAAATGAAGATCATCTCCTGGAATATTAGAGGTCTCAATTCTCTTCAAAAACAAAGGGTCCTCAAAGATATGAAATTTCAGAATTCCCCTGATATCATTATGCTCCAGGAAACTAAACTAAAAAATGATGATAGATTTTTGCAAATTTGGCCTACTGCCTCCTTTGTTTCTCAACCCTCGACAGGCAATTCTGGAGGTTTATTCACCCTTTGGGACCCAAGGAGCTACAAAGGTGACTATCTTTTTAAGCATCCCAACTTCCTTTGCATGCTTTTCCAAGAAGTGGGGTCTGATTCCCCCTAGATTGCCATCAACGTCTATGCTCCCAATCTAGAGTCTCAGCGTGGAAACATGTGGAAAGACATTTCAAATTTCATCAGCTCTTGTGGCAATCTTCCCATATTAATAATGGGAGATCTTAATTGCCCCCTTTATCCTTCTGAAAAAATAAGGAGGTGCTCCTGCCTCTCCCATCAGCATGGGAGCTCTGGCTGACTTCATTCGTGAGAACTCCCTTCTTGATATTGATCTCCATGGGGCTTCCTTCACTTGGTCCAACCACAGAATGGGCAGGAATCATATTCAAAGCAGACTTGATAGATCTCTGGGTTCACTGGATTGGATCTCCCTCTTCCCATATTTCTACCTTAGTTCTCTCCCTCGGGCCGCCTCTGATCATAGCCCTCTTCTGCTCTGTGCAAACAATAAGCTGAACATCAAGAACCCTCCTTTCAGGTTTGAGTTGGCTTGGCTCGAAAATAATAACCTGAACCCTCTCATCAAAAAATGGTGGGACTTCAATGTCAGCGGCACTGATATGTTTAGATTTTCCAGCAAACTCAAAGAAATAAAAAAGTAGCTCAAAATTTGGAAGGTTACGGTCTTCGGCAGCATCAAGCTCCACAAACAGAAACTGTCGCAGGACATTGCTAGAGTGGCCACTCAAATTGAATCTGAAGGGAGGTTGGACCATCTTCATCAACAAGAATCCCTCCTCCTTAGCGAATTCCACAATACCCTTCAAGAGGAGGAGACCTATTGGAGGCAGAGATCTCGAGCCCTTTGGCTTGAGCAGGGGGATCGTAATACTAAATTCTTCCACATCACTGCTTCCAAGCACAAAAGTAGAGACAAAATCCGTGAGTTGTTGTCTTCTTCTGGTAACTTATTAACCTCTGAAATTGACATCTCTAACGAATTAGTTTCCTTCTACTCTAACCTCCTTCAGGTTGATCACCACCCCACTGAGCAAGCGATGTCCACTATGCTACAACATATCCCACAGCTAGTGTCTACGGAGATGAATGATAATTTAATCAAGCCTTTTGAAATGGAGGAAATCCACAAAGTTGTCTTCTCCATGAAAGGGGACAAAACTCCAGTCCGGATGGCTTTTCTGTTGCTTTTTTCTAAGTTTTCTAGGAAACCATCAAGCAGGATCTCTTCAAGGCAGTTAATGAATTCAACACTTGCAACAACCTCCTCAAAGAATGGAACACCACTTTCTTAGCACTGGCTCCCAAAGCCCAGGGCTCCAAGGTTGTCTCCAACTTCAGACCGATCAGTTTATGCAACACTGCTTACAAAATCATCACTAAGATGCTGGCTTCTAGGCTTAAACCCCTAATGAACACTCTCATCTCTCAGAACCAGAACGGATTTATTCAGGGTCACCTCATTCAAGGTGGTATCATCACGGTACACGAAGCAATACATTCGACCTATCACTCAAAATCCTCTGGAATGATCCTCAAGCTGGATATGCAAAAATCCTTTGACCGAGTCAGCTGGACCTTCCTGATCAGAGTGTTGGAAAGTTATGGTTTTGATAAAAGATGGTGCAGTTGGATCTATTCTTGTATTGCGACTCCTTGCTTCTCTATTCTTATTGATGGCATCCCAGCCGGCTTCTTCAAAAGCAGCAGAGGAATTAGACAAGGTGACCCCCTGTCCCCTTTTCTCTTTGTTCTTATGGCTGATACCCTCAGTAGAGCCCTTGAGGATGCTAAAAGCCATTCTGTCATTTCGGGTTTGAAGATCACCTCCAACCTTCCTTCGGCCACCCACAGTCAATTTTCCGATGACACCCTGCTTCTTAGCTTTGCATCTATTATTGAAGCCCACACGCTTATGGAAATCCTGACTCTTTATCAAGCTAGCTCTCAGCAAACCATCAACTTCAACAAAAGTAGCATTTCCTTCATAAATACCCCCCTAGGACCCAGCGAAAGATTGCTGATATTTTTGGTTGCAAAATTGTGGATCTCCCCTCCTCCTACCTGGGCATTCCTCTTTTCAAGGGTAAGCAATCTAAAAACCTTTGGAATCCTGTAATCGAAAGATATCAAAAAAGCTTGCTGCTTGGAAAGGGGCTCTGCTCAGCCAGGCGGGCAAGCTTCAATTGGTCAAAGCCACCCTCCAGAGTCTGCCGATCTACTTCATGTCTCTTCTTAAGTTGCCTAGCTCAGTGAAGGAGGTGGTGGAAAGGATTCAAAAACACTTCTTGTGGTCTGGTGTGGAAGAGAAAAAATGGATACATCTGGTTTCCTGGAAGGAAGTTTGTAAGCCGACCCCTCTTGGTGGTCTCGGGTAAGACAGATGGCTAACATGAATGTCGCCCTTCTTGCTAAAATTGGCTGGGAAGTGGCGAAAGGTACTTCTCACTGGGCTCAGCTCCTTAGATCCAAATATCTGGCTCCTAATGAAGACTTTATTTCCTCTACCCCGGCCCGTGGTTCGGCTATATGGAATTCAGTCATCAGTTCCCTTCCCACTCTTCGTGTTGGCACCAAATGGAGGTTTGGGAACGGTGGTCATATTGACTTCTGGCATGATCACTGGATTGGGGAAAAGCCTTTGGGCCTCAATCCCACTTGGGATCCTATTAGAAGAATTCTCATTAATCATCATGGCAGGTTAGTTTCTGGTTATTGGTCTATTGTGAATTCCATCCCTACCTGGAGTATCCTGGATTGGATGGGAATAAGGGAACAACAGAGGCAGCTCCTAATTCTGCTTAGAATTGATTTATCCTCCATCTACATTCCCTTTTCCCTACCCAAGGATGATCTTATCTGGCCCCTCTCCCCTTCTGGAGCCTTCTAGTTAAAGATGCTTACCTCTCCATGCCTCTCTCCAGCTCTGGCCCTCCCCTCAGCAAAATCTGGCCGAAGGAAACTATCCCCAAAATTGGCTTCTTCTCCTGGCTCTCCTCTAAAAATGCTTCCTCTCGAGAGAAAATCTGAAAAGAAGGGGCTTCTCCCTTCCCACTAGATGTGTGCTCTGTACCAAAGCTATGGAATCCTCTTCCCATCTTTTAATTCATTGCCCCTTCTCCCAAGCTATTTGGCATTGGTTCCTGTCGCGTATGGGTGTGCTTTGGACTTTCCCCGAGTCCATCCAGGATACTCTCATCCAATGGTCCTCCCCTTTCTCCCATCCAGCCCTGACGCTGGCTTGGAGGCTTCTCCTCCCTCACGGCATCTGGGGTATCTGGAAGGAAAGGAACAGAAGGATCTTCAAAGAGCAGAGTCGGGATCCTGCTAGCGTGGCCAACCAGATCACTCTGACCTTCCAGGAAAACATCAACACTCACTACTGGATCAAGTATCAGCAAAAAATTCAACTATGTAATTCTAAGGAGTGGCATCTTCTGTTGACTAATCTTCCCTCGGGTAAGGCTTCTACTATGGATCGCTCTTCTGTGAGATGGCTTCCTCCCCCCCCAGATGGAGAAAACTTAATACTGATGGAGCATCTAAAGGAAACCCTGGAAATTCGGGAGGGGGAGCCATCCTTCGGAACTCTGCTGGTCTCACTATCGTTGCCTCTGCTGTCAACCTCAGCTTTGGTACCAACCATCGTGCAGAAGCCCTGGCCATCCTCAAGGGCCTTGAGCTGGCTCTCAATTATGGCAATGATCCCCTCCAAGTTGAAAGTGACTCCCTCAATATCATCAAACTCCTGCAGTCAGCTGACACGGGGTAATGGTCTATTCAAAATATTATTGTTGATATCCACATCTTACAAAGGAACTTTCAGCAAATTCACTTTCAACACATCCTTCGGGAAGGAAACAAAGTGGCGGATTGCTTAGCTAATATTGGTGTCCACCTTGAAAATCAACAAATTTGGTCAGATGACTTACCGACAGACCTCCTCCAAATTACCAAGAATGACCTCACTTCTTAGAGCTTCCAGATGGATGGGTATTGCTTGCCTTTGGTGTCA
Organism: Taxus chinensis; assembly: GCA_019776745.2. Taxonomy (NCBI): domain Eukaryota; kingdom Viridiplantae; phylum Streptophyta; class Pinopsida; order Cupressales; family Taxaceae; genus Taxus; species Taxus chinensis. Next base: position 350,919,991 of record CM034154.1, on the reverse strand, counting down.
GCTATGTCATTATTAATCTTCCCAATGGTGGCGGTAATGATTCTTCCATTATTATGATTTGTCTGTTGGCACAGCAAAATTTTAAGAGGGAGGCGAGTCATATTTATGCGGATCCTCTCACGCATGGCACTTCCCCATCTCATAAGTACTCGCGGGAGGGTAATAATGATGAGGCGGACGACTCCCATGCTTGGGGAGGGATTTTTAAGGCCCTCCATAGTACTCTCCTTCGCACTCATTTTAAAAATCTCATTAGCATGGGTGGCCAACAGAAACACATCGAACCTGCTTCTTGCAGCACTATGAAAGAGGATGAAGAAGTCTGGAACATCTTGCTAGAGAATGGGATAACCACTTTTCTCAAAAGGATGGAAGGACATTCGGCTCTGGTCTTCTATGCCACCATGGCTTCCTGGTCACGGGGACGTGTTAAAATCGGCAATACCTCCTTCACGATCTCCACAAACGTAATTACCGATGCTACTGGTCTCCCGGCTGCAGGGGATGTTTACTTCAAACTCTCTCTCCGCTCGGAAATGTAGGACTTCATAGCTCCGGGTGAGAAACCAGTCAAGTATCTGTCGGGCTATACCCGCGACTCTCTGCCTCCTCCATGGGACAAAATTGTTGAAGTGATCATGCGCTACTTCACCATCGATGGCCGCTACCACCTGGTCTATGGCCCCCATTTATTTATCCTTTCGCACCTGCGTTGGGATAAGAAGATAAATTTGGCTTGCTTTTCTCTTCCAATCTTTGGAGCATTCTGTCCATCTTGCTCGTGATGGGGAGGGAGCTATTCTTCATCAGGGCCTACTGTATTTAATTTTTAAATATGTTTCCTCGCATGCCAAAATTGCCCATTTTCCCCCTAAGTCTGGGCACCATCGTTGCACCCCCACATCCTCTCCCCGTCCCTCCTCCACCTCCCGCCCCTCCTCCAGCCATCATCGTCGCCTTCACATCTCTTCCAATTCTGATTCAGATGTGGCCATCCTGGGCTCTCCCCGCTATGGCAACCCCCCCTCTGTTCCCCCTGCTAGCCCCCCTCGTCCCCTCAACCTTTTGTGCCTTTTTTTGAAAGACACTGGTACCTTGGCGGTCTCCCCTATTTCCAGCCCCAGCTCCCCCCTTGCTGACGCCCTCCTGGGACTTGCTAAGTTGTATCTAGATTCCCTAGATTTGGAGAAACTGGAAATGAATGAGGATCTACTTGTTGAGGACCCCATCATCCAGAAAGTTGGTGACAGTTCAGATTCTGCTGACAGCGTTCCCCATGCTCACTCCTTGAACACACCTCCTAAGCCTAAAGCTTCATCTGCTGAGACTGCAGCTGCTGACTCTCCGAGGGATGATCACAGGGTCGATCTGATTTCTTCTATTTTGAACAAGCTCCAACGTGCCTTCACCACTCTGAAGGCCTGGGAATCCTTCACTGACACCACTAGGACTGCTATTGCCAAAGATTGTTCCGAACTCCTAGCTCTCACGGATCAGCTCGCTGAAGACTCGGGTTCCCCTAGGGCTAAGAATGTTGTTACTGAGCTGAAAAAGCTCATCTGATGTATTTTCTTTCCCTTGCTGGCTTTCCTCTCAGCCCTTTTTTGGAATCTTCTAGGGTATTATCGTTATGTAATTTTCATCGCTTATATCTAGCCTTTTGGGCTTTTTTGTAAAAGGTTGTGGGACCTTCTAAAACCCTCTTTTTACCCTATATTCCAATTTATATTATTTTTCTCTCGACAAACAAGGTTGGATTCTCAACTTTCCACTCAAAACCCATAATGGCTGATCTAACATCAACTTTTGTGCCACTAAATGTTATTCTAGCAAGGCAAAGGAAGTAGTGTTCTAAACTTCTCAAACATGTGAATTTTATGGTAGGCATTGAATGATCAATGACGAGCAACTCATTTAATTTGAAGTGGTCTAGATAGTGTTTGGTGTTGTAAAGTTCCATGCACATTTTATTAGAGACCAAGCACTAACAAAGAATGGAGTGGAGAATCTCTTGTACGTTTATATTATTTTTCTCTCGACAAACATGGTTGGATTCTTAACTTTCCACTCAAAACCCATAATGGGGATTTCGTGGTATTGAATCACTAGGGGAACACAATTTGTAAAATAGCCAAAAGGCTGGTGGTGCTAGTGAAACATTTAATTTGAAATGGATTCAAAAAGTGTTAGGTGTTGTAAGGTTCCTAAATGATGATTGAACCACTAGGGGCAAGCAATTCATAAAATAGCCAAAAGGTTAATGGTGGTAGTGAAACATTTAATTTGAAATGGATTCAAAAAGTGTTAAAAATTGTAAGGTTCTTAAATGATGATTATATAGATTTCAAAATAGAAGTTAATTGGAGACATTGCCACTTGCCACTTGAAGTGGCCTTTGATAATAAATCATTGTAGGCTTGGAATGAAGTTTCACACAGAGAGCATGACTTTGGCCATGTTAAGGCAAACAAACCATAGCTTAAATTTAAGTATATGCAATACGCTATTTTAAGCATGTGCAATAGGCATATTCAAACATATTGGAGAGAATTTAATACCCATCAATCCTGTTTTTACAGTTATTACAATGTTCTGAATACTTAGAATGCATCGAAAGTAACCTGCCAAGGGAGATCCTTGAATCTTAAATGTACCGTTACACCTATTTTAATTCATGTTTAATTTCCGAACTTTTCTTGCATACTTGTATATAATGCAAGTATCGATTTATTTTTCTTTAGAGGCTCAAAAGTTGCCTCTAAAGCTGCCGGTTGACTTATTTTACTATCGGCCACATGGTTTGGTTCCTTTGAAATGCACTTTGTAACTTGCTTTATAAACATTAATATTAATGTTAAAATTTAATAGTACCCAATGTCTGCATGTGGTGAGTAAACAAAATAATTAGTCACAATGTAAAAAGTGCATTATGATATGCTTCGAAAACACATTTTATGGTTTTCATTTAAAAAATTTACTTTTTTTTTTTGCCAGTGTGTTAAGAAGTGTTTAGAAAATTCCACTAGTGTCAATAGTCAGAAGTCACCCTATAGGAAGAAAAAAAATAGTTTACTCGCTATATGAAAACGTTTTTAAGAGTGTATTGCCAACGTGTCCATGGGGACACTTCTTTACTAGTGGTCCTATTCTAAATTTATAGAGACCAATTTCACACTCTACACAACTTCTTTTAATACTCTCTAATTAGAGTAAAACCTGCAACATAAAAACGATTACATTTCAACTCTACTAACTCTGTAACTTGAGCAAGCCCTGCAGGACAAAAAGACCTCCATTTCTACTTTACATATTTCTACTCCATTACTAACTCTAATTTGAACAAAACCTGAAGCGCTGAAGGACTACATTTCTACTTCATGACTAAAGATTTCTACTCTACTAACTCCATAACTAGAGCAAAAGCTGCAGCACAAATTGACCTACATTTCAACTCTAGTACTAACAGCTATTTGAACAAAACCCGTAACACTAAGAGACCTACATTTCTACTCTACTGTTAGCAGCACAATATGACAACATTTCTACTTTTATGACTTTGTAATTTGAGCAAAACCTGCATCATAAAAAGACAACATTTCTGTTTTATGACTAACTCTGTAATTTGAGCAAAACCTGCAGCATAAAAAGACTACATTTCTACTTTATGACTAACTCTGTAATTTGAGCAAAACCTGAAGCATAAAAAGACCTACACTTTAGACTACATCTTTACTGTGATCCTTCTATATCCATTTCAAAGTATGATGCCCCATCCCTGATAATGATATATCCATAATATGATTATACATTCTAAAGGCCAAACAATACATGAATTGTATTTTCTCTGGCACCCATAGGTTCTATAGTTCAAATTTGAACTGCTAAACCAAAGCTCTATCCATCAAGGTGTAATCAAATAAAGCCATCACTAAAGACAACCAAATCAGAACACAGATTATTACAACCACTAAAATCAATATGAAAGACAACAGAGCATGAAGTCAGTAGATGGATCTGAATTTTGCATCACATAAATTACAGGTTCAATTATTCACAATTAATTTTAGGACTCACCTTGCGGATGGCAATCAATTGGCCCCTGTGAGGGTTCAAGAAAATGATCATGTGAAAAAAGCACACTGCCTAGAAATGGTGGCAAATATATGCAATTAAATGGAGACAAATACAAGCAATTTAATATCCAGAGCGACTATTTATTATATATATATATATATACTAAATTTGTCAAGTCCTAAAACAACTAGTTTTGAATCTCTATCTAGACAATTTATTCATTGTTTTAAGGAAGAAGTTAAAGAGCAAGGTCAATATTATTTTGCCACCTTTTTTTAGCATACAATATTATTAACCTCTTAAGAGCAGTTATTTCTATCCATAATTATATCCCCAAATTTCTTTTTAAGAACCTGAACCCCTTCATCTTGAAGGCTCTATTTAATCTCTAAATCAGTAAAATATGATAATCATATGAAATGAACCCTAACTTAGGTCGCATTGGTAATTTAAGTCACAAGTGGGAGGCCTGACCTATAAAGGAAAGATATATAGGGCAAAGAAGGGGGGGCAACCAATAGTTATTTATGGGATTATGCATACATACTAAATTATGTCCTTTCTGGAATAAACAAACTCCTCTAAAGAATAAATCACTGATATTTGACAGAAATATTAACAAATAGAGCCTACATTGTCTAGAGTGATTGAATTTACTTGCATAACAAACAGCAACCATAAAATACCTGATGGCTACATTGGAGCTCTTAACCCTTTCCAGAATTTTGAAAGATGGGTATAATCAAGCATCTACAGACACAACCAAACTACTTTGTAGGTTACACCATGTCAGAAATGCTTATTGCAATGCACCAAGAGAGTTAAAAACAAACCAAATATTCAGATCGGCAAATTAAATAAGGGGTTTACTGAGATGCAATGCAAGCAAAAGTACCACGAGGTACACCACCAAGAGCACCGCATATAATGTCCATGCCTCTGCTACATGCCATACAAAGAAGGCAGATAATCATATTGAAGGGGGACAAAAACCCAACCACATTTCAGAGTACCAATTATGGGTTATGAAAATTACTATGTAAAAATATCCTAAACCAAATGACTTAAATGAAGCATCCGCACACCACATGAATTTTTTAGCCCATTAGTTGCATGCTACCATGAAAAGTTTAAAGTGGCAAAATCCACGATGTATAAAACATTTTTTAGTTCTAAAGTAAGCCATGTGTTTTTGAGGTATTAACATAATCACTTAGAACGTGAATCAGGACTTCCATCTCCATAAGAGACAAGGCTACCATTCCCTGGTGGTGTTCGACTTCTAGATCTTGACCTGCTAACAGATGCCTGAGGAGATTGTTGCCTCCTGGGGGATCGTCCTGACTTGTTTTTATCACTCAAAGCCAGACCTCGATTGTGTATAGCAAGGCCCTCAGATGATTTGGACATAGAAGAGCTGCTCCTAGAGGGAGATCGACCCCTTCTTCCTCTACTTTCATGCGACTCCCGCAGACCAAGCCGAGAACGTAAATGATCAATCACACGAGGACGTTCATCTACAGGACTTCGACTGCGGCTTAGACTACGATTCCTTCTCCTGTTTCGATAACCAACTGGACTATAACTTGCACTTCGACTCCGGCTCCTCCTGTACCTGCATTTTAACCACAAAATGATGTCTAACCAACTTTTTAAATGTAGGAAAATGGTTATCCTGTTTCCAACCAAAGCACCTGAAAACACTATCTATCCCAGCAAATTATCTAAATATTTAATCCAATCCAATAATCTATAGGATGCTTAAAAACTGACTTAATCCTACAAACACTGTTTGCAAATCCTAAAACCTAAACTCAATGCATACTAAAAATTAAAAAATTCTTGACCTTGGAGGAGTCCTGCCTCTTGGTGGATTTCTGTAGTGCCTTGGTGGAGAGCGCTCAGGGTAACTTCGGTAACTTGCATATCTAGCATATAAAATAAGTGTCACAGATTCTTTATAAGTATGAGAACTCATGTAGGCAAATAAATACAAATTAGTACAAACCTGTCCCTGTCTGGAATACTTCTGGCAGTGTATCGAGACCTTGGGGGAGAACGATCCGGAGAAGGAGTACGATAGCGTCGAGCATAAGAATAACGTTGGCTAAAACCACGACCCCTCCTTACACGTTTAGGTGTTTCCTCTGCACTGGGACTTCTTGCCGTACTCTGACTTTGACTGGGAGGGGGCACTGTGTTCTTGTCTACCACAGGGCTGCGGCTCAGACCTTTTGACAACCTTCCACTAGGAGTCCTGCTGCGGCTTCCCGGAGGACTCAGAGGCTGGTTTTGCCTCGAATGTCTACTCAAACTTCTAGGCGGGCTCCTGCTCAAGCTCCTCCTAGGGCTTCCACTTGGGCTCCTACTCAAGCTCCTTGGAGAGGTTTTACTAGGGCTTGGACTTGGGCTCGGGCTCAAGCTCCTTGCATGGGTTATACTCGGGCTCCTGCTCAAGCTCCTCCGCGGGCTTATACTCAGGCTCCTGCTCAAGCTCCTCTGCGGGCTCATACTCCTACTTATCCTTTTTGGTGGCATCCTTGTGGGGCTCCTGATACAACAAAACATCCAGCAATAAGATAACAAAATACACAGGAGGCCTTTTCATCAAGTATTTATAAAAACATGGCTATTATTGTAAAAATAGCTGTCAGTTTTGGCAAATAAAATCACACCATGATTAATGAACACTTACATTAGAACAATCTGCCATAGAAAATGGCATAAGCAATGAATCGCAAGAAAACCAGGATTGCCGAATTCACTTATTAATTCTCGACAGAAAGTAATACAGAGACAAACCTGGATCTGCTTGGAGCATCACTCTGAGGAGTTCTTGAACCTAGACTCCTGTTTGCTTTAACTTCAACTACATCCGTCACCTTGACTTTTTCCTGGTTTTCTTTACATAATTCGCCCTCTTCTTTTATAACATCTTTGACCACAACTGCCATCTCCTCAACAACCTGCTTGTCAAGAGTTGCATCATTTGGTAGAGTTGGGAGATGCTTTCCTGATAAATGGGAACAAAAAAAGTGTCATACAATATGCTACAGGAAACTAACAAAGGAAGGAAGAAAGTGTCACATCATCTGCAAACACAATTCACAATGCATTTGGGACATGAATCCTTGCCAGGGCAAGCTGATATTGTAAAACAGAATGACAATTAAAAAAACATCATACAAAATACTTAAGCAAGTTGCCAGAAAGAACACTAGTATGGAGCATTAAATGATAGAAAGCTGAAAACCTAAAATTTAGCATGAACAAGGTCTACAAGTCATCGGCATCATTCAATAACACAAAAAGATAAGAGGAAGCATTTGGGAATCTTGACACTCACTATTAACAATGCAATTGAAGCAGTTGATACTTCTGTCTTTAATGTGATCAAAAAACCACAAATAAAAAAGACAAAAAAAATCATAGGAAAGGCATTTGGTAATCTTGACACTCGCTATTCAAGCACAGTGGCAGTAGCTGATACTTCGGTCTCCAGTGTTAAAAAGGAAAAAGCAACCTTGGGTAGTAGTAGTGCATGTACACTATCTTCTAACCATTGAAATCAACCACCCACCAAATCTAATTGCTACAATATACATGCAGCAATATCATTATTTCTGTCCTGATATAAACCTACAGGACCATTTTGCCAAGCAAGATCTCAATTTTAGATATTGCATATGAATGTCCTATAACTTCAAAAGTCATGCTTAATTACATATGTCATCCTAAATGTCAATATTCAAGCCAAAGTTGTCACATTGGAGAGACAAACTTACCCCCGGCATGAGGCTTATCTGCAACACGAGAAACTGTCTTAGATTTTCTCGTGGTCTCACTAACATCACTCCCGCTATCACTTTCAGTATCACTTCCACTATCACTCTCACTTTCACTGTCACTGTCACTGCTATAATCACTTTCTGAGCTCCTGCAATTCAAATCAGAAAATTATAGTTACCGTTCCCAGAAAAAATGTAATTTGTCATTTTCTTTTATTTTAGATGTATTCAGGCAATTTCTTTTAGTTTTATTTTCTTCCTGTTCTACTCCCATTCCATGCACAGACTCAGACCACATTTATTTTTACATGCATATATCTATTTTTACATGCATAAACCAAATTTATAACAAATCTGCATTAGATGTGCATGGCATAGCAGAATAAGTAACACAAACATACCACTTGGACTTCCGTCTAGATCTCTTCAATTTGCGACTGTGTCGTTTCCCTCTCTTCTTGTCCTTTTTTCTCTTAGCATGTTTACGCCTATTTCTTTTTGACGATTTCCTCTTTCTCCTTACTTTCTCATCTTCACTTGATGAGCTAATGTCCGATGAGGAGGTATATGAGTCAGTCTCACTGTCAGAAGAATCTGATTCTGAATCACTTTCAGAAGATGTATCTGAATCAGAAGAATAGTAACGCCTCCTCTTCTTTCTTCTGTCTTTACGAACTTTCCTATGCTTTCTCCGTTTACGTGATTTCCGGGTTTCATCGTCACTTGCCAAAGCATCTTTTCCCTTTATTTTCTTTGCTTTCCTTTTATCTACAGATAACACTCATAACTTTGAATAAGAAAGACTCTTTTGCTTTCCCTTTATCTACAGATAACACTCATAACTTTGAATAAGAAAGACTCTTTTGATTTCCTTTTATCTACATATAACAACCATAACTTTAAAAAACTGAATATAAAGTTTATAATCTTCTATAAGCAAAAAACTCCCTTACAAAAATGATTTTAAAAATAAGGCAAGCTAGAAGACTAAAAAGGAATGTGTTCCTGCATGTGACCAAAATGAGATTACCTTCATCATTCGCCACAACTCCATTCTCCTTACTAACCGGCACTTCACCACAATTGATAATTTTAACAGGAACAGTTGGCCTCCCTCTATCTGCAGTATGCAGACGCTCAATTTTTTTCAACACATCCATTCCCTCTACAACTTTTCCAAAAACAACATGCTTGCTGCAGATAATCAAAAAATGGAACTTAGGAGACGGTATGAAGATGATAAAGATGGGGAGAGGCAAGAGAACCACATTTGTCAAACAAATATTAGCCTCACCCCATCAGTAGCATATATACCAATTGAACTGCACTGAAGATAATGGCCTACAAAAGATTATAAAGGGTTGCAGGTCAAATATTAAAAAACTGAGAGGTCTCTGGTGCACAACAGAAAGTAACCTGTTCTTTTGGAAGTAACAAAATTTAGTAGTTTCTACGGGACCCAAACTGCAATAAAACTGGAATTTATAAACATAGGCAGAACATGCTTATTAGAGAGCAAAACAGAAATAAGTATTTTAGACATAGCGACAGGTAGATACCCATCAAGATGAGGTGCCGCAGCAAATGTAATGAAAAACTGAGATCCGTTGGTATTTGCACCAGCATTGGCCATCGAAAGGATTCCAGGGCCATCATGATTTAACCGAAAATTCTCATCTGCAAAGATGATAATCAATAAAGATGTTAACTATATTTATTTACATTTGCAATGAAGAAAAGTTAAACAATGTGAGCAGTAACAAACCTGCAAACCTTCCACCATATATACTTTCTCCACCAGTACCTGTGTAACAGACAAGGCCTGGTCAACTAAAATTTAATTTTCAGATATTTGAGCACCTTTTATCAATGACTCAATCAAAACGCAAGATAAGATACTAGCACTTCTCGAGCAAAGACAGAATGAAGGAATTAAAAAATTGAGAAGATAGTAGAATCAAGTTGCACGTGACCTAAACAATCACTTGTCCAGCTATGAACTCGTTACAAAAATCCACAAGAAATTTCATCAATGGAATGTTACATATTTTGAGTCAAAAATCTACAAAACTAGAAATTATAATGCCTGCAAAGCACAAATTGCAACACAAAGACCATATAAAGTTATCCTCAATCAACCCTTCCTAAAATATCTTGCAACAGAACTCAAAAACAATTAAGCGGCTTTACTTTCATGTGTACATCCCCATTCCCATTAAACTTAACGACATACTTCACCAATGTAGGTCATCACTTTAATCATGGCAAAAGGAATAAGAACTGGGCATACATGTAACAAGTATGGCCAGTAAACAAGAACAAAGATAGCATTTATCATCAAATACTAAGACCTACACAAGCCTTTCAAATCTTATTCTGAGAAAGATACAGTTAATAGAGGAGCCACTAGCCCACTAAGAAAAATGGTTAGTAAAAAAGGGAATGAAATAATTTCACAATCAAATTGGTTTAGTATTGTATGCATAGAACTTGAGAACAAAATAAATTCATATTAGATGTATGCAACTATCTTGGTGATCTGAAGAAAACCAAAACTTGCAGGTTTGCATGGCACTGCAAAAGATAAGGGAAAAATAACATCAGCACAGACAATAAAAATGTACTGATCCTTATTATTAATTAAGTGTTTAAAAGACAAGTCTGATTTTTCCTTAAAAGTGTTCAAAAGACAAGTCTGATTTGTATTGTCTGTAATGGTATCTAAAACTAACTCTTCTAAGAGGAAAGATTAATTGTTTGTCGCGTCTTTCTACAAGATAACAAACTTGAAGTGGACACTTTGTTCTGACTCAGAATTAAGAATCTCAAAGAGTTACACAGATTGCTTACCAGTGTCCTTGCAAAGGAAGGACAATATTTGCAGTCATGTCAACTGTTCTGAATTCTGGAAACAGACATCCAATGAAATCATTCAGAATGACAATCTCTTAGCTTTGAATACACTCAAAAGATCCATCAGACCTTAAGCTTCATAAGAAACCGCAAGCCAAAGTTCATACAGATAAAGAAACCGCAAGCCAAGTTCATACAGATGCAAGGTCAATAAATTCAGTTAATGCACCCGCAAAACCAAACAATGTGCGTCTTTACCAATACAGAAGGCAAATGCTGATGGCAACTAAATTACTCTTCTCCAAAATGTGGAGAGTAAAGCTGGTCGCAAATGAAACATAGTTTGCATGACACGGGATTGAATTGATAAGTATTTGAGAACACATTTTATGCATATTCTACATGGACTTCTCTTGAGCAAAGCAAGGAAGATCCTACATATATAAAAAGTCAAAAAAATATTCAAATAAATAAAACACACAAATCGACTAAATGTCATCAACAATGGACATGGATATAACTTTAATTTAAATTCTAGTACATAATCAATTCGCATAACATTTTGATACTTGAAGCCTTGTGTTGAACACCAGAGACCACAGCAGTCACAAGATTGGTAACACCAATGCTCTGGTGGTGAAGCTACATCATCAACAAACAAAATTTAAATTCCCAATTCCATACATGAAAGCAACACTTTTAACACGGATCATGATTAGCTGTATCATCAAATACACCATAAGCAAGCTCAAGTTGTTTGCTGTAACAGACATTTTTTATTGAAAAGTGCACTTTTATTGATCTGGAAGATAGTAAGACATTTTTCGAAATCGAAAGTAAGAAAAATAGTCTACAGATATAGCAAATTAATTGAAAACGAAAATGAAATGGTTTTAACAACACCTCCACAAGACCAAACAATCTATGGGACCAATTACCCCAATTGCTCCAACTGCTCAAAGATTCACGAACCAGCAGTGTTTTTTAAAAGGCTGCTCCTCCTTTTGCTGAATTGAGTTAACATCACTCCCAACCGATATAGAAAGGATATTTTACTAGCCCCTTTCTAACCCACCGCCTGTCAGCATTAATTTTACTTAAAATTGATTGTTCTTGCTGCATTCTACAATTTCAGCATAGTTATAAACGTATTCCCTTTCCATACTCACTTGAGTACACAACCCATTCCTATGTGAGCTTCATATCAGAAAGGTGATAAGTATGTTGCCAGCGTACTTGCTCACCAATAAGATGAGCAATAACAAGTAAAGCAAGGAGAAGCGAGCTGCCAGGTAGACTCAAGAGTCACATATCTGTGTTGACCATGCTCTAATGCATACCATACCATCAATAACTCTCTATGCAGAATTAACATCAGCTAAGCTACTGCTTAACCCAAGCGGATATGCGCATAGAATGTTTTGAAACCACAATAATCACTTGAACTGATTGCCTGACAACCAGCTAACAATGACTAAAAGAGCATTTACCATTCTTGCACAAAGAAACTGACAAACAGTATCACAGATGAAGTTCACATTCATAAGAAAATTAAGGTTATTCAGTGCCCAACTTCAAGCATATTTTTTAATTTTGGCTCTTCATGTAGTCAATGATCACTAAATGCTAGCAGATATATATTATTGCAATAGCTCTGACATGAGCGATCATCCAAGTAACCACATTGAGGCAGAGAAATTTTAATAATAAACCTCATTCAGTTTGGCTAAAACAAAAATTTTATGGTTCAGATTTCAAAGTCGCATGTATCTCAATTAGAGTTCATTAAGAAAATTGACTCCCAGGATTATAATAGCCTAATTCCAAAAGCACCACATTTTGACTCTGTGATACATCAACCCTTACTGCTAAGCTAGAAAGTACTTTAAAAGTTCAAACACAAAAAAATGAGCAATCGTACACTTGTATGTGTGAAAATATTTCTATTATGTATATGAGAATCAATATCCACTGACGAGTTGTAGCTGTTAAATCTCCCATATACTCCTATTAAGTTTCAGTGAATAGTGCATGAGATAGTGTATAGATGTAGAACAATCTAATTGAACGTGTGAAAGGAGATTGGCAAGCATTTGTGCAAGACATTCTCATGTTGACTGGGAAAAGAGACTCTAATGGCCATTCTTTTCAACAAGTTAAAAATGAGGAAAATACATTAAGTCGTTGACAGTCCTACTTAAAAGAAGTTTATTTATTGAAATATAAGGTGGATAAAAATAATTATATCCCCCAGCTACAATACATTGTTATTATTTGAGAAAATGTCCTACAAAATTACAATCATGTGCTTGGAATCTATAAGTTATACATATTTTTCAAAGGAAATCTGTCTCCTAGCATTGCCAATGCACAACAAACAACAAAGGATTTCACATTAGTTTATTTTTCTATAAGGCTAAGAGAGTGCAGTGTGTATCATAATAAAATCATATAGTTACATGACTGCTTCAAATCATAAGAATCTCTGAAATGGCGAACTGCTCTTTGAAAAGGCCGGAAAAAACCATAATGTCATCACAGCTTTTTTGTTTTTATAGGGCACATTATTTCAAAACAACACCGCACCAGGGAGCACACAACACGATTTCAGAGTACATTGCAGCTGTGCCCACTACGTATTGCATAAAATGATTTGGGAGTACATCACAGCTGTACCCACTACATATTTGATTAACTCAAACCCCTACTGGCCTACTGTCCTACTGTATGCAATTATATACCTGTTTCTTCCAAGTTTTACAATATGCACATGCAACAGGGCTACTCTAAACAGACATAAAGGCCAACGGCAACAGACATATTCAGTCCAACTACACCTATGGATAAAAGCTGTAAGGTAGTCTAATCGTTTCACAAACCAAACGATGAGGGAATCATGCCAATTGTTCTAATGTGCACTATAATGTTAAGCTGTATAGAAAAACAATTGATAATTATAACATGAACCTTTAATCAGCTCACAAAAATTTACAATTAGAACTGCATATGATTTTTAGCGAACAAGTGCAGAGTTGAAAAGGGTCTGCATAAAAAACTCGTCTACTACATGTTTAGCTTATATTTTGATCAGATATACAATATGCTTATCAGCATAAATAATATGAAGTATTAAGCATGGGCATTCCAGTTAAACTGGACATCTGGAAGTCAAACATGCAAACCTAGCATAATCACAAACCAGCTTAGAATAATTCATTGTCCTCTACAGGATCAGATGTGCATTACCAATTTTCTTTCTATATCAAAAAGGACAATCAGCCTTAAATCTTGGAAGAAGAACTAGGAGTATCCTGCTGTACCAGAGGATTGTTCAGCAGGAAGTTTGATGGGGACACTCCACTCTGATGCAGGTTAGAGCATTGTTCCCCAGCATCCCTCTTTCTTGTCTCTATCAGTGGTTTTTTAGAAGACATTCTTCTCAGAGGATTCTTATATAATACGACTTGTGTATGTAATATCCCTGTCAAATAATATAAATGTGGGTATTTGCACAAAACCCTAGGGCAGCAGTATGAAACACTAACTTCTAGGACAGCAGCAATAATCTGATTTTTATTTTAAAAAAACAGTAAACCCAATATCGAGGAAAAACAGACTTTATTTAATTATTTCAAATCAGCTTTAATAAAACACTAGAATATCTGACTACAATTTTTCTCACAACAAATAAGAACATGCAAACTGCTTTGACTGAAAACTACTTCCGGATAGGGCGTCAATACTGGAATTCATTTCCATTGCGGGACATCCTAACTGTACTTGTTGTTCTGGATACTAAAACAGCCATGAATATGAAGCCCTAGCTGAACTGGATGAACACTTGTACCCTCAATGACCATTGCAACCCCTGAATAGAATTGCCAAGCTTGGATGTGAGAGATTCCATCATCATATCTGTATGCAAATGAGAGTTTTTGTTCTCTATTGCTGATGCAAAAGCAAAAGCTACTTGCAAATAATGACGTAGTTGATAAATTTCCAAGATGAATCTAATAATAGACCCCAAATCTGCCTTTATGACTTCAAAATCCTTCTCCAAACTTGGCGTCCCCTCCTAAAAATAGGAATAAACAATATAAAATTGTTTTATCATCTCTCCCATGTTGGCACTCCATTCTAAAAATAGGAATAAACAATATAAAATTGTTTTATCCTCTCTCCATATTAAAAATAGGATCTTTATGTTTGTGCATCCCATTCTATCTTTGGCACCCGATAATAGAATGCTTTATTTAATTATTATTCTATCTTTAGCGCCCCATACTAAAAGTTCATCATTCTATTAATATTTTATTCTATTTCTGTTTTTTTGAATTAAAAATATAATTTAAACGTTTTTTTTTCAATTGAAATATAAAATTACCCTTAGACCACTTAAATTAATTTATTCCCTCTTTAATTTCCTCTTAGCCAACGGAAAATAAGAAAATAATAAGAATAAGCTTCAGGTATCCAAAACTAATTAATTTTGAAAAGGAAACATTAGAGTCTGCCCTTCCCATAATTGTTTGCCCTCAAGTAATGCCATTCTAATTCTCTCATTTTGAACCACCATGCAAATACTGAGACCCCAAATCCATCTTGGGAATTTGCAATTCCCAACCCTTGAAGTTGTTATAACTTCTGCAGCACCTCTCTGATATGATTAAGAAACCATGCACTAGGTGAAGCTCTTTCAATAACCTCAATAAGAAAGTCCAGAGTAGTGAATCATGCATCAACTAGGATCTGGAAAAAGTGCTAGCAACAGTAATACCCTCCATTTTGTTGGCTAAAACTGATGTTGCAACTCTGTCAGTGATCCTATGGAATTACCATCTCTTTCCCATCTAACTTTAACTTCAACTCCATATTATGAAAGTTTTGGATGAATTCCCCCAACGAATGCAACCATTGCACTCCTAGCACCAGGTTAGTCTCTTTCAAACCAACACCAAAAAAAATCTGATGGTCATCCAATGTGAAGCTAAGTTGTTCAACTTTTTTCTAGCAAGGTGATGGTAAAGCCATCGGCTACAATGACGTTGAAACCTGATGTCCAACTCTTTTCTATCAAACCTCCCCTATGGATTCACCACCTCCTTCATCTATAAAATTGTGGGTTGCAACTCCACTATCAATGAACACTTTTGGATGTTTTTCCCCCAATAATGCACTCCATTGCACTCCTAGCACCAGGTTAGTGCTTTCAAACCAAGCGTACTTCTCATGCCGTTCTATGTGAAGCTAATTGTTCAACTTTAGGGGCTCTATTTCAAGGTAATGGTAAAGCCATTGGCTACAATGACGTTGAAACATGTTATACATCATTTGTCTCCAAACCTCTCTTATTCACCAAACCTTCATCTATAAAAATGTGAGTTGCCTCACTATCAATCAGCACTATAATATTTTACCCAAGAAGGACTCCACTAACCTTAAAGGGTTGATATTGTAGTTACTTGTGTGGCAAGAGTGCTTCCTACAACCTCTCGTTCTTCTAAATCTTCATCTGATATCACTTCTATGTAATGCACATGTCCCTTTCGAAGACGCCTATGACCCGGCCCAAAATGGTTCCCTACAAGTGAAGCACACTTTCTTCCGTCTAAGTTCATTTTGGGTCTCATCCCTCTTTGTCCTTATCTGCACAAATGAGTTGCTGACCCACATAAGATGTTTTTGGCTGCTCAAAAGGTATTGCCCTTAGCTGTCCCAAAGGTGTTGTTTTTGGATGCTCCAAATTTGTGTTTCTTTGTTGTCCTACAGGCAAAAATTTCGCTTCAGGAGCTAATATTTTCAAATCCAAAGCATTTTGATGGCTTCTTGAGAAGAGGTAGGGCTGAAAATTTTCACCAAACCTCTAAGTGATTCAGTTAGCCCTTCCACGAATAAAACAAGTTTCCTCTCTGTCACATCAAGTACCATCACAGATAACTTACGCAATTCAGCTACATAGTCACCCACTGAATTGAGTTGACTAAGCTGGGCTAATTTCTAGATCTACTATGTCAAATCTCTCTATCAACCTATCACTAAACACAGAATAAGAATCAATATGATTGTGCCCTTAAATAATTAGCCCATGGTAGCATCACTTGTGTGTTATACCTTCCAGATGAAAGGTTGCGAATTTGATGGCTTCCTCTTCCATCATTGGCCTGAGTGATAAGGTGTCCAAGTTTTGTATCCATGCACAAGCAAGTTGTACTCTTACCAAAGCCATCAAAAGTAGGGAGTGGCAACTTCCCTAATGTCTACTACAAGTCTCTCTGATTAGTTTGTGGTCTACAATCAGTTCTTGGTCCACTCCTTGCTTTTGTTTTGATTGATGAAATTGGTGAGTGATATAGCCTCACCATTTGGAGTCCTCATAGCTGACAGCAATATCATCCACTAAAGATGGCTGGATTTTCACATCTAAAACTTTGCTTCCTATGAAGAAAGTCACGCAAAAAGGGCCTAAAATAGAACCAATGACTATCCTCTAAGTGTGTTGGTTTTTCACCCCTAAAAAAAACTTTCCTCGCCATTTGGAGCTCTTTGCACATTTGAGTTTTGTATGGTGTTGACCAACTAGGCAATCATATTTGTTAAACGTTCTTGTCCCTACACAAGCATGTTGAAACATACATCTTTTGGTTATATATTACCCATGACTTTCGATTGTTTTGTAGCTTTCTTTTTCTCCCTTTGGTGGTACCTAACTTCTATCTCACTGTACCCTGCATTAAGTTTAAATGCTGCAATTTTTTAAGTCTTTTTAATTTCTCTTTTTTCCCTTCCACGTGCTAGGAGAAAATTCGCTCCGATACCATGCTAATATCCATGTCAAATAACTTTAAATAAACCTAGATACTTGCACGATACCCTAGGGCAACAATATGAAACACTAACTTCTATGACAACTACAATAATTTGACTTTTATTTTTAAAAAACAGCAAACCCAATATGGAGGAAAAACAAACTTTATTTATTTATTTCAAATCGGCTTTAACAAAAACACAAGTTCTTAATACAATTTTTCCCACAACAAATAGGAACATGCAAACTGCTTTGGCTAAAAACCACTTCCAGTACTGAAATTTGTTTCCGGAGGAAGCCATCCTAGCTACACTACTTGTTCTAAATGCTAAAACAGCCCTGAATATGAAACCCTAGCTGAACTAGATGAACACTTATACCTTGAATGACCAATGCAACCCCTGAATGGAATTGCCAAGCTGTCAAATAACTTTAGATAAACCTGGATATTTGCACGAAACCCTAGGGCAGCAGTATGAAACACTAACTTCTATGACAGCTGCAATAATTTGATTTTTATTTTAAAAAACAGCAAACCCAATATGTAGGAAAAACAAACTTTATTTATTTATTTCAAATCAGCTTTAATAAAAACACTAGAATGTCTGAATACAATTTTTCTCACAACAAATAAGAACATGCAAACTGCTTTGACTGAAAACTACTTCCAGATATGGCGCCAGTACTGAAATTCGTTTCCAGAGGAAGCCATCCTAGTTGTACTTGTTGTTTTGGATGCTAAAACAGCCTTGAATATGAAACCCTAGCTGAACTGGATGAACACGTATACCTTGAATGACCATTGCAACCCCTGAATGGAATTGCCAAGCTTAGACGTGAGGGATTTCATCCTCAGATTTGTATGCAAATGAGAGTTTTTGTCCTCTATTGTTGATGCAAAAGCAAAAGCTACTTGCAGACAATGTAGTTGATAAATTTCCAAGATGAATCTAATAATAAACCCCAAATATGCCTTTATGACTTCCAAGGCCTTCTCCAAAGTTGTCGCCCCCTCCTAAAAAAATAGGAATAAACGATATAAAATTGGTTTATCCTCTCCATCCTAACAATAGAATCTCGATGCTCATGCAGCCCATTCTATCTTTGGCACCCCATCATATAATGTTTTATTTAATTATTATTCTATCTTTAGCGCCCCATAATAGAATTTCATCATTCTATTATTATTTTATTCTATTTCTGCTTTTTGGGATTAAAAATATAATTTAAGTCTTTTTTCCAATTTAAATATAAAAGTACCCTTGGACCTCTTAAATTAATTTATTTCCCTCTTTAATCTCCTCTTAGCCTACGGATAATAATAAAAATAAGCTTCGGGTATCCAGAATTAATTAATTCTGAAAAGGAGGCATTACAGTGTATACTGACTTGTCTAGTATTTATAACAGCCAGTAACCTCAAAGGTCTACATTTTATACTAACTTTTGGGAGGGGACCAAACAGAAGAGATTCCTTTAAATGACATTAAGGGATACAATGCACTAACAGGTAGCAACAAATCTTTTAAAATGAGGAACTAAAATAAAACCTAGACCATTATAAGGCTTAAAAGATGACTTCCTAACATATTTTCCCATTCTTAAGAATTATGAGATAATTACAGTTGATCAGTTAGGTATTTCTTATCACAAGTATTCAAGTTTTTTTTTTAAAATTGGAATGCATCTAGAATAATTAACAAAAGAGGGCTGTTTACAAGCAAAGGGCTCCAGCGGGGTCCTAAAATACTCCTACATAGATTTATCATTTAAGTAATGTCTTAACACATAGCTCTAAGTAAAGTGCCTACAGTTATCGCATACACATGGACTTCGTAAATTAGGGCACTCAAACCTGAAGTCATAGTAGTATTATCTTTGCATTCAACAGCCCTGCAAGCATCCCAATCTAGAATAAGGAGAGGGGAAGGTTTTTGAAGTAGACCACATATTACTTTAGAGGGAGTATGTTAACATGAGAACTTAAAGTCACATCATTTATTAAGAAGACAAACTGAGGGGAGTGCAAGTGTTTACCATCTTTCTTTGAAAAATCTCCTCCCTGTATTCGAAAAGAAAAAGAAATACAGTCAGTTAATAATAATAAAAAAATATAGCAAAAACATTTCACAATTCACAAACAAACAACTAACTCGTCACCTCAAACTTACAGTTTCATCTGCTGATACATTAAAAGCTTAAAATCAGCATAATGTTAAATACAGACACAAGATGCACAAACTCTGATGTATATTTTAAAAACAAGATGCGTATTGGCCACATCCAGAAATACGGTCAGTTAATAATAAAAAAAATCTAGGAAAAACATTTCACAATTCACAAACAAACAACTAACTCATCACCTCAAACTTACAGTTTCATCTGCTGATACATTAAAAGCTTAAAATCAGCATAATGTTAAATACAGACACAAGATGCACAAACTCTGATGTATATTTTAAAAACAAGGCTCACATTGGCCACATCCAGAAACAAGTGTGCAAATGAATTTTGAATGTGCAATTAGCACGCGAAAAAATTAAAAAAATCAAGTCTAGAGAAAGACATCATATTAATGTTCACAAACAACCAAAAAGCAACCACTGGTAAACAGTACTTGCAAACAAATACTTATGAATCAAGTGCCTGAGGCCTCTCCAAGCTAAATTCAAAGGGAAAAATCAGCATAATGTTAAAAACGGACACAAGATGCACAAACTCTGATGTATATTTTAAAAACAAGACTCGCATTGGCCACATCCAGAAACCAAGTGTGCAAATGAATTTTGAATGTGCAATTAGCACACCCAAAAAAAAAAAAGTCTAGAGAAATACATCATATTAATGTTCACAAACGGCCAAAAAGCAACCACTGGTATACAGTACTTGCAAACAAATACTTATGAATCAAGTGCCTGAGGTCTCTCCAAGCTAAATTCAAAGGGAAAAATATTGATTATGTAAAGAGGTTGATCATGTAAGCAGCAATTATGAATAACTTAAAAAAAAGAAAGGAACAAAGCTTGACCAGATTCCAGTAGGATGAAGCTATACTGAACTCATCAAAATATAGAACCACAAATATGTAAGCTTCACACAAGACCCAAATACAAAAGGTACAAAGATAAGATAGAAATCAGTATCTAACAACCAGCAACTTCCAAGAAAAACAACAGGATCACAGATGTATAAATGCAAAAAGATGTCTAATCAAAGAACACAGAATAAAGAACTTAAAGAGCCCATGGAGTATTCAGGACAATATTGGGTGACATATCTACTTCTCTAGGCAATACACAATCACTAGTACACTATTTGCAAGATTCAAAATAGCAAACCACCAAAAACATACTTGAGCTACAAAGCCTTTAATTATCCGGTGAAAAATAGATCCTTTGTAATGTAGAGATTTTTTGGTTGTTCGTCCAATGCCCTTCTCTCCTGTATAGAAAGTTAGTAAATTGTACGTCAGATTTGATTTTGCAGCATGATTGGTGAATTTACAGCTTAATTCATTGTCACAATCAAAACAAATAAAACTGACAATAGCATACAGGGACATTCAGCTCTGCACTACATAGTCAAATTGTAGAGATTAAAAAACATTTAAAAAAATGCATATTCAGCAAAAGGTCTATTACCCGTGCAGAGGGCTCTGAAATTTTCTGCCGTCTTAGGAACGATATCTGCAAAAAGCTGCTTCTCCCATGACATAATTAGAAAAATCTTCCACATGTAAAATATGGCTTTGTCATCCATATAGAGTTCAAACTCAATTTATGAAAGAGTGCATGTTGAAATTCCCCAAGCATTTTAATAGGAAAACATACAGAAAAAACAGACCTTCGATTCATCCATAGAATGACAAACTAATGTGATATGAAGCATAGTTACCAAATCCTGCCATTTCTGACCTAAATCTTGTCAGATCAAGATTTTTCAGACATAGTAAATCAAGCCAATATGGCCATGAAATTTCCATAATTTCTTTCTACTTTAAATTTTAAAATTTCATTTCTCTGCAAACCCATGTCCTAGCTGACTAGCCCTTCTTACCCTATCAATTCAAAAATTGGATATGTTTATGTTATAATTGTACATATACTTTCTTCCTCAACTTCCCAAGTTTCTATAGGAATTCCAGGCTTTTAGATTTTCCCATCCCATATGAATTCATACTTCTGAACTACGGTTCGAGACTATAATATGATGTGATATTAAGTCTTAAATCCAATGGCATCAATCCAATTTCCTGATTTTCCAACACCAAAAATGGTTAGTAACTAGATGGACAAGAGGTCAAAGAGGTAAATGGTTGGAACTTATTAAATAAGAGATTGTAGAGATCTTATAAG
Source organism: Taxus chinensis (assembly GCA_019776745.2). NCBI lineage: Eukaryota > Viridiplantae > Streptophyta > Pinopsida > Cupressales > Taxaceae > Taxus > Taxus chinensis. The sequence continues at coordinate 350,898,117 of CM034154.1, read as the reverse complement.
CCAATCGACCCACAGCCTGGATATCTGCTTGCATTTCTCTTTCCAAAAATCCAGAAAACCAATCCAAATAAAAGAGCTTGCAGGGTGAAGTCACCATGAAACTCTTGCAGAACAACTTGACGGGCAAAGGTTGGAAGTAACTCCGGCTTAAAAAGAGCTCTCCTAGACAACCCTGCTTTATGTCTTTCCTGATACACAACAGAATCTTAACTTGCAATGAGTAATTTAAACAAAATCTGTATTGACAATCTGAATGAGCTTTGTGTGATCGGAAGCCCAAGAGGCAGTCAGGGCAACACACTTGGAATCTACATTTGGTAAGCACATTAACGGAAGCAATTTTAAACAGTACATCAGATGATAAACAACGTTCAGAAAATGAAACATGGAGAAGATATTAGAACTGGAACGTGAAACTTCATTAATCTGTGTTATGTACATGTCACTCTCCAAGGACATGTATGGCTGTCCACCTTCTACTATTTGGTGCTTTAATAATGCAGATATGTTTATATAATATTACAAAACCATTAAGGCTAAGAAATAGTTATTAGAACAGTTCCATGTGAGATTCTTCACCTTCTGACAGTTCAGCTGAATGGCAACAAAATTTGGGGACTTGCCCATTTAGGAGTGAAGGGATTAGTGTTGTTTGCCTGTGCAATGAGCTTCGCAATAAAGAGATTTAGTGTAGTGCGAAGTACGAAGGAATAAGCTTTGCAATAAAGAGGTTGAGCTTCATAATAAAGCTTGTATTGCATAAGAAAGGATTTTCTTCGCATCTAAGAGGAACTTTGAACCACATAAGTTGCAATCGGTGCACAAAAGGCTAACATCACATGAAATCCCAAAAAACATGCAAACTGGACTTGATAAGGTGCAGATCCAACTCTAAAGCACTTGCTCTGCTCAGATCCATGTGCAATGATCTATCAAATGTAATAACTGGCCTCCTTATTCAATGTTCTTCGACCAGAGGAATTAGGCTGATGGCAGATACCATATTTCATACTAAGCTAAATAATTTGAGCAGTGGCTGGCAGCTTCTTCTAAATCTGAGGGCACTATTCTTCTAGGTCTGAAGAGCAAAAGAATTTGTTTTGGAACCAATTCAGCAATGCTTCCCCAAATCATTCCAAAGCTCAATGGGAGTTCTATCAAGTTAAAAGACAATTTGAGGTTGGCTGAGGAAAATGTATTTTTTGTAGTTAATATCCAGTGTACAAATTTTAAATGCTTTTATGATTATCCAAACCGTAACTATTGTTTGGAGACCAAATTGTAGCTATAGTTTGAAGCCAAGTCAACAGCATTCATTAAGGACAGATAATGATATGGCAGTTTTTCAAGGACACCAGGATATAATGTGGCATGGAGACATCCATGCCTGATCATAAATACTATAAAAAATGTGTTTTCTTGATGTTCATTTCCCAACCTAATATTGCAGTTTTTCAAAGTTGCCGGGATATGATATGGTGTGGAAACAACTGTGTGATCATAAATACTATGAAAAATATGTTCTTGATGTTTGTTTCCCAACATACTTTTTTATACTTACAATCCCAACATTTTATTACTTAATGAAATTTGTCTGAGAAACTTTTTATTTGAAAGTTGTACCATTTTGAAAATTAATGCTCAGATCCATTTTGTGGAATTTCATTTCATATACCTTATTGGTATTCTCCTTTCATTTACTTCCTATCTTATTTTAATAGAATGCTATTGATGCACTGCAATGCCTAAAAGTGCAATGGCTTAAAAATGAATTTTGCTTTACATCCACTTGGTGTTCTCAGAATGCATCATTACACAACGCAGGGTATCTAGATGGGTGACCTCTCAGAAAGTCCCAATGTTTCACCCTTGTGAGTGTCACCTAGATGCAACAACTGCCAGGTAGACCATTCAGGATTATGAGTGACAGGTTCCTCCTCAGTACTGATCACAAAAGATGGGTCGCAGTGATTGACTTTATATTAATGCGTAGCTTGATCCTGAAAAATGATACAAATGTAATGAATTTTTAGTGCCGATGTCCTTAGTCTCCATTTTCATCTTTATCGCATATCATATTCTGTTTTAGAAATAGGAGATCTCCCTGCGAGTATTTATTTCTTGGCCAAACCTAAAATTAGTCAGTGTGTTCCTGTTTGCAAATTAGCCAATGTATGTGAAAACAAATTTGATCCCTTCCTTATAACATTAGATTGGTGATTGGATACAGCTTGAATATGGTCTGGATATGGTTCTTCCTATTGTTGATATGGCCTAGATACTGCAGTGTAATGTCCAGGCAATATCCGGATGCAGCACAAAACATTTGGTGAATCAGATGCATGTGCATTAAGTATGTGTATCAACATAAATATTGGACGTAAGTTTATGGATACAACAGGGGCACCCTACAGAATCGAGTAACTTGGAGATGAAAACATCAGAGTAAGGAGAGTTCCAATTTGTGTTTCATCTATGTCATCGACAGTCAATCTGCTACTGTCAACTTGGGGATAATGCAGCTATTGTAAAGTCTAAATTTCCTACCTCATAACTTTTGGAATAGCATCAAGAAAATCACAGTTTCTTTGGCATTTAACAAAAAAACTACCATACCAAGCAACCAGAACAACATTACCTCAAAAAAAATGGTTCCTTCCCGCTCACCATCAACTGAGATGTCCATAAAGACCCTTGGATTTTTCTTTGACTTCATTTTCTTGGCCTTCACAAATGCCTACTGACAAACTACCTGCATGACGATTCATATGAGAAGAACAAATCTTATCTAGATATTGTGTTATTTAAAATTTAGACCATAGCCTGAATATCATTCGCATGAATAATTAAGTGGGTGCTTTCCATATTTCTTAAAGTGTGCAACTAAAATCTAGACTTCCAAAAACTAACTTTTAACTTCCTCCCAATTTACTATGGCAAACCAAATACAATAAACCACCAAAGGAGAAACATTTTTCGCTGCTTCATTAATGGTTAGGAAATAGATCAAGCTTCCAAAAACAATTTCGATCTTGGTAGAAACAATACCCAATTTATTCAAAGTACCAACTACTACTAAGCTGTCCTTCGCAGTAATAATAAGAAAATTACCAAATCTCGGTAGTTAACAAACCAAAACTGGCAGAACTTATCACACACCCAAATGAGCTAAAACACAAGAAAATCATTGCCATGCATAAAAAAGAGAATTACGATCGACGCGCCAGTGGACTCTATTTTTTAATGATCTTTATCGCCTGTGGCTCAGGGGATTGGTATTTTGCTTATCACCTCGTTCCAGTGACAGGTTTATCACCCAATCATTTTCGGCTTTCGCATCTCCCACTGTACCAAACATATCGGCAGAATATTGTCAGAAGCTCTAATCAGAGGATTAAAACTGGCTAATCGTGGGAACCTGACAGAATTAGTTGTATTGGTGGGATTCTTTACTGATCAGAAGCACTGTAAGTCGCGATTACCAGGTCACTGGATGAAAAACTATCCATATAAACGCATGGGTGGATAATCTTCAAAGCTAGTTTTGATTATTTAGCTTGATCAAATTCCCAGAATTCGTATAAATTTGGCTGACGCTATGACAACCATTGGATCCCTAGGAGAAGCGCGTCGATCACCCTAGACCCATTTTCTCGGTCCGTCAACCATCTCGTAATGCCGGCCTCTGATCTTCCCTGAAAACATTGTATAATGAATAGCGTGGGCCGAATAACCCTTGGGGACCATGATCTTTATACCCTTCATTTCATGATAAAACATTTCCGTCCGCCGCAGGAACCAATCACGTCAATGGGCGGGGGGGGGTGAGCACAGGTGCTTCCGGTTACGCCATGTGGTAGATACACTATTGTATAAACACGGTATGATGAACAAACCCTAATCCGATTCTTAATCAGAGAAGCCTCGAGTGGCGTAGATGAAGTCCATTCTGGTATCTGTAGCACACAGGATGGTATCCGCCGCCTAGCCAAGAAAATCATGCTCGTGGGATTATTGGCCCCCCATGGGAAAGTGACGATGTGCAATTTTGTCAAACGTTGCAAGCATATCAAAAGAATGGAAATCTTATCTATGCACCTTCCCAGGCATTACAATCGATAACCACATCATGGCCCTTCTCTCAATGGGGACTTGACCTCATTGGTAAAATTAGACCAACATCGTCTGATGGACATAAGTTCATCATTACCGCTACCAATTACTTCACCAAATGGGTAGAAGCTATACCTCTCACTTATGTTACCGGTAGTCGAATATCGAAATTCATTTTTAATAATCTCATCTGTCGATTTGGTATTCCATCCGCTCTGGTTGCAGATAATGGAAAATTATTTAAAAACCAAGATGTAAAAGACCTAGCCAAACGTTTTCACATCAAACTTAAATGGTCCACTCCATATTACCCTCAGGGCAACGGTCAAGCGGAAGCAACCAATAAGACCTTAAAATCCATCATGGAAAAGATTGTTAATACCCATGGACGTAATTGGCATACTCAAATTTACCCCGCTCTTTGGCTTACCATACATCTTACCGCACGCCTACCGGAGCCACCCCATTTTCCCTTGTTTATAGTTGTGAAGTCATTTTACCTATTGAGATAGAACTCCCATCCTTGAGGATCTCCCTTAAATATGTAATTAATGAGGATGAATATCGACAGTCACGATTTCAAGAGCTTGAGCTTCTCGATGAAAAACAACTTAATGCTCTCAATCATTTTCAAGTCTATTAAAACTGACTGCAATGCAGTTATCATAAAAAGGTAAGACCTAGAGAATTTGAAATTGGTGACCTTGTTTTAAAAGAAAATCAAAAGAATACCACTAAAGAACGAGAAAAACAAGGAAAATTTGAGCCTAATTGGTTAGGACCGTATGTAATTACAGCTAAATTTGGCTCTGGAGCCTATAAATTGGCCACTGAAGATGGTCAAGATCTTGATGAACCAATGAATACAGTTCATTTAAAGAAATTTTATCCTTGAGATGTTCACTATTCCGGGCAACAACGTGTACATTGTTCCTTCTGTCTTGCTTACCTCCGAATAATTTAAATTTATTCATTTCCATTGGCAGATATGTTCTTTATCAAAATCACATCTTCATATTTATCATCATGAGACAGGTGCTAATATAGATCCTATTAAGTTTGTGAGTACCATATTTCTTATAATATCTCTCATTTTCAGTCGTTTTCACCTATGGTCACACCTAGAAGCTTATTGATGGTAATATATTCCCTTTAAAGACATTCTCTTTTTCATAACAAATCTCTAAACTTATTTACCCAATTCGTTTGGTCATCCATCTCAGTCTTCGGTGTTGAACCCTCGCGTCCTACTAGTCATGTGGGGCTGAGATTAGGGGTAGACATTCCTTCCCAAATACAAAGTGTTATTGTAAAAATCCATCAATTCAATAACTTATGAATAATTCATCGTCACATCTTTCGTCCTTCATAGTCTTTGGTGTTGAGCCCACACTTCTTCCTGGGAGTGTGAGATTGGGAATGGAGGAAGGTACCCTTACTCGTTTACGTCTTGTCTTCAGTGATAAACCCTTGCCTCTTACAAGTGGCATGGGGCAAAGCTTAGAGGGTCATTCTCATAAAAGCATAAAAACATTGCAAAATATTTAAAAATAAAACAAAATTAAAAAGACAAAAAGGGAATTCACTCGCCTATATTTTGCCTTCGGTGATGAGCCCTTGCTTCTCACTAGTAGCATGGGGCAAGGCATACAGAGTCATTTCAAAAATATAAAATCTTACAGTGCTTGCAAATTATAAAATCCCCAAAGAACTAATTTAGATGCCTAAGTGAAGAGAGAACTATCCCTTCAGCTCATATCTTACCAATCAGTAGTCCCCATAACTGTCTAAGTCTAGCATGTGACTCATAAAGTGAAAGCCATTTTTGAAACCGATTCAGTACCGTTATGAAGAATGGAGTCACAATTTTCCAAAGGGATTGTTGTTAGCATTTGTCTATATATTCATTATCTACCTCCTAGTCCTTGATTCTCGGTGATGAGCCCACGCATCTTACTGGTTGTGTGGAGTTAAGAATGGAGCTGAACTTCTTTTCATCATATCACCACCACCATATCATGCCAATGGAAAGAGAATTTGTGTTATTCTGAGCATAAGTTACCACACGGAACACGGTACATACGGATAATATGCTGGTTTATCACCTCTCAAAAATAAGTCTGCATTTTGGTCCATAAATTGCCAATAACAGTGTAAAAATCTAAAAACAACTCCAAAAATCGTCAAAAATCTAAAAATAGTGTAAAAATCCAAAAATCCAAAAACATTAGCAAGAATCGTCAAAAATCCAAAAACAGTGTAAAAATCTAAAAATCCAAAAACATTATAAAAAAATCGTCAAAAATCCAAAAACATTAGAAAATCTATATATATATATATTTTAAACAAAAATAAAAATATTTTAAATTCCACAAAATTACAAAAACTCTAAAATAACCAACACAATTCAACCTTTGAACTATTATCCCTAACAAATGATCCAATCACCTTATGACTACCAAATTCAAACTACTTCTCCTCGCGTGAATCCTCGCTTGGGGCAAATCCGGTTCTCATTGCTTCCTTGTTTGAGGACAATGACCTAATATTTTACTATGTCCTCGTACCCCTACTTGGGGGTACATCCGATCAATCCTCACTGTGGAACACATTAGGGATATGTTTATTGGTTCTTGTGTTGCATTATTAGCTATAAATTATTAATTGTTTTCTTGTATCTTGATATATTAAAGGGGACATCTTGATTTTATGTATCCTGGTGTTCTCTCTAATATTCTTATGTTATCTAATTGCATGTTATACTAGGGCATCATACTTTCTTGATGGTCTCTGTTTATGCTCTCTTCCATTTTCATATCGTTCTGGGGCATCAAACCTTTTTGATGGCCCCTGTCTATGCTATCATGTTTATTACAGTCTATTCATCCTGATCTTTTATATCACGATGCATCTTGTTATGTGCTATATTAAAATTAAGATGTTTTTTGTCACATGAGTATCTTCATGCATGATCAACATCTTACTTTGCACCCCATCCATTCACCCATACTAATACATTTCCCAGTTTGGGAATCCTACTTGATCACCGTTGTAGTTTGCGAATCCTACTTGACGATATTTCTCAAGTAGCATTCACTATCCAACAGCTCCTTCTCCCCCACCATGATCACCATGTATTTGATTCATTCATCTTCGCTCCTCATTTTCACTCCTCCGCCACTTATCCCCATATTACCCTTCTCACCATTACTGTCCCCTCTCACCCATTTGTATTCTTTACTTCCCCCCTTCTACTTCCCGCTTGAAAATCTTACTTAATAACCCCTTCTATATGGGATCCTCGGTGGAGGTTTACTCTCTCCCTAAGATCTTCCCGTTGTAGAAGCTTCTTCACCACCTCCCCTCTCATCAAACAACAATCACCACCAAACACATCTTCCCATTCCCCCTCTTCTGCTTCTCATTCTCGCATCATTACTCTCACCACGCAGGCATCCCAATTAAGGATTCCCCTCACACTCTCCGCCCTCCACTACATATATTCCTTCATCCATTCATGTTACACTCCTTTGTTTCCTTTATTTCTTGTTATCACCTCATCTCATATCATATACCACTCAGGCATACCTCACTCACTCTTTTCTCATCCTTCCCCAAATCCATCTTATGCCTGGCCATCCTACTTACATGCTCTCGTAGTATGGAAAACTCACTTGAGGGTTCCCCTTCAATCCATTTTGTCATACCATATTCCCATTAACTCTATCATCGTCCTTCTTCTTCTTTAGCTTGGCGATCTTACTTAACCATTCCGGCCGCATGGCAATCTTACTTAAGACTTCGACTTAAGGTTTATTTGCCCTATGGCCTTCCCCCATCCCATCTTATTTCTCCCATCTTATTTCTCCTGCCTCTTGTCGCGATCATCTTCTTCAGCTTACTATTCCACCCCTGTCCCCAATATCATCTTGTCTTTCTCCTTGCATATCATCCCTATCGGTTAGGTGATCCTATGAAACCTCTCTGGCAGCATGAAGATCTTTCTTAAGAGATTCTCTTAAGCATGACATGTCATCTTACACTCGCCCATCACTCTACAATCTCACCATCCATATTTCCTCTTCATTCCCCATCATCACATCTTTTTACCACCACTATCACCCTCCTCTGTTTGGCAATCTCACTTAACCACTCACCTGACATGGTGATCTCACTTAAGAGTCCCTCTTAAGGATGATCTGTCTCCTTGCCTTTCCCCATCACTACACACCTTTCACCGTTCACTTTTTCTCAACATTCCCCATTATCACATCCTTTCACCTCCTTTTTGATTCTCGCAAACACCACTTCTCGCTTGACCACTTGTCATCTCTAGTTTTGCTCGCTTGACAATCTTACTTAACCACTTCCATCACATGACAATATTATGTCAGGGTCCTCCCTACACTTAACTTGTCATCGTGAACTTCTCCCCCACCTCATTCTTCATTCACTTTGTTGATCGCTTCTTCCACTTAGTATCTCCTACTACCCACTTTTTCCTCCTACTATTATCGTTTCTCCACATATCCTCTTACAACATACATATAATCTCTTCCACCTACAATCACGTTCTTTTCCCCTATTTTCCCCTTCTTGATCCATCATCCTTCATACCATTTCTTCCCATTCTTTTCATGTCTTGGTTCTTCATCCTCACCTCGTTCATCCTTATCACCTGCATCATCTCCTCACTTTCACCTAGTCACAACTCATCCCTCCCATTTTCTTTACTCTTTCCACTTCATCTCCTCAAATTCCCCCACATTTCTACCCACACATGCATTCGCAATTATTGTTAACATTCCTCTATCATTATTTCATCGTCATCTTTTATTCCCGCGCTAATAATTATAAATGGGCTTTCCCTAAAAATCATCAATCCTCATTCCGCACGACCTCATTCACTCCCTTGGACCTTTTGGAGTTTCCCTTCATTCCTTCCCTCCTCTAAGCCCACCACTCATTGTAAAAGGGCTTTCCCTAATGTCCCTTTGTTGGCGTTACCCTTTCCAATCCTCGTTAGCTTTCTCCTTTTCTTCATTTTTTCTCTCACCCTTCCCCACCACTCATTGTAAGGGGGATTTCCCTAACGTCCCCTCATTGGCATTGCCTCTTCTATCCCCCATTCTCTTTTCTCTTCTATTCTTTTCCCTTAATCCCACCCTTTCTTGTTGCTTCTTACCCATCTCTCCATCTTCTCTTCACCATCTTTAATATCTTTACTGTCTTCATCATACATCCTTTTTGTATTTTCTCGTCATCCTAGTATCCTCATTTTATACATCTTTGCATCTTTTCCAATTGATGTCATTCCTCCCCTCTTTCTTCTCTAAACATTCCTTATAATGTTCCCTTTCCACTTATTACCCCATTTCTGTATTCCCTTCGTTCTACATCATTTTCTTTGTTATCCTCTTCTCTCTCCCACCCCTCGTCTTATTTCCCTTCCCATGTATCGTCTTCTTCCCATTTTTCCATCACATTTCCTCCTTACTTCCCCATCGATAACCTGGCTCTTCAGCGTTGTCCTGTCTTTTTTATCATACCACCCTCCACATGCATCTCCATACGGTCTGTTCCATATTCTTTGCCTTGGTCTTCCTCACAATGACATGATTCCTTCAATCTTCTCCCTGTATTTGCTCTATCTTCCTTTCCTCTCCCTTAATTTTCACATTTCTTCTAACCACTTCTCCTTTTCTCTACCACCCCTACCTTTTCGTTCATTCTGTATATGTTTCTCTTCTTTTCTCTTTTCTTTTCACACTTTCCTCGCCCCTCATAGTTTCTTTTTTTTCTCTATTCTACTTCTTCTTTCCTCCTCTTTCCATTTTCATCCATTTCACCCCCTACTCCCACCTCGTTTTCTCCTTCTTATTTATCTTTTCTCGTTTCTTGCTTTTCTCATCTCTATCATTTCTTTCACTTTCACACATCCCTCTTTACTATCTCTGTTGCTTCCTTCATTTTGCACATCTATCTATTTTATCCCTTCACCCTCTATTCTATCATTTTCTTGTTTTTGCCTTGTTTGTCTTTCATCATTCCCTTCTTCCCCTATCATCCCTCTCTCTTATTTCTACCTCTTTTATTCTTTTTTTCCCCTCCCCTATTTCCCTTACTCTTCTCGTAATCAACCCCCAATCCTATCCATTCCCCTTTCTCTTTCCCACACACCCTCACACCTAGCATTCAAGGTCAATTGAATCCTTTCTCCATTTGCGTTGTGAGGTCATTCCAGTCTCTTCCACTTCATTATCATCCTCTTCTCCGTAGAATTCATTTCTCTTCTTTTCGAGAGTTCGGTCGTATATTCCATTCTCGTTAGTCCTCTCGAGGGGGCATCACCACATCTATCCATAATCACATCTTCTCATGACATTTTTGTCTTGGAGGATACTATGACATCTGTCACTCACCACTTTCTATTCTCCCAAACAAACATTTGCTCTACCTTTTTCTTAAAAAAAGTAAATTAAATTCTTCCCCCATACCGTCTACTTTCTTTAAAAGGACACTACTTTCATAGTACCCTTCTAAAGAGGGGGAAATGTAGACACCCTGATTTCACATCTGTCTTAAATCGATTAATTCCCCTTCCTCATTTCTAACAAAAATACACTTCGAATTAATCAAATATAATTTGATTAATTGTCCATTTCAAAATCCAAAAAATAACCCAATCCTCACCACATGTCAATTAATTCTCCATGTTTTTCTACTATTAAATTAAAAATTCAAATTTGAATCCTCACCCACCCTTCGTGACCCCCACTCACCTAAAATCCTCCACTTATGAATTAAAAATATAATTCAAATCCTCACCCATTCTTCGTGGCCCCCACTCATCTAATCTTGCCCACATTTTCAAACCATGATTACTTAAATTACTCTAAGTTAATCACTCCCCCAGGCTATAAATACAACCTTACCCCTCCCCTCTAAGGACACAGAGAATAAGCTCGAATGTCATATCTAAGTTCTTGCATCCTTTGAGCAAAGAACATCCTTTTGCCTCGTCCTAATGCCCAAATAGCCTCATAATCCTTTTTCCCATCTGGTGTAAAGTAAGAGGATCGTTGTTGCAGGAAGGTCTTGCTCCGTCTTGAAGAAAAGCACCTATATATCACACAATTAGGGCTCAATTCAAGTTTCCTAGCCCATTCCGAGGTTTGCTACGGAATGCGAAGGAGAAGGTATGATTATTGGTATTTTACTTCCTTGTTAGTAGTGTATTTTTCCTAGCTTACAACTAGCAAATATGTTTAACAGTTACATATGTATTTTTTTTGGTACCCATGATAAAACGATGCGTCAAAGTTGAGAAATGAAAATTTGATCATTGGCATGGATATCGACACCAAGTAAATGAAGCATGTAATACAAAAAAAATTAGGTGCAAATGAAACAATCTGAAAGCGTCAAAATATTGGCTTCAGTAGGACATTTGGCTCAGGTTCATTTTGACCATGAATCAATGACAAACATAATTTTGAGTAGTTTTAATTGTGTGGTATTTCAGAAACTTGGTAGATGAAGCTAGGAACGGATACTTTACTTATGAACATGATAATTTTGTCATCTATTGAACACGGTAATTCAGTGGTGCTTGACTATTAAACTTTGGAACTTGTAGGGAATACTTAATTTTTAACTATTTTAAAAATAGTTGTCCCTGAATACATATATTATTGCCCTTTTTAACAATGTAAGCATACCCATTTTAATTATAATTTGTAAGTGTGTGTTAGAAGATTGTCATAGAAATTTTGAAAATAGACCCATGTAAACATTTTTCAGTATTTCAAACTATTTAAAACAAAACAAAAATGTCATGTGACATATTTTTCTTTAGAGGTTTTTTCCTTTTCAAGGTAAATTGCGAGTTTATCTTGAGATTAAAGCAATTTTAGTAAATTGAAATAGGAAATATATAACCAAATGAGATGAAAGAGCTTGTTAAATTGGTAAATTCTCTTTAAAGATTATATTAAAAAATTTGTGATAATTTATGTTAACTCAACAGTGGACAATCAGCACAGATATGTATATTTGTAAATGAGTAGATTACAATATATGCCCATAAATTACAACTTGATATCAGGCCTGGGTTCCAAACTCAAAATGTCATAAAAGGAAAATCCCTCCTTTGTCACCTTGAATCATATGCAATGAGCTTGTTACTTTCCCCCTTCTTACAACAAATGTAATCCCCAGTTATTACGTAGTAACAACACAGCCAAAATGGCCTTGAAGAGCCCATATCTTCATTTTCTCTGTGCATGCACGGAGCCATCATTTTCAAACGAAGATACATAAAGGGAGGCATTTTTGCAATCTCTTTCCAACTCGAGACCAATTCATTCACTTGAAACTTCCATATGATAAAGTATAACATTAAAGCTCAAACCAGAAATATTGTAGAGACACCTGCAATCAATTGTGACCAATAAACAATGGTATGTAAATCTACATCTACATTTGCAATAGGTCGATGGGATAAAGGGGCTAGAGTTATGCCTTCCTTAACTTCTTTATAGACACTAAATCACGCACTTGGGTACATTTTTAGGTCCTAAAAGCATACTAGCATTCATATGATTCCTAAGCAAGAAAACTAGTGGTTGATAGCTATTTTTGGCCTCTTTTCTTTATCTCTTGCTTTCTCTTTGGTCTTCCACACCCTACAACCCAGTCGAAACTTAACTTGTTTATCTTTTATGGCTTCAAACACCAACGCCCAGCCAGAACAGTAGAACCTAGGCACTCATGTCCCCTCTGGGCACCCCTGACCCTTTTTTACCTCACTCGCTCTTTTTAGGTATCTTTTATCTTGTGGGCATCTTTTTCACTTATGGGTCAGCCTTCCAGTTGTCAATTACAAAATTCAAACAAGGGAATCATATAAATGGATAGTTATGTGTTCAAAATAAGGGACCAAAAACTAAGCATTATTATTACCACCTAAGATTGCATTCAAAAGGCACCTAAAGCACTCTAAGGCATTCATCTAGCATCCTTTCAAGGGACAAGGGATTGCATTATTCTGTGTACACAACATAGGAAAGGGGAATTTTTTCTATTCCATCCACACATTTACATCTTAGAACAAATCTAGCATGTTATCTATTGCATCTTACACAAGGGCATCCTAGAGCATCATTTCTACACACACACACCGGAACTACATGGATTCTAAGATGTAGTGCAACACTCTATTGGGGGTTAGCACACCGGTTGTACATATAATACATCAGATTTAAGCATACATGCAAATAAAAGTGAATATTCTACCAGAAGAAATATACAAAATAAGAGATATAAATCAACACCAAATTTAATGCAGTTCACCCAGTGTGGGCTATGTCCACCAAGAAACAATCCAATCTATTATCCAAAGTTACGACAAGATATACAATTGAAGATTTACAATCTTCAACACCTCTCAGATGTATAGTACTTTCTTTCCCTCAAGCTTTTGCTTCTTCTCCAAGAATTCTCTCTCACAATTATTCTCACAATAATCACCAAATTTTGCCATTTCTTCTTAATTCTTACTTCTAAACCGTAGTTTTCATGTTTGCATAGGCGTATACAAACTTAGGGTGCTTAGTCATGCAATTACAATCAATATATTTAATTTAATACTAAAATAAGATCTAATTCCTGAGATTTAAATAAAACACTCCTGCACAGGTAACTGATGTTAGTTAGCCTTAACCGATGACAGTTCCTCCTTGCCTGACCAATGTCGGTCCCTCCATAACCGATGACGGTAATTGTGTTTTCCAGCAAGTTTCATATTGCATGTTGATCCGAAGTAATTGAGCTCCATAACTCAACAATCTCCCACTTGGAGATTAATTACTGCACCATACTTGTACACCATCATTCTTGGATCCTTTCTTAGCTTTGTTTCTTCATCTTCAAGTCTCAAACTCGAAGACCAACAGAAGTGGAGTGTAACTCCAACTTCTCCTTTGTTAATGTCTTTGTTAACATATTTGCAAGGTTTTCACTCATATGAATATTTTCCAGATTCAACTGCCTATCCTCTAATACCTGCCATATGAAGTGATACCTCAACTGAATGTGTTTCATTCTCGAATGAAATGTTGAGTTCTTTGCAAAATGAATTACACTCTTACTGTCATTGAACAATTTACAATCATTTTTCTTCTTCCCCAACTCTTCCATGAACCTACTCATCCATATCATCTCTTTGCTAGCCTTTGTAGCTGCAACATACTCTGCCTCTATAGTAGACAAAGCCCATTCTACCTGCAACATTAGTTCTCCTACCTCTATTCTCACTCCCCTTTCCCTCTCTTCAGACAAAGTTCTCTCTTGCAGGTATCTGTAAGCTTTGCTGCAAGGTCAGTGGAGTGTCCCTATTGGATCCCCGGTCGAAAGGCCACCACATAAATCCACCTTTTCATGTGCATGCATATATGACAGCTGAACTGATCAAGTAGAGGGACTTAGATTCCTAGAGTGTTGGCAAGAAATCCATAAGTTTTTCCACCCGACAGATTGTCTCGCCAACAGGTTTGATATTATATATGATTATTTCTTGTGTCTTATTATATATTATCACTTGTATACCATTAGTGACAGTAGTTACTATGAAATTAAGATTTAAGTCAATTTAAATTAAATCATTTGGTGAACCCATTCCCTATATGCCCATTATTGGATCTTTCATGGCTTCCCATCCCTTTGATTCCAATGCTTCCCCATTGTATATATAGGTTCAACTTCATAATATCCTCATTAAGCGCATCCTATTTGATCCTGGATCTAGTCTTAACATATACACTATGTCCTTTATCCATCATATAGGACTTTCTGCTACTCATCTCAACCCCTCTACTATTTATATCCATGGCTTTGGTGTTACACCTAAACAAGTATTGGGCACAATCTCTCTTCCCCTTACTATGGGATCTTTCATTCTTAATGTTTTATGTCACGTTGTGCCTTGTGATGTTCCTTATAATATCCTTTTAGGCCATCTTTGTTTACATACTTTGCATATGCTTCTTTCTACCCCTTCCATAACACACAATTCCCTTGCTACACCTTCTTCCATGGATAGTGCTATAGTACATTCCACATCTCATATTACTACTCTTGATGATATTCCCCTCATACATATTACTGATTTACACAATCAATTCTCTATTGATACCCATGATATTCATTCCATTGTGTCTCACTCTTGATACACTTCTATTGATCAAGTGTTTAGTGCTTCCAATGTTACGTCTCTCTCTGCAGCTTCCTCATCACAAGTTAGAGCATTGTATGTTGATTTTACAATGATTCCTAATCCTCACACTTTCCAAGATCCTGTGCATTATCCATTTACTATGGTTTCACATTATCTGGTTACATCCATGAGGGAAATCAATTCCCCTCTTCCCACCTTTCTGTCTATGGTCATATGGGCTAATTCATACTACTTTATTGCTTGATCGTCCCAAACTGCACTTGTCGATTTTGGTGAGTCTTGTTTCTCTACCTCCATTGCTTGACATTCATACCTGATGAATCTCCTATAATTGCACATAGTTTGACTCACATACTGGTCCTTATGTTTACACTTAATTTTTCCACTATTGCCAACACACACAATGCTATACCTATTTTGTTTTCTCCTAATGGGTACATTCTTATTGCTTATACACTTCCTATTCATCAAGTTGGGATTTTGGACTCTATCGGGTTTTCCCCTCACCATGTTGACATTATTCTTTGGAATCTCTTGTGTTTACTAATGTTCTACCTATTTTAGTTTTTCCACATGCATGGCATAATCCTACTCCATGTGCTATGATACATACAATTTCACATGACATTTGTTCATCTTCTTTAGCATAACATGGGCCCTTGCTTACTATTCTCATTGTATAAATCGTCTTGGCATCCACATTTGGGGGCATCCACATTTTTCCACATGGCATAGTCTCTCTTGCATCATCACATAGATCTCCATCACTCATACACTTGGAGCCCACATCCAACTTTCCCCCATAATCGTTCGTTTTAATCAGCAACTACTTATCCATAATACTCACATACACACCTATACCTTACTCTTGTTTTGCAATTAACATCAATTTTTCTAGCAAGCACTTTCTCTTACCTACACTATGAGAACACCTCATTACAACTATATGTGTTTAAAGCTTCCCTTTCCACTCCTATGCCACGCTTTGCTCATCATGCTTACTTATTGATCCTTATATTCATGTTACACATACTACTCTTTATATATGGTATACATCCTTTCATGTACTATACTCACTCTGGTTATTCTTGCTCACAATGATCACATCTATTTGCCAACAACTCCTAATATACACACTTGGGGGCATCACACTTTATCCTCCTCTTTTTATCACTATTTGATGTCTATATTGCCTACTCTTAGCTCATTTCCTACACTTCAAGCTAATTTAATATAAATGGAATTAAATCTAATTTCAAAGTAACTAATGTAACAAGGGATACATAAATGATAATATATAGTAATATATAAATGTTAAGTACTCAAAAATGTAAAACTCTAAGCAAATGAGAGAGATATATGACTTAGTTGATTCTTGTGTAATATGGAGGTAGTCGGGACTGTGTATATGTTGGATCTAACTAGGAATGATGTCATAGTGGCTCGTAAAGAGTTTTGAGACTTTGTACTGTGTAGGACAAAAGTGCCCATAGGAGCGTTTGGGTGATAGTGTCCATTCTGGGAGCTAGTTTCTGTGTGAATATTCAAGATCTACTTTTTTTTTGGGTCTGAGGGTCTTTGCTCCAATATCTGATATGTGGCTTCGACTTCATTGCTAGAGTTTCAATCACACTTGTAACCTACAAAACAACCCCTAGCTATCTACACAAGCTCACAAACACATTATATTAGAATAAACTATGCAATATGTGAAGTCTGACTGACCCTGACGGTCACCTGATGAATGAACTTAATATTGATCATTGCACTACATTTCAGACTCCATGTAGTTCTGTGGGTGTACGAGATAGTGTCCTTAGTTTTTCCCTCGCACCAATGACACCAAGATAGCGGGCTATATCTAGATTTTATGCAAATGTGTGATATGGAATTCAACACTTTCCCTTCCTACGTAGTGTATGTAGCCTATGATCCAGTCCCTTTGAATGGTAATCATAGTATGTAGATGTGATAGCCCCTTTAAATTGCCAGCCAGAATAATAGTGTGTATGTTGTGTATATATATGAGTCTCTTGTTTGAATTTTGACACTAGTGACACATAAGACAATCTATGAACATAACACATGATAAAGATAAGAAAAGTGAAAAGGCCAACTACAAATGCCAAAATGTGTAAAAAGAATAAACATTACATAAGTGCCTAGAATGGACACAAGTGCCTGGGTGCTAGTGTCCTGGGAGAAATAACGACATATATGAAAAGATAGACAAACAAGGTTCCCTGTGAACTAACCAAAAGTGGATATAGAAATGACAAATGTAGAAGAGAGTTATAGTAAAAAAAAAATCAAAGACATATATGGACAAGAGATAGTCTCATCATTGAATACTTTTCTTACTTAAGATTCATGTATATAACAACATACTGACGACATAGTAAAATAGTAATATGTGCATGATTTTATGTCTACATTTCCCCTCCTTATGTTATTTTAATGAAATTCAAGTAGCATAAAGGAAGCAAGGAACATACCTGTATAAAGTTCGGAGAAGTCATATTACAGAGTGCATGTAGAATATAGGAGCTTGTAGCATGGCAAACCATGGATCAACATATTGACCCACGTGGCATAAGATGAGATAAAAAACTATCGTAAGGATCAACTTGGAGAAATAGTTGTGATGTCATTGGAGATGTTAGATTATTTTTCAAAGGTGATAGAGGGAGGAGGGAGTGATCAATTCCCAACCTGATTTGTTGATAACTAGAGGATCTAGGCATCCTACCTCTAAAGTAAGAGTGTTGGAGAGAGAGGTCTATTTTTCTCTCATTCCATGACACATCCCCAAAAGGTCTAACCACTATAGATGGATAAAGACTGAATTCGTTACATGTTTAGTTCTGATTGTAACATGCTTGTTCCTGATTGAAGAACCCACATATGAGAAATATAGGAAAGGCATTGCTATCTCATTGCCCCCACTCCTACAGTAATGAGTGTTAATATTTAAATAGTGTTAGATGGATTCTAAGTTAGGTCATCTGGAAGCGATGGTGATGTAATGTGGCTCCCAAGTTAGGTCAATAAGGAGTGATAGTAACTATGATCATTACATTAATTGATTGATTTGAATTATAGTAGTTGATTAAATACGATGTATTTAGAAGATTACTCATGGACAGGTTTTGATTTTCCTCCATATTAGGTCATTTGGGGGGATAGATGTGAAATAACAACAAGTATTAACTATCGTATAGAATAATTATAATTTTGTTTGAATGAGATCAAAGAATATTGTAATAGTAATGTATTAGGAGTGTCAATTAATTGTGTTGTATCCTGAGAGGGATTATAAGATGATCCTGATTATATGCCCACCTTTCGGCAAAAGGGTGAAGGGTGGAGAAATGAATACTGAGCCAAAATCAAGGCTACAAAAAGTTGTAATAGTAAATGAGAGGTAGTAGTATTACATGTATTGAGTAGTACATATGCCAGATTTGAATATGGAATGGTGAAAATTGTATAGTACGGTGATAGAGGAGATCGTGACATGGATGGCATAAATGAGGAAAACAAAGTAATGAGGCTCAAGATATAGGCCAAATTATGTGTCGTGTATTAGTTGTGAGAATGGATGCAAGTAGTAACTATAATATAGGGTAAATTTGAATTATAATATATAGTAATATGGAAAAAGTGAATACTAATTTCATTTGTACCAAGAGTGGTTGAAATTTGGAACTCTGAGCTGTGAGGATACCACAAGTTAAAACAACTAGTCAAACGAGATTCGAGAGGGTGGTGGCGGTCGTGGCTATGCAAACGACTAAGGAGCTAGTATGTGTGACCAAATTTGGATTTTTTTTTGTCAAATATGCTTGTTTTTAACAGTTTTAGTAAAATTTGAGATTTTGTAGAATTAGACATTTTTGACCAAAACGGAAGCAAAAAGGGAGTTTTTGTCCTTTGGGACACTAGCGCCCTGTTCTTGGCACTAACGACCTGCTTCTGGGCACTAGTGATGTGCGTCTAGGCACTAGTGTCCAAGGGCAGGATTTTTGGAACAATTTTGTGGAATGCGTGTATTTTTATTAATTTGAGGTTGTTTGAAGTATATCTAGTGTACTAATATTGTGGTTTTTTTGCTTTTTTGTGCTGTGTAGAGAGATATACATTCTAGGGAGTTTTGGGCAGGCCATCACTTGAGTACGTTACTTGGTTTGGGATTGACATACAATGAGTAGGAGATATTGACCATGCCGACCTGTGACACATTACGAGATTGGAGGAGATACCCCACAACATGCCTTCATTGACAGCTTTATGCGAGAGATGGTGTGCATACACTTGTACATTCTAGTTATCGATATGCAAGATGACAGTGACATTGGAGGATGTTTATAAGATACTGTGATTGCCTATTGTTGGAGATAGAGTACATATTATGGCTGTGTTGGATGCCTGTAGTCAAATGAGGGCAGCGTGATGATATTTTATAGGGTCTCAAGTACATCTCGAGGCATATATTAGCTTGGATGTGATTGTGAGATCTAGGGTTCCGTGATTGTGGAAATTTATTGTAGTGGTATTACTTTCGTTGATGGACGTGGAGGGAGGAGGAGTTGGGATTTTGTAAAGGATGCATGATATTTGTCGCAACATAGAGGAGCATGGTACTAGATATGCATGGGTACGATGTGTGTTAGCCCATTTATTCAAGGACTTATACATAATTACTCAGGTTGATCATGAAGGTGGATTAGGAACTACTAATTTGTTGCATGTGTGTGTAGACACAAATATTGCACATTAGACAATATTTAGCCTGACCTTATACTACTATTTAGAAGGTTCTCAAGTGTACAAACTAATTAATCCCACCTTTTGGCCACCTTTTTCTTATCTTTTATTTTATCTTTCCCGAGTATTTCCTGATACCTATCAGCCCATTTCATGACCTTTCTGGCATTCTAGCCTGAAATTAAGGCACCCTAGCCTATACTGGGGGGCCTCGATGTGCCTTGGTCCCATTCCGGGCACCTCGGTCTATACACAACCTCTTCCACTTCTTTTTGGGTCACTTCTAGCTGTTGGTCATCCTTGCCTTCTTCTTAGTCAGCCTTGTCAGGATTAATTATGAAATAAAGCTTGAGAGCCCTATAAATATAAAGTTATAAGACCATAATGAGGGTCCTAGGTCATTACATCTTATCACTACTATCATTCCATCTAGGGTTACATCCATTGCATCACTTGCATCCACATAGTTCCATGCATTCAAACTATGAGATCTACATCACACACACTTCATAGGGGGAGGGATTCCATTCTATTCCATGCACACATGTTACTTACATTTCTATAGCTACTAGCACTCGCTACTTCACAAAGTGTGATTGACACGAGAGCACCTAGGGCACGACACACACACACACACACACACACACCAGAACTACATCTAGGTCTGAAATGTAGTGCAACACTTAGTGATAAGACCAAAATTTTGGTGGTTGAGGTCAGTCTGACCCCAATAACCTTTTGTTTTGCAGGTTATCATCCACCTCATCTGAAAGATCCAACATGACAAACTGACAGGGTTTTAGACCAAGTTGTGACACTGCCGAACTTAGGTTTTGAGCATATACAATATTTAGAGGGCCCAAATTGTAGACTAGGGCACCCCGGGGCACCCCAGTACACTCCCAGATGCCTCAGACTACTCAGAATACCCAGATCTACCCTTTGTAGCGCCCCTGAGTATCTGTCTCCACTTCTAGATTTTGTGTTCAGACTTGCGACAACTTGCGACCGTCTCTGCAAATTAGCTAAGACATTTCTCTCCTTTCTCTTGCACATTTAGGGTTTCATTTCATCTAGAGTAGATTTATTTACATTTACCTCATACCGCTTTATTTCATTTACAATTTTTTAGTCCTCCTAATTAGATTAACTAGGATTACTATTTCCTTGCACTTAGTTCTATTTTAGTTAATCAGTGTGGGCATATGAGCATATAGTTATATTGAGGTCGCTTAGTAAGTTAAATTAACTACGGATAAGTCTAATCAGGATTAGACGAGATCATCATTGTGTGTAAAATTCATTTAGTTTGTCATGTCATGACCCATAGCTTCTGCTGCGGGCATGACACTGCAGAATGAATAACCCCGCACCCACCTTTATGATCCTTCCTAAAAAACGTGGTTAGGCCTTAATCGTAGGTAAAATGGTTCATAAATGATTATGAATCTTTCGGTTATTTGTATTTTGGTTACTTTATTTTAATCGGTTTGGTTGTCTTTTGTTTTGTTTGACTTTTACAATGACCGCGATGATCACTGCCTCTGTTTTATTTGACAATGCTATATCAAGCCATCTTTATGAGAATATTCGAATTATTATTTACGGACTTGATGATTTTCGTTATTGGAATGTTTTATATAAACTTGGAAATTCAACTCATTATTATGGTAATATATTGTTGGAAATATGTGGACTTGTATTATGAAGGATAATTTTAACTTAACCATTAAATTGGGTAACAACTAAAGTAAAAAAAAATGTGTATGAAATATTAATTAGTATATATATTTTAGAGGGATTTGACATGTAAGCCAAAAGTTTTTTATTTAGATATTGAAATTTATGGATTTCATAAAGTGAAACACCTTCACATGGCACAAGTGTGCGGCATGCACTAGTACACATACTAGCATTGGGAAGCCCTAAAATTCTCCAATGTGCTGCCCAACTATAGTTCTTTCATTATATTTTTTTGTTATTTCTCCTTTGTTTATTTTCATTCTCCCCTTCTGGAATACCTGCGTGAGTTTTGGAGGAAAAAGGATTCAACTTGTTGGAGCTGGAAGAGTAGAAGTTTTCCGATTCTGGGTTTATTTCAGGCATGAATATCTTCTCACTTCTTTGCTGCATTGTTTGTAAAAAGGAAAAAAAGAGGAAATACGCATTCTGTTTTTTTATGGCAATCAAGGAATTTGTGGTCAACTTTTGATATAATTGTTTGGAGATGAAGTTTGAAAAGGAAATTGATGAATTTTGTATTCTTTTTAGTTTTCTTTGTGTGGTTTTAACTAAACCCAGAAAAATACGTAGATGGAGTTTTGAGTTTTGATCTGCAAAAGTAAAGTAAAAAAAAGGTTAAAAATTCCTTCTTTGCATTAAAATAAATTGTAACCAAAGGAAAAGAGTTGGGTTTTTCATGTACTGGAAGAAGGAAAACGTTTTGTGAATTTATGTATTTAAAATCGATTTGTGCTTGTGGGTTTTCATTTTGGTTTACTGAAATTTAGTTATGTGTTTTCTGTAAACAAATCGATTTGGGTATACAAATCGATTTGCATAAATGAATCGATTTGGACAACCCCATCGATATGGGTATGCAACCAGTTGGGGTTTTGTATTTTTATTTTTGGCTGTTATATGCAGGTCTAAATGTTAATTTATTGTGATTTCTTAAATGATTATTTGTGAATGTCAAAGCTCTTACATGGGGTTGTTTTTCTAGAAATTTTATCTTTATGGACATCTAAATCGGATCATGTATAAATGAGGGTGTCTTGTTATGTGTAAAGAAAAGGCATTTAACTTGTAACTTCCAGCCTGGAAATATGACTTGAATTTTTATAAAACTATAAAAAAGAAATTGCTTGTCTTGGTAAGGGCATGAAAACAAGGACAACTTGACCTAGATGCACCAAGGAGTAATTGGTGGCATGATTGGGTTTTATATAATGATATCTTATGAAAGAAGTAATTAGCTGTTCTTTTACTAAATAGAGTATGTTTACATGATGTAATCAGGGTGCTGCTATATTGTTTTGTTGGGGCTATTCGTTTACTAGATAGAACATGTTAAAGTGATGTAAATTTGGTGATATTTGTGCTAATTTGTAGAGCTTCTCATTGACTAAAAAGAAATAAGTTTTATTTTCCTTGGTAATGATGTTCTTGGACAATATTATGAGCTGCTCAATAACTAGAAAGAAAATGTTTGATTAGTTTTTGGTAATGATGATTTTTGGATAGTTTTGTTAAGTTGCTCGTTGATTTGGAAGATAAGATAAATAGTATTAAAATCTATACCAAATAAAGTATGATTTTCTTGTGATCATAATTTGAATTCGAAGGTTGAGTGATTATGGTTTGATTATGCTGAAATAGAGATTGGTTGTTCTATTTGTCTGCATCCATAGCTGTATCTTTGTAGGAACTAGGGGGTAAATCATTTTCAGCTGTATTACCATATGCTTGTTGATAAAACAACATGTATATCCTTTCTTATTTTACTAATTAATTGCATCAGAAAATGGAGTTAATATTCATGCTAGTTCATTTTGAATTGACATCATACCACTACTCCAGTCTTGCAGAACCATTAGCCGTTACTTTCGAATGTGCGGAAACTCATGTTTTGTGAAGTTTTATCGTAGCATGGATCTTAATGAGATACTTGGATTTCAATTTGTAGAAGGATGAAATCCTAGAATTTTGACTGAATTTATTGGGATCTTGGACCCATTGTAAATATTTAAACCTCACTATGTGAGAGTTATTATACCAATTATATATTTCGCCTTAACGGCATATGTAATTTATGATTTTAATAAAGAGATAATTACTTTGTGTGTAATAATGTCTCAAAATGAGTAAATAATGAATACTTGAGTTGAGAAATCTTACTTTTCAAAAATTGTTAAATATATTTATTTGATAGTAATCAATGTATAAAGCCGATAATTGGACAATTATTGCAACAATCATTTGTCTTTTAATTTCTAAATTTAATAGCTATTTAGTGGCGTAGCTAATCAAGGGATATATATATATATATATATAATTTAGCCTTTCGGTAAACTTGGTATTATTATGATAAGATTGTAAATCCTGTTGTATAGAGAATGGAAGAGTATCGTTGTAAAGAGGTAATTTAAGGTTAAGGAATCAAACGTCAGGAATAGAGAGACTAAATGGGATGGTAAATAGATGAAACGATCCGTTAGGCATATTAAGGGATAAGTACATGCAGAATGTTGATATAGTTACATTTCAGCATAATGAATGTACTTATCTCATAATGATCCTAGTTGGCCTTTGGCATCTATTTTAATATAAACTCTTGCAAGATAGGTTAAATTGGAAATAAAATAAAAACAAACTATAAAGATCTAGATAACTGTGAAAGGGATAGTTGTGAGGTGGCGGAAGACTTAAAACTCATAAGACTAGTGTGTTGTCTTGAGTTTAGCCGTAACCTACACGACGGATAACTTTGGCCAAAGTAATGCATTGATGGTTGTGCATTGTCTGATCACCTAAGTCCTCCAATTAAAATAAAAATTGTCTGTAACCTGATCATGGGAAGTTGAACACTGAACATGAGGTAGACAATGGTCGGATACCAGAATACGAAGTCAGGAAATTAGCTTCGTGGTAGACCCAAGGACTTTCACATAGTTCCCATGACCTTTAAAAGGTTGAGCCGAAATGCTAGTAAGCATTGTCACTTGAAGTAGTGACAAAGGGAGATCGTGGAGATTTGGATACACCCTTCTCAGCCGCACATGGCTTACATGGATGTTATCAGATAGATCAAAAGAACCAATTTGATTTAATGAATTTGATTAAATAAATCTGTATGATTGCAGCTGTGTAATTTGTTTTTATGTTTAAAAAAAACAATCCTCATTTTCCAGCTCTTGTAATTTTGAGTGTTATGCAGAGCGTAAGTATCATTCATTTTTATTTGATTGATATAGTTGATGTATACGAATATGTGTAGTAGCTAATATTTGTTGTGATTACGGGTGATTCCTATTTGGACATTGATTGTAGATACCTCCATACGCATGTTGACACAGTACGTTCCCTCGGATGTGCTCATGGGAGGAGGGATGCTAAAGTAGATAGACGTGATTGCGGGTGAGCATGCCCATTTGTTTGAGCCAGGGGCTATAGTTGTAGCCAAGTGCACAAATTTGTTGAGCTAGCATGACGTGGATCCTGCAAAGATAGAGTGAGCGAGACATGTTGTAGAAGGCGGCCTAGCTCAGGATGTATTTACACGGTATGTGAAGCTACAGGGCCAATATACAGAGTAGACGATTGAGTTTGTTGTATTACAGATCTAACTCGAGAGATATAGAGGCCGAGATGAGTGGCATAGAGTTAGCGGTGAAGCTTAGAGTTTGAGAGCTCCTGCGATTATATACAGTGATAATGAGGATGATAGATGATGTATTGATGCATATGGGCTTACCCCCAATGATTGTATTTTGGAACTATAATTTTGATGATATATATATATATATATATATATATATATATATATATATATATATACATGTGTTGGTATTGTTCTTGTTATTGATATGCATTTGTATACTATGCGATGATTGTGCATTTGTAATTGGTAGTGATTGCTTAGTTTGTTGGATTCTATATGCATTGTTGTAATGGTTGATTTCATAGATATTGTTGGTTGTTAAAATTTGTTACGATGTGGAAATAATTGCTAAGTAATGGATGAAACAATAATTACATGTGAAGAAGAGTCAATAGTATAACATATGGTACATAGAGATAGATGTATGTGATGCAATGTGGCAAGTAAGTAGGAATGGAAATGTGACTTAAATAAAATAAGAGAATAAAATAATGATGTTTTGAGAATTGTTTAATAAGGAGACATAAAACAATGTTTGTAATCATGTGTGATGAGGATGAAGGGGGGAGAAGAGCGATTGCCCCTCGGTGTGAGAATGAGGTTCATTTTAGTAACAATTCCCTCAATAGTCATGTATTAACCTTAAGAATCACGAGTGCGTCACTGGGTAATGAGATGGAAATGGATATCATCTACCATAGGTGAAGAGGATTGTGATGCATGGTAGGATCATGTGGAATAACAATAATGTGAGTATAGGTGCCAAATTGGATATAAGAGGAAATAGTGTCAATAATGGGAGGTGTAATGATGGGAAGTGTAGAAACAATTTTCTTAGGAAGCCAATGAGATGGAATAGTAATGTGTGTAGGGTGAGATGATGTCATTATAGGAAGGAAATATGGAGGAGGTGGATGAATGATGGCCTTATGAGATGGATGGATAATAACCTTTGGAGGAGGTGAATTATCAGAGAAGTGCCATAGATCTATTGGTTCGAAGAATGCATAAGTGAATGATGCAAGACGTGAATTGTTCCATGACAAAACAATGCAAACATATAATACTATAAAGTAGAAAAATACAAGAGAGATAATTGCAACAACACAGAAATAGCTCCAAATCAATATGATCAAATAGAATAATGTAAGAGATGTATATATATGAGGTGAATGGGTAACCTCATCCTAGAACCATGACAATATCCACCTAGAATAGTGGTAACCAACAACTAGAATGGTGTATTCAAGTGGTGACTAACATGTAAAATAGTGTTATCAAGTGGTAACCAACACCTAGAATAGTGTAGTCACGTATACGCATAAGCATGCATATCCCATAAGTGTATAGGGAAACTCCAAGTGAGGTGGAATATCCCGAGTAGGATAATACAAATAAAGCAAGGAAAATAAATCCTACACTAACACCCCCCCATAAACACAGCTTAGGTGGGCAGTGAAAAATGAAAGTGGGTCCTGGCAACAAGGCTGGATGAGGTACCCACATACAATGCAATCTCTCATAAGATGGAGTAAAAGGAAAAAACCTAGTGGGAAAAAACTCCCCCCCAAAAGAGAGATAAATAAAAGAAGGTAGGACTATGAAGCCCCACTCAATGCTACAACTACATGTAGCCATATGGTATCTTGCAAATCAACCTCTTAGAGTGAATGTGTCTCAGAAATACATACAGTGAAGAGTGGATCACCATGGAAAAGTGAAGGTAGCTGCCAAGTGTCTGATGTATCTCTAACCGAGGTGTTGTTCCTATCTAAGGAACTATGCTCCTCATACACAGTAGAAGTGCCAACTACTCCTTGAAGGAATGATGTATCTGATGTAGAAGTGAAGAAAGAATGTGGAGGGTCCTGTAGCTAAGTAGAAGACTACCTGATGTTTGATGATTCTTGGATCAAGATGTCTACTCCCTTAAAAGTCTTAGGTGGATGAAAAGTAGGTGGATCAAGAAATAACTCCTCTAAAAAGGGAAGGTGACAAGGAGATGGTGGTGTAGACACTAAAATTAGGTCACACTCCCCTTCCATACCTCGACCAATAAGTACCCTTCATCACTTTCACCTAGCCATGGCCCCCTTCACCACACTAGTATTAATTTAATTAAATTAATGCTTTACCCTCACTATATTTATTATTTAAATATCTTATTTAAATAATATCTACACATATAGTTCACTTAGACACCTCATCAAGCTAACTCACCTTAAGACCTATTCTTAGCAAGTTACCATAACTAACTAAGACTTACCCAAACCCTAAAAATCAATGCCTACACTCCCTCTAACCACATTCCCGCATGCTCACAGAAGCTCCCAGTCTAATCCATGGGATAACGACATGAGATCCAAGGAAATCAGGAGGATCTCCCCTAAGTTTGGCAAACCTAGAAAATCCCACCTTGACCGACGTCGGTTACCCCTAACCGCCACCGGTTAAGCCGGACCGCCGTCGGTTCCCCCTTTTTAACTCCTAAACTACCTTATTCTCAAGGTTGGAAAACATTGGGAGCAAGAAAGTTGACGAGCAAGAGTGAGATCTCAAAAAGATAGCGCATCTTCAGAGAGCCAATTCCAGCAAGAACTCACATCCAAAGAAGGAGATTGAACATCTTCTCCTGCACAGCCATCCCAGCCACATTCGGATCTACCCAAGAAAAAGAGGAGTGTGCATGCAGCCCATGCAGAAGCTTTTCTCCAGTTGGTGATCACTTGCAGCCTCCAAAACTCATCATCAACACCTCCATCCTTCACACACAGACTTCTAGAAATGACATCCAAGTAAGTATAATATCATACTTCCCTGGTTAATTCATTTCATCATTGTTTTACCACCTATTGTCCATCTTGCTCCTTATTGACCATCTCCAACATGTTGTACCTTCATAGACCCATCAAAACCTCGTAAAAACCTACCCTTGTCACCTAATACCTCCTCCCAACCAACTAAATCCTTTGTGCAATCACAAAGGGGACCAAAAACCCCGTTCTGTGACATTCCTAGATCTCACAGTAACCGGCGCCGGTTGTACCTAACTGCGGTCGGTCACCCCTGACTAATGCCGGTCTCTGTGTTTTCCCACACAGCCTTAAGAAGAGACCTATCCACCCCATTTTACCTTACCCTCACTCACCTGTGACCTACCCAACACCTTCATCAGACCTGCAGAACTCAGAACCAACCCTTTGACCTGTGGATTCTATTCTAGCCTAGCCTGTTAGATTAGATCTGTTTCTTATTGTGTTTTAAGTGAGATACCTAAATCATTTTAAAATAACAATAGGATTTACTTTTTTTTCAGCATTAATTTGTTTAAAACAGTGGACTGACAGCCATCTAGGAAGTACCATACTTCCTGAATCTAGCTCATGCTAGGCAGTTCATTGCCCATATTGTTTAATGCTTTCTGGTGGTCTTGTTTTCATTACAGGTAGTTCCTCCTAGCCAAAAGGAAGCTCTCACAGTCAGCTGTGGATTCATAAGTCATACACATGCAAACAACCCATCAACCAACATTTGAACAGGTATTCCTCCTATGCCCGTTACCCTATCTGTTTCATCAACCATTCAAAGGAACAATCTAAGAAAAAGGTGAAACATTTTGGCACGCCCGGTGGGACCCATCCGGGGTTCCTTGCATTTCATTCATTCCTAGGAAAAAATTGTGTGTTTGTTTCCCTTCTAAAAGCATACACACTAATTTTCTTCCCTGGTAATCCACTCCTTCTTTTTAGTTGCTCTAAAGGAAACTTTTCTTTTGGTGTATTTAAAAGGAATCATCTCTTCATGTTTTCTGCATTTTAGTGAAAGAGCATCCCTCTTCCTTTTCATCTATTTTTTGTCATCGAATATCATACTTTCGATTTGGGTTTAAAATAAGTGCATTTCATTCTGATTTTCTACATTAGCTCACATTAATTGAGGGCAACCTATACGCTGGATGTCATTACCAGCTGATGGTTGACAAACGAATCGTAGAAAAGCACTTCTATCCTTTTCTCTTTCTCTGAGTCTTACCAAACCACACAAAAATTCAAATACATACATTCTTAAACAACATCTTACCTGGAAGAAGTTGCAGGTGATCACACGATCACGAAACAGTGGGCACCCAGCTCGCTGCTCTGTTGA
Organism: Taxus chinensis; assembly: GCA_019776745.2. Taxonomy (NCBI): domain Eukaryota; kingdom Viridiplantae; phylum Streptophyta; class Pinopsida; order Cupressales; family Taxaceae; genus Taxus; species Taxus chinensis. The sequence goes on along the minus strand of CM034154.1, from coordinate 350,868,472 downwards.
GTCATACTTCAGAGCGTAGCCCGCCCCCACCATAACAAACCTGAAACCTCACCCTTTAGATCTCCTTCTTTGTAGGAAGCCATCCTCACCAAAAACTCTACTTCACAATTCATGTGTCAGTCCCTAAATAGCATAAGCTGAACAAACGTAATAGAATAGGCACTCTAGGAACGTTCTTTCTTAGTGTTCTGTCTGATTTGCATTTTGAGGTGAGAGCTTTTGATCATTATTTTTGTATTTCCTTGCACACTCCCCATCATAGCTGGTGTATTCCAGCTCCACCTGAGTGTGCCTGGGCCATATCACCATCATTCCCAGAATTCTGGGTCTGATTCCACTTCAAATTCTAATTCACAACCACTTTTTCTTATCACTGTTTTAGTTTCACAGTGACCGTCATCGGTTACCTCTGACTGCCATCAGTTACGCTCAATCGACATCCATTCCAGGTCCTTTTGCTAACCTATTCAAAAGGACAGTTCTCACTTCACTTTTCTCCATTTCCCATAGTCTCTGTTACTGTCACCTTTTCCATTGACGTTTTACACATCCCCAGATTTGACATACTTGTCATATTTTGCCTTCTGCCTCACTGATTACTCACTGCCTATTTCCCACAGTAACCGGCAGCGGTTACCCCTGACCGACGTCAATTTTCCCTAACCGGCATCGGTTACCCTATTTCACATTCCACTCACCATTTGTTACTTCATCCATTTTTTATCACCAGATTTACCTGTTCCTGCTATTTTCTGTATTATTTACAGAGAAGCAACCCCACCTGATCAGTACCGGTTCACATGGTACTGACCCGAAGACAAGTGAATGCCCTCATGTTCCATGCCAGTCACTATCCACTCCCACCTATTCCTTCACGACCCTCTATTCTATCACAAACCATGGACCCCATCCAGCCTACCAATTTCGCTACCGGAGATGAGGAGTTTGCACGACTCCTTGACCAAAACCTTGTTGCCTTGCAGTTTTACCTCTCCCATTCATCCACTCAAGATTCCTCGGGTCAGTTGATATACGGCATGCCCATATCTATCCCCCTGACACTCGCACCCACTTCTGCCTCAGCCCCATCTGGCTCCGTGCTACCCGCTTCCACTTTACCCCCAGTCGTTTCACAGTTAGGTCCTATACCCGCTATGACTGCCACATCTGTTACCCCTGTAGCATCCATTACATCTACCATACCCTCAGCGACTACCCCAAATACAACTTCATCTACCCCTCATGTCTCATACATACCCATAACTACGTTCCCACCTCCAGTGTCGGTGACCCCTACCCCATTTCAGAACGTAGTTCTTTCCATTCCACAATCACTAGCCCCTATTGCCACTAGGGTTACCACAACCCTTCCTCCCCCATATACATACTACCAACAACCACCTGTTTCATCTATTGTTCATTCCGGTACGTACCCCCTATTTCATTGCCTTCTTCTTCACCACCTTACATGGCAGCCCCACATACTGGAATGTCACACCCACTATACACCCAAAATCAACCTCCTCACACTATAGGAGGCATCCAATCATCACAACCCACCAATGACTTAATTAGATTGATGATGGATAAGATGCAAACACTGGAGGCATTGGTTTCCAGCTCCCGTAACACTCTCACTTACGATGAGATTTGCAACGAGCCTATTCACCCATCCATTCCCATCCGTTCATACCCTGTGCATTGGGAAATGCCTAAATTCAACTGCTTCAATAGTAAGGAAGACCCACAACAACATTTGTGCTCATTTAAACACGGATGTTATTTGATTGCTCATGATGATGCCTTACTTTTGAGAACTTTTCCCATGTCCCTCACTGGACCAGCATTAGATTGGTATAGTGGGTTACCTAAACACTCCATATTTTAATTCAATCAAGTAGCCCAAGCTTTCTTGGATCATTTTTCTATCAACATCGCCAAGAAAGTTACCATGACCGATCTATATTCCACACGTCAGTACGAGGATGAATCTATCACAGATTTTGTCACTCGCTGGCGCAGCCTGATCAATCAACTTACCTTTCAACTACCACAAACTAAACTCATCGAGCTCTTCACTCGAGCTTGCACCAGACATATCTCCCCAACCTTGTAGGTCCAAACTTTCAGAACATTCGATGAGGCATTTACTATGGCACGAAAGTTAGAAATTCAGGCTATTGAAGAGAAGAAAATCCAATTACGAAATAAGAATTCAACATTCAAGTCGACCGAAACCTCTTCTTCTTCTAAACCACCAACCAATTATTCAAAGGCTAAAGGTACCGCTAACGCAGTGGTACTCAAGGCCAGCCCAGCTCATCCATCCAATCAAGCCACACCCTCATCTAATCTATCACCTGTACAGGCTTTTCGATTCAGACAAGAGCAGCGAAAATATACCCCAATTGGGGAACCTTACTCTTCTGTTTTAGAAAAGTTGATCAAAGCTGGTGCCATCACCCTTCCACCCATAAAACCACACACTGGTTTTGACCCTACTCGCCCCATGCCCGCGTGGTATAAGGAACAAGATTTCTGTAACTATCACCATGTAAAGGGTCATAGTGACGAAACTGCATCACTTTTAAGAATATTGTCCAAGAAATGCTCGAGAAAGGTGAGTTGACTGTGGATAATCCCAACGCCACCCCTAATCAAAATCTACAAATCTTTAAAAAACCATTTCCCAATCATGCCCCTTCATCCAATCAAATAGGTGAGACATCCACTCACGATACCCATACTCGTGAGGTTCATGCGATCTTTAACGAGGTACCTGTCGCATCTCAATTACCTCACATCCCTTCCATAGAGGAAATCCTAGCCCAAAACCCTCCTTCCATGTCTGACCTAACCATCACTGTTCCTTCACCAATAGAGGAACACCCTTCATCTCCTACAGAGGAGTCTTCTACTGACATTGAGACCATCTCTCCCCTAGCTTCTCCACTCAGTGAACCTTTACCTACCGTAATTCCTCCACCCATAGAGGAGCACCCATTACCTCCTCCACCCACAGAGGAGCACCTATCAGTTCCTCCACCCACAGAGGAGCTCCCATCATCTCCTCCACCCATCATAGACCCAGTAGAGATACCTTTACCTCATGGTGAACATTCTCCATCCGCTACCTGACATCCAACAGACCTACTTTCAGCTCTCTTACCCACGGAAGCTGAAGCCGGCCGATTCCCATCTCCAAGATTCATTTTACAGGAATTCCCATGAGGTCCTCACCAACTCCACCCACAAATGTGCCATTCTCATGTTTGGCTGATCACTTAGAGTATGTGGATAGAGCCTTGTTATGGGGGCACCTCTTACTCCCTGTCTCAACACAAATGCAGAAATCCCTTGATGACACCTCCACCATCTACCCAAGCACACTTCCACCCATCAAACCACATACAACCACTACTGTTGCAACCCCTTCCACGATATCTGTTAGCACTCACACCACATCCTTACCCATAACCTGACCTATGCCTAAACCTAAACCCATACCTACAACATTTACCTCCACTAAACCTATTACCACTTTAGGGGTCACCCCAACCACTAGCCTTACCCATCCACCTATTAAACTGGATTTAGCTACATCCTCCAACATTAAAACCACACCTACTCTGACACCCAAACTAAAGAAACAAACTCATCAACCTCATACCCCTACCACATCAATCACACCCACACATGTCCCATCTACCTTCAGACCTCAGCTGCCCAACAGGGTTAAGCACCCCTCACCCAGTCATAACCCAATAACCCAACCACCCATTCCGGCCTCACAAATTTCTAACCTACCCAGGCACACAACACGACTCATACCCACACCTGTAGTCTCTTTACCACCAATACCTCCAATACCTTCAGCCATTGCTTCACTACCTACTACACTTCAGTCATTGTCCCTCACACCCCAAGCACGACCCACGTCATCTACCTTCATAGCACCCCCATTATCCCCATGGGTAACTCACCCTCTTCCTCCATCTACTTTCCCTCATAGACCTCATACACCCACATCACCTTTACCCAAGAAGGTGCACCCCAAAAACAAAACCCCATTGCCACACAACAAGGTAATCAAAACAAAACCACACCCTCCTACCCATCCATCTACTATACCCCTACCCAAACGAACCCAACAGATACCTCAAACCACACCGGCACCTAAATCCATAGCTCGACCCCTTCCTACAAATCCACAAACAATTCCCTGACAACCAACCACACCTACACCCAAGCCCACATTCACTTCCCATTGTGATCCACTAGCAGGGTCTTATGCCAAAATTTTAAACAACCTCCTCGAGACTTCTGTTATCACATTACCACCACTCCGACCTTACAACCCCCTCAAACCCAAGCCAAAAGGGTTTGATGATACCAAAATTTACACATACCATCGTGTCCCAGGGCACGATGTGGAGAACTGTAAGGCCTTGAAAACCATCCTTATCCAATTGTGTCCACCTGAAACCAACTTTGATGACAATGACCTTCTTGACGAGGACCCTACTCCACCTACACCCCCTCTCACATTATCCACTCAACAACCACAACCTCCACCCTCACAGCTCCCAGAACCACACACAAAATTTGAAATTAACATGGTTCACATCAGAGAGCTTGCCACACCACCACCCAAATGTCGCTGCGCCCAACTGACCTCACAGGGATTTTCTCCTCCCGTAGGTTTTTTCCCTTCATGTCATTATACCACTTACCCTACACCCTCTCCATTTGACAAATTCCCTCAAATCAACATGGTACATGTCACTACACATGCGCAGAAGGGTAAAGAAAAAGTAGCTGACCCACCATCCAATCCTATACCCAACATACCATCTGCACCCATACCTAAGATAACTATCCGCGGCCCCACATACCCCATTTCTAATGGTGTCACACATCACACCATGCTCAAACAATTACACCAATCTCCACTCAAAATGTCCCTATATGACCTCATCCAAACCTCAGAATCCCATCGGCAAGCCCTCATGGAGATTCTTCAATCTATCGAGGTTTTACCCAATGACCCTACACCCGTAGCCTCCATTATCACACCCCATCATGTAGCATCCCTCACCAAATTACCACCTTCATCTTCACCTCACCTTGTTAACCAAGTGGCCTCCCTTAGCTTCTCAGAGGAGGAGATTGTGCCATACCAAAATGAGGACCCAGACCCAGCCCTCTTCATCTCTGTTCACATTGATGACATACGGGTACGTCGTGTGATGATTGATGGTGGCGCTAGCATTAACATCATTTCATCCCATGCATTTTCTCAAATGCGCATACCTGACAATTACATGCACAAACATCTGGTCATGTTGCGTTCATTCAACGACACTATCACCTCCACACTAGGCACTGTCATCCTTCACGTTCGTGTGGGCCCTCACACTATTCCAGAATTGTTTTATGTTTTGGAGGGGGAATTCCAATATAACTTGTTGCTTGGTAGACCCTGGATCCATGTCATGGGTTACGTTCCTTCCACTTTGCATCGTTGTGTAAAGTTTGAACATGAAGGACACACTTATACCATTCCAGCTGACCCATCACCTTTTAAAACATGCAACATGCTTTACCAACCCAATGATGTACTCATACCTGTCACGCCATCTACCTCTGCACCTACTACCACTTCACCTACACCTCCACCTACCAGTACAGTCACTACCTCAACCACACATACCTCCTCTATTCCTACAGCCCCATTAGCTCCCCAATCCATTAACACCACCTCCGCATCGACCTCTGACACATCATCCATACCAGCTACCCACATACCAACCACTGATCCCTTGGAAGGTGTTTTTCAATGCCTCACTCTGGGGGAGTACCGCCTATATAGTGTCAACACATTCCTTACTCCACATGAGTATGGAAGCCTTCACCAACACCCTCGTTATGATCACCATATCAGAGAAAGCCTCCTTTATGGTCCTCCTCATCTTCATACTAGTCTCACCTATGGGGGACTTGATACTACTACCTACACACCTGAACCACCATCACAACCCCACCCATTTTCTACTAACTTCCAATCACTTACCAATCACCATTTCACCCACACCTTCCTACACCACTGTGCATGGAAGGGTTTTGGTTTTGGCTTCTATGAGCAAGGCTGCCATACCATTATTCCATGTACCACCCGTAAACACAATGACCGTAGTGGTATCGGCTTCCCTGAACCTCCTACCAAACAAGCCCGCATCGAACTCATTGCAGACCCTAGCCCTTCTCCACCTTCATCACCACTCTCACCAATGGAGTCGATAGATCCTGAATCTATCCCTCCTAACTTTTTTTTTTCATAAACACCATTTCCTTGGGGCCTCTAACTTATCAACGCGAAGGCGAGGCCCCTTCCACTCTCCCATTCCTGTATCCTGAGATGATCGACGATGACACACCAACCATTAACGTCATTCAATGTCAGGATGATGAATCCATACTCACCTACCTTGGTGTAGAAGACTCATATATTCATCGGTCGTTACCATCTGAGACGCAAACCATGTTGAATGAATCGACTATTGAAATCAACATTCATACTCAGGACGACCCGCACATCCTAAAGATCAGACAATCTTTAGATGCTGCTGAAACAGGAAGCCATCACTTCTTTTCTCTGAGAGCATAAACATGCTTTCACTTGGTCTTACACAGACATGCCCGGTATTGACCCCACCATAGTGGTCCACAATATCATAACCATTCCCGATGCCAAACCTATCAAACAAAAGCTAAGGAAGATGCACTCTCGCATTGCCATTCTCATCAAAGAAGAACTTCAACGTCTTCTTTCCATTTCTTTCATCTTACCCATTGATTATCCCTAATGGATTTCTAACATTGTCCCTGTCACTAAGGTGATAGGGGGACTTTGTATTTGCATGGACTTCCGTGACCTCAACCTCACCTACCCGAAAGATGACTTTCCCTTGCCCAGTATTGATCAACTGGTAGACCTTACCGTGGGTCATGAAATGCTCTCGCTCATGGATGGTTTTTCAGGTTATAACCAAATTTTGCTTGCCCCAGAAGATCAGCACAAGACCACATTCATTACCCCTTGGGGGACCTTCTGCTATAGAGTCATGCCTTTTGGCCTTAAAAATGCTGGTGCTACATATCAGCGTGCTATGACTTACATCTTCCATGATATCATGCATCACATATTGGAAGATTACATGGATGATCTCTTGGCTAAATCTAAATGTCGCGCCGAGCACCTCACTATCCTCAAAACCATCTTTGATCACCTTATTAAATATTACATCTGCCTACAGCCTAAAAAGTGTGTCTTCGCGGTTCTCTCAGGAAAGCTCTTGGGATTTATCATTTCCTTACATGGTATAGAAGTTGACCCAGCTAAAGTCAAGGCCATTCTAGAAATGCCTCCACCCACTAACCTTAAACAACTTTGTAGCCTGCAAGGTAAATTGTAGTCCATTCACTGATTTATTTCACAATTATCAGATCGGTGTCAACCATTTCATCATCTTCTTAGGAAGGATGTCTCCTTTAAATGGGATGATGACTGTCACAAAGCTTTTGAGGCCTTAAAACAATACCTTCTCCAACCACCCATCCTTATCCCACCTAAAGATGACCAACCTTTTTACCTATACATATCAGCTACCAATCATTCCCTGGGAGCCATGCTCACTCATCGTGATGAACAACATAGGGAGTAGGTGGTTTATTATATAATTCATACCCTTCTGGACTATGAAACCCGATACACTCACCCTGAAAAACTTTGCTTAGCCTTAGTTTTCATTGCCACCAAACTCCGCCATTACCTACTCAACCACAAAACCTATGTCGTAACCAACACTGACCCTTTACACATCATGTACGCTAAACCTTATCAAAATCAGCGTACCGCATGATGGCTTATGCTTTTAACTGATCTTGACCTCAAATTCATCCACCAAAAGTCCATTAAAGGCTAGGCTATCACTGACCAACTAGCTGACACACCTATTGTTCGGGACCAACCCTCTAATTTTGACTTCCCTGACGAATCCATTGCTAACCTCTCTTTGGATGACAACCCTTACCAAATGACCTTATTCTTCGATGGTTCCAAATGTCAGCATGGGGGTGGTGCAGGCATTATCCTCATTCCTCTTGATGGTGAACCCATGCCCTTATCATTTAAACTCAACTTCGAATGCACCAACAATGTCACCGAATACGAAGCACTCGTATTGGGTCTCATGACTGCCTATGCCTTAGATGTTAAGTCCATTAATATCTTCGGTGATTCTCAACTGGTAGTAAACCAAGTCAATGGTGTTTATCAGTGTCATAATGAAATACTTCAAGAATACAAGTGTTACGTCGGCATCATGTTGACTACCTTTGACCGCTATAAAATTCAAACCATTCCGCGATCCACCAATAAATTCACAGATACCATGGCCTACCTCACTTCTCAAATACCCGCTTCACCTGACGATTCAGACATCTTTGTTACCATAAAACACATACCAAGACCTTCTTATAAATCTTGTTGTATTAACCTCGTCCACACAACCTCACTGAACACACCAAATCTTTGGTATATGTAGCTTGTGGACTACCTTTCCCTTTCTATTTTACCTCCTGATCTCACACGTAATGGACAACGTGCCTTTCTCAAACAGGCCTCTCGTTATGTTGTCATAGGTGGCCTTATCTATAAATACGGCTTTGACGGTATTCTCTTGCGATGCCTCACTAGCTTTGAAATCCCCTACACCATTAAATAAGTTCATGATGGCATATGTGGAGGCCACTTTAGTGGTCTTGCTATTGCTAAGCATATTCTTCACCTCGGCTATTACTGGCCGACCCTTAACCATGATTGTTGCGACTATGTCAAACACTGTGTGAAATGTCAACAACATTCCAACCTTCATCATACACCCAGTCACACCTTACAGGTCACTTGTGACCTTTGGCCCTTCTCTCAATGGGGTTTGGATCTTTTTGGAGAAATCAATCCTCATTCTTCCCAATGCCATTAATGGATTATAACTGCTACCGAATACTACACCAAATGGGTAGAAGCCATACCACTTATCTCCACGAAAGCTGAGAAAATATGTGAGTTCATTAACCATCACATCATTTGTCGCTTTGGTGTCCCTCATCACCTCATCACTAACAATGGAAAACAATTCAAAAACAAAACACTGCAAAAACTTTGCAATGCCTTCGGCATTCAGCTTAGTTTCTCCTCACCTTATTACCCATAAACCAATGGACAAGCCAAATCCACTAACAAAACCCTCAATAAAATTCTCATGAAAGTGGTTGACGATACTAGGAAGGATTGGCATACGCACATTCCTTTTCCTCTATGGGCATACCGTACTAGTATTTGCACTGCCACTGTGGCTACACCATTTTCACTGGTCTACGGTACAAAGGTTGTTTTTCCTCTCGAAGTCTAGATCCCCTCACTCTGTATTTCTCTCCATGACATGCTTACTAATGATGAATTTCCTCAGGACCACTTGGCACAACTAGAGTTATTAGATGAACATCATCTTAATGCTCTATATCACCTCCAAGTCTATCAAAAACGCATCAAGTGTGCCTATGAAAAATGTGTTCATGCATGAACCTGTCAAGTGGGTGACCTTGTTTTGAAAGAAAATCAACATGTAACAAAAGAAGAGAAAAGAAAACGGGGAAAATTGGCTCCTATTTGTCTTGGACCCTATATCGTAACTCATACCTATGGATCAGGTTCCTATCGTTTATCCTCACTTGAGGGTAAACTTGAACCTGAGCCCCTCAATGTATTACATCTTCGACCATTCTATTGTTGACTCATTATCCTACCTCACCCTATGTCTCTTTACAGGCTCACCCCTTGAGTGCTATCCACTTCATACACCTCCCTAAAGATTAAACAAGAATCATGTGAGTACCTGTCACTTGTTATCTACTCTTGAATACATGCACCACGGCACTGCACATAGCATGATTCTCATGGATACTTTTCATCTATCTTTAGATGAGATCCCATGGTCGTTACACCTTGTCTTTTGAACAAGAGTCCTATCCTTTACCTTGGCCTTGTCCATGATTTCAAAGACCTCTAATGGGACAAAACTCCCTGAGTTAAACTTCTAATAAAAGATGACTCCCTCAAAAGGAAATCTTCCTCTTGACCAAATTGCTACTCTAAATAGACTACTCCCTCGAAGGACAGCTATGCATAGCTTTGAAAAATTAAAAAAAAATAGAGAACGAGAGAAAATGAAGCTTCCCGCATTGATCATCTTCACGAAGACCTCAAGAAGTACCATATTATTTATCCCATATAGAATTCTCGCATCGATCAGTCTATCACAAGAAACATAAAATTTTAGTCATGGACTTTCCCATTGTGCCCTAGGACCTCTTGCCCAAAAGCCCTCTCACTCAAACATACCAAATTAACTACCTTTTCCCACTTACCATTTCTACCCTCATTTCCTCAGTTGCCTCAAGGGACATAATGGAATTTAGACATTTGGTGATCCTGTGACTACCTTCATCATAGAACCGTTAATCATGTGGTGTCTTTTGGGTCTTGTGATTATCACCTCCTCCAAGGTATGATCTACTCGGTAGGTTCCTACCCAATCAGGTGGATCTATGACCCCCTCTTACCTTTTAAACTGTATTTTTTAATGTTCTGATTACCTTATACAGGACTTGGTCCTCGTCGCTCACCTTTGGGGGTAGCATTCCCCTTTTGCCATTATCACCTTCACCTATATCATTTTACCTATAATCTACCCACACTCATTAAACCTAAAACCCACTACATTTCTATAAACCTACTAACTCATTTCTTCCCTAGCTTATGGGAGAACTACATCGGTTTGAGGTCCCTTTTCACTGGGACTATGTAGGTAGCACTTTTAGGGCATGGGTCCCTAGAAGGTTAGCTTGACCTCTCTTTACCCTATCTATTTTCCCCGCCTTTACCTGATTTCCTATTCCTATCAAAAACCTCAACATTTGAACCATATCCCACATACCCTTTACCACTTATCTTATTTCACATTTTCATACATTACTAGCATTTTTTACATTTTTACACTATCTCATGCATTTACATTTCCATTTGATACCAAAATACTGAAATAAACATCCATGCCTATCACCTAACTCAATCCATGCTTAAACCGACCTTAACTCAATCCATGCCTAAATTGATCTGACTTGATCCATGCCTAAACGGACCTGACTCGATCCATGCCTAAACCGACCTAACTCGATCCATTTCTAAACCGACCTGACTTGATCCATGCCTAAAATGACCTAACTCGATCAATGCCTAGCTCATCTATTTTCCATCCATATCACAAGTAAAGTAAAACTCATACACATCATAACAACATCACCTGAATATCATCTATCTCCTCATATATACATGTGTGTATCAATACAATGTACACCCGTATCACATAAATGTGTATCTCAATAAACATGCCTGTCTCCTCATGGCTATCATCTCAAAAATGTCGACACGTAGGCTGATATACTACAAAAAATCATCATCGGCTCGCAGGCCGGTATCCAATACACAAATGTCTTCGGCTCGCAGGCCGGTATCATGTACAACAAATAAATCAATACAATATCTCTTCGGCACGCAGGCCAGTCCACAATAGGTCAATCATCTCCCCATCTGATGTCAGGTAATGCTCCTGTGCCTGTGTCTCTGCCGACCCCTCTACCACACTTGTCAGGGGCCTCGCACCTACCTCACCTCCTGCTGATGGCCCCTCACCTGGGGCTGGCCTCTATACACTAGTGACCTCACCATGACCTTGTCCGTGGGTTCATCGTCCCCTGTACTCTCTACACTGCGAGTGTGGAATCTAGTCCTCTCACTGAAGGCCTGTTGTGCTCTGTACTCGGCATAGGAGGGCACATCTAGCCCAGTAGCTAACAAATGATCATGGTAATACCATGCCTCTCCTAGGGCATCCCTGAACCTTGCCATGGGCACTATCTGTGGAGGTGCCATGGGTCCCACTACCTATGTAGGTACCTGTATAATAGGACCCTATCCCTGAACCTGCACTGAGCCCTGTACTGGTGCTAGAGCCTGAGTCGGCCCTGGAATCTGTGCCTGTGCCTATAGCTGGGCATGCAGGGTAGTAATTTGTGCGGTGTGTTACTGTCAGCTAACCCTACAGACCCATAACCTATCCCTGTGTGTGGCCAACTAGCCTGTAGAGCCTGAACCTGCACATGTAGGGTGGCTATCTGGACTCCATCTCCACCTACCTCCTCTCCATCTCCCCCTTCCTTCACCTGTGTAGGTACCTGTCCCTACCTGACCTGAACCTGTAGCGTCACTATCTAGGCTTGTAATGTGGCAACCTGTGCCTTTGTACCTGGCAGTTGCCCTGCATGATCCTGAGCTGTGTCACCAACGTCGCCACCTACCCCTGTAGAGCATCTCTCTGAACTATGATGGTGGCTAAGTCTGGCTGCCCTGGCCTCGGTGGTATGGCTCTCAGCTGTGCCGCCCACCACTGCCTATACCCATCTGTAACCCCAACATCATCAATCTGCGTATCTACAGGCTGCTCCTCCTGTCCAGTTGGCACTATGGGTCATGGTGGAGACATAGGTCTCTCCACATCGTCTCTCTGGCACTGAGGGAATGGCAGTGGTACACCCTGGACCAATCCAAACTGAATGTCTAACCCACTCTATGGGTATCTTCTCATGCTCTCCTGCTCTCCTCCCCTCTATCCACAGATGTATCTGTAGCCCAGCTAGCTCCATGGCCATATGTCAGTATGAAGGGAAGCCCACATATGACCTCCAAATGACGTCCACCCCGGACAACCCCTCCAATAACATCTTGTAATGAGCTACATCATGCGTAGCTTTGGCACCTCGGGCCTCCCCCATGGCTGGTACCCATCGCCTGTACCCCACTCTCAGAACCCTCCGTGGGAATGCATCTGCTCGGGGCATCCCTATCGGTCGAACACAAACAATGTGCTCGTATGCCCAGCAATGTAATAGTACAATGTAGCAGATGTTGAACCTCCGTAGTCTCCCGTAGGCCCATATCTCTCTACACCTGTGTCAGGTGCAGGTGCCCATGCGAATCATGTCTATGTACCATCATATCATGGAGGACCCCCATCAGTGACCTCGGGAATCTCCCCCCTCTACATCTGGTAGTGTGAAGCAACACACTTACCTCCATCACAAGTACCACTAACCTCATCTCCTCTCGATGAGCTCTATACATCGCTCCATAGCTCATGCTAGCACTATGGAACGTCAGGTCTGCTACACCCTCACCAAAAATGGGTGCCAGTAACTCCTCAGACATCTGATGAGATAGAATAAACTAATATGGGCAACCGCAGGATCCTATATACGTCCTCCAGGGTGATCGTCATCTCACCCATCGGCAAATGGAAGGTATTGGTCACCGAGTCCCATCTATGGAGGGCAACCATAAGACTCACCTCCTAGACTACATGCCGGTAGCGTCTCACCCCTATCAATCCCACCTCTGTGACATACTACCACTCCATCGGCGTCACACTCGCTCATACTCTCAATAAAAAGGGTGGCACCTGGTCTCTCATCACTCGTCTCTCGCTTACATCCCTCATCCAATACTACTAATTAGTCTAACCTACCCGAATCTCTACGGGTATACCCAAGCCACATTCACCTGACACTGATCTACCTAAGCACATCCACTCAACACTACCCCCCCCTCAAAAACCCTCTACCCATTATTTTCTTATATATTTTTCCCTTCATCTTACATGAAAACTGATTCCCCTGACCGACCCATGGTCTCCTTTTAACATCAATCACTGTTCTTGTGACCGGCACCAATCCTACCCATTGATCTCGTTCGGTCACTGTCGTCGTGGCCCTGACTTTCCAATCCTACTTTTTCCCTTCCTTGACATTCTACCCATGGCCCTCTGTACACCCTTCATTGTTCCTATATTACCCTATTTCCTCTACCCCTTACCATCCACTATTACCTTTTCTCCTCTGAAATTCTTTCCCCCCACAAACCCCCATTATTTTCATCTACATCTTACAAAATTTACTCACACAATCAAGAAACAGGTTCTCCTACCTAAGCTATCACCATCGTGGTGGAACCTCGGTCTGCTCCTCTCAAGCCTCTATCATCCTCCATGGCCAATCCAGCCACAAATTATGCCACCTGATCTCGTGGCCCCACCTCTCACTCAACCACTCTCGCCTATGTGTCTTGCAAACCAAGCTCCTCTGATGCACTCTCTTTTCCTTTTCCCCTTTCTCTCTACTTGTCCTTTTCTACTTTTCAACATGCCCAAATGAATTTTTAAATGCGGGTTATCCAATTTTTATACCCTACCTGACCAGACTGACCTCGGTTAGCCATTGACCACTACCAATCTATTTCCCTAGACTACCTCTATCGGTTACCTTACATCGTCATCAGTTCATTTTTTCCACTGTCAGTTACCCTACATACTCTTTACCCCCATTTGCCTCATTAATCCTTACCTCCCTTCTCTTTTTCCCCCATACACCTACCTAGACCACTTTACCTTAACCTCTAGCCCTCCACCCTCTTCAACATCCTCATGTCCGTTGTTGACGCCTTATTATTTTACCCCTACCTCAGCCTTCCCATGTCGTAATCTCGATATTTGGACCTAGACCATCGCTAGTGACCTTTGACCTCATGTGTTCGCTATACCTTGTGGCACTATTACCTGTGTTGTTGACCTAATGACCTTACCTAGCCTATTGTCGTGACCGTTTATCTTGACCCTACCTTTGGTGTACCGAAACATACCTAAATGTTCCTACACCTAACCTACGTTGTGTTTCCTGACCTTATCCTATACCTTGGATACCAGATTCACTTCACCCTTGTTTGGATAAACCTATCGACCTTAGACGATGTAGAGTTTTCCTGCTCTTCAGCCTAGTAGCGTGCTGCAGTTTATACGTGTACATGCATTTGACTACTACTACCTTTGACCCTGACCCATTACCTAGATTGCCCGAGTATACCTTTCACCCTCTTCCCCTACACCCGTTTACCTTTTCTTCACATTTACCTTTTATCAAACCACTCACCACTTCAGCCGACTACTTCGTCAGTTCCTGGTTTGAGGGGGATCACCTTCACCCACACATGGGGTAACCACATCTTATTTTTGTTAGCATCACTTACCAATACAAGCTACACAACAAAAAGGGGCAAAATGTAGACACTAAAATTAGGTCACACTCCCCTTTCGTACCTTGACCAATAAGTACCCTTCATCACTTTCACCTAGCCATGGCCCCCTTCACCACACTAGTATTAATTAAATTAAATTAATGCTTTACCCTCACTATATTTATTATAAAAAATATCTTATTTAAATAATATCTACACATATAGTTCACTTAGACACCTCATCAATCTAACTCACATTAAGACCTATTCTTAGCAAGTTACCATAACTAACTAAGACTTACCCAAACCCTAAAAATCAATGCCTACACTCCCTCTAACCACATTCCCGCATGCTCACAGAAGCTCCCAGTCTAATCTATGGGATAACGACACAAGATCCAAGGAAATCAGGAGGATCTCCCCTAAGTTTGGTAAACCTAGAAAATCCCACCTTGATCGACGTCAGTTACCCCTAACCGCCACCGGTTACGCCGGACTGCCATTGATTCCCCCTTTTTAATTCATAAACTACCTTATTCTCAAGGTTGGTAAACATTGGGAGAAAGAAATTTGATGAGCAAGAGTGAGATCTCAAAAAGATAGCACATCTTCAGAGAGCCAATTCCAGCAAGAACTCACGATCCAAAGAAGGATATTGAACATCTTCTCCTGCACAGCCATCCCAACCACATTCGGATCTACCCAAGAAAAAGAGGAGTGTGCATGCAGCCCATGCAGAAGCTTTTCTCCAGTTAGTGATCACTTGTAGCCTCCAAAACTCATCATCAACACCTCCATCCTTCACACACAGACTTCCAGAAATGACATCCAAGTAAGTATAATATCATACTTCCCTGGTTAATTCATTTCATCATTGTTTTACCACCTATTGTCCATCTTGCTCCTTATTGACCATCTCCAACGTGTTGTACCTTCATAGACCCATCAAAACCTCATAAAAACCTACCTTAGTCACCTAATACCTCCTCCCAACCAACTAAATCCTTTGTGTAATCACAAAGGGGACCAAAAACCCCGTTCTGTGACATTCCCAGATCTCACAGTAACTGGCGCCGGTTATACCTAACCGTGGTCTGTCACCCCTGACCGATGCCGGTCTCTGTGTTTGCCCACACAACCTTAAGCAGAGACCTATCCACCCCATTTTACCTTACCCTCACTCACCTGGGACCTACCCAACACCTTCATCAGACCTGCAGAACTCATAACCAACCCTTTGACCTGTGGATTCTATTCTAGCCTAGCCTGTTAGATTAGATCTGTTTCTTATTGTGTTTTAAGTGAGATACCTAAATCATTTTAAAATAACAATAGGATTTACTTTGTTTTCAGCATTAATTTATTTTTAAAAGTGGACTGACAGCCATCTAGGAAGTGCCATACTTCCTGGATCTAGCTCATGCTAGGCAGTTCACTGCCCATATTGTTTAATGCTTTCTAGTGGTCTTGCTTTCATTACAGGTAGTTCCTCCTAGCCAAAAGGAATCTCTCACAATCAGTTGTGGATTTAGAAGTCATGCGTGTGTAACAACCCATCAACCAACATTTGAACAGGTATTCCTCCTACGCCCGTTACCCTATTTGTTTCGTCAACCATTCAAATGAACAATCTAAGAAAAAGGTGAAACAGGTGGAGGTGGGTCCCCATCACTAATGTAGTCATTTGTGATAGAAGAGAAGTTCTCATTAGAAATATGCTCAAGCTCAAAAGTGTCATCAAGTACAAGTGGACTTGGTGAAGAATTTGAAGGAGGAACAAAGTGAGAGAAGTAATATAGTCGATTTTGATGATTGACTACACCCACTACAATGATAGTGTCATTGTGTAGCTCTCTAACATAAATTGAATTTAGAGTGAACTCAGCCCACATGCCCCGAATAAGGCGAGAAATGTGGTAGACTGATAAGATATTAGTTGATAGTGAAGGAATATCAAGAACATTATTGAATGTTCCACCATCCACTTCAACATACCCTCTCCCAAAAACCTGTGAAGAACTGTTGTCACCCAATCGAATAGTAGACATGTCACATGGCTCTAATGAAGTGAACTCCACATGTGAAGAAGCCATATGATGTGAAGCACCAGAATCAATAACCCATGTAAGAGGTGGTGGTATACCTGCAACTAGGGATCTCCCTTTTTTCTCCTTTCTTGATTCTTTTTCTTTCATTTTTCCATTGAAATTTGCATTGGAGGTTTCATTAGTTGATGAAGATTGTTTGGAAGACACAGGGTTCACCTATTTTTTTCTTCTCAAGAAGACTTGTGAGGTGGTCAATTTGTCATCTTCAAAAAATTTCTTTCATCGTGTATGCCTTTGCAATACCTACATTTGATCCTTTATTTCTTAGACTTAACACCAGAAGAGGAAGTTTCAGAGTTTGATGTAGAGGTGGAAGATTTTTTATCTGTTCTTTCTTTCTTGATCCCTGTTACTCTGTCTGTACTCTTTGTCTAATGAGGCTTTCTATTTTCCATTCTTGGCAATGAGAGCTTGAGGTTTGGATGACTTGAAGGTACCCATTTGAATTAAATTGTTTTTCTCCTTAGTCAAATCAACAATGAAGTCATCTAAGGATGACATAGACCATGTGGCTCCAAGAGCTCTCTTGGTAGCATAAAATGTATAAAAAAAGATAGAGTAGTCAAGACTTAGTTTGGCAAGCATGAAAAGAACAAGTTGTTCATCCTTCTTTTCTATTCCACATTCTTTTAACTACAATTGTAAGGACTTGATCTTGGTAAAGAAATCTTCCAAGGTGTCAAAGTTGCTAGGACTTAAGCTGATAAGTTCTATTTCTAGCTCATGACCCCTCATAATGTCCATTTTTCCAAATAATGTTTCTAAAGTTTCCTATACCTCATTGGGATATTTTTTTGACTCTATGTGAAAAAGGAGTTTAGGAGACATTGAAAGACACAAAATACCAAATGCTTCATCACACTTATTAAACCACTTAACTTTTTCTGCATCTGCACTAGGCTCAAATTCTAACCCTATTATAATCTAGTACAACCCTTTATTCCTGATTGCAATGATCATTTTTGATTTCCATTCATAGTAGTTAAAAGGTGTAAGAGGGCTAATTGTACTTAGATCCATGACTGTAGAAAGATAAGTTGTAGAAAACAAAGAAATGTGTAGAAAGAATGAAGTTCCAAACAAGAGAGGAAACACACTGTACACCCCCTAGAAACTATATCAAGAATCTCCCCCATAATTTGACACTTTATAACTTAGTGTGTTTGAAAAAATACATAGGTCTAATGCTTTGGGAAATAAAAAATATTTAAATTTTGCAAAAAAAAGGCACTCGATATTGAGCTACTAATAATTTTTTTTTAAAATAACTATTTCTCTTAAATAATCCCTAGTTTGAATGAATTTGCACTAAAATTAAAATGCTCTTTTTTAATAAAATATAGTTTTAGCAAATGGAGGAGGGTTTTGATGAACCCAAGGCTAATCCCTTTGATTCGTATGCGTGGGCACGAACGAAGGCCAAAATACGCTGGGAGTCGCAAGGGGGGTGGTGTTAGCCACCCTACACTGTCGAAGGCTGTTCCGGCGAGACAAAAATTTATTTTTTGATTGTATATAGGCTCCAACCACATTTGATCAAGAATATCTTCATTGCGTTCCTTACATTGCAACAAATCTGAGTGTAGAAAACAACACTGTTGTGAGACTTAAAAAACAATAACCCAAGTTGGATCTTCAATACGTGTATGGGCTGTTGGAACTTTGTTGCAAGTATGAAAATGACTCTTGATCAGGAAAACACCCTTTCCAAGTTTGAAAAAGTATGTAAAGCACTATCATAGATGAAAACTCCCTTCACATGTTTGAAAATGGCTAGATCTAGATAAATCTTTCAGAGATCCTACAACAATGATTTAGGGCCTGCAAATAAGCTATCTCCAGAACTATATATGCACTATGCGGGCTTGTAAACCTCATAAGACTTCAAATAAACTATATACCCACAAACTAGGAAAAATCAACACCAAATAACACCAAAATACTTGCAAATGAAAATAAATTTGTAGAATAATAACCAAACAATCTCAATATAACCTCGCTTTGATACCATATCGAAGAAACGCCAAAAATCTACTAGTTTTAAGAATGCATAGGTGAATGATGTGAGATGTGAATTGTTCCAAGACAAATCAATGTAAGCACACAAGACTACAAATTACAAAAATACAAGAGAGATAATTACAACAACTCAGAAATAAATCCAATTCACCACGATCAAATAGAATAATGCAAGAGATGTACATATATGAGGTGAATGTGTAACCTCCTCCTAGAATCATGATAATATCCACCTAGAATAGTGGTAACCAACAACTAGAATGGTGTAGTCAAGTGGTGACTAACACCTAAAATAGTGTAGTCAAGGGGTAACCAATACCTAGAATAGTGTATTCACGTGTACACCTAAGAAAACATATCCCATAAGTGTATGGAATTCCAAGTGAGGTGGAATATCCCGAGTAGGATAATATAAATAAAGCGAGGAAAATAAATTCTACACTAATACGAATGAGACAAGCTGACAATGGTAGAAGCTCACTTATGTGGAATAGGAGAGAGAGAACACTCGCGAGAGCGAGAGTAGAAAGTAATGACACCTTTATCTTCTAATTGTTGTAGTTTATCATGGAGAGCATAACAGTCATTGTCACAATGGCCATTGATGCGGTGAAAATTATAAAAAGGGTGGTCAAAATGGTAGTGTAATTAGTGAGGGGGATGATGCTTGTTGGAAGGTAAACATATTAGTTGCTTATAAAGTAAGGTACATAAGACATCATGTGGTTTAATAGTATGTGAAAAGGGCAATGCTTCACGGGTGGGAGGTGGGGAAGACTTAGGAGAATGCTCATGCGGTGGTGGGGAAGAAAGATGCTTACGTGGAGGAGGATATGATGACCATGGAGGAGGGGGATCAATAGGTGGGAGAGGATAAGACTTAGTAGGCAAGGGAGGAATAAAAGAAGTAGAAGGAAGTGTTATAACCTGATCTGTAATTAACTATTTCTCTAAATCCATAACTTTATAGCAAAACAGAGTAAATGAATAACATGCATCATATAATAGTTTATCCTTTAATAGGGGAATCAAGCCATGACAAAATATAAATTGCATTTATAGATCAATAGGCTAAAAAAGTAACTGATGCATGCAATAATTAAAGTGTAAAATGTAATCTAAAATTGGTTCTTTCTTTCCTTGATGCAAATAAGGAAAGCATTCATACGTAACTTTAGGACCATTGTTAGAAATAAAATGTCTAAGAAAATCATCTTCTATATCATAATAAGTACTAATAGATATATTAGGTAAATGAGTTTACCATTGGAGAGCATGATCAAAAAGGCTAGTAACAATCGATCATTGGAATAAGAAGCCATGACTAATTGGTAATATTTTAGATGCAAATAGGGATTTCTCGTGCCATCGAAACATGAGAAAGTATGTATGATAAAACCCTTGGGGAAAATGTAATTGTGAATCTTCTTAGGAATAGGATTTCCGGGAAGGGAATTATTGTCAATGGAGGCATAATAGGCTTTACTCTTGAGGGTAAGGGTATGAACTTGAGTTTGCAAATTACTAACAACATGCATGAGAGAGAGGATGTCTTATGAAGGGATGGTATGGGAAGTGAGAGGCACATTGAGGGGTTGAATCTTGCCATTTTTAGTGATCATGGTAACATGAGAAGGGGGAGTGGATGTGAAGGAGGGGATGGATGTGTGAGAGGAGGAGATGAATGTGGAATTTTTACGGATGTACTAGGTGTAGGATCACGAGACATGATAAGAGATGTATTAGGGGTAGGATTGGTGTTGACATGGCCATAATTAAAAATAACTTTATAAGTAGAAGAAAAAATAGATGTAGATTCATATTCAATAACCTTAATGGAAGAAACATCATCATTATCATGTGCATTATCATAGTCAATATCGGCCATATTTTTGCAAGCAAGGATTTCATCAATATTATCATCAACATACAAAGAATTTGTAGTAGTGCTAGTATTGGATTTATCATGGAAGTCATTAGAAACAATTTCAGAAGTAGGAATGGTAAGAGGTATAGATTCGCATTCAACTTGACTAGAAACATCATTTTTCATATTTACATTTTAATTATCATAAACATAGTCATTAACATATATGTTTTGACAATTAAGAACCTCATCATACAAAGAATCTTTATTAATGCTATTATTTATCGTTATATAAGGAGAGGAGGATGGAGGATCATTCATAGCGATGATAGATGAGGGAGAACATGTGGCAAAGTTTTGTCAAGGGGAAACTATGTAAAAATCAGGGCTTTGGAAACCAACAGGAAGAGAGTTTTGGAAGTCAAGGAGTTGTTGGAGGACTTTTGGATCATACCAAGGATTGTGAATGAGGTTATGAAATTTAGATTCTTCAGAGGCATTGGAAAAAACTGGTTGCATGCACATATAGTCTTATCATGCTTCGAAGATTAGTACCTTTTTTTAGCCATGAGGGTTTGGGATTAGAGGGCAAGGAGTTCAAATAAGAGTGGCGTTCACCAAATGATTTAATATAAATGGAATTAAATATAATTTTAGAGTAGCTAAGTACTTAATAGTGTAAAACTCTAAGCAAATGAGAGAGATAAATGACTTAGCTGATTCCTTTGTAATCTGGAGGTAGTTAGGACTGTGTATTTACTAGATCTTACTGGGAATGATGTCACAATGGTTGGAAAAGAGTTTTGAGACTCTGTATTATGTGGGATAGAAGATCCCATAAGAGGACAAGAGCATCCGGACGCTAGTGTCTATGTGAATATTTAGGATCTGCTCATTTTCTAGGTCTGAGGGACTTTACTCCAATATCTACTTTATTGCTCCAACTTCGATGTTAGGGTTTCGATCACACCTGTAACTTGCAAAACAAATCCTATCTATCTTCATAATCTCACAAACACATTATATTTGAATAAAATATGTAATATGTGAAGTTAGACTAACCCTAGTGGTGACTTGATGAGTGAACTTAGTACTGAGCATTACACTACATTTTAGAATCTATGTAGTTTTGTG
This sequence comes from Taxus chinensis, assembly GCA_019776745.2. NCBI lineage: Eukaryota > Viridiplantae > Streptophyta > Pinopsida > Cupressales > Taxaceae > Taxus > Taxus chinensis. Next base: position 350,846,103 of record CM034154.1, on the reverse strand, counting down.
TGCTTGTGTCTGAAATAATGTCCTTAGGTTTTCCCCTGTGCCAAAAATATCAAGATAACAGGTTATAACTAGCTTTGATGCAAATGTGTGGTATGGAATTCAACACTTCCCCTTCCTATGTAGTGTATGCAGCCCAAGATACAATCCCTTTGAATAGTAGTGATAGTATGTAGATGTGATATCCCCTTTAAATTTATAGCCAGAACAATAGTGTGTATGTTATTTGTGTGTGTGTGTGTGTGTGTGTGTGTGTGTGTGTGTGTGTGTGTGTGTGTGTGTGTGTGTGTGTGTGTGTGTGTGTGTGTGTGTGTGTGAGTATCTTATTTGAATTTTGACACTAGTGACACGAAAGGCCGACTATGAACACATGATAAGGATAAGAAAAGTGAAAAGGTCAACCAAAAATGTCAAAATGTGTAAAAATAATAAACAAGATAAAAGCACCAAGAATGGACACAAGTTCCTGGGTGCTAGTGTCTAAGGTGAGCACTAATGTCTTAGTAGAAATAATGACATTTATGAAAAGCAAGACATACAGGGATCCTTGTGACCTGACCAGAAGGGGATACAAAAATGACAGATGTAGAAAAGAGTCATAGTAAAAACCAATCAAAGACGTAGATGGATAAGAGATAGTGTCACCAGTGAATACTTTTCTTACTTAAGATTTGTGCATATAACAAGATGACATGGTAAAATAGTAATATGTGTGTGATTTTGTGTCTACACATGCTCATTGATTCATGATACATCTTTCTTAGCACCTAATCTCAATCACATACTTTACCTTCATTACCCGAAGACACACTCTTGTTCTATGGTTCATGCTTTATTTTTGAGGGTGTAATTCCTCCATGAACCCCACTTATCACATCTTGGCTATGCACACTTCGTGTTTCATGTCTATCTTTCTGAGCATTACCACATCTCTAGTACTCATACTTTACCTTTATTACCTGATGACACACTCTTGTTTTATGGTTCATGTTTGAATGTTGAGGGTGCAATTCCTCCATGAACCCCACTTATTACATCTTGGCTACTCACACTCTGTTCTTCATGCCTATCTTTTTGAGCATTACCACATCTCTAGTACTCATACTTTACCTTCATTACCGGATGACACACTCTTGTTCTATGGTTCATTCTTGACTGTTGAGGTAGCATTTCTAAATGAACCTCATCTCACACACATTCTCTTAGGGGAAACCCTACTCCCACCATCTACACATCTTACACATCACATCACACTATCATATTCATATAACATTTCCACATCTTGGTTACATTTACTCTTGTTAGCTTATACTACTTACATGTTGCACTTTATTTCCTATGCTAATCAGATTCTTAGTATGTCATTATCTTTTTCAATATACACATGTGCGTTCACTTGGTATCTTGAGGTAAATACAAGTCCTTTACAAATTCTTACACAATGCAGGATGCTCAACACATCTCTTTACCAGTCCCGCAAAGGCTCCTAAAGCATATATCTTTACTAACTCTCATAATCTATACACTCATAAGTCATAATTATTTCAATACATACTACTTATACTCACTATCACATGATTTTCATTGATATGTACATACTTCGACATATTGCTTATATTTCTAACATACTCATGGGTGCTTCATGTGTAGCATTTTCTCTGTAGGATCAACACAACCATGGTTATCTGTCACTCTTTGTTTGATATTGTTTACTATTATTTGCGGGTTATGCCCTATGTCTTGCTTGATAATTGTATGTTTTTGGCCATTTCCGCCTTGATTGTCTTGTGACATTGTGAGTGATGTCCCATGTATGCAACATAATTTTTGTGGTCCATCTTGTCTTCCTAATTACTTGTTACATTGCCTTCTATTGCATGCTAGCTCATTTTTACTAACACTTGTTTACTAGTCCATATTGTTTGCATGTGCCTTGGTTTCTACTAAGCCCCTACCCCCTACTGGTATCCACTTCATATCAGTATCGATCCTCTCATTTGGGTCACATTCTCCTATAGTCATCGGATGCACCCTGATTTAACAAATATTGGAATTTTTAAAACCCTAATTGCAGAGTCACATGCGATAAATAAAACAATAAAGTATAGATCTAACCCAAGAAATAAGCTAAGGAAATATAAAACCCTAGGTGTAAGACAGAGGTTATAAGACCTAGCCAATTTCGCAATTGATCCTGAAGTATGCTAGACTAGAGAATTGATGAACATGAGGAAACTGTCGCAACCATACTTGATAAATTTTGTAACTATCAGATATGTTTGGACTGGGGTGCCTGGATTGGACCAAGGGCACCCAAGTGCTAGAGTTTTCTCCTAGGCACCTATGAATGTGAAAAATGTCATAATCTAATTCTTCTTGTGTCACACCAATGTCACTAACCTTTGTTGTTGATCACATGTGTGTTGCACTATGTCCACATAATTCACCTGTAACCTGCAAAACAAATGATATCATGTAAAACCTCAAAACAAATTGAATCCTAGAAAGAAAAAGATACAAATGAGGATTCATACTGACCTTGACGGTCACCTGACAGAGTGAACTTACGACTGAGTGTTGCACTACATCTCATACTCTATGTAGTTATTTGTGCGTGTGTGTAGAATTGTGCTCTAGGAAGCTCTTATGTAAGATGCACTTAATAACGACAATAAATAGATGTAGCAATGTAAATATATGTGTGTATGGAAAAATGAACTTCCCCTCCTATGAAGTGTATGCAGAAAAATGTAGTCCCTTGTCCCTTGAATGATAGTTAGATGGATGCTTTGATGCTCTTAGAATCCCTTTAGATGCAACCTTAGGTGGTGATAGTAGATGCTTAGAGCTTGGTCCTATATTATTGTCACATAACTTTGTATTTATATGATTCCCTTGTTTAAATTTTGTAATTGACAACTAAAATACCGACCCATAAGAAAACAAGATGTCCAAAAGATAAAAGAGTCCCAAAAGGGGCGAGCAAGATACAAAGAGGTTGGGGGCACCCCGAGGGGATGAGGGTGCCTGGGCATTGGTGTCTAGAGTCAAGAAAGATAAAAAAATAAATAATCGACAGGGTTGTGGGGTGTGTAAGACCAAAGAGGAAACTAGAAAGATAGAAAAGAGGCCAAAGATAGATGTCAATTACTAGTTTTCTCGTTTAGGAATCATATGAATGCTAGTATGTGATTATGAGCTAGAAATGTACCCAAGTGTGTGATTTAGTTTCTACACACCCTAAATGAGGGGGAAATCTATTGGGTGAACAAATAACCCCTATAGAAACTCAAATCTCCATAACAACATAGCAAAACACATAATTGACACAGAAACATAGTTACATAATGGTTCAGAATTGGACTTAGATCATAGAGATAGTAGACACTAGCAGCCAATCCTAGACAGTAACGGTGGGCGCTTACATCCCACCTTGAGAGCTTGTGTCCTGGGGGAAAAATAGTCAATTTCTTAGTTCAACACAATCTTCAATAGTTTACAGTACAATTCTCCAATAACATGCACTTGCCTCCAGTTGTAGAATATATTCAATTAGTTACAATCAATTACAATCAATTACAATTAATTACAATTAATTACAATTGGTTACAACAGGAACAACAAACTACAAATCAAGGACGTACCATCTATAGTGGTGCTTATTGGGAAGCGTCATGGATGGAGATAAAATTTATACCTATCCCCTCAACACTCTTCTCTTGGCATGAGATCACCCAAAAAACTCGCCCTTGGCGTGAGATCTCTAAAAAAACTCACCCTTGGGGTGAGATCACCCAAAAAACTCACACTTCATGTGAGATCGACCAAAAAACTTGCACTTAGTGTGAGATCTCCAAAAAAATTCACTCTTGGCATGAGATCACCAAAAAGCCTCACCATCAGCAACAAAACATTCAAATCCATCAACATCTCCAAAGCAATAGGACAATTTTATATCTTTTGCTCTCTCATACATCAGGTGCACACTTATACACACATTACCCTTATTTTTCAACATACAAAACTTTGACTACTCTTTTGCTCTTCTTTTACAGGTTCATCCTTAATAAGCAACAAGAAATAACTCACATCAGAAAGCACAAGCTCCAACAACATGCTATTATGCATACACTTCACCCCTAGGGTCTACTCCCGTTTCCCAGTCTCCACACTTCACATTGTGATCACTTCATGCTTTACTTGTCCACTCGACATGCTATTGGAAACACTCTTCTCTATAAGATTATAAGGTACACATCTTCTATCTACTTTATGCTATCAAGTATTCACTCAACAACATAAAGTGGGGGAAAATGTAGACAAAAAATCTACGCACTTGGGTACATTTCTAGGTCCTAAAGCATACTAATGTATACATGATTCCTAAGTAAGAAAACTTGTGGTTGACAACAACTTTTGGGCCTTTTGCTTTATCTTTTACATTCTTATTAGCTTCACACATCCTATAGCTTTGCTAAAACTTAACTTATTTGTCTTTTATGGCCTCGAACACCAACGCCCAATTAGGATAGAAGTGCCTAGGTGCTCATGTCCCTCCTGGGTGCTCCTGAATCTCTCTATTCTTTTATTATCCTTTTGGGTTTGTTTTACCTCTTGGGCATATTTAGTACTTTGGTTGGGCCTTCCAATTATCAATTATGAAATTCAAACAAGGGAATCATATATATACTTAGTTACTTCTCCAAAATAAGTGGCCAAACATTAAGCATTATCTACCATCACCTAAGGTTACATCAAAAGCACAAGATCATTTCAAAGACATACGTCTCACTCACTCATACAAGGGATAAGGGCTGCATCACTTCTACATACACAGCATAGGAGAGGCGATTAACTAAAATATTGTATTTTACGAGTTAATCTAAATAGAAACAAAATAAAATACTAAAATGTTGAATCTAAATATTTTATTTTATTATTTGAATGTATTGGACTAATGAAAATAAAAGGCATATGGTACTAATCTAAAATTGACTTACCTTGTTACGGGTTGGACTTATATAGGCTGATGTACAGACTAGGCAAGATGTGACCGAACGAATTCTGGAATGGCAGGAGTTGAAAATCTGACTGGACTGGGGCACTTGGAAGGGTACTAGGGCACCCTAGTATGTGATCTGGGAACTGTAGTTTGCAAAAATGTTTAGGATTTGAATCTGACAGTGTCATAAGGTATTCGTAATATATTCATCTTTTTCACATAGATGTCGCAATACCTTCACTTATGTCACTGTAAATGTGATGCGAAAACCCAGCTGCAAAACCCTATTCAAAGCATCAAATTCTAAAAAATAAAAATGCATATAAATAGGTTAGATTGACCTTAGCTACCATAATGGTGGACTTACAACTAAGCATTTCACTACATTCCAGACTCCATGTAGTTCTGTGTGTGTGTGTGTGTGTGTGTGTGTGTGTGTGTGTGTGTGTAATTATGCGCCTAGCGTGCCCTAGCGCCAATGACGTATAAGTAGGGGGCAATAACTAGATGTAAAAATGAAAATGATGGATGGAATGGAAAGAATACAACCCTTTCCCCCTATGCTTATATGATGTAGATGTAGAAGATTCCCAAATACAGTCCCTTACCTTAATAGATAAATGGCCTTGATAGTAAGATGTCTGCACCTAATGTAGTGAGTATGCTATGTTTATATAGGGATATCTTGTTCAAATTTCAACACTAATTACCTGAAACACTGACTACTACCTGGAGGAATGTACGAGGTGAAAATAAAGGCCGACCTCAAACAAACAAATTAAAACCACAAGTTACGTAAATAAGGGCACCTAAAATCACAGAGTGGGGCACCCTGGGGTGTCCCGGTGCTATCCTAGGTGCCCTAGTGTAGGACTGGAGATGAAAATCAAGCAAATTATGACACCTGAGACTCCCTAAAAGACACCCAAAACTGTATAGACAACTGACAATTGTACCAGAAAAATAACAATGACGACTGAATAACTGACAACAAGACCAAGGGATGGGTCATTAGTGAATACTTTTATCTCACATAATAACAGTATTCACCAATAACCCATCACTTAGTCTTGTTGTTAGTTAGACAAATAAAGGTGGTCAAAGACATCCCTTTAGTCTTACAAGATTGCAAGGAGCAACAAAAGACAAAGAAAGGCGGGCAAAGACATGAATTGATTAATACTTTTCTTACTTAGGAATCATATGAATAATAATATGTAACGAAGACTAGATAATTACCCAAACTACATGATTTTGTGTCTACATTTTCCCCCATTTTATGTTGGTGAGTGGAAATCTCATTAACATAAAGTAGATAGAGATGCGTACCTAATAACCATGTAGATTGATGTTGAAAATGTGCCAAGGGACTAGACATAGCGTGGAGTGATATGAATGTGAAGTGTGGATGTTAAGGAGGAGAAAGTGTAAAAAAATAATGATGAAAATGAACCTAGGGAGGAAACACATGTGTATATGTCACGATGTACCTGTTGTTGATGTCGACGTTGTTGTGATGATGTCGACTACCGCTTTTCATACAGACAAACTTATAAAAGAGAAGAACAAACAAGTAGTCAGATATGCATGTATATGTGTAAAAAAGAATGTTAAAATGTTGAAAATGTGAAAAAGGAACATGTGCACCTGATTCATGATGAGAAAAGGGTGTATAAAGGATCTTGAAGATGTTGATGAAGAGCAAGTTTTTTTGGTGATCTCATGCCATGATAGAAGAAGTATAGGGAAGAAAGTCTAGTGTCATCCTCCAACCTTTAACTTCTTCCCAAAGTTGTAGAGTGTTCTGAAATGTTGATTTTTTGGGCGATCTTACGCCACGATAGAAGTAGTGTAGAGAGGAAAGTCTAGTGTCATCCTCTAACCTTTAACTACTCCCCAAAATATGGAACACCACTGCTGATTATGTGTACTTGCCCCCAATGTAAATTCCCAGTGCTAAAGGACTTGCTACCCTGTTAAAAGCCTCTGTGACATGCCTAAGAACTATGTAATTGCCCCCTAGTTATAGGCATCCAAGAAGGACATCACTGTGCTAAGGACCCAAGTCTGATTCTGAGCCCTGTCTGAAACTAAAAATTGTGTTATAATGAAAAATGTTGAAGATATGTCCCATTGTTACTGGCATCCAGGAAGGACATCGCTGTGCTTAAGGACCCAAGTCTAATTCTAAGCCTTGTCTAAAACTTAAAATTGTGTTATACTAGTACCATATTATATATAAAATTCTATGGGGTGACTGATCCACCCATATGATTGCCCCCTCATTTGGGGTGTATGCGATGTCGCTGAAAGAGTATACGACCCAAAAGAGGATTGACCACTGTGTTGAAACTGTGCCCTACAGGGGGAAGGGAATGTGCTTGGTAGAAACCAAGTAACACACAAACAAAGTGGCTAGGAGATAATTTTTAGTTCAAACAAAGACAAACACACATGTATAAAATGAAATGTAATCTAAACAAACAATGTGTAAGATAATACACAAGTAAATCACACAAGAAGACAATGTAGACCACAAAAAGTGGGTTGTAAACATGGGATGCCACTCACGATATTGCAAGACAATCAATGTTGATGAAGCCATAATTAGACAAGTGTGCACATAAGATAAATGGAAAATCCCACAAACAAGAGCATACACAGAGAAAACAATGTAATAGACAACCATGGAATCAAATAACCTTGCATAATAAATGTTGCATATGAAGCACCCGTTAGTATGTTAGAAAGATTAAAAGTATGTTAAAGCATGTATAATATGATAATGTAATGTGCTATGAAAAAAAGAAACAATAACACTTGTAGTGTACGGAAGTGGATGTCCCCAGGAGCCTCTGTGGGATTAGTAATAGGTACTGTGCCAATCATCCATGCTGAGTGTAATAGATCTCTATAATCTATGATCACAACTAGAAATGAAAGTGAACACGCATGGCTGTATGATAAAGATAATGAAATACAAGATATCTATCTAGCATGTGTAATAACATGAACATATACAAATAAACGTAAGCAAAAGTAAATGCAACCAAGATATGCAATATGTTATGGATGGTACAAAATGGAATGAAATGTGAATGATAGGAGCAACATGCCCCTTGAGTGGATGTGCATGTATGTAATGAGGTTCATTTATTTATGCCCCCTCAGTAGTCAAGAATGAACTGTAAATGTGAGTGCTTCATCAGAAAATGGTCTGAATGCATGTAATAGAAAGATGTGATCATCAAAGCACAAAGTGTAGGTAAGTGTGTGATTAATTTAGTGTGTGAATGTGATGAGGCCCATTTGAGATGTATACACTCAGCAGTCGAGTACGAACCATGGAACTAGAGTGCGTTATAGGGCAATGACCGCAACATGTATCATTAAATGTAGGAAAGATGTAGTGTGAATGTGTAGAGTGAAAAATACATGAAGCATGTAGAATAGTATGTGAGAGAAAATGTCATAAGTGTATGATACATGATGTGTGAGATGTGTAATGTGTAGTGTGACTAAGCAATGATATAAATGTGTATGGTGAATGTGTCTAGTGTAAAATGTGTGGTATGGTCAAGTGTGCGAGAATGTGTGGTGTGTAAAATGCGTAGTGTGTGAGGTTCATGTGTATAGTATGCCCTTAAAAATCAAGTGTGAACCATAGCATAAGAGTGCGTCATCGGGAAATGAAGATACATGAATGTGTCGAGATGTGTATGATGAATGAAATAGATTAGATGTAATGTGTCTAAGATGGAAGATAGCTAATGATGCTAAAAGAGTGGGGGAGTAAGTACGATGCCCCCCAAGTGTATGGCAATGAGAGTGTTATTTGATGAATGTGTTTGACGATAAATGATGAGAGATTATATTATATGCATGAATAACTATAGATGGTGATAAATGTATGTATGTATAAATGAGTATGTAATAGATAGATAGATGAAATGAGTTCTTATTATAAGAGGTCCCTCAATAGTCATGTAAGAACCGTAAGAACATGAGTGTGTCATTAGGGAATGAGGAGGTTTGTGTATGTGTCAAGAAGTGTATGTCATATGTGAAAGTGAAGATAAGATGTTTGTTGGTGTTAATGGGGGAGATAAGAGCTATGCCCCCCAAGTATGTGGTGATGAATGTGATCAAGTAATGTCATCTAAGAGGTCGTCATTGTTAGGATAAGAAATGAAAGGAAAATCATTTGATACATGATAATAAATAGTATCGGGTTGACCATGTAGTGATCCATTATGACGAATGTTGTACATGTCAATTGTGTATTCTTCATCAGTGAAAGGGGGTAGTGGACAACCATGTGCATACCAACGTGTAAGATTTTGTGAATATCTGAGGAAGGAATCATTGTAAATGAAAACGTGGCCAAAATGCATAGGAAATGAAATGTCAATAAGATCAAGATCTAAGGTGCCCCCAATATAGTTAAGCCAAGACTGTCCAAGTGTAAGGGGAACATCACAAGGAGCTCATGCAAGAAACACTGTGAGATGAAAGATGTGAAACCCATAGGAAACAGTGATGTGGATGGAACAATGATAAAAATGAGGAGCATATGGTGAAGGAAAGATGTTTTCAACCACAAAGCCTAGCCAAGCCAAACCATCATGTGTGCATATAGTGTCATCATAACTAGGATCAAATAGAATATGCTCCCAATAAGAATCATTTATTAAAAGTGTACATGTAAAGGGAGGACGTGCTAATGGTGGATGCACATGCAATAATGAAGTAGGTGGAATGACATCAGATGTATGGGTAGGTCCTCGATAAAGTATCATAGTAGTAGTAGTAAGAGGGGTGGTACTATAGATGAGACTACATCTAACATGGAAATAACACCTTCAAGTGGTGATAAATGATCTGGAGTATCGATGGGTTATGGTTCATTAGTAGTATCAGAGCATGGAGTAGGAATTATAATATTGGGATCACGATCACAATATTTGAATGGGTCACGATCACTATGAACTGTATATTCTATGCCCTCATGTAGGAATTTGACATAATGATGTACTGTAGAAGGAGCTACTTGCATGGCATGAAGCCATAGCCAACCAAGTAAACAATTATATGAAATTAGAAAGTCAATGACAAAGAAAACCACGTCAAGGGTTTTAGGCGTGATAGTAATAGGTAGAGTAATGTGACCTATGCATGGACGAATAGAACCATCATATGGATGAAGGGAAATACATGATGGACTAATGTTAGTAGTAGAAAGACCAATCTTTTCACAGAATGACATAGGACATAGATTGAGTTCAGATCATTTATCAATTAAAGTACACTTGATACACATATTATAAATGTGAATTATGATATACAAGGGTGGATCATTGTCAAAAATAGAAAGATCAACATGAGGATTAGATAGGAAAGCAATATCCTAGGAAAATGCCTAAAAAATGTTTGATATATTGAATCTGGATGCATATTAGCAGGAATGTGAGTGGTAGTAAAGAGAGTTCATATTCTATCTCTTAATTCAAGATTGATAAGAAATAAATCATTAATGGAGATACTCATGATGAAGAGATCCTAAAAAGATAAGAACAATGGAGGTATGAGGATCCTAAGAGTGCTTAGATCAAGTTTGGGTTCACCAAAATGATTAAGCTAAAATGTAAATATAGGAGCCTAATTTGATGCTATTGTAGCAGTAAAATAAATATGTAATGAAGTACAAAAATTAACCAAAGTAAACTAAAAAATAAAATGTAAAACCCTTGTTGCAAGTACTTAGTTAATATAAAATAAATTTTGAACTATATCGAAGCACTGACCAGATGATCAGATTGATAGGCGAGTCACATAGAGACCCAAAAAAATGTAGATTTGGATAGATAGGATGAAATGGGGCACCTGAAGAGGGACAGGGGCGCCTGCGGGTGCCTTAGGCCTATTTTTAGGTGCCTTAGTATGTGGAAAAGCTTAGAAAACCTCTTTTGAGGTATTACAAGGTGTTATCCTTTAGTGGTCCCGATGTCACCCCGAGATCACCGAGGTCACTGGAAACCTGCAATGAAACATGGACCTGTAAAACCCTTAAATAGACATCAAATCCTAAAAAAGAAATATGTAGAATGAGGGTTCATACTATCCTCAGTTATCACAATGGTGAAATTTCGATTGAGTGTTGAAATACATCTAAGAACCAATGTAGTTCTATTTGTGTGTGTGTGGAATCATGCACTAGGTGGATCTTGTGCGAGTCACACTCGATAGCGAGGAAATAAGCTAGATGTAAAGAAATGTAATAGATGTGTGCATGGAATAAAATGAACTTCCCTCATATGAAGTGTATGTAGATGAAATAGCCCTTGTGTCCCTTATGATGGTGCTAGATGGATGCAATGGAGCTCTTAGATGCCTTGATGGATGTAACCTGATTAAATAAAATTGATTAATACTAATGTAGTAAAAGATAGTTAAAATAATCTAGGAGGACATACAACACAATAAGCAAATGCTCTAAAACAATATATAAATGAGATAAGTAAATAAAATAATGAAATAATAAACCCTAATGTGTAAGAAGGGAAAGGAAGGAACTCTGTTTCTAATAGATGACTGTCAGACTGTGTCGCAGTGATGCACAAAAATCAGAAAGTAGGAGCAATTGTGATGGGGTCCTACAGAGGACAATTTGGATGATGTGGTTGGACTAGAGCGCATGGAGGAGGTCTGGGATGCCTGTTGGCACCCTGGTTTGCAATCTGGGTGCCTTGGTCTGTGCAGAAGATTTGTAACTAATACTCACAGGTTTAGAAGGTGATCTAGAATATTCACTGCTTATCGCGTCACTTTCACTATACTGAGCTGAATGCTCCAAATATTCCAAGAGGAAGTAATAATCTGCAAAAGACCAAAAGGAAGTATTAAAACCCTAAAAAAAAGAAAGATGCAAAATGAATGGGTTAGATTAACCTTATCTGCCACAACAACGGGCTTACTAATTGAACGATGTACTACATTTCAGACCCAGATCTAGTTTTGGTGTGTGTGTGTGCATGTCGTGCCCTAGGTGCTCTTGTGCCAGTTGCACTTTGTGAAGTAGCGATCAATAATTAAATGTAGAAAATGTAGTAGAATGTGTGCATGAAATAAAATAGAATCCCTCCCCTATGAAGTATGATGCAAATTGTCCTAGCTTGTACCTTGATGATGGAGCTATGTGGATTCCAAATGCAATAGATGGATGCAACTCTAAATGGTGTGATAATAGTGTATGATTCTAGATCCTTCATTATGGTCTCATAACTTTATATTTATAGGGTTCTCTTGCTCCAATTTTGTAATTAACCCCGAAAAGGCCGACCCGAAGAAAGATAAATATGAAAAATGGCTAGAAGAGGCCCAAAAAGTGGCGGGAAAGTGATAGAAGGATTAGGGAGCCCCCAGGTGGGACCAAGGTGTCCATGGGTGCCTCAGTACTAAATCTGGATGCCCCAACTGAGGCTAAAATTATGCGGGAGTTCTGAAAATGGCTAGGCATATGGGTCTAATAGGTCAAAAATTACAAAATAAAATAAACAAGATGACTAAAGGACGGGGGTTAATTAGTACTTTCTTTACTAAAGAACCTTCTAAATAGTAGTATGAGACCGAGATAAATAAATTTCTAAAGTGCATGATTTTGTGACTACATTTTTCCCCCCACTTTATGTTGGTGAGAAAAAATCTCGGTAACATAAAGTAGATAGAGATGTGTGACTGATGTCTATGACGAGTGTAGTAGAAGTATACCGAAGGACTAGACAAAAGCGTGGAATGATAAAAAGATGGAGCATGGAAACTATAGATGAAAAATGCAAAAAGAAAAAGTGATGAGAGTGAACCTAGGGTGAAACACATGTGTGTAGCTGTCACATAATGTAGTGTACCTACATAAAAGTGTGATGTGTGTGTTATAGTGTGCTACCACATAGTGTTGGTGTTGTCATCATTGTTGTTGCCCTCATTTAATTTCTTGTTTCTCATATGGCCGGACCTGTAAGGAGAAAATGATCAAGTAATCAAATATGTATGTAAGTGTAAAAAGACTATGTAAAAGATGCATGTGTATGTAAATGTAAAGTATGCAAATATAAATGGAAAACATAAATGTAAATGGAAAATGTAAATGCAAATATAAATGGAACATGTGCACCTGATCCATGTTGGGAAAGAGTGTAGAAGGATATCCTGTACTGCAAGTTTTTTAGGACATCTCACTCCACCCTGGCTGAAGAAGTGTAGGGAGGAAATGCTTTGTGTCCTCCAAGCTCTAACCATTTCTACTGAAATGTGTGTGAAAAGATCTCTGTACTTTCTTGGTTTTTTAGATGATCTGATGATGACGGTAGAAGAAGTATTGGGAGGAATTACATTGTATCCTCCAACTATTAACTACTCCCGTGAATGATAAGGAAACCATGTCCTTTAAAATCCATTGTGTATGGGGTCCGTAGACTTTTCTATAACCCACTCACTGAATATAATTAAACTGAAACTGGTGTAGAATCTCTGTGTTAGTATGTAGAAACCCCCAAATGATGCCCCCCTATTTAGGGTGCATACGATGTCACTAATAGGAGACATGCAAACCCAAAAGAAATCCAACCACATGTATGCTGAAAAGTTCTTGGTAGAAACCAAGGTATGCACAATCAAGAAATCTAGCCAAAGACAAGTGTAAACACGCATGCATGAAGAAAACAATGTACAAGCTACTCAAATAGCATGTAAGCTACCAAGCAAAGTAATGAAATCATGAAAGAAGAAAAGTATGTCACACAAAGTGGGTTGTAAACATGGGACATCACTCATGATGTCGCAAGACATGTAAGGCCATCATGACCGCATACAACAGACAAGTGTGCTATATAAACATAGGGAACGCTAGCAAAAATAACAAACAAAGGTAGACAATGTAACAAACACGTATGGAAACCAATATCCCTGCATAAACAAATGTTGCACATGAAGCACCCGTTAGCATGTTAGAATGATAACTAGTATGTCAAAAGCATGTAGAAGCAAATAATGTAAATTACTAAGTACAAAATAAAACAATAGCACTTGGAAGAGATGGATGTGAAAGCCCCCAACGACCAATATAGGAAGGGTAGAAGGCGACCATCCATAATGCGTGTAAGAGACTTGTATCTGCAATCACAACTAGAAAAAGAAGTGAACATGCATATGTGTATGATATAGATAAATGAAAGTAATCAAAATAGCATGTGTAATAAAGTGACCATGAACAAGCCAAAGTAATTGAGAATATAAGCAACCATAGTATGCAGTATGTTGTGGATGGATGGAATGAAATGTAAAATAGAGCGATAAGAGCCATGTGCCCCAAGTGAATGGAAGTGTATGCCATGAGGTTCATTTTTTATGCCCCCTCAGCAGTCCAGAATGAGCTGTAAATGAGAGTGTGTCACTAGGAAATGGTCGAGTAGTGTGTATCATGTCTAACGCACTGTGATGAATATGTATATGCGTAGTGGTGATGATATGTGACATGTAGAATAGATGTGCATGGACCTCATATCCTAAGCCTATACCATGATGAGATGAAATGTAGAGTGATGATTTAGCCCTAAGTGCATATCACTACACAATGAATGAATGAGTGATGATTTAACAATAAGTGTATATCACTATAGAGTGTAAGGAGTGTGTGGTGATGTAACCTAAGGTGTATACCACTACAAGATGATAAAATAGGTGCAAATTTATCCTAAAGTGTATGTCATTACAAGATGAATAGTAGGGAGTGGTGATGTAACCTAAGGTGTATACCACTACAATATCATAGAATAGGTGATTATTTAGCATAAAGCGTATGATTTAGCGTAAAGCGTATGTCACTAAGCTAGTAATGTCGCATGATGAAAGGTGGAATAATGAATGTGTGGTGAGTGGTAGGGTCCATTTCATTTGTAAACCCTTAGTAGTCGAGTATGGACTGAGGAAATAAAGTGTGTCATAGGGTGGTGAATGCAGCACGTAGAAGACAATGTAGTGTATGTAAGGATAAAAAACTAACCATATGATGAGCGGTATATATACGGATGTAATGTGTAGAATGTGGAAATATGCTATGCATAAAATGGAAATGCAATATGTGTGTAAATTATAAAGTAGAAAGTGACTTGTAATGTATGTAGAAGAATAGGAATGTAATGTTAGATTCTTGCATGATGAAGATTGGTAGAATATGTATGAAAATATGCGGCATAATATGTATGGTATGTAGGTGTATGAAACTATCATGAACTATGAGGTGACGAAACACAAATGACCAAATTTGGTAGAATGTATAACAAGTAATGTGTGATGAAGTGTAATGTGCAATGCCTAAGGTGCAGTGTGTGGGGTTTAGTGTAGTAATAATACCTCAACAGTCAAGTGTGAACCGAAGCACAAGAGTGTGTCATCGGGTAATGATAGTGATAAAACATGTGATGAAAATGCCTATATGAAAATGCAAAAATGAGAGATGTGTAAGTGAGAGGGGTGAGTGTATTAGGTGCTATGTCCCCCAATGCACTATGATGATGGAGAACTATGTAACAATGTGAGAGGTTCCATGCCATTGTGGGAGAACATTGTCTGTGTCATGATAAGAGAAATGGCCAACACAATGGTAGGCCGAAGCAACAGTAGGACCATGCGATGGTGATGAAATTTGAGATGTGTCTTGTTCATCAGTAGGAGTAATATCTTTGACAAAAGTGATTGGATGTGATAGAGGAGTGTGACCATCAAATGGTTCATCATCATAGTAAGTGTCATCTAGGTTGCAATCGTCAACGTATGTAGGATCTATAACGGATGTAGGAATTTCAAGTTTTACTTTAAGCGATGATTGTTGCATATAACTTGTTGAGGTAGCTGATACCTTTAATGGAAGAGGAGTGATATCATACTTAAGATGAGGTTACTTATGTTGACTTGGTGATGCCAGAGATGATTCGAGAAGAGGTAGCGTATCGATGTCGAGGGGTGGTTGCTTAGGTGTCTCTTGAATTTCCTTATACGTAATGTCATGATTCTCATTAGACGAAGCAGATTTAACAACCCATTGAGATGTAACAAGTGGAGATGACCATGTAACAAAATGTTGTGCAGTGAATGAGATGAAACCTTGATGCTCAAGATGTTTAACTCTTTGTTGTAAAGCATAATAATGATTATCATTATGTTCGTTGATTTGATGATAATTACAATATGGGAGGCCATGATATTTTGCAAGTCGATAAGGAGGAGGATAACATTGAGTAGATGACAAGCTAATTAATTAATGAGTTACGAGTTTGTGAAGAACATCTTGTTGCATAACATTGATTGCAAACTTGAGAGGAGCGAGTAGCGGCAAGATTTGAGGTTCGCTAATATGAGAACATGTAGAAGACATAGGATGGATATGAGAAGAAGAATAATCGTGAGCCTAAGAGGTATCCTTAAGCTGTTGAATTTCAGATTTAAGAGATGTGATTTTAGATTCCATAACTTGAAATTTATCTTGAAATACAAAATGAAGATCTTGAATGGATTTGCAAATAGATTGATTGGAATTAGAATCAAGGGATTCCATAGAAAGATGAACAAAAATAACATTGACTTGGGTAGGAAATATGTTGATAGGCAAACACATATTCTCTAGGGTTTATTGAAGAACGTCTTTACATGATGGGTGCATTTGAATCAATTAAAGAAAAGTGACTTAATAGACATTGGAAGCCATGGTATAAAAGATGAGAAAAGCCCTAGAACAAAGGTGGAGTCAATGGTCAGGTTCACCAAAATGATTAACTAAAATTGACTAATACTAATGTAGTAAAAAATAGTTAATCTAATCTAGGAGGACATACAATACAATAAGTAAATGCTCAAAAATAATATGTAAATAAGGTAAGTAAATAACCTAATGAAATACCAAACCCTAATGTGAAAGAAGGGAAAGGAAGGAACTCAGTTGATAACAAATGACTATTAGGCTATGTTGCAGTGATGCACATAAAATCAGAAAGCAAGAGCGACTGTGCTGGGGTCCTGCAGAGGAAAAATATTGATGATGTGGCTGGAATGGAGTGCCTAAAGGAGGTCTGGGGTGCCTATGGATGCCTTGGTCTACAATCTGGGTACCCTAGTATGTGCAGAAGATTTGTAACTGATACTCGCAGGGCTGAAACGTGAGCTGGAATATTCACTTCCTATTGTGTAATTTTCACTATAATATGTCGAATGATAAAACTATTCAAAGAGGAAGTAATAACCTCCAAAAGACATAAAGGAAGTATCAAAACCCTAAAAAAAGGAAAGATGCAAAATGAATGGGTCAGACTGACCTCAGCTGCCATAACACTTGGCTTACTAACTGAGTGTTGCACTACATTTCGGACCTGAATGTAGTTCTGATGTGTGTGTGTGTGTGTGTGTGTGTGTGTGTGTGTGTGTGTGTGTGTGTGTGTGTGTGTGTGTGCGCGTGTGCGTGCATGCGTGCGTGTGTGCGTGCATGCCATGCCCTAGGTGCTATTTTGCTAGTCACACTTTCTGAATTAGTGAACAATAACTAAATGTAGAAAATGTAGTAGAATGTGTGCATGGAATAAAATAGAATCCCTCCCCCTATAAAGTGTGATGAATATTTTCCTAGCTTGTGCCTTGATGATGGAGCTATGTGGATGCCAAATGCAATAGATGGATGCAACTCTAGATGGAGTGATAGTAGTGTATAATGATAAGTCCTTCATTATGGTCTCATAGCTTTATATTTATAGGTTTCTCTTGCTCAAATTTCATAATTAACCCTGAAAAGGCCGACCCTAAGAAAGATAAATATGAAAAATAGTTAGAAGAGGCCCAAAAAGTGGTGGGAAAGTACTAGAAGGATTAGGGTGCCCCTAAGTGGGACCAAGGCGCCCATGGGCGCCCCAACTAAGGCTAAAATTATGCGAGATGTCTAAAAATGGCAGGGCATATGGGTGAAATAGTTCACAAATTATGAAATAAAATAAACAAGATGGCCAAAAGACGAGGGTTAATTAGTACTTTCTTTACTCAAGAACCTTCTAAATAGTAGTATAAGACTGGGATAAATAAATGTCTAAAGTGCATAATTTTGTGACTACATAACCTTAGGTGGTGATAGCCAATGCTTAGTGCTTGGTCCTTTATTATGATCACATAACTTTATATTTATATGATTCCTTTGCTTGAATTTCATAATTAACCCCAAAAAGGCCAACTACAAAAAAGATAAGATGCTCAAACGACTATAAAGGACACAAAAAGTGTGAGTAAAGTACAAAGGGGCCAGGGGTTCCTAGAGGGGACGAGGGCACTTGGCGCTGGTGTCCAAGATGATAAACACTGGAGTATAAAAAGGCAAATTGAGGAAGTAAGGGTGCAAGACTAAAATGAGCAACAAAATACAAATAAAGGTGGCCAATGACATGGGTTAATTAGTAATTTTCTTACTTAGGAATCATATGTATAATAATATGTAACCAGGACTAGATAATTACCCAAAGCATGTGATTTTTTGTCTATAATAACCCAGAAAGTAGTCCCTTGTGGTGCTCTTTGTATGTGGTAGATATAAGAAATGATAGCCCCATTGCCCCTTAGAATAGTTAGTAGGTTGTGTTTATATATGATTTCATTGTTTGAATTTTGGCACATAGTGACACTAAAATTCAACCCATGTCATGAAAATAAGATAAGAAAGGACCCAAAGCCAAAGCAAGCTGAAAAAGAAGAAAAACAAGAAAATAGGACAAAAGTGCTCAGAAGGACATTAGCACCCAGAAGGACATTAGTGTCTGGGCGTTACTATCTTGTCTGGGTGGTACTGTCCTCCAACAAGTAAATAGAAACAAATTAAAAGACAAGAACATGGATCCCTGTGAATTGACCAAAAGATGCAAATATTAGACAAAGGATGTAAACATATCCAAACAAATCAAGAAAAGGACCAAAGAGGTGTCACAAGTGCCTAGTTTCTAAACTTAAAAACATGTATTTAACAACATACTAGATGTGTAATGTAATAATAATAAGTGCACATTTCATTTACTACATTTACCCCCCCTTTATGTTATTCAAACTAAATCCAGGTAGTATAAAGGATATAAGAGGAGCATACCTGAAGTGAACTGATGGAGTTAATCCGTAAATAGGTAGGAACCCCTTACTATTTTGAATGTTTATGAAAAGATCAATTAAACTTATCAATTTATAACCTTTATCAACTTGGAATAGGTTAAAATTTTGATTCAAGTGTGTTTATAAAGTGAATTTGATTGCTAAAAATTCATTCATTCCAGTTGCACATTCAAATCAATATGATTTTCATCATACTTGATTTTACTATTTTTTTCGTAAAATTGTCATACTGATTAGAATTACATTCAAATTGAAATATGATTTAATAACTGCAAATAATTTGAAAACTGAATGCAAAAGTAGAAAAAAACACGATACAAGATTATTTACAGGGTTCAGAAATTCCTACATCCCCGGGTTCATATGAACTGATCCATTAAAGTTAGTTTTGTAAGTACATTCAAATAACTTACAAATTAAATAATGGACCTCAAAAACTACAACAGAGACCATGAGAACCTGTGAGCTTTGAAAAACTTCAATTTTTTCTTGTCGTGTTTGTTTTCGTCTTCGTAAGGTGATCTTCCCTCCGTTCTCCGTCAAAAGTGACACAAATGGATTTAAAAAGATGACATAATAACTCCAATTTGGGAAAATGAGTACACCATAAGGTGCAAATCTTAATTCTGAACAATACCCTAGTTCACTTTGAGACTTGAAATTGCCCCTAAGTTACTCAAAATTTTTGTTTACTAAAAATACCTTTTTATCCACAATACACATGCATAAGACTTAACCACTTCAAATGGAGACTCACTCATTTTATAACTCATTCACCACCTATAGCCCAATAGTTACACTTTATTTTAACAACCAGTTGGTTAAGGGGTCAATCCCCCTTAACCTCCTTGACCGTTTGTTTTTGTAGACACTAAATCATGCACTTTGAGTCATTATTTAGTCCCGGTCTCATACTACTATTCATATGGTTCTTAAGTGAAAAGAGTAATAATTAACCCATGTTTTTAGCCATTTTGCGTTGCCTTATGTGATTATTTTTTTATCTTACACCTGTGTTTGTCTAGTCTCTATTTTCATATTGCATTTTTCCTATTTTTGACTGGGGTGCATTAGATGCCCTGGTCCCCTATGGGCGCCCTGATCATCTTTACACTTTCCTCTTACTTTTGGGAACTTTCTAGCCATTTGACCTTCTTATATTTTTGGTGGTTATCCTTTTTGGGGTTAAATATGAAATTAAAGTAAGAGAACCATATAAATATAAAGTTATGTGACCATAATGAAGGACCAAGCACTAAGCATTTACTATCACCATCTAAGGTTGCATCCATCAAAGCCATCTAAAGCTACATTTACATCCATCTAGCTCCATCACAAGGCACACAAGGCTGGTTCATTTGAAGAGACACTTCATATGAGGGGAGTCTATTATTTCTATACACACATTTACTACATTATATATCTAGTTACTTGCTCGCTATTTCACAAAGTGCTATTGACACAAAAACACCTAGGGCACAATTTCGCACACACACACACCTAAAAATACATTGGGTCTGAGATGTAGTGCAATGATAAGTGATAAGTCCATCAATTTTGTTAGGAATTAGTATTTACATCATGGTAAATAATTATATGGTTAGTTATATATATATTGTTATAACAAATGTATAACAATATATATTCGGGTGTGTTATAGTTTCCTATTTTATAGGAAGTCATTTTTCCTATTGATATGGCTATATAATAGCCTGTGATTGTAATTCAATATGTGTTGAATACAGTATTAATATATTTTTCTATGTGACAATATTGCTGTCCCAACATTTGGTACCAAAGCGACTATGGATCCATGATATATTATACAGGGGAAATCTTTTGCTATTCACATTTTCCTTGGTTAATGAGAGAATTTTTTTGTGAGCATTCTAGATATAGTTCAGCTCATATGATTTGATCATCATTAGGCCTGAGACGTCTCTACAGGCATTTGTTTTTGGATCGGGTGCATCTACAGTCACTGCCTTTGCCGTATTCAGATCTGAATCTATGTGGAGGAAGATCTATCATAGATAGAACAGTCAGCAAATTGCATTGGAGGTTTCTTTCTGAATCAAAGTTTTCATACATTGCATTGTTATATTCTACCCACGTGGAAAGTGCTATTGGATTGCATTTTAAATCTGTAGTCTCCGTTTAATTATCTCTCGGGAGGGAATCTTTTGGTTTCCTAACATCTAGAGGTCAAACACCATCTCAGTGACCAAGACCCGCTTCAATTGTGCCTCGGCTTGACATCTATCAAACCCCTCTTGGCACGATGACATCGGATCCACAGATCTGTGCATACCACGAGGAAATTTACATGAATATGTGAATACATTTAAAAGATTGGTGTGATTATTATTTGGGCCTGTGTACCCCGATATTACACCCGTGAATTTTCTCCACGTGCTCCTCTATTTGTGTGGAGATCTGTAATATTAGCGCCATTTTTCAACCTTTGATGGGAAACTAAAAACCAGTGCATGTGAATATTGTGTCTTGATAGCCTGCATCAGGGATTGATTGACATAACTCATTTTTTGGTATATTCTCTTGATTTAAGAGAATAATTACCTATTTCTGAGTGATCATTATAAATCATTGAGCATATAATCATTGCACCTGCCCAGCTTGTAGATCTACATCCAATTCTTAGTTTTCGTGGATCAAGACACAGAGGGAGACGTCATTTTGGTGCCACGTGTCTCTATATATCCATGCAGCAGAGCCACTTCCACGACTGGTAGAAATATTGTGAGTCTTATTTAGGTTTTGTTTGCATAGTTTTGTGATAAGGGTCAAAAGAAAGATTTAGTATTTTATTTCTTATATGTTAAAGTCATAATATTCATTAAAGGTCTTCATAGTCAAATTGATAAAATTGTCATTTTTGTATCCATCAATGTGTTAAAATTTGAATCGTCAATTTTTTTATTATCGTTGTAATGTCAAAAATAGTTAGTTATGTTTAAATTACGTGTCAAGTTTTAGTGTCATTTTAATTTTGTATTAGTCTTGGATTTAATATCCTATGTCTATCTAGAGGGTCATTATGTTATTCAAAAGCTTGACAAGTCAAATAATTCCATATAGGTGATTTTAGGATTTTTAATACTCATTTTCATTTATAAAGTAATCTCATTTTATTATTTTTTAATTTAGTCAAGTCTTTTTGTCCAATTCAAAATAGTCATTGTCGAAGTCAAGAGTTAGAGTCGTCTAATTGTAAAAGTTTGAAAATTAAATTTTTTTTCAACTTACGAACGCATTTTCAGTGGAATCTGACGTTCGGGTAAGGTGTGTAATTTTTGAGCCTCAAATTCCAAATCTGCTAAGTTAAGTAGCATATTGATGGAGGAAGGAGGCATCGGAGAAAGGAGGTCAAACAATAACCTCTCGTCAGTCACCAATGACGGGGCCACGCAGAAGCTGTGGTGGCATATGTATGGTGTGAGTATATGATTTTCAGTGTGGTTTCCATTTTCTCAGTATGATTCTTTTTCAGAGTTCCTGTTTTGTGTGGTATTTGATGGATGTTGGAAAGAAAGTTGTGTTTGAGCGTAGATGACTGTCAGTGATCCTCTAACTAACTTGGTCCTTTGACTGCCGTACTTCATTAGAAGATGGTCAGCTAGAAGAATACGTTCACTAGCATTAGTGACCATGTGTAGCAAGACCTAACTAGCAAGATCCATTCAGGAGTATGTTCTTTGATGCATTTTGCTTCTCAGTATCTATATGAGTGGAATTTCACATTGTGGGGGGGAATACATACCAATGTTCCATTCCCATTCTGCACCCAAAACGACTTAGTCAAGGAAAGCTTCCAGCGGCAATGACAGTTTTCTATGCTATTCGAGATCGAGTGGCAGCGATCAATGACAGAGACTACGATTAAGAACATTATGATTCTTATAGGAAGTAATGTGAAATTTTTTCAATATATCTTCTATTGTGCAGTTTTAAGATATGCATGTTGTGTTTCCTACATAATTCCCTAATGTATAAGCATAGTGGTGAACAGTAGCACCAGAGTAAGTTAGTTCATGAATCTTGAAAGGGTTTGTGGGAGGATCCAGAAAACCACACGAGGTGGACAATTGATGAAGTTCCTGTCACGTCAAGGTTTGTGGTAAGCCTGTTTAAAATCATGGAAGGAGAGAGCCTTTCTTTTAGATCAAGGTCATGAGTCACAGAGTTGGACATGCCACAGGGGTGAGCATACTGCAGTTGAGAGTGTGGAGGTTTTTCTACCATGTAAACACTAAGGGGGGGAATGTTAGGAATTAGTATTTACATCATGGTAAATAATTATATGGTTAGTTATATATATATATTGTTATAACAAATGTATAACAATATATATTCGGGTGTGTTGTAGTTTCCTATTTTATAGGAAGTCAGTTTTCCTATTGATATGGCTATATAATAGCCTGTGATTGTAATTCAATATGTGTTGAATACAATATTAATATATTTTTCTGTGTGACAATATTGCTGTCCCAACAAATTTGACAATTGAGGATAGTCCAACCTCTTCATATGCATCTTTTTTTAGGGTTTTGATGATTTATCTGGGGTTTTGCTGGCGATTCTTCCATTATAGGTTTACTGGTGCTTTAACAATCACACAAGGACATTCATGTGACATGAAGCAAACATAGGAGAACATCTTGACACTCCATAGGAGGTTTGCTAGCCATATCTTAGACCAGGTTACCCAGATCTTAGATCAAGGTGCCCACAGGCACCCCTATCCCTCTTTAGGCACCCTAGTCTAGCAAGATAGTCCAGATCTACACTTTCTCAGGCTCCTATGCGAAGGTTTCCTCATCATGTTCATCCGGTCTCCACTGCGACACCATCCCATGACATAATTGAATCAGATAAGGCCTTCTTAACCCTCTTTGCACATTAGGATTTCACATTTCATTTCTTAAATTACTTAGGTGCTATTTCAATAATTTATTACTTCATTTATTTAGTTATTTTACTACTCCTATAATATTAGATTACACTAGAATAAATCTATTTTAGTTAATCAATTTTATATATGTTGGGATACAATCCACATTGATCAGGGAATGACTGGGTGACATGTTTAAAATTGGCATGCCCGGTGGTTTTGCTGGCTTTAGAAACAAATTTTGTTAAGGAGATGTGAAACATCCTGTAGGGTTGTGGCTATAATGAGGGCTAAGTTTAGCTGATGAGTTGGTGTTAAGTGAAGTCAGTGGGGGACAAGTTGGTGGTAAGGTCCAAGCGGTGCGGTGAGGAGTTGGTGATTTGAATGGGTAAGGAAGGTAGGTGGTTGAGTTGGTAGTAGTGTTGGAAATCATCCAAGCTAATTAAGGGCTCGACAAGCTAGGCTATAATGTAACTTGGTCTAAATGCATAGTATAGTTTACCATCATGAACTTAGTCCCACGCGCATGATGTGGTGAGTTAAATAAGCACTTACATACAAAATATTGAATACATTGATATGAAGAAATGGAGGCAAAGGCACCCCTCTGAAAAAAGAGTGTGTTAACCCTGGCTAAGGGCCGCAAACAAGTAAATATTGGGGCCCACTTGTCTGATAATGAGTGTCGAAGACTAGAGGTGCAATTTTTTTTTCTCAATATCACCTTGCCACTTGTCATTTTTTGATTGGTCCACATGGTGAGTGTACACACATTCAATTTATCTCGAACCTACGTTCAGTCCATATTTTTGCTAGATTGCCAAAAATTTCAGCGTGTAATAAATTCTACACACGACCTCTATTTTCAGTGTTCAATATACCTTTGGAAAGCTCTTGACCTTCTCTTCTGTATTGTAATGATCTTGAGAGATTTAGGGAAAATATGTATAGTGAATTGATATCTAGATCACACCTCCCCACTAAGAAGACTTTTATTCCAGAAAATGTTATTTTCACCCACATATGTTGCTAAATCATCTTCCTGCATATCACAAACACATACAGGATCCATATAAATAACATTATGGGAAATATTACTACAAATTGTTGAAAAGATTATAAAAAAATCAATCAGTTTTAAAAATAGACAATTGTTCTCCAAAAGAGGCAACTATCAAACTGATACTCTATGATTTTGTCAATCTATGCAAGTAACATAAATCAATTCAAATAAAGACAACTAATGCCAACAGGTGAATGTCTGATTGAATCCATGTAGAACTGTCAAATCCCAGTAACTAAAAATGCCATCACAAAAAAATGTTTATCTTAAAAAATAGACAATTGTTCATCAAAAGAGGAAACTGTCCAACTGATACTATGTGACACGACCATCACCATAAAAAAATTCCTTAAGAATAGATCAATATTAAAAGACATCTACATGCTAATAATAGGCTAGTGTCCACTGAATTATGTGAAACTGTTAGTGAAATATCTATCCCAACATTCTACCCTACAAATAGGATAGAAGCAAACTGTTTGCTCAACACTGCATACTAAAATGGTGAAACTACCATCCACTACAAAAGGTCATCAGACATAATTTAGAAACCAATTTGTTAGTGTAATTAATGTACACCCTAATTGTAACTACATAGGATAATTACAAATAAATTCCCAAAATAAGGGACTTAATACATGTGTAAATATCTTGTGTGGACACAACAAGTTTGTATATTAATTACAATACAAATGGTGCCCAAATGGGTATTTTAAGCATCCATATCTTTGCACAATAAAATCAACAAAAGATACTCTGAAATGTAATTTTCCAAAAGTAGACATTCTAAACTTGTCCACTAAACTTGCGTACTCTATTGTTGAAATCAAAATGGAATTTTTCAACATTAAATGTGAGAAGTAAAAGCTGAGTATGTTAACCCCGCCTCTAAACTCTTCAATACAAGTGACAATGGTTATCCATTTTTTCCCTTGGAAAAATAAACAACTTGAAAAAAATGGATTTGGGTAGTTTTGTGGGTCTTGGTGGAGAATTTGCAGAATTCAAGTATTTTTCCAAGTTTTGGGCACTTACAATTGTTTTTGGGAACTCTGAATCATCTAGATGTAGTTTCCCTTCTCTAGGTTTTAGGATCTAATACTTAGCCAAACTTGAGCAAAAAATTGTAAAATCGAGAAATTTGGCTTTAGGGGCTTTCCATTATGATTTTTCGAACTCCCTAGCCCAAAAAAACTCCAAAAAGTTAGAAAAATTCAAAGAAAATTGGAAAAAAGGCTCAAAGTGTGTGTATTGTGGACATTTTGGATTTTGGAGGCCCTCATGGTACAATTTCCTTAAGGGCTCCAATTCTCTGCATTACTAAAATCACCAAAAAAATAAAGGGTTTTAAACGAGTCCAATGTTGTCTAGATCAGGTTGAGGTGCGAAGAACTAAGGCCCGTGTGGAACAAGTTCCATGGGGTCTACAGTTCCCTGTAAGGCCAAAGTTGTCACAACACAAGGAATGCAACTCGACAAGAAGGCAAGTAGCATGGGTGTTTGACTCATGCTCGCTAAGGAGTAAGTGAGGCTCAAAAACTCGATTAAAGAAATTCCTGAGCCTGAAGAAGAAAAATAAAAAGGCGTGATGCAAGGATATGAGTCATGCTTGCTAAGGAGTAAGTGAGACTCGGAAACCCAAGCTAAGCAGTTCCCGAAATCTGCGAAGAAGAAAAAGCAAGAGTGATGCGGAAAAATGACTCGGGGAAGCTAAAATACCCGAGTAAAGCAACTCAAAAACCCCGCAAAACAAATAATAAGAAGGGAAGTTATGCGGGGATGCGATGCGACATTACTGTGAAGTAATGCTCACCCATAAACCTGAGTAAAGGAATGTGGTGAGGGGAATAAAGGTTCCTAAAAATCACACAAAGAAGAAAAGGTATTGCAAAACCCCAAAAGTAAAGTAAATCTGTCTGTAAATCCCGTAAAAAAAGCAAACAAAAGGTGAACAATCCTTGTTTTAGACTCGTGTTGACAGCAGAGTAAAGGCCAGGTAAAATCTCAAGTAAAGTAATGGAGACTTGAATCTGTAAAGAAAAGTCATTTCATAAACCAGTAAAGTAAAGTAGAGAAGGCAGGGAGTTGAATGCCGAGTAACACATGAGCTAGCGGAAGTTAAGAAAAGTCCCATCAAGAATCCATGAAGAAGGAATGATAAGGAGTAAGTGAATCCCAGAAACCCACACAATCGTAACTTTTGACTTAGAGCTCCATTTTCCACAAAATTAGATTTTTTGGAATTGTTTCTTCACACTTTACATCATGGAATCTATAAAATCAGAGTTTACAGGGAAGATATGGAAGAAAAATGAGAAAAACTTGGGAATAACATATTTCCTTGGGATCCAAGCAAAAATCCAGCCAAGTGTCAATCATCCTTTGTTGGTAATCATTTTTGAGCTTCTAGAAGGGCTGAGACCATTGAAAACGAGCTCTGGAATTCTCTCTCTCTCTCTCTCTCACTCTCTCTCTCTCTTCTCTCTGGGATCAATAAATATAAGTGCTAAGGCACATTTTAGGGGGGAATGTTCATGTAATGAAACTCTATCAAAATTTTTCTAGAGCAGTGTTGAGTTGTAAGCCTTCACATGGGCCTAACAAATGTTATGGTGCCTCTACTTCACACATGTAATCAACCATGCATATTCTAAGAGAAATGAAATCTATGTTTTGTGGGGTTATTTCAACCCTAGTAGTCCTTTTATTTTATCTTCTTGCCTCTCTATTCTTGTTGTTTTGTTCTGTACATGTATTTCTCATTTGTAGGTTTGTGTTGTTGTGTTTCATCTAGAAAAGATAGTGAATGGAGCCTTGGTTTGTGTCATAGCTATCTGGACTTTCCTTACTACATTTTCCTTCTTTCTTCTCCTTCATTAGGATATTTCCACCCCCTTTTCTTGGTGCTATCACCTCTACTAGTGTAGGATTTCCCTTTCATTCATCTTTCTAACCCCCCCTCTCTCTCTCCTTAGTCCCTTGGCATGATTAGATTAGGATTAGTTAGTTGCTTTTTCCCTTATAGGAGTAGTTTAAAAATAAGATAAGGTAGAGGAAGCTGGCCTTCTCTAGAGGTTTATCTTAGTTAGAAGTCTCACAACTCAGAGACAATCCCATGTTACCTAAAAAAATTGGTTGCTCATTCACAGATTCATGATCAAAACCAGAGGGTGCTATTTTTTAGTGATAACAATTTTTGGCACGCCCAACGAGACAAGATTTGAAGGCTTTATACTTCATAGGTGTGCATCTAAGTTATTTTAGAGGGGTTTCCATTACCATCCATTATGTGCAAATTTCATTTCACCGAGTTTGATGTGTCCTTGGTGAGATCTCAACCTTTGGAGGCATGTTTCAATCACATTTGGTGACTCCATTGATCCAAACAACCCATTATATCATTCAATAAACCTTTCTCCTTTCTTTTCCATTAATTTCCATATAATTTCCTTCCATATATTTCCATTTTATTCATTCATGAAGTTGTGCAATCATGGATTCATTCCCTTCCTGGAATTCCTATATGTAGTAACAACAGTTCCATTCAAACCCACCTCTAACCTTACAAAATCCATCTTCAAGTTGTTACAACACACCTCTAGATCAAGTCTATGGACAAAATCAAATTGAGCATGCATACCCATGTGAGAAAAATACAAATTAGTTTGGTCAACCACCAAACTATGGAGCTATTTAAGGGCAAGAGTATGCAAATTTTGGAGGCCATCCTACACCTGGAGATGTTGATTTGTAGAGAAAAATTTAAACAATAGAGATGAACATGGTGCAGATGAGGATAAAAAAGACTATGAAGGCAACCAATATTGGTTTCAAGGTCTCTTATCCATGGATTGGTCCTATACCAAGCTTGTTCAGTCCTCAACAGAAGTTGAACTTTATAATTGAGATGATGACAAAGATTGCAAAGTGGGTTGAGTTATTGGAGGCTTACCAATCTATTAGGGAAATTTATCAATGGGGAAATCCTACACTACCATATAACAACCCTCCCATTCCTCTTCCCCAGCCTACACCATCTCAACCTGAGTTTCATAGCCCTAGCTTTCTACCTATTGCCTCTGTTGTGAGTTCCACTTCTCCATCTTCTTCCCTTCAATCCCACCTCCAATTCTCGATCCTTTTCTCTTCCAAACCTCAATCTTCTCCACATTCCCCTTCACCACATGCATTGAAAAAATTAGTTGAGACCTAACCCACCCCTCCTCTTGCATTCCCAAACCCATTTTGGGAAGAATCAAATTATAAAATTAGTCAAGGAGAACAACAAGTTGAAGAACCCAACATAGAAGAACTTGTGCAAAATTTAAAGGATTGGGCTACAAATTTTGAATTCAATCAAATGCCATTATTGACTAGGCCTTCAAAAGAGGTTTGATTTGAAGAACATGTGATGGAAGCTAATTTTATAGAAGAACAAACACAAGAAGAAGATGATCAAAAATCCTTGTGTTCTGAATATAGTGTGTATAATGACACCATATCCATGGAACATGTTGTTTTATCTCCACAAGAATCAATAAAGGAAGAGAAACTCCTGAGTGAGAAAGATGTTTCATTTAAATGTAATGATCCCCAATGTCCTACATGCTTAGATCTTTCCATACTTTTGACAAATTGTAGTGATCCACCAAGAACATATCTAGATGATGCAATAATTTCATGAGGAGCTTCACGCCAAAGAGGAAAGAAAATTAGATCCAAAGGTATTGGAAGAAGAATAGATCATAGGAAGCTTCTTGCTTTCTTTTATTCGTGAAATTTTAGTTCCTTCTTCCACTTCATCCTTACAGGAATCTAATTTTTTAGATGAGTTTGATCTTTTAAGATTTATGTTTGAGGAAGAGGAGATCCATGGTGAACCAATGGCCAAATTAGAAATCATCATGGAGCAAGAAGAGTTGTTCGCTGAAGCACCATAAGGATATAATTAGTTTTTAAGAAACTCCACTTAGGAAAGTCTACAGGATGCCCATGTTCATGTGGATGAGCTTCAAAGAGATGGGAAAATCACAAGGATAATCCTAATGGTTCCAAGATCCCCTTGCCCAATCAAGTACCTGACCAGTTTGGAGCCAAGAAAAGAGTTGCAACCTATCATTTTCAATTCTTAGCATGAGGGATAACTACACATTCCTAAGGATTGGTTGCAATACCTCTTGAATATAAATATAGAACAACCAAAAGAGGTATTTTTTCTATTTCTAGGTTATAGGTCTTGATAGAAAGGGTGAAAAACTAGCTCCAAGTTAGTTTTTCACTCTTATATAAAACCGCATCCAGTGCCAAATCAATCACATGGTCTTTAAATTTAAGGAAAGACAACTATTTCTTGCAACTAGTTACGAGATTTTTTTTAGATTCCTTTCCCCCTGGTTAGATTAGGGTAGTGTAGATTTTTTTTCAGTAGAAGAAATTCTTGTGCACACTCTGCATGTTCCATTTGGAAAATGTATGTCTTTTCATGTTTATATATAGTTTTTACAATTTTGTTACCTTGCACAATTCATTTTAGAGCCAATTTGCTAAGTTGGGAAATTCCCAAGCTTCATCTAGATCCATGAGATCATTTCAGTCCATTTGGGAAGCAATGTCTATGGAGGACTTTAAAGAAGATATGTTCAAGAAGAAGGTGTTTAAGACAACTCCAAGTGCATCCATCCTCATTGCCAAATCAACATGTGTTTTAGAACTCTGCAATGATTCATCCTTGCCAAGAAAACATTTTAGTTCTTCATACTTGGTAGAAATCCAATTTTGGGATAGCTTCAAATATTCATCCTTGTCTCAAACAGATCACTAGCAGATAGAATTCTAGATTCAGACAATTTTCCACTCACATAAAACCTTGATTCAAATTTTTTTATCAGCTTCAAGTTCAGTTAAGTGATTCAAGTGGTCTCAAGGGTATGTTCTTTAAGTTTAAATCAATTTTTTAGTTTATCAGGTAGACTACATGCCTAATGGATGCTTCAAGGTCACTAATATTTCAATCTAGCAGGAAGATTACCTTTGGAGGTCACCAAATTTTTATCCATTTTTCCCTCTTGGAAAAATGGACAACTTGAAAAAATTGGATTTGGGCATTTTTGTGGGTCTTGGTGGAGAATTCAAGAATTTTTCCAAGTTTTGGGCACTTACAATTGTTTTGGGGAACTTTGAATCATCTAGATATAATTTCCCTTCTCTAGGTTTTAGGATCAAGTACTTAGTCAAAATTGAGAAAAAATGGTAAAATTGAGAAAATTTAGTTTTAGGGGCTTTCCATTTTGATTTTTCTAACTCCCTAGCCCAAAAAAATCCAAAAATTTAGAAAAATTCAAAGAAAATTTGAAAAAAGGTTTCAAAGTGTGTGTATGTGTTGTAGACATTTTGGTTTTTGGAGGCCCTCAGGGTACATGTTCTTTAAGGGATCCAGTTCTCCGCATTACCAAAATCACCAAAAAAATAAAGGGTTTTGAACGAGTTCAATGTTGTGTAGATCGGGTTGAGGTGTAGAGAACTAAGGCTCATGTGGAACAAGTTCCACAAGGTTCAAAGTTCCTTGTAAGGCTGAAGTTACCACAACATAAGGAAAGTAACTCATCCAGAAGGTAAGTAGCCTGATTTTTTGACTCGTGCTTACTAAGGAGTAAGTGAGGCTTAGAAATCCAAGCTAAGTAGTTCTCAAAACCTGTGAAGAAGTAAAAGCAAAAGTCATGATGTGGGGATACGAATCGTGTTTTCTAAGGAGTAAGTGAGGCTTGGAAACTTGAGCTAAGCAGTTCCCAAAACATGCAAAGAAGCAAAAGAAAAAGTGATGTGGAAAAATGACTCGGGGAAGCTAAAAGGCCTAAGTAAAGCAACTCAAAAACCCCGCTAAGAAAAGAAGAAGAAGGGAAGTTATGTGGGGATATGATGTGACATTACTGTGAAGTAATGCTCACTTACAAACCCGAGTAAAGAAAGGCAGTGAGGGGAATAAAGGTGCCCAAAAATCACGCAAAGAAGAAAAGGCATTTCAAAACCCTGAAAGCAAAGTAAAGTGGTCTCCAGATATCGTGAAATAAGAAAAAAAAAAGTGAGAAATGCAGGTTTTAGACTCGTGCCAACTGAAGAGTAAAGGCCAGGTAAAATCCTAAGTAACGTAATGGAGACCCAAAATTGTGAAGTAATGCCATTTTATAAACCAAT
Organism: Taxus chinensis; assembly: GCA_019776745.2. Lineage (NCBI taxonomy): Eukaryota > Viridiplantae > Streptophyta > Pinopsida > Cupressales > Taxaceae > Taxus > Taxus chinensis. Next base: position 350,813,757 of record CM034154.1, on the reverse strand, counting down.
AAAGAAAGGTAGAGAAGGCAGGGAGTTGAATGCTGAGTAACATGATGAGCTGATGGAAGTTAAGAAAAGTCCCATCAAGAATCCACAAAGAAGGAATGATAAGGAGTAAGTGAATCCCAGAAACTTGCACAACCATAAATTTTGACTTAGAGCTCCATTTTCCACAAAAATGGACTTTTTGGAGTCATTTCTTCACACTCTACATCATGGAATCTAGAAAATAAGGTTTTAGAGGGAAGAAATGGAAGAAAAATGATAAAAACATGGGAATAACATATTTCCTTTGGCTCCAAGCAAAAACCCATCCAAGTGTCAATCATCCTTTGCTGGCAATCATTTTTGAGCTTCTAGAAGGGCTGGGACCATTGAAAACAAGCTCTGGAATTATCTTTGGGATCAATAAATGTAAGTGCTAAGGCACATTTTTAGGGGGAATGTTCATGTAATGGAACTCTCAAATTTTTTCTAGAGCTATGTTGAGTTGTAAGCCTTCACATGGGCTTGGAAAATGTTCTTGTGCCTCTGCTTCACACATGTAATGCACTGTGCATATTCTAAGAGCAATAAAATATTTGTTTTGTGGTGTTCTTTCAACCTTAGAAATCATTTTATTTTGTCTCCTTGCCTCTCTTTTCTTGTTGTTTTGTTTTGTGCATGTATTTCTCATTTGTAGGTTTGTGTTGTTGTGTTTCATGGAGAAAAGATAGTGAATAGAGCCTTGGTTTGTGTCACAGATTTCTAGCCTTTCCTTGTTGCATTTTCCTCCTTCCTTCTCCCTCAGTAGAATATTTCCATCCCCTTTTCTTGGTGCTATCACCTCTGTTAGTGTAGGATTTCCCTTTCATTCATCTTTCAAACCCTCTCTCTCTCTCTCCCTGGTCCCTTGACGTGGTTACTATTGTCAAAATTTCACCCCCCAGGGTAAATTTCGATAACATGTATCAGAGTTTTGCAGTTCCAAGCATGTAGATTGATCCAGGAAAAATCGTGAAATTGGCTAAGTCCTGCTCAAGGTCGCCTTTGGGACAATTGGAACAGAGGGACGTGAAGGGCGCGAATCGGCCGGTTCGCCCGAAACAAAGAATTTTCGCAAAGGAAATATCGGGCTGTGAGGGCGCGAAGGGCGCGAAAAGGCGAAGCGGTGAAGCAAGGGAAGCCCATTTCGGGTGGTTCGGAAGAATTTGTCCCAAGCAGCAAAGGGACATCTGGGACAAATGGACGTGAAAGACGCGAACCGGCCGGTTCGGCCGGAACGGGAAACTTTCGCACTGGGACATCTAGGCCGCAGGGACGCGAGGGACGCGGATAGCCGAAAAAGCCAAGAGCCAATCAGATTGTGCCACGTCATCTGCAGATAAGGGACAAGGAAGCCCATTTCAGGTGGATCGGAGGTTTTTGTCCCAAACAACACTGGGACATCCGGGACAAAAAGACGCGAAAGGCGCGAAAGAGCCGGCAGGCCCACAGACCAATCAAATCATGACACGTGTCACAAGGGAAAAGGTCAAAACGTTAAAGGGCGAGTTTTGAAGGGTCAGCCCGAACCAATGGGATAGTGCCACGTGTCCCGGCTAGGGCCCACAAGGAAATTTCAAAGGAAAGCCCATGGAAAGGTGGAGGAGAGAGAATTATTCAGCGAATCAGAGCCTGCCACGTGTCGTCCAGGTGGCGAAGCATGGGAAAATATTTCAAAATCCGTTTTGGTCTGTTCCGTGCCCTAAATCTTTAGATCGTCATATCTTTTGATCCAGAGCTCGGATTTGCACGTTCTTTATATCAACAGAAAGCTGTTGAAATTCTCTACATGATTCTGGGATCAATCTTCCATTTTGGTGTAGTCTGGAGAGAGAAAGTTAAGAAACAGCTTTGATGCATGGTAATGCCAGAAGTGACGCTTCAACAACCAGCTTTAATGCAGCAGACAGCCTGCCGTTTTGCCAGGATCCGCCACTTCTACCATAATGAGATGATTTAAAATGCGACCTGAAAGTGGTTGTGGTAGTTTCGAATTTCCTCTCTTCCCTCTCTCTTTCCTCCTATATATTGTACAGAGGGGCTTCTTTCAAAAGGGGGACATAACAAGTTGTTCATCTTTTCTGCTCTGCCCTCCCTTCTTTTCTTCTCTAGGGTTGAAAATGGAGTTCGAACCTCCTCCCTTGCTCTGTAATGGCGTTTTTGCCTTTTACTATTGAAATGATGTTCTGTGCAAACTTCTGGAGCAAAAAAACATGTTTTGTGATGCATCTGTCCATCCTTGCTCGTTTTTGCTTGTTTCTCTTCTTGCCTCTCTTCATTGCAGGTATTTGTGCATGTTTGAATGTTCATTGCAGGTTTGGAGCTGTGTTCATGGAGTTTTGGGACATTTTCTGTGTGAAATCTATCCTTGGGCTTGTGATGCATTTGTCCATCCTTCCCATTGCTCACCTCTCTTTGGGCCATGGCAGTTTTGATAGATGTCCAACATTCTCCTTCTCTGGTGTATCACCGTTTTAGTGTAGGATTTTGTTTCTTTTCCTTTCTCTCTCTCTCTCTCTCTGTCTCCTTGGCATTGTTAGATTAGGATTAGATTAGCTTTCCTGCACTGGAATAGCTTGTGGCAGGTAGTTTAGGAGCAGGAACCAGCCTTCTCTGGAGATTCCTCTCTCAGTTTCACAATTCCCACGCTTGGAGAGAGGTTTCCATGTTGTGCAATCACACTGGATGCCTGAGTGATCAACCTAGAAGCCTGATCTACATCCAGGGGTGCTGTGATTTTGCATCAATAGTTTTGGCACGCCCGGTGGGACCTTAGAGGTCTTCCACTTCATCTTTTGTAGGTTGGTGTGTTCCTGTGAAGATTTCAGCCTTTGGAGGCACTTGCAAACACATCTGGCGACTCCATCTGATCAACAACCCATTTCTGAAGTTGCAGACCCATTTTCCATCCATTCTCGTTCATCCTTCTTTCCATCTCTTTCATTCTTTCCCATTCCATGAGGCTGTGCAATCATGACTTCATTTCCATCATGTAATTCACATCAACAACAACAGTATATTCCACCTCCAACATGTTTTACAAATCCTCCAAATCAACATTTTGAGCAGATTCAAGATCAGTATGCATACCCATATGAGCAGTAGTGCCAAAGTCAGTTTGGCTATGGAGACTTTCAAGAGCAAGAGTATGCATACAATGAAGACCATCAGATCTAAGATGCTGGTCTGTTGGAGAAAATCCAAAAGATGGAGGCAAAGATGGTGCAGTCCAGAGCAACAGCTCAGATGAGAGCTTTCAAAATTGGTTGCAGGACTCCTTGTCCATGGGGAGGCCCTTTTCCAAGACACTTTAGCCCTCAAGAGAAGCTGGACTTCATGATAAAGATGCTGCCCCAACTTGCACAATGGACAGTAGAAATAGAGGCCTATACATTCGGTGTTGAACAACCTTGTCAATGGGTAAGTTCTACACCATCATCTGGTTTTTCTCTTCCCATTACTCAAGTAACATCATCTCATTTGGACTTGCAAATTTTAAACTCTCCATCTGCTGTCCCAAATGTTGATCCCATGTCTCCACCTCTCAGTCTTCCACCACACCTCAATTCTTCTTTCCTTTTTCCTTCCAAACAGTCATCCTCTCCACAAGAGCTAAAAGAAATCCCCCCTCCTCTAAAGAAACAAGAGATTTCATCTCCTTTACCACCACAAAAAATTTCCAAATCAATTGAGTTGCAACCCACCCCTCCTCTTGCATTCCCAATTCCATGTGGGGAAGAAGAAATTGAAAAAATCAGTCCATCAAGGACAGCAAGAGGAAGAGCCAAGAAAAGAAGAAATGATTAAGAGCTTAGTAAGTTTGGCTGCCAAGTTTGGTATGACAAAGATCCCCTTGATGGTTAAGCCTACAGAAGAGGCTAAGGTTGGAGAACAAATGGTGGTCAGGACTGATTCTGTTGCAAGCAGCAGAAGAAGATCTTGCTAGTCCCAACTTGTCCTCTAGAGCAGCAGATTGAAGAGTTTGACTTGACAAACTTCATGTTGGAGGAGGAGCTCATTTAAGAGCAAGATTGTCTTCGAACATTGGATGAAGGAGAAGCTGCTCCAGATCCAGCAGTAGAGGGGCACATTCTAGCTGTGGAGGAGAAAGTTGTAGATCCAAGAGCTCTGAGCACAAAGCAGGCTACAGGAGAACCTTCAGTTCTTTCTACTTCACCTCTCTCAAGTTCCAGTGCTGAAGAGGAGTTTGACCTCTCAAAATCAATGTTGAAGGGAGAAAGAAACCATGGTGGTCAAGTTACAGATCAAGAGGACACCATGGAGGAAGTTGAACATTTGCAGCAGGACAGCCATGAGGCATTTTATCTGTCAGATTTGGAGGACTGTTTTTGATGGAGAAGAGCCGGTTGAGTTTCCACCATTCTCCCTTTCATCATCCACATTCCAAACACAAGAGTCTACTGTCCTGAAGGAGAACATTCATTTGCAGCAGCCTGCATCTTATAACAACTCTTCGGAATCAAGATTGGAAGATTTTAATCTTTCATGTTCTTCATTGGAGGAAGAGAAAGGGCAGAAGGGTTCTACCATTGGCTTCCACACCATCCATTCAAGGTCTACAAGAAGACTCCATTCTTGGAGTTGAAAATCATAGCTATGGGCATATAAAACTGATCAGACCTTGCCTAATCAAGTATTTGGCTTCATTGGAGCCAAAGGAGAAGTCACAACCAGTCATGCTTGCTTCTGAGCATGAGGCTGAGCTACAAAGTATCAAGGATCAGCTGTTATACCTCTTCAACCCAAATGCAGAGCAACTAAAAGAGGTATTGAATTTGCCTTCAGCTGACACCTTGATGATTTGGATAGAAGACCAGCTTCTTGTTGATTTTCCACTCATCCTAACAACCATGATCAGCTCCAAATCAATTGCATGGCTGCCAATTTTGAAGAAAGGAAGCTATTTCTCACAACTAGTTGCAGGGTTTGTTTAGCTTGCCTTTGCTTTCAGTTAGAGTAGAGTAGCTAGGTTTGCTTTTAGTAGAAGAAGTGCTTGTGCACACTCTGCATGTTCCGTTTGGAGCATGTATGATTTTTAGTTCTGTACATAGTTTTGGTGTTGCCGGTTCTACTCTTGCACAGTTCGTTTCAGTGGAATTTTGGTGAGAACAACTCCATGTTCGGTGGGATTCAAGTGGCTCAGAGGGAAGTTTTCAAAGTTCAGATCATTTTTCAGGCTTGCTTATGACTCCATGCCCAATGGATTGCTTTAGGCTACTGATCATTCACCTAGCAGGCAGGTGACCCCGCTGAGTCGTCAAAACTGTTGTCAAAATTTCACCCCCCCAGGGTAAATTTCGATAACATGTATCAGAGTTTTGTAGTTCTAAGCATGTAGATTGATCCAGGAAAAATCGTGAAAATTGGCTAAGTCCTGCTCAAGGTCGCCTTTGGGACAATTGGAACAGAGGGACGCGAAGGGCGCGAATCGGCCGGTTCGCCCGAAACAGAGAATTTTCGCAAAGGAACAATCAGGCCGCGAGGGCGCGAAGGGCGCAAAAAGGCGAAGCGGTGAAGCAAGGGAAGCCCATTTCGGGCGGTTCGGAAGAATTTGTCCCAAGCAGCAAAGGGACATCTGGGACAAATGGACGTGAAAGACGTGAACCGGCCGGTTCAGCTGGAACGGGAAACTTTTGCATTGGGACATCTGGGCCGCAGGGACACGAGGGACTCGGATAGCCGAAAAAGCCGAGAGCTAATCAGATTGTGCCACATCATCGGCAGATAAGGGACAAGGAAGCCCATTTCAGGTGGATCGGAGGTTTCTGTCCCAAACAGCACTGGGACATCTGGGACAAAAAGACACGAAAGGCGCGAAAGAGCTGGCAGGCCCGCAGACCAATCAAATCATGACACATGTCAGAAGGGAAAAGGTCAAAAAGTCAAAGGGCGAGTTTTGAAGGGTCAGCCCGAACCAATGGGATAGTGCCACATATCCCAGCTAGGGCCCACAAGGAAATTTCAAAGGAAAGCCCGCGGAAAGGTGGAGGAGAGAGAATTATTCAGCGAATCAGACCCTTGCCATGTGTCGTCCAGGTGGCGAAGCGCGGGAAAATATTTCAAAATCCATTTTGGTCTGTTCCGTGCCCTAAATCTTCAGATCGTCATATCTTTTGATCTAGAGCTCGGATTTGCACGTTCTTTATATCAATGGAAAGATATTGAAATTCTCTACATGATTCTGGGATCAATATTCCATTTTGGTGTAGTCTGGAGAGAGAAAGTTAAGAAACGGCTCTGATGCATGGTAATGCTAGAAGTGACGCTTCAACAACCAGCTTTAATGCAGCAGACAGCCCGCCGTTTTGCTAGGATCTGCCGCTTTCTACCATAATGAGATGATTTAAAATGTGACCTAGAAGTGGTTGTGGTAGTTTCGAATTTCCTCTCTTCCCTCTCTCTTTCTTCCTATATATTGTACAGAGGGGCTTATTTCAAAAGGGGGACATAACAAGTTGTTCATCTTTTCTGCTCTGCCCTCCCTTCTTTTCTTCTCTAGGTTTGAAAATGGAGTTCGAACCTCCTCCCTTTCTCTGTAATGGCATTTTTGCCTTTTACTATTGAAATGATGTTCTGTGCAAACTTCTGGAGCAACAAAACGTGTTTTGTGATGCATCTGTCCATCCTTGCTCGTTTTTGCTTGTTTCTCTTCTTGCCTCTCTTCATTACAGGTATTTGTGCATGTTTGAATGTTCATTGCAGGTTTGGAATTGTGTTCATGGAGTTTTTGGGACATTTTCTGTGTGAAATCTATCCTTCGGCCTGTGATGCATCTGTCCATCCTTCCCATTGCTCACCTCTCTTTGTCCCATGGCAGTTTTGATAGATGTCCAACATTCTCCTTCTCTGGTGTATCACCGTTTTAGTGTAGGATTTTGTTCTTTTCCTTCTCTCTCTCTCTCTCTCTCTGTCTCCTTGGCATTGTTAGATTAAGATTAGATTAGCTTTCCTGCACTGGAATAGCTTGTGGCAGGTAGTTTAGGAGCAGGAACCAGCCTTCTCTGGAGATTCCTCTCTCAGTTTCACAAGTCCCACTCTTGGAGAGAGGTTTCCATGTTGTGTAATCACACTGGATGCCTGAGTGATCAACCTAGAAGCCTGATCTGCATCCAGGGGTGCTGTGATTTTGCATCAACAGTTACATTAGGATCAATTAGCTATATTTTCCCTTCTAGGAATAGTTTAGCAGTAAGATAAGGTAGAGGAAGCCAACCTTCTTTGAAGGTTTGTCTCAGTTAGTAGTCCCATAACTGAGAGATAATCCCATGTTACCCAAAAAAAATGGTTGCTCATTCATAGATTCATGATCAAAACAAGATAAATGTATCACATTTTTTTTTGTATCTAATCCATAATTAAAAGCAACATATGAATATTTATGTTATTTATAATTAATTTTTGTGGAAGTTTTCCCATTACCATTTTTATCTTTCATTGGCTGTGGTGGAGGTTTCTCCCTTATAGTCTCAATTATTCTAGAGCATTCACCTTTTTTATTCTAACCACCAAAACTAGATCCCAAACCTGCACGATGATGCTTAACCACTGTATGGCGTTAGCAATTCATTAGTCTTATTTTCCAAGGATTTTTTCATTAAATCCCATTTTAAAAAGTAATTTTAAGCCTATTACCTTAGTATGTTATTCAAACTTATAAAAAATATTTTCAACTAATTTAATATGGGACGATTCAACAACTGGGGATATACTTATAGTGCTTAAATCAACTTGTGCACTTGTGAGAGAGGAAGGTACTAATTGTAAAATGGACTTATTTTTCCCCTTCATGTCACCACTAGTTTGTAACTTTTACAAGAGCTGATCCTTGGATTTCAATTCTATTTTCAATTTATCATACTCCTCTTCCAAGTAATAGTACATTGATTTTAGGAGAACATTGTCTTCCTAGATCTGGCGGTTGAATGCCTCATGCTCATCGAGCTACTCCTGTTTTGATAACTTTCCCATAGTGCACCTATACTTATCTAATCAAAACTGAACCAACTGCAAAAAAATAAACCAATAAACTATCAAATCAACCAGCTCTGATACCAAACTTGATCCGTAAACAGGTAGGAACGCCCTACTATTTTGAATGTTTACAAAAAGATCAATTAAAATTATAAATTTCTAACCTTTAATAACTTGGAACTAGTTAAAAATATGATTCAAAAACTGATTCAAATGTGTGTATAAACTGATTTAAAGCTGAATTTGATTGCTAAAAAATCACTCATTCTAGTTGCACATTCAAATCAATTTGATTTTCATTATACTCAATTTTACTGTTTTTTCATAAAATTGACGTATTGATTATAATTGCATTCAAATTAAAATATGATTTAATATCCATAAATAATATGAAAAATAAATGCAAAATCATAAAAAACATGACACAAGATTGTTTACGGGGTTCAAAAATTCCTACATCCATGGGTTCATACGAACCGATCCATTAAAGTTAGTTTTGCAAGTACATTCAAATAACTTACAAATCAAATAATGAAACTCAAAACCTATAACAAAAGACCATGGGAACTCTTGAGATCTGAAAAACTTAAGTGTTTGCTCTTTGTGTTTGTTTTCGTCTTTGTAAGGCGATCTTCCCTCCATTCGCCTTCAAAAGAGACACAAAAAGCTTTAAAAAGATAGTATAAGATCTCTAAATTAGGAAAATGAGTACACCACCAAGAGCATCTCTGAATTCTTAATAATACATTAGTTCACTTCAAGACTTGAAACTACCCCTAATTTTCTCAAAATCTATGTTTTGTAAAACTACCTTGTTATCCACAATACACAGGCATATGATTTAAGCACTTTAAATGGATACTCACTCCTTTTATAACTCGTTCACCAATAGTAGCCCAACGGTTACATATTATTTTAACACTCGGTTGGTTAAGGGGTTGATCCCCTTTAACCTCCACCACTTGTTTTATCTATGTTGGGATAAATCTCACATTGACATGGGAATAATTGGTTGACATGTTTGAAATTGGTGAGGCCAATCGTTTTTTTGGATTTAGAGCCACATTTTATTGAGGCCATATGGAATGACTGATAGTTTTTTGGCTATGTTGGGAAGTGTTTGGCATGGAGTCATCACCGGGGGCTAAGTTTAGCCGATGAGTTGGTGTTAAGTGGAGTTAGTGGGGGATGAGTCGATGGTAAGGTCCGAGTGGAGTGGTGAAGAGTTGGCGAGTTAAACGGGTGAGGAAGGTAGGTGATTGAGTTGACAGTAGTGTTGATAGTTAGCTGAGTTGATTAAGGGCTTGATGAGCTAGGATATAATGCAACTTGGTCTAAATGCATATTATAGTTTATAATCATGAACTTAGTCCCACATGCACAATGTGGTGAGTTTCATAAGCAATTAAATACAAAATCTTGAATACAGTGATATGAAGAAATGAAGGCAAAATCACCCCTCTAAAAAAAGAGTGTGTCGACCCTGGCTGAGGGCCCCCAGCTAGTAAATAATGGGCCCCACCCATCTGATAACGAGTGTCAAAGTTTGAAGGTGCAAAATAACTTTTTTCTCAATATCACCTTACCACTTTTCACTATTTGATTGGTCCACATGGTGAGTGTGCACACATCCAAGTCATCTCAAACCTGCATGGAGTCCATATTTTTGCTAGATTGCTAAAAAATTTAGCGTGTAATAACTTCTACATACGACCTCTATTTTCAGCGTTCAATATATTGCTAGAAAGATCTCAACCAACTCTTCTGTACTGTAATGATCTTGGGAGATTTAGGGAAACTTTGTATACTAAATTGATCTTCAGATTGGGAGTTGTAGTTAGAAGTTGCTGATAGTAAGAAAAATAGGGTAACCAACCATGGACCAATGTTTTTATCCATGCGGGGTAAACCGTTTTTTCACAAAGGAAATATTGGATATGAAATTACCAAGGAGATACAAGAGACTTTGAAACTTGGATATTGAAGGAGGGATCGAGAGTGACTAGTTCTCAAATCAATGTATAAACTAAGGATTTGAGCATCATGGTGCTAAACAAAGGATTTGAGGGTCTAGATGCTAAACTAAGGATTTAAGTGTCTCAGCGCTAGGGAAAGAGTGTTGGGAAAGCGATATGTTTTACCTTCTAACCATGACACTTTCTCAAAAACAAGTTCTACCACTACAGATGGAAAAATGAACCCATTTTGCAACTTTCTTACTAGGTCCCAAAAACCATAACAAGGCTAGAGGCAGAGAAGGCCACATTGTTGATTGAGTGAGTTACTTTGATGACTGAGTAAGATGATGTAATAGCTACTTGGGACAAAGTGACTGGAGAGAGGGATGGGTTGAGATTACAACTCATGAATTTTAAGGGTGATCTTACCTAAACTAGAGTAGATAGGGATATGTATTAGTGTGATAGGGAGACTCTGCGGCATGCCTTTGGTTTGACAAAACCATCGGTGTTGGGGGTTGAGCAATTGATAACTAGAGCTCAGATTAGTGGTTAGATGAGGCCACCTGCTAGTGTGAGTTTTTCTCACTATCAAGTATTAAGTGACGAAATTCACTATTATGAGGCCATAGTGAGGTAGAGGCTTCCAGATGAGCCTTAGTATGTTGAGTGTTTATCTCAATGATGATAGGATCCATTAGGTAGTGCTGCGAGCGTGGGTCAACCATCGAGAAGTCTAGGCAAGGGACCAGATAGAGGTCTATATGATTGCTAGGGGAGCAGTGCCAGAGGGGGTATTCGATTGATAGGGCTACAGTTCTGTATGAGACTCTTTGAATCCCTTGATGATGTATATATTTTGATGTATAAGGATCTTTGGAGCCCTTGACGATGTATTAACATGATATATATACATATATATATATATATATATATATATATATATGATTTTTGATGTGTTATATTTTGAGTTGTGTAATGGTTTCGATGTGATGTATGTATGTTTGTGGTTAGAGACATGATTGATTATGATTAGGGTTTTGATGTTCTATGGAATTTATTTGAAATGTATGGTTTTAGATTAGAGATATATGTGTTATAATATGATTTTGATGGTTTTGGACATGTTTGTGATAAATTATGATCTTGTTGTTTGATTAATGTACTATACGATGGATAAGAACATAATGTGGGATGTTTTCTTTTTTATTGTTCTTGGAATATATAGTGTATGATGGTAAACTTGTTGTATGTGTGATACTATAGGCACAACCTCATAATTAATGTTAACATATGACTCAAAATGGTTAGTCATATTAGGATCATAAATAGATGTGGGATCATTGTATATATACTGTTTTGACTTGGGAAAGATTTGTATGTAACAAACATGGGGAAGTGAGTTCTTGATAGTTCTCAAGTTTTGCCACAACTTTATTGTATATTACACAAGTTGATTGATGTGGGAAGCTTAAATTTGTCAGGAAAGTTGATCAATGTGGGAAGATTTCCTGGGATGGTTTCTTTTTTGATTTTGATATGAGGGTCGTTTGATGTGGGAAGCCCTTTTTATATGAGGACTAATCAATGTGGGAAGTCCTTTTGTGTATTTTGATTGGGTAACCATCCTTCGAGGGAGTGATTTATGATTTTATTGACTTTTTTGATTTCATGGTAGGCATACTTTAAGGGAGTGGTCTACAACTTTTTTGGTCCATGATTTGATTTTTTTGATAGCTATCCTTAGAGGGATTGGTCTATATCCATCCCATAGATATTTTGATATTTTGAGTTGAGGGCAAGTCTAGGTAACCATTTAAAAGGGTATAAGAAAGCGTGCAAGATACACATGTGTCCTTATTATGTCGTTACATAGGATAAGATTGGGGGATGGTGAGAGTAATGATTTCAAGGTTCCCTAATTGTGAGTAGGGAACTTATCCATGTGGAATATGTTATGAGTAGATATGTGGTGCCCATATTCAAGGTCATGACAGGTATGCTGACAGAAGACCACATAACTCCGAATCATTAGGAGAGTGATAAGGTGTGTGGGTTGATGGATAGAGATCATGGTGTGACTAAGGTCTCGTGAGTCGCTATCCTAATAATAAAATGACTGCAAGTGCATGGAATTAAGAGGATATTTTTTAGGTTTACCATCAAGAGAGGATAAAAGATAAGCCCCAGACCTATATTTATGAGTGATGATATATGATCCAAGCTAGTTAGAATAAAACTTCCCATGTTTACTCTTTTTCATGTTAGTGACATGATGGTTCTCATTGAGAACAAGATCACCAATGTTAAAGTCATGTTTGAATTGTTTGTTATATGATCATTTGATTCATTCTTGATAGATGTTGATATGTTTGAGGGCAGTTAGATGAAATTCATCTAACAATTCAAGTTATGGTAGGCATTCTTGATGATAATCCTCAGCAGGGATGAAGTTGTTGAGAGAAACCTATAAGCATGAGATTTGAACTTCGAGAGGAATAAAGACTTTGGTGCCATATACTAAGGAGAAGGGTGTAACACCCGTAGGGGTCTGAAAGCTAGTTTGATATGCCCATAAAGTAAATAAGATTTAAAGATGCCAATTTCTACCAGCTTGGTCAATGATTTTCATGAGGATTTTATTGTGGGTTTTGTTGGATTCTTTAGCTTGACCATTTGCTTATGGATGATAAGGAAAGGAAAAATTTGAGATTGATGTTGTAAGGATCGCAAAGTTTTTGAAATTTCTTATTTTTGAAGGATTTTCCATGATTTGTGATGATTTAATGAGGAATACCAAAGCAATAGATAATGTGATGATGGATGGAGTTAACAATTTTATCTACTTTACTAGAGCTAAGGGATATTGCTTCCACCCATTTTATAAAATATTTAGTTTTGTGATGAAGGATTTGTGTCATTGTGATGAGCAAGGGTTGACAAGTCCAATAAGGTCAAGCCCCCATTGTGAAAAAGGCCAAATATATTTAATGGGTTGAAGAGTGTGGCTAGGGATATGTGCAAGGTTGGAATGTTGTTGACATTTGATGCATTTCTTGACATAGTCACAATAGTCTTAGTTAATTGTGGGCCAATAATAACCCATGCACATGATCTATTTAACAACAACTAAACTGTTGAAGTGTCCACTGTATATATCTTCATGGAATTATTAGATAGCTAGGTGAGCCTCCAGAGTTTTATGACACCGGAGAAGGAGGCCTTCAAATCCTCTATTATATAGGATACCTCCTAGTATGACGTAGTAATATGCACATTTTAAAAAGGATATATTACCATTTCTGGATAGATTTGAAGGTATTTTGTTTGTTGAAATATAATCATATGTTAGGGTATACTAAGTGTTAGATGAGCTATGTTCTATGTGATTGATGGTAGGAAGATCAATGTTAGTATAGGATGGCTAATCTAGTTTGTGTACAACAATGAAAAGTTTGTAATCATTTGGTGATAAAGGGATGAGAGAGTCAAGTGAATCCATGGAGTTCATAAATTTTTTAGATGAGCGAGGGGTGGATTGGATTTCATAATGGTCAAAGAGTTGTAATAAGTCTTCGAAAATGGTTTGGTATTTTTGTAGGACCTCATTTTTACATTGATAAGTCCCTTTGATTTGATTGATGACTAGTTGTGAGTCTCCATAGATGTAAAGAATTTGTACATAAAGAAAGGTGGAAGTTTGAAGTCCCATAATGAGAGCCTCGTACTCTACCATGTTATTAGCACATTTAAAATTTAGTTTAAAGGATAACGGAATAGGAGTGTCCCAAGGGGGTATTATGACTATTCCAGTACCCTCTTGTCTGTAGTTGGAACCGTTAAAGAACAAGGTCATTTTAAGTGGGCTACTGTCATGATCAAGAGTGTTGATAAATTCACCAGGGAAGTGTTTACAAGGTAATTAATTAGAAGGAAGGGGATCTTCTGCAAGATGATAAAAAATGACCCGCCCCTTTATGTATTTCTAAGAGATAAATTTAAGGTCAACTTCTATCATGAGCATGAGCCATCTGGTGATGTAATCATTATGATAAGGCTTAGAATGCATAGATTTTAGTGGATTAAAGTTTGTGACAATGTAGTTTTTATGATCGAGGAGGTAGTGATAGAGTTTGGAGGTTGCAAAGTACAAGGCATAACACAATTTTTTTTCTCCTGAATAGCGATTCTAGTAATCGTGAAGGGTGCTACATATGTAATAGACAAATTTTTCCTTACCTTGTTCAGCTCGATGTTCCAACATGGCTTCCAAGGCATGGTTAGTCATGGAGATAGAAATATAGAAGGGATCCCCCTCAGGTGGAGGCCTAAACACTGGTGGGCCAAAAGGTATTCTTTGAGAGCATCGATGGCCTATTGAAAATTATCATCCCATTTAAAGTGGATGTCATTTCTCAGGAGAGTATGTAAAGGTTGACAACAATATGATAATTGAGAGATGAAATGATGGATTGATTGAAGCTTTCCTTGAAGGATAATTTTTTGTTTGGGATTGGATGGTGGGGGCATTTCGATAATGGCTTTGACTATGGTTGGATAAAATTCAATTCCCCTAATAGATACTATGAATCCTAGGAGTTTTCCTATGAGAACTGAAAATACACATTTAATAGGGTTAAGGTGGAAGAAAATATATAATAGACATGAAAAGGTCACCTTAAGGACAACTATATGGTCTCTTTGTTGTTTGGATTTACTTAAGAGATCTTCCACATAGTCTTTTATGGTTTTTTAGATGAGGTAATGAAATATATAGGTCATAACACGTTGGTAACTAGCTCCTACATTTTTCAAGCCAAAGAGCATTACTCTATAACAAAAGGTTCCCCACGGGGTGGTAAAGGATGTCTTATGTTTATCTTATAGTTTGATGATGATTTGATTGTAATTAGAGAAAACATCCATAAGAGACAAGATCTTGTGTCTTGCTGTTAGATCGACGAGCTGATAATTTTTTGGTAAGGGAAAATCACCTTTTGGACAAGAGATGTTAAGGTATAGGAAGTCTGTACATGTACACAATTTTCTAGTGGCCTTAGTGATAGACACGATGTTAGAAACCCATTATGGATAATCAATAAGTAGTATGAAGTTGGAAAAAAGAAGATGCTTGTTGTCATGTGTTTTTTTAAGGGCAAAATCAAACTTGAAACATGACAACTTAACCCTAGTGTCAAAAATTTTGCTTAAAAACCCTCCTAAGCACCTCTCTAGATTAGTTTGTCATATGTCGCGTGCCTATCCTAATATTTCAGTTCCTCATACGTGTCATAAAAACCTTCCCTAATTTTTTGAAACATTATGATAAGGTATTTTAAAATCTTTTAGTAAATGCTTTAATTATGAATGTCTTATAATATACCTAGAAAGGCTATTTTTTTAGTCTTTTACAATTTGATAACTTGCATCCTAATACATGAAACATTTGAAAGGCCAAAACCCTTTGCGGCCGCTAGTGTTTTTCTTATATTTTAGAGAACTGATGGAACTATTTTAGGAATATGTAGGAAAGTTATCAGAGGTTTAGGGTCGGTACATGAAAACCTGATTTTGTAATGTGAAGGAGTTTGCAGGCTAAAATGGTACCTGTTTTTGCTTCGATCAATGATTACAACAAGCTCCTTATAAGTCTTGTGTTGGAGAAAACTAGTAGTCATTATCAAATAATGAAGATTCCTCTACATGATGAAACCTTAACATATTTCATAAGACTTGAGACTCTCCGGCATGGAATCTCAGTTTCATTATACACACCCTACTGTCTAGACTAAAAAAGAAAAATTTCAACTGAGTTTAAGAACTAATTAGAAGTTTATACCCATACCATTGTCTTTGGAAGAGATCTTTGGAGTAAAAATCATATATAGTTCTTCAAAAAAGTCTTCCTGAAGCTCCAAGAAAAGGGTCAATACTCTCTCTCTTGAATGAAGGTACGTCTCTCATACTTAGCCAATTTTACAAGAGGAAACATGTCACCTCCAGGTTGAGGAAATTTTTTGTTTACGTACTATCCCTTTCCCTAAGGGATAAAGGGGAAAATAAAATTTTCCCACCCCATATTTTCTCTCAAGTTCTTCACTTTACCTTGTTAAGCACTCCCCATGCCCTTTTCACCTTATCTCTGGCCCCTCTCATCATGCAATGGAATTATGCCACTTGTCATCACCAAGGAAGGGAACATTTTTTTATCCCTCCTATCCATGTCCTAAGGGGGTAGGGGATAAAAAAATACACCCCACTCTTGCCCTTACTTTCCTATTTTACATGTGACCAAAAACTAATCTATGCTAGTGTTTACGTAAGCCCATTTATGATGCTTCCCTGGCTCCGAATCAGACCTTCCACTTGTCTTCACCACATAAGGGAAGATTATTTTGTAACTCCTATCCTTATCCCAAGGGGAAAATAAAATATTCCACTCTGACATCCTCTGCCATGTTTCCTCGTGTGACTTAGTTCAAGGGAAGGTTAACGTGAGTCAAGATGCTAGTGTTGACGCTTCCCTCATGGATGCAAGGCAACCGATGCCACTTTTCAAGCCTACATCATGGTGTTGACATGTGACAGGAAGACATAATGCTGACACACTATCCTAAGGGGTTATAGGGGATACTAAAATGTGCCCCATGTGTCAAGAAATGGTGGTTGAAAACGCTAATAGTTAACTAAGTGGTTTATGCTTGGTTCACACATGACAGTGACGTCAGTGTGATGCGCAACACCAAGAAATGGTCACCACTACGACCTGACCTGCTACACAAATCATTGAAATAACTCCTACCCACTTCATTTTTTCACTCGTAAATCCATTGTTGATTTTTCTAAAAACATCAAACAACCTGGCCCTAAATTATCCAAAACCTTTGTGAAACATCCCTCCAATTTGAATGGCACAAGCATTATTTATAATGAAATATCCATAATCTAACCCAAGAGGTACAATTTGTTTTCCTATGAAACTTGATGACGGTTCTTGGGGATCCCAGGATGCCTACAAGATGACTGTGAAAATAGAGTTACCTTGAAGCCTTGATTTTTTAATGGCAGAAAATCCTAGATTGTATGTCTTAGAAGAAACTGATCTTTCATTTTTCAAGCGTTCTGACGGGCAGACTAAGATGAAATCTTGACCACGGGGTACTAGATGCAGATCTGAATCTGAAAGAACAACTGATTTCATTAAGCAATCAGATATGGATACACTATGAAACAACCTCAAAATCTAATTTATTTCCAGGTGTAAAGCACAATCAACTGATGATTTTTTATAATAATAACACTACATACGTTCTAGGAATACAAGTTGCACTTAAGAGAGGCTAATGAACTATGACAAGGAACTAGATCTTCCTTCATGAACATGCCTTCGCTGAAATGTCGAAAATAGAAATTCCCCTCTGAATGATTTTTGGATGCAAAAATAAGGCATACAATTTTGACTATGAATGATCTAGAGAGACATGAGAGATGAAAATCATTGAAGAAATGTCCCTCAGTCTGATTGTAGTTCCTCAGCATGTTAAGGATTTTCTTGAAGACTATAACTGATTTCCCATGTAGAATTTCATTGTTTTCCATGACATTACAGCTCATGACAACATGACTAATCTATGCTAAGAGAATACCACCAGATTCCAAATTTAGTTGTAGAAAAGGATAAAATCACTCTTTTTTTCTCTTTTTGTGGGATTTTTGCAAGTTTATATAAGCACAATTTTTTTGAAAGAAAACCTTTTCAACCCTGCCCTACCCCAACTAAAGACAGGTGTGAGCTAAACAGTAATGCCTACACATATAGACTTGGAAGATCTCAAGAATCGAATCCCTCGACGGTACAAAGTGTGGCCAATGGAGGAATTAGAGTGTTAATCAAGTGGACATGGGTATGTAGAAAAGAGGTGGTCATCATGTATTATGTTCATAATACATAATAGTTACTAGCAAAGTGCTAAACATCACTAAGATCCAAAAAAAATACCTCCTCAAGGGTAAATCATTACTCAAGGTTTTTGAGCCTTTGGTCACTCCAAAGGATTTTGTGCTTTGAAGATCCTCCTCATGTTCTAAATGGTGAGCAACACCAGTGCCAACTCTATTTGCATCAAGAGAAGCTGGTCCAAATATCTGTAATGGGCATATAGCCTTGGGAACTAATGGCCTTATCCCCTGGATCTACCCATCTCTTTGAAGCTTAAATCCCTTAATGGAGTCATCATATAGAAATCATCCTATTCAGAAGGGTGGTGGTTTACATGCTAGCTTGAAGGGATTTTTTAGGAATGGACAACATAGTTCGGCATCCTCCAAAGTCTGTTAATGAGGGTCCATGATGATTGATTTTGATCTTGGGGAAGATCATCAATTCCTGAAACATCCATCAACACATTACATCTTAAGAGATTAAAATCATCTATGAAAAAAAAAATCAATGACATCCTGCGTGGTCTATGATATCGCAAGCAAAAAAGATCTAAAATTTCACCATCAAAAGAAAGCAAGAAGCTTCAAAATGACCTGTTCTTTTTCCAAGTCTCTTGCCTATGATAAGTCTCCACAATTTTCACTTTGATGACATAGAAGCTCCGCCATGGTTGGTCAATAGCTGAACGATGACTTTCATTATTGTTTGTTCAATGCAACCTTGCTGAAGGGTATAGTAATCTCTAGGAATCATGGGAGGTTGAGGATAACTAGATCTGTCTCGAAACATTGATGCAAGAGGTATGGGAGCTTTCTTCACTTCTTTTTTTACACATGCTCCATACACTAGAGATATCCGGATTTTTTTCTTGCTTCTCTTGTAAGCTACTACAACTGGTGATGGATCAGTGAAAAGATCGTGATGTTTGAGTTGTGTAGGCAAGTCCCGTGCACATTAATGGTAAACATTTCGAATTGAAATAAGAAAAGTGTATTCATTCCATATTGTTGTTCTTGATCTTCAATTTTTCTACAATCACTCATGATGCCACACCACTTTGATTTTTAACACATTTGATCTATTATGAACCTCTACTCTTACACATCTAAGGGTGATACTATTGACTATTCAGAGAATCCCAAAAACATCCCATCTCTTCAGAAATTTGGTCATTTCTTCTTGTTGGGTTCAAGTATTTTGTATTCTTGGGTGACTATTCTTCAAATGATCTCCTCCCAGGTCACGATACATGTGGAATCACATGAAGAGGTGTGGGCTTGGGTTGCAACTGAGAAAAATAAATTTTGATTGGTGGACAAGAAAGTATGGCTTCCTATTTTTGTGGAGGAGATTGATATTTAGAATGGAAAATGGTAGCTAATTGAAGGTGAGATAGAAGGGTAGAAGATAGAGATACAAAATTTGTAATGGGGGTAGTAGATAAGAATATTATGAAATGAGTCTTGGTTTGAGATGAAAATGATTGTGGAATGGGGAGAGGGTTATAGGATGAAAATGTAGGGGTCTCCCATTGACAGGATAGACCAACATTGGATTCACAAGCCTCTATCTCTGAAATCCATTATTCAAGTTATGGTAACACCTCAACTATGAAAATAAGCTTCTATTACAGTCTTTAATAAAAGGGAATAGGTTTAAACCATGGACAAGGTGCCATAAATCTGATCCTTAATGCCTTGATTTGAGCTATATCCTAAGTCTACACCATGGTTACCTCCATATTTTGAACCTTTAACTACAAATTTGCATCACTAGGTATAGGATAGCCTCTAAACTCCACATACCCCTACTCTTTGAAAGCTCCATAGTTTGATGGATAACTAAACTGATATGTATTTTACTCACATGTGTATGTACACTATTTATCTTCAATGTAGTAACAATTTGGAGGGGTTTCTGAATACCTAAGAAATACATTTTGTAGATGTGAAGGGCGGTTTGAATGGTGATGTTTCTGTATATGTGAATTCCATGATAGAAATGAAGTCATGCGTGCAATACTTTGTGACAGAGGAAAATGAAACAATGGAAAGAAGGGAAATGGATGAAAAATGAAAAATTAGGGGGGTCTTCAAATTAGATGATAGGTTTGTTATAACAATGGAGTTACCATGTAATGCCTACTTCAACTACCACTTGAGACTAAGAAACAAACTAGGAAAATTATGCAATAATTTTTTTTTTTGTAAGAAGGGTTTACAAACAAGTAGCAAGATACTAGTTTGAAAACAATAAGTTCTGGAATAGATTCTGATTAACCAAACACAATATTTCCATCTTTATCTTATAAAAAGTTTGCAAGGTTCCAATTTGGGGGTTACAAGTTTTACTAAGGTTCAGGGAGAAATTTATCGCCAGGCATGCTCTCTATCAAGCCCTGAAACTAGGCTCTCTATCACATACTTAGAATTATCAAAGCTTTCCTAAACTAGGCTCGTTGGATAGGAAATTTCCTCACCTTTCCAACCATATAAAGAAGTCCTCCTAACTCCTTGTAAAACTTAAGTTATGGCTGGGGCGGAGTTTTAGGGGAAAATTTTCCCTTACAGGTCCGCGGGGATAGGAAGAAAATTGGGAAAATTTTCCCAAATGCCACGTGTCATCACATGATTCGTTCAGGCTGGCGGGGTCATGGGGAAACATTTGAAATTTTTCCCAAAACCAAAGTCTCAATTTTCCAAAGGAAAATTTTCCTCCATGCCTCCGTACTTGCTCAAATGGCCACGTGGCACTTTGTGATTTGCCGCGGGCCGGCGGAGGAAAAAAATTAATTTTTCCAAAAGGAAAAAAGGGTTAAGTTTTCCATTTTGATCCCCGCACCCCCCTGCCATGTGTCAGCATGTGATTGTTTGGAGCCGCGGGTTTGCAGGGAAATTTGTGAAAATTTTCCCAAGGTAAAATTTTCAAAAAGTTAAGTTTTTAATAATGGCCTGCCCCTCCAAGGTGCCACGTGGTAAATTATGATAGGATGAGAGGGTGGTGGGGCTACAAAAATTTTGAGGAAATTTTTCCAAAGTTCGAAATTTAAATTTTTCTAAGGTCGAATTATTTCATTTTTGGTTTGGGATGGCCATTTTGAAGTAAAACTTCAAATGGCTATAACTTTTGATAGGAAGCTCCATTTTTGGTAAACTTGGACTTTCTGGAAAGCTCTCAGAGTCCTATTTGCACAAAAATCATCAATTTTATAATTTGATAAATTTTTTAGGGTCAATTTTAAGAAATATATCTGCAGGGTTTGTAATTTAAGACTGGCAATTTTTATAACTTTTAAGTTTTGTTCAATTTGATTTCTTTTCTCCTCAGCATGCAACCAGAACATGAAAGAATGGTCTAGGATAATTTTAATATTTTTTTCAAGATTCAATTCATTGGTTGCTTTCCCATTTGCATTTTTACATCTTTTTACAGAATTCAAATTACGCAAGTATAATTTCTAGTTTTGAAGGGGATCTTGTTGTTCATTTTAATTGCTGAGTTCCACAAGGTTTCTTATACATTAGTACATCTTAATTTCATTGTCTCATTCCTTAATTTTAGTCATAACTGTAAACTTTACATCAGTTGCTTTATTTATTTATTTATTTTTTTGAAAAGTCATGGTTATAATTTAAAACAGAGTTATTTCTTACACGAGTTTATAATTTAATATGCAGATTTCAATTAAGGGAAAACATACCAATTTCCTCTCTCAGTAATCAAATTGATTCAACACACACTTATATTCAAAATGCAAAGTAGGTTTCAATTCTAAGACTTAATTCAAAGTATCTAATTTCTGTCAGTTTCCTTTATACGTACTCTCTTTTCTAAAACAACGTTTGCATGATATAACAGTCCTTAAAATTTACAACACAACAATGCAATTGAACAAGGAACATGATTCTTTCATTGATTTCCAACAACACATTACAATTTAACTCCCTCCCAGTTGATTGAATTTTCCATTTTCAATTTCCAAAAGGATACAAGTATATCATTTCAATTTCATTTCTTTACAAGTTAAAACAGAGAATTACAATTCTTCTCTACATTCCTCAAATTTGATTACATCTTTCAATAACAAGGTAAACATCTCACATATCTATATCAATTACATTCATCCACTTGAGGTGGGTGGGGTTACATTAAAACTACTCAAAGGAATGACTGTCAAACTGCATTCTTCTTTCTCCAAACAGCAGTTTGCTAATTTCTTCATTCTTGCAATTTGAATCACAACAAGGAAGGGGGAAAGTAAACACTCTCCACCCAACCAAGACATCTAATGGGAAAAGAGAAGTCATCTTTCCCCATTGGCCCCCAAGCCCCAAAAATATTGGAATGGAGCATGATAAAACAACACATGGCAACATAGCTTCTTTCACATGTAACATACATTCACATGCACAAGAAAATGCACAAACAAAAAGATGTAGTTCTCAACTACAACAAAAATTCCAATTAAAAAAAAGTCTCCTTCTCTAAGCAAGCAAGCAAAGCAAGAGAAAGAACTATGGAGGTTTCCTTATGCCTCCCATGTTGAAATTGGGCATCCACCTAAAACAAACAGCCAAAACATAACCATCCCATAAACCTTATCCCTCCTCAACCACTCCTTATACCTCCTCCAAATTTATCCCTTATACCTCTCCAAAGTAAGAAATGTAAGCATATTCTTTTCCCTAGGCAGATCCCAACCAACACTCCCTCCACAAGACAAGTCCCAATGGTAAATCCCTTATCCCTCCTCTGATAAACCTCATAGTCTTCTCTCCACACCATGCCCTAAGCATTCTACCCATCCCTCTAAGAATTGCAAATACAAATACATTCAAATTTCATGCTAAAAGAGGAAACAATAGAAATATTAAAAAGTGAGAGCCTACCTCTCCATGATGGAGACTTGCTTCCAAAACATCAGTCTTTATTACATCAAAACCCAGTCCCAAATCAGCAAGGTAAATGTATGCACAATCAAATTCTCTTCTTCCACCAAGAAAGCTCCAAAATGCAAGAGAAATTTGACCCAAGCGTGCAATTTCCAACTTTCAACAACCTCAAATGAGAGGAAATTTTAATTTTTTAAAGGAGATGGAGGAAGATGATGATGTGGATTCCATGTGGGATGCCACATCATTGTTCCTCATCCCAAGAGAATTCAACATCAAGGAAAAATAAATCATAATAAATGAAAATGACAAAATTACTTACATACACAATGTAGCCCATACCCCAAAAGAAACGCATTTAAATTTTGTAAGACAAGTGCAATCAATAACTACACAAAAACATGTCAAAATGCAATAAAATAATCTGATTTTGACTCCAAATTAATAGGCATGGTTGGTGGAGGATTTTGAGAGGTGTGGGACAAGTTTAACTTGTCCCAAAAGCCTCCAAATTTGTCCTCCAAGTTCAAATTCGAATTTCAAAGAGGAAGGAGTGTTTGACCTTCCAAAATCAGCCTTACAACCTCTTACACAATCTATCACTTCACTTACACAACCCATACTTGGTAACTTACACACTCGTTTAAAATGAATTTATTTTAATGACATTTATTTTTTTACAAACTTTAGACACAACCATATATTTAATTACCATATGGTTATAAAATATATAAATAAATTTTATTTTCAACCAAGACAATAACATTTAATTTCACCTTCCACATCCTATTTAATTTAATTAAATTTTAACTATATGACTCTCACATCATATTATCACTTTGAAATAATTAAAACAAAAGCACACTCCAAATAAAATACACACAACAATAATTAAACAAGGGAACACATAATAAAAAAACACATATGCCTCTATGGTCACAATAATGGAAATCCCCCCATGAGAAATCCTAACTAAACACAAAATCAAACACAGTTGCCACGGTGACCTTGTTGATTTCACACTGAATTCCAATATGGTTAGTCTCCAGTCCCCCAACATTGTTGTGATTTTAACCTGCAAAATGCAAAATACCCCCTTCGGCCTCGTGGCCATATCAGAACATCTAAATGATATATAAACATTAGATCCAAATCACAACAATATCAAGATTCAATATTTATCATTAAAATTCAATTTGTAACTATATCATCATCCAATAGATTTCTATACTAGAGCTATTCATAATAATCAATGTCACATGTCTAAAATTAACATCAATAACCTGTCCATGTCAACTAGTATATCATCATGCACATAACAATAAAAATGTCTCAATGATCCTCAAGCAAAACATCTGAATCCAGATCAATATTAATCCAGGATCTAACATCTAACCATCATACTAATAAAAACATAATAATGTCCATAATAATCCATGAGCTAGTATATACGCATCCTACTACATCAAAATATAATAATATCCAAAATATGATCAATAGAGTCAGGATCAATATCTAAATAGTGTCAAAGGGAAGTGGGCACTACATCCCCCTCCCCTTAAACTAGACTTCCTCCTAGAAGTCACTGGAACAAATGTGGAAACTACACTCGTAAAGCAGTAGCATCCTCCTAAGTGGCTGTAGTCTCATCATATCTGTCCCACTGCACCCGTACCTGATCAATCTCTCTACCTCGAAGGCCTAGGGTCCTGCGATCAATGATACAGACGGGTTCCACCATCAATTGTCCCTGATCCTACACCTGCAATGATGTCCGATCCAGCACATGAGAAGGATATGTGATATATCTCCTAAGAACAGAAACATGAAACACATCATGTACATGAGACAAGCTGGGTGAAAATGTTAGATGGTAAGCCAACGGGCCGATACGCTCCAGGATCTCAAAATGTCCAACGAACTGAGGAGCTAACTTAGAACCTTTTCCATAACGGATCGGGCTCTTATGTGGCCTAACACGAAGGAAAACCTTCATGCCCACATCAAAATTACGCTCGGTTCTATGCTGATCAATGTACTTCTTCTGCCTATCCTGTGCCTCCTGCAATCTCTGCTTGATCAACACTACCTACTACTCCATGTCCTGTAAGAGAGTTGGTCCAAGAGATACTCTATCCTCCAACCTATCCCAATTAAGGGGTGTCTTGCACTCCCTACCATACAAGGCCTGAAAAGGAGCCATGCCTATAGAACTCTGGAAACTATTATTGTAGGCAAATTCCACAAGATACAGGTACTCCTCTTATCTCACCTGGTGATCCATCATGTACATCCTAAGCATGTCCTCCAAAATCTAATTCACCCTCTCAGTCTGTCCATCTGTCTCTGGGTGATAGGCTGTGCTGAAGTTAATCTTCGTCCCGAGAACATACTGCATGGTGGTCTAGAAATGGGAAGTGTATAAAGGATCACGGTCACAAATGATCTTCCGCGGGATCCCGTGCAACCTGACAATTTCATCCAAGTAAACACGTGCCACTACACTAGCTTTATATGTGGTCTTTACCGAAGAAAAGTGAGCTACTTTTGTCAATTTATCAACCGTGACTATGATGGTGTCGTGGTGATATCTTAACATTGGTAACCCAACAATGAAATCCATGGAAATGGTGTCCCATTTCCACTCCGGTATAGCATGAGGATAGAGAAGGCTAGCTAGATGCTGATGCTCGGCCTTCACTTTCTGGCACTCTAAATAGTGTGACACAGACAGAGCCATGTCCATGCAAAGTCCTCTCCAGTGATATAACTGTCTCAAGGTGGCGTGCATCTTCTTCACCCCAGGATGGGCTGAATAGGGTGCACGATGTGCCTCTGTGAAGATGTCCTGCCTCAAGCCTCTGTCTTTAGGAACATAAATCTGACCTATGTGCCTAAGAAGACCATCTGCCTCTAGTGAGACACCATCAAATTTCCCCTCAAGGGGTCTCTGAGACTCAATCTCTGCTCGGGCTGCAATGTAGAAACTATCAAGAGGAAGCTTCAACAACCTCAAAATGAGGAGGAATTCCAATTTTTAAAGGAGAGGGTGGAAGAGGATGATGTGGATTCCAAGTGGGATGCCACATCATTTTTCTTCCTTCCCCAAGAGTGCAATCCATAGCAACAAAAAATCACCATTAAGGAAAAAAAATGACAAAATCACTTACACACACAATAGCCCATACCCCAAAAGGGAATCCATTTAAAATTTGTAAGGCAAGTGCAATCACTTCTTTCATAAAATCATGTCAAAACATAATAAAATAAGTTGCTTTTGACTTTAAAATTATAATCATGGTTGGTGGAGGTTTTTGAGAGGTGTGGGACAAGTTTAACTTGTCCCACAAGCCTCCAAATTTGTCCTTCAAGGCCAAATTCGAATTTCAAAGAGGAAGGAGTGTTTGACCTTCCAAAATCAGCCTTACAACCTCTTACAAATTCTTACACAATCTATCACTTCACTTACACAACCCATACTTGGTAACTTACACACTCTTCTAAAATGCATTAACTTCTATGACATTTATTTATGACAACCTTTTGACATAAGATTTATTTAATTACCATAAGGTTATAAAATATACAAATCAAATTTCATTTTCAACCAAGGCAAAAAACATTTTAATTTCACATTCCACATCCCATTTAATTTAATTAAATTTTAACTATAAGACTCTCACATTAAAATAATTAAAATAAAGAGCACATTACAAATAAAATACATACAACAATAATTTTAAAAGGGACACAACAAATAAAGCACACATATACCCCATGGTCACAATAATGGAAATCCCCCACATGGGAAATCCTAAAAAAACACAACATACAGCTCAAACGCAGTTGCCATGGTGACCTTGTTGATTTCACACTAAATTCCAATATGGTTAGTCTCCAGTCCCCTGAAATTGTTGTGATTTTTAACCTGCAAAATGCAAAATACCCCTTCGGCCTCGTGGCCATATCAGAACATCCAAATGATATAAGCAACATACAATTATTAAATCTAAATCACAACAATATCGATAATTCAACATTTATCTTTTAAATTCAATTGCAACTATATCATCATCCAATAGATCTCTATAGTAGAGCTATTTAAAATCTCAATGTCACATGTTTAAAATCAACATCAATAACCTGTCCATGTCAACTAGTATATCATCATCCACATAATAATAAAAATGTCTCAATGATCCTCAAGCATAATAACTGAATCTAGATCAATATTAATCCATAGTCTAACATCTAACCATCATGCTATTCAAAACATAATAATGTCCATAATAATCCATGAGCTAGTATATATGCATCCTACTATATCAAAATATAATAATATCCAAAATATGATCAATAGAGTCAGGATCAGTATCTAAATAGTGTCAAAGGGAAGTGGGCACTACAGAAAATTATGCCAACACAAATCAGATTATATATTTAACTTGTTGACTCTCAAAACATGACCCAACACAATTCACCATAGCTGGAATCAATTGCATACACATACCAGATGCATTAATTACTTCAAAAGATGCCCAATGTGCCCATATCAAGCACACAAGAAAGTCACTATGACTGGAACAATTACAGCATTAAAAATCAGATTATAGAACACTCTAAAACTCTTCAACATTCATCAACAACATACATGTTTCACTCTAAATAAATGCACAAATCTTCTAATGGAGTAATAATGTATAACACACACACCAACACTAAAGATCTCAATGAATAGAACAAGCGAGTCTTCAATATCTTCAACAATGGATTCCAAATGAAGCTTACAATGAAAGAGAAAGAGTTAGGGCATACATGTCATGGGAATACATCCCATTACTCTAAGCATGGAGTGAAATCAAAAGATTCATCAACATAACCCTTCCTTCAATGGAAAAACATGTATTTATAGTTTTCTCCCAAGGTGGAGTGACTCCCTTTTGGAGGGAAAACCATACTTTGAAATTATAAGGGATGCCTTAGAATTTCCCTTTTTATTTTATTTTCCCCCTCTATGTGTGGCATCCCCTTTCTAATGGTCTTTTTGACATTAAAAGCCACTTTATTATTATTTAATTAATTCCCTTTTTATTTTGTATTTTTCAGAATTAGATTAAATAATAAACTACATCAATTGCTTAATAAATATTATTTTGTGCGAAATACTACGAGGTGGTGGAAAAACCATTTAGCATCCATAATTAAATGAGAACTAATAATTAACTGAATATTGCTTTATAATGTCAAATGATAAAAATCACTCTCCAGGCAATATCATTCAATTACTAGTATAATTTTCCCCTTGCAACATCCCAAAAGCCCATGGGGAAAGATAGGTTAAGGGTCTTCAAAGAGACATTATAGTCCTCCCTTCCAAAAATTGCTTACCCTAAAGCAATGCCTAACTCGTGCATCCAAGAGCAATGTTGTAACACCCCGAAAGTCTTGCTCCTGTGCCAGCCAAGTGATGGAGCATTTACAACAACTTGTGTTGCTTATTTCACCTTAAAGTTAGGAGTGTCTTCAGCTGCAATTTCTTTGTCAAATATGCACATGAAGAAAACAAGTTAGAAAAAACCTCTATTAACGTGTCTCCATGGTGTGATTTCCCCATAAGTCTCCTCCATGTATGGGCTGCCCCCAAATGTCACAATGCTGCCCCACACTTCCTTGAATTCCTAAAAATGAACTGTTGTCCTACCATAAAAATATGATAAATCAGTAGCTTGACACTTCCAAATTTGTCCCCATGTGAGCCATACTTCATCCTTTGATCCATGTGTGAGATTACTAATGGAGAAATGTCCCTTATCCCCATGCTTTATGGCTCTAAAGGCCATAAGAAGACTTCTAAAATAAATTACAATAGTGTAAATAAAAACATTTGTCTTAAAGGTATCCCATCTTACCTTAGGTAAGGCCAACACTTCACTCTCCCAACCCCTAATGCATTTTTCTCATGAAAAAAAATGTTGGGACACATACACACACATGATGTAGGGCTGATCCAAAGTGAATTTCATGAAAAAATTTGTGCCTTTTCCTTTCCTAGCTGGATATTCATCATATTTACCTTCATTTCCCAAAACATAGCATGAAAATTCAACATCATACCTTCGTCTTTGCTGCTCCCAATGTAATAGTAGTGATAAATGGCCAGGAAATGATCTGGTAACATGTAAAATTGATGCTCTAAACTGAAATTTAGCATACCAAGTGACTAAATCCCTTTTTGGGCATGATAACATGTCCCCAAACAAGCTGAAAATGTGTGTAGATACCTAAAATATGCTTACACTTAGCATTTCATCCCATTTAATTGATTAATGACACTTCGTTAATTCCCCATTCTTTGCCCCATTCTCGGATGCCCATTTACAAAAATCTTTTGGTCGTATTCCTCCTATAATCAATTTATTTGGCTAATATCTCTCTTATTAGCTAAACATTCCTCCTTTCGACTATTCAGAACCTCCCTAGTTCTCTCTAGACCACTTCTATTGGCTTTGTAGGCTATCTATCAGTCACAATTGGTTATCAAAACCCCTCCCAACTCTCAATGAGTCTCTAATCACTTGCTAATCAAGTTTAACTAGTCTAAACCCTACTTAACTAGCCTAAATCAAGCTTAACTAAGCCTAAAGAATGTTTACCCTAATCTAATCTAAAAGATTTAGTCCCACATGCACCCAAATTCCAAACTATCCCAAGTGGAAAACTATAAATACAAGACTAAGCCTACCCATTCAACTTACACCTTCACACATAGGATATCTTATTAACACTAAGAACACCTAGTTTTGGGATTCCATTTATATTAGCTTTAAGCTATAAGAAATTTGATCTTAAAATTACTCCCTTCATTGATTTTGAGCTAATAACCTCCATTTGCATCCATAATCCAAGTTTTGAGTAAATAGAGAGAACCATTGGCCTTGAAGTCATTAATGGTGAGACCCCATTCTTGAAAGCTTGAAAACCATAAACAACTAATCACCCCTTTGATTGCTAAGTTGATCTTATTAGGTTCAATTTCTTAATTACGTAATATAAAGAGTAGAGAGTAGTATATATGCTAGGTTTTGATGTTTTTGTCAAAGTTATGATGCATGTATAGGATTAACTCTTGTTTAGCTCTTATCTTATGGTGCGTGGTTGAGTTTAGTCAAGCTTGAGGTTATTTAACCTCATCACATAGCTTTGCAAACCTTTCCATTGCATACATTTGGCACACCCGGTGGGAGCCTTAGTCCATCCTCCATTAATGGAGTCATTTTGAAGCTTTTATTTTAGTTTCTAATTTTTTTAGTTTCAATGTTTCTAGATTAGTTTCAAGCTTTCTAGATTATTTTTTCAAATTTTTTAGATTAGTTTCAAGTTTTTAATTTCACTAACCTTTCTTCTATTAATGGATAAATATCAAGTTTCTTCGCTAGTTTAGCTAAGATTGTCTTGTTTTTGTGCTTTTTGTAGAATTGAAGGAGGTAAAGTGCTGCCGAAATTGAACCAAATTGATGAAATTTTGACATTTTTTGAGATTTTGTTTGAAAAATCCCGTGTTTATTAAACCACCTATAGGGAAGGGCATGAATACACCTTTCTGCCAGCCTAGGCACAACTGACTATCATTTTTGACAGAGGTGCATAGGTACACTAAACCGTGGTGCAGGTACACTAATCCTAGCGCACATACACTAATCTTGGCGCACATACACTAATCCATGACACACATACAATAAAAATGGTAGATGTACATGAATAGTGGTGCATGTACACTAATAGTGGCACAGGTACACTAATTGTGGCGCATACACCCAAACCTTAGCGCATACATCATTAGAAATCTTTCGGAGGCCATAATTTTTGCTCCTGAGCTCAAAATGACTCCGTTTTTGTTGCGTTGGAAAGGTATTGAAGAGAAATACACAATGGAATCATAAAATTAGGATTTTGAATTACCAAAAATTTATGGTTTACATTATTAGGTAAATAATCATTTTCTAATGATCTTAAAATTTTTAAAAAATGTTTTCTTGGCCATTCCAACACTTTGAAATATTTTTGTAGAACTAATCAGTTGTTTGCAGGGTTATTTTGGTTTTATTTTTTGACTAACTTAGTTAAGTGTTTCATTTCTTAGCTTGAGAAAGGTTTGTAAAGTGTGTATGATCTCTCCTCGTGCCTTTGAAAGTGATCTTGGAGATCAAAAACACTTGCACAACTTTGTATTGTATGTTAAAAAAAACTTATTCTAAAAGATAAAGTAATTTTTATGTGATTTAGTAGGAATTTTCACATTGTGTATACTCTCCCTTTACACCTTTTGGTGATCTTAGGAATCAAAGTCAAGGTGTAAATTCCCTCTCTTGATATCAATTTACAATGGAAAATTACTAAACTCATTGTCTACAGGACCTAACGCTTGTCAAAGAAAGGTGTCAAAGACAAAACACAAACCCGCTAATACACATGTTTCTTATAGGTTGCCAAATGGTGTGCCACTTAAAACCACATTAAGTTAAAAAAATAAAAAATAGACCATATTCAAAACATTGTATTGCAGGTTTCAGAAAAGGGTATGTCCCCATCCACTCAACTAGAACATAATCCATTTGTCATAACATCTTAAGCTACAAAAATAGGGGTGGTTCCAGGAACCCTAAAGTAATCCACCACTGAGTAACCTCGTGGATGAAATAGGAAGCACCTCGCTTACCCACTTGACTAGTTTTCCTTGTGAGTTAGTGTTAAAAATTTGTTTGTATCATGACCTTGGAAAGAGTACATGATGGATGCAATTAGTTCCCACTTTACTTGAAGGGGGAAAAGTTGAGGTACTCCCAAATTAGTCAGTGCAAATTTTTGGGTAAATCATGCCTGCTCTTAGAAGGCTTTGTAACACCTAGTTGAGAGAGCTTTTTAAGGAGGAAATTTTATCTTGAGGCCCAATTTACTAGTCCTTGTCATGTCAAGCCACACAAAGTGACAACTTATTTGGATTATGAACCTTGTTTTTCGAACAAGGCAGAGAGTCCACTTAATTTCAACCTAAGTGCCTTTCATCACGAAAATTAGATGACGTTCCACTTATCTTAGCTTCTTTCTCACCTTCAGATAAGGCAAAGCTCTACCCAATTGGCGCTTAGTTTATTTTTCATCTTTTGATCTATACCTTTGCGTTCTTGTTGCCCATTTCAGACAACATAAGGCATCTTTCGGGAGTGTTGTCATAGATAGTGTTCACCACTTTTTTATCTATTTATGCTCATCCATGTTTGCGGCTGAGTTGTTAAATGTCTAAAGAGCACGGATGTGTCCTCGTATCTTTTATGGCCACTTGATATTGATTTCAAGATCATCATCAAAGTTCAGATTGATTCATCATTTTATCATCTTTGCATCAAACTATCACTTTGCACACACATTTGCATAGGGTGTATTTCCTTGTTGATTGGCTTTGTGTTTCACACTTGCATGATCATTCCTTGTGATTATTCATCCAGAAAAATTATTTTCTAGGAAAATACTTTTTGATCTCATCAAGATCGCATCATCATGATGTCTATTTTCCTTAGACCTTCTTCAAAAAATCACACACACATCTCCATACTTACAAAATGTCTAGTTGGTTTTCATTATGCTTCCCTGAATCGATATGGAGCCTTCTTCCCTTTGATGGAGTTCCATCACACTATCTAGAGATATAAATTTATGCTTAAGCGACACCAAAAATGACTGACTATCATGTGGTTTCTCACACTTACTACAATACAAAACCTAGGTTTATGTATTCACATCAAAATATTCCCATTACAACTAAACCTTGTTTGGTTCTTCATGCTAGAGAGCCCACCTGGGTACCCTGTTCCCCACCTTCAACTCATATTTGGTGGTATGGTTTGGATGCTTTTGATCCAAATTATTATTCAGGTTCCTCCCACTCGTTTTCTTTTGATTTAAATCCAAATTACCATTCGGATTCCCACTCTTCTTCTAAAGATTTGGATCCCAACTATTGTTCGGATACCCCTAGATCAAATCTCAAATCACGGTCTTCCCTTTCTTCGCAGGACCTTTATTTCAAATCACCTCAATGACGTCTTCCTCCTTTGAAGACTCGTGTGACTCTAAGTTCCATTGATCAAACATCTAATTCGGGTCTTGAGTCACAGTCCTACCATTCTTCATAGGACCTCCTTCATCAGTCATCTCAACAATCTCTTCCTTCGTCAAAGATTTCCACGACTTGGATTCCCTCTAGTCAATCATCCAATTCGAATCCTACGTCGTAACTTAACAGATGGCTATGTGATCCTATTTTCTCTCCTACATTGCATCATCTTCTAGAAAAGTAATCTAGGTCCAAATCCAAATCATCCATTCATGAGATGCCTATCACCAATGCTACTTCCTCTCTTGAGTCATCTTCTTCTGTCAATCAATATTCCTCACTTATCATACCTATTTCTTCTATTCAACCTTCTATGGAAAAAGAAAAAGAAACTATACTAATTGATATCTCTCATAATGAAGAAACAATTAGAATACATGAAGATATCCCTCTAGAGGATTGCAAACAAGGATTATTTCTAGAACTTGATACACTCACGTATTGGGGAAAAGAAATTGATCCTTTTCGATAGAACATAGAAGAAAATCCTAAGGTCATGGAACTTGATTCTTCTTCTATTCCATCTTCACCTTCTTCTAAGCATGATGAGATTTAGGGGTCTAGCATTGAGCCATGGCCTATCTTCTCATTACCAAATCATTCATTATCTATTACCATTCCTAAATCAAAATCTATCCTTGGGTCATCGCTGAGTAGCCCATTGGCTTCTTCTATTCTGGAGCCACCCCCGAGTAGTCCTCCATTTTATACTTGTGGGTCACCTCATGGTAGCCTATTACCTTCTACTCTTGGGCCACGTCCTAGTATCCCTTCATCCTCTTCTGTCTATGGGAACCCTCCCAGTAGTCCCTCCTCGTCTATACTTGGGCCATGCCCTAACATCCCTTCATCATGTTCTTCTATTCTTGGGTCGTGTCCTCATAGCCCAATTTCTTCCATCTTAGGGCCATATCCTGATAGCCCTTCATCATCTTTTATTAGTGGCTCACCTCCTTGTAGCCCATCCTCTTCAATTCTTGGACCATATCCTATTCGTCCATCACATCATCCTTCTACCAATGACTGGGGCAAACCCACCATCATTTCTCTCGTTCCTATCCTCAATCATAAACATTCACTTTTTCCCACTTCTCAGGATCAAACAAGTCACGAGTTAGCTTATAAGAAACCCAAACAGTTTCTTCATCAATCTTAGATCAAAAATTCCAAGAGCTCGAAAGCCCCTAAAAAATCGAATAATCTTAAAATTGTAAATCAAGCGTGATTCAAGAATGCACATTAATGTAACCATCAAGTATGGTGTAAAGTACATAGGGAACTCAAACTCTCACATGAACAATCCATGTTTCAAGATAAATCACATTCATTTGTTGAGTATGAGCTCACCTCAATCATTGAGATTAAAGAAAATATTACGATTGATAAGCAATCAAGCCTAGTCTCCCTTATCAAGGAAATCACAAAAATTGTTGTTGGTTCTTAACACGTAGAGTAAATTTGCTATCCCAACCTCCTAAAACTATCAAAAATCTAAAAATAAAAAAATGCAAAAATACAAAAACATTGAGAAAACACAAGAAAAATAAAAGGTATAAAGATCAAACATTGCAATCAGGTATTGCGTACACATGGATGCTATTTCTTCCCTTCCTTGCTATTCTTCTGCAAGTCTTCCTACAATTTTCATCCCTTTGGTGATATTTTGGTTAGCCTATTTGCATGCATTTTGTGACATTTATCTCTATGGTATCTGTTTGACCCTAGTCTTTTATCACCTTGGTAAATTAAAGAATGACTGACCTCTTAGAGATCCTATCACATTCAACAGCTAATAACTTGTTGTGAAGAAATTTTGGACATATTTGTTGACACTAGACAATGTTGTCAACACATTCACTTCCATTTCCTTCCATCAAGACATTTTTGGTTCTTAATCCCTTGTCAAAAAAGAGAGATGAAATAAGTTTTCAGAAAGAAAAAGAATAAAAAATCAATCAAAAGCTAAAAGCTACAAAGCAAAAGTAAATTGATATATTACTCTCTCTTGGGGTATTTCCAATAATCTCTATTGGGGCTATGGATGCCTAACTGGCAATAGAGAAATGTTGTGATTAGAATCAAATGCATCTCCATTAGGGCTATGGATGCCTGGCTGGCAGTAGAGCAATGTATGATTATCCTTCGACCATCCATTCAAAAAATCACCTTTCAAAATCAATCATTCCTACATTTAGGCTAGGGTGTCTTCACTTGTTGTCAATGAGTAGGCATGATTAGTATGTTACCAAGTGTCTTTTTTTGGACCTTGTTTAGACTCTTACTCTAGTCCATATCTTGTCTCATGATTTTTGCCTTTGGCTAATCACTTCTTCATCGTGAGGATTCTAAGCTACATTCATATCATTCACATCGTTCTTCTACTTCGTTCAGAACATCCATTTGTACAAGATTACCTTTTTGCCATGTTTTTCAGACACATTTGTACCCTTTCAAAAAAAACAATCTTCTCCTTCCTTTCTATCACATGATTTTAGGCCAACTTACGTTGGGGGCATCCTTGCTTCTTCCCAACACTTCATTGGTTTACATTCATCATCATGTTGAACCTATCCATAATGGCCTTGGGTCCCACTTCTACACATGAAGAGTTTGCCTTTGAATACTCCCACCCAATCATTGGGGCATTTTTACATCTTTAAATTTCTCATACGTACATGGCCTTATGCCCTTGTACATCCCATCTATCGCTAGGGGCATCCATGTTTCCTTGTCTTCCTATACATAGTTTCAGAAAACTTTCAAAATCATCAAAAACATTCAAATATGTTAGAAAAATCATCCAAAACATTCAAATATGTTAGAAAAATAAAAAAATTCAAATATGTTTTAGAAAACTTCTAAACAATATAAATCATCCTATAAAACGTCACTCTTTGGTTCTCACTTGTTCACGTGCGTGACTCGCGAATCATTTCTATCTACCTTCATTAACAAAAGCTAGGCTACTTACTTGTCTATATTTTGGGTCACAATGAGTTGTCTGGTACTATTTCGTAGTGCACATTACTTTTTCATCGGACCCAAGTGTCCTCCATTATTCCCCTTGCATGTATCCTTGTTTGGGGCACCGTCATTAACCTTTGTCGTTAATTCATATAGGTCGGAACTGAATCTTGATAACAAAAAAATTACATTATGTTTCTCTGTTAGGTTAGCTTGTTTACTTTCTCATATTACATTACATTATGTATGCTGCATGGAGTTAGGAATCTTTTACTTTCTCGTATTGCATTGCATTTTGTATGTTGCATGGAGTTGATGTTTTTAGCAATGGACATTTTTTTGTATATGGATTTTCATGTCATACTACACTTTTGTTCATTCTTTTTAATAAGGACCAATGATGAATATCACTCACAATATAATGAAAATAAAGTTGTTTACAAGACATTAGATGGATGTTGGCTCAATCCCGCTTCCTCATTCTCATTTTTCTTCTATCCCCTTTCTTCTTCTCCACACTATTCTTTCTTCTGTTCTCTTTCTGTCATCTTTTCGATCGTCAATAATTTTCTTTTATCACCCCATCAACAATCGAGGGGGCATCCTCCATTCTACTCATTTTTCTTCTATCCCTTCAAATTTTCTACCTGTTTATGCTTGTCTACTTTCTTTGAAGTGACGTCGCTTACGCCACCTCAAAGAGGGGCAAATGTAGACACCTAAAATATGCTTACACTTAGCATTTCATCCCATTCAACTGATTAATGACACTTCGTTAATTCCCCATTCTTTGCCCCATTCTCGGATGCCCATTTACAACACTCTTTGGGTCGTATTCCTCCTATAATCAACTTATTTGGCTAATATCTCTCTTATTAGCTAAACATTCCTCCTTTCGACCATTCAGAACCTCCTTAGTTCTCTCTAGACCACTTCTACTGGCTTTGTAGGCTATCTATCAGTCACATTTAGTTATCCAGACCCCTCCCAACTCTCAATGAGTCTCTAATCACTTGCTAATCAAGTTTAACTAGCCTAAACCTAGTTAACTAGCCTAAATAAAGCTTAACTAATCCTAAAGAATGTTTACCCTAATCTAATCTAAAAGCTTTAGTCCGACATGCACCTAAATTCCAAACTCTCCCAAGTGGAAAACTATAAATACAAGACTAAGCCTACCCATTCAACTTACACCTTCACACCTAGGATATCTTATTAACACTAAGAACACCTAGTTTTGGGATTCCATTTGTATTGGCTTTAAGCTATAAGACATTTGATCTTAAATTTACTCCCTTCATTGATCTTGAGCTAATGACCTCCATTTGCATCCATAATCCAAGTTTTGAGTAAATAGAGAGAACCATTGGCCTTGAAGCCATTAATGGTGAGACCCCATTCTTGAACGCTTGAAAACCATAAACAAATAATCACTTGTTTGATTGCTAAGTTGATCTTATTAGGTTCCATTTCTTAATTAAGTAATCTAAAGAGTAGAGTGTAGTATATATGCTAGGTTTTGATGTTTTTGTCAATGTTATGATGCATGTATAGGATTAACTCTTGTTTAGCTCTTATCTTATGGTGCATGGTTGAGTTTAATCAAGCTTAAGGTTCTTTAACCTCATCCCATAGCTTTTAAAACCTTTCCATTACATACAATGTGCAATATAACAATGTGAATATCACTAAAAATATTATACATACACACATTCTTCTTAATTATAAATTCATGCATGAATAGACAATTCTCATACTTCCCTTTTATGATTCCAATAACCCAAAGTTGAATTTCACCATGATATAAGAACAATAAAAGATCCAACTTGATCATTTCATAAACACATACAAATAACTTGAAATTGTTGCTCATTCCGTCAGACCATGATGTAGCATGTGCATGATGATACCCCCTTATTTCTAATCCATCACTCACATAAGAAGAAGGAAAATAAGAAATGAAAGTAATCTCACACCATTCATTGCGCCAATGTGTTTCCCTTATGATAAGAAGCAATATATCTTAAATGAAATGATTGGGGCTGACCACCATACCTTTGTGCCATGAAACACCTTCACACTCCTTAGAATTTTCAAACCAAACATCACCTTCTACCTTAGAATCATGTAAGCTTATTTGTACTTGGTGCGAGGATTCCTTAAGATTCATCTTTGAGTGGATAAAGTCATTTATTTTCTCTCTAATGACTGCTATTATGTGCAGACTAGTGAGCTGAGAATAGTCTAAAGTACCCAAAAATTCCTCTTCTTCTTTCCTAGCACACATCCCTACATTCTTAAATTCATTACCAACCCAAGTAGCATTAGTAACAACCAAACAATGACCATTGATTACCTCTTGGCTTCCCTCATTTTGCTTGTCCATGAAAACTTGCAAATCAGATTTCTCTTTCCACTTGGGCTCATCTCCCATGTCCATTTTATCATCATGCATGTAATCATAAAAAGGTAAAGAAACCCCTTCAATCAAAAATGAATTTTTACCTTGCTTATTTTCATCGGGTGGATCTTCTTCCTTCACTTCCTCTTGAATTAAATCTAATTTTTTTGTGTAAGTATCAAGTCCCATGAAATCATTACTTATCAAAGTTTTATCATCAAACACCAAAGGACTCATACCTTGAAGAATTGTGGTCTTAGCTGCCATATGTGCCTTCACCTTGCTCGAACATTGCTCTAGAACACCTTGGCTAGTGAATGAGCAATACATGATGTTTCTTGACCCAATCCTTCCTCAAGTGTGGATAACAATTGTGGTGGGGGAATTTCATATTCATTTAACACCAAAGACATAATGGTTTGCATGGAAATCACTATCTCTTGAGTATGATCATTATGTAGAACATCAAAGAACACTTCAAACATGTGAGAAATAAGATCATTATGTTCTAGATCCATCATTACCACACAAGATATTAAATTTTCCATAGTGTTAAAAATGCTAACCCTCTTACCAAAACAAGGGCTTGTGAGGTTCCAAATCCCTTGGTAACTTCCCACCATGACATTGAATATATCTTCCATGATAGCATCGCTATATGGAAATATTGGGGCTATAATCCACATAACCTCACTAATGTAAGTGAGGACCATAATTCTCACTCCCCCATCTTCATGATCTAAAAGTTTTTGCCTAGCAACCTGCATCACCAAGGAATCCCTTGCAAGAAGCACAAATCTATAATAATCTTGTTCCATTATTGCCAAACAACTTGCCGCTTCTTCTAGAATATCAAGAAACCCATCCTTTGACTAATGTAGGTGCTTGAGTGCTCTCTCTAGTTTTCGAAACTTTGCTTTCATGTTACATGCACTAGATAAATCCATGTTTCATAGGCAATTTCAAACCTCACAGGTGTAGAAGAACATGCTCTGATACCACTGTAATATCTCCTTTTGGGATATTATCCAAATCTAAAATTTCAACTTAACCAATCGATGCTAGAAGGATGAAACCCTCCTAGTTCTGTTAGGATTTTGGAGCTGAATTACTTCACAATTAGCATGATTTACACCTTATTGGTTTATTCAGTAACTAGCACCAGTTAGAGGGTAACCGATGCTGATCAACATTAGGGTAACAGACAATGGTCAGGGTAACTGGTGATGGTCACGGTAACCGGTGCCGATTCGCATCAGGGTAACTGACACTAGTTTCCTATGGGTGAAATTTTATATTTAACTCACGGGAATTAGATCTAACTTTGTTACAAAGTTGATCTAAAGGTTGTAAAGGCATAACTAAGGTGCCCTCAGTTTTTCTAAGCTTATATAAGATAGAAAACTAGGGTTAGAACATAAGGATAGATGAATAATGTTAAATCTCCTTGGTTGAAGATGAAGAAGAAGAAAAAGAAGAAAAAGGTTGCATGAAGACAACACTTCAACAACGAGAAGCTGGAAAGAAGGAAATAACATGTACATCTAAATGGTGAGAAGGTGGTTATGTATTCTTCTGTATTTCCTTTGTATTGTCTTGTATAAATATAATGGCTTACATAGTATGAAAAGCACATAATCTTTCATCTTGTAGATCCACAGGTTGTTGTCAGATCTTGTATTGTAGATCCATAGGTTATTGTGAGATCTTGTATTTTAGATCCATGAGATCATATAATATTTTTGATCCATAGAAATCTAGCATTGTAGCTTGTTGGAGAGCTTGTGGATATAGATAGTATCCAGATATTGTAGAGGAGGTTGTCTTCATGTCTACACATGTTGATGCAGTGATGGAAAGACATAGTTACTTCTTGGTGCACAATCATGGTTGCACATTGGTAGACCCATGTGAGAGGTCTTGTTGTAGATCCACAGAGAACTTGGTGGTAGTTCAGAGATTCAATAGTTCATGGTTATGTGAGATCTGTTGGTGGTTTGGAGGCACGGTTGTAGTGCACTCATGGAGATCCGTTTAGAGATTTGGAGGAGAGGAGATACTCTTGGAGAGATGCACTGTATTCTTGTATTGAAGAGTTGGTTTGTACTCTTGTTATATTATATATATGAGATCTCTATCTTTAGTGGATGTAGCCCACATTGGGTGAACCACAGTACATGCTGTGTTATGTGTGTGTACTTTGTTTTGATTTGGATTATTCTAGTTTATACTTCCACTACTGTAGATTTTGGTGAATTTTTTAGATCCCGTGTGCATGATTTTATTTGTTATTAAATCATAACACTATTATGCAGTCCCAAATTCCCAAAAAGTTTGAACTCAAATAATCCAATGTTAGCTTCAATATAACCCAAATGGGTTTGAAGTGAGCCAAGGTGGTGGATTAGATGGGAGAACCACTTAGGAAATTAATCTCTTCAAATTTGAAATTTATTGCAGTAGTTAATAAATAAATAAAAATTCCCCCAAAACAACTGAAATTCAAAAATTAATAAATTCTTCATCACTCAATATTTTTTTTATCAAACCAATGCCAAAAGATTATCCTTATTTTTATCTTTCCAACAAGCTATAGAACATAATTTTTTGATAAGTAGAAGGCATGCAAATCTGTGTGTAAGAATTAGTTAGCTATGTAAGTAAAATCAAGACTAACACCTAATAGCCTCAATACAATGCTAAACTAAAATCTATGCACCATCATTCTTAGAGCTTAAACAAGAATAATATACCAACATCTTTGCATAAGAACATGAATAAACATCAAACTAATATGCTAAGCAATAAATTTCTATCTCTATTAAATGCTAATCAATGGAATGAATTTATTTAGATCCTTAACAATCAAAAGGGTTAATTGTCTATTTGAATCCCAAGGTTTCAAGAATGGAGTCTTGTAAATCCATTGCTACAAGACGATTTGAAATATCTCCACATTCCTTCAAACTTGGATGGATGAATGTAATAAATGAAGATAGCTATCTCCTCAAATGGAAGAATGCTCTAAGATGATAAAATGTCTATAACTTAGGCTCTATGCTCATTTAGGTGTAAGTAGAAAGGTAAGAGGAGGGATCCTTATATAACCTAATGGATAAAAGAATCTCTACATCCCTTTACATGTGGGATAATAGCTAGGTTGAATTAGTTTGGGGTGACTATGGTTAAAAAAGGGGGTTGAGTCAACCTTAGGGAGTTTAATTTGTCTTGTAGTGATTCATGGGGTTTGAGAGGATTTATTAATTAACCCAAGTGATTAATTAATAGGTGATCAAGCTTTATAGAAGATTTTAGAAGAACAATTAGTATGATTTAGGGAATAGGAAAGGTTTAGGATAAATAAATGATGATTTATTTATCTAATAGAAGAGGAAACTTAATTAATTAATTTAGGTACAAAGGGGTTTAATTAACGGAAGGTCGTTAATTGTCATCTTTTCTAGATAGAAGGGTCAATTAATTAGTGTAATGTAGTTAATTAATGATGATAGAAGAGAAAGTGTGCGATATTGACGATATGTCGTCAATTTACGGGAAGGGGTATAATTAGCGCAATTTTAAGTATTTAAATTTCTAGGGCTAAATTATAGGTGTCTACATTTTCCCCTCTTTGGGGTGGCATGAGTGATGCCACTTCAAAGATAGTAGACATGTAAAATTTTGAAGGGGTAGAATAAAAATTAGCAGAAGTGAGAGATGGCCCCTTGAGTGTTGATGGGGTGATGATATAAGGTGATCAACGATTGAAAAGACAAGAGAAATAGATTAGAAGATTAAGGAGGGACATGATGCTCTAAATGGATTAGAAGAATAAGGTTGAAAGGAGAATGATATAGAAGAAAGAAAGGAAGATGACTAGGGAAGAACTAACTTGCATATGGTGTAGTAAAACAACTTTCTTATCATCATATTGCTAAGGATCTACATCATCGGTGCTTATTAAAAATGTACGCATATGACAAAAGTGTAGAATGACATGAAAATCCATAATATGAACAACTGTCCATTGATAAAAATACCAACTCCATGCAACATACAAAATGTAATGCAATACAAAAAAATTAAAAGATGCCTAACTCCTTGCAACATACATAATGCAATGCAACATGAGAAAGTAAACAATCTAACCTAAGAGAGAAATATAATGCAATTTTTTTATTATCAAGCTTTGATTCCAACCTAGTGTTGAATTAATGACAAGGTTTAAAAGGTGGTGCCCCAAACAAGGATACATGCAAGTGGAATAATAGAGGACACTTGGCTCATATGAAAAGTAATCATGCACTATGAAACAATACCAAGCAACTCATTGTGCCCCAAAGTAAAGAAATAGTAATTAAACCAAGAATGGAGGTAGATAAAGATAATCCACAAGTTTTGGTTCACAAGAAAATACCAAGGAATGAACCAAAGAGTGATGCTTTGTAGGATGATTTTTTATTGTTTTTGATTTTTTAGAAACATATTTGAATGTTTTTGGATTTTTGAAAGTTTTTCGAAACTATGTATAAGAAGAAAAAGAAACGTGGATGCCCCCAGTGATAGATGGGATGTACAAGGGAAAAAGGCCACGTGTATGTACAAGAAGAAGGTGAAGATGTGATGTTTCCCCCATTGTTAGATGGGAATACTCAAAGGAAAACTCTTCACGTAGAAATTGTATCAGGGCCAATATGGATATGTTCAACCTGATGATGAACACAAACCCAATGACATGCTAAGAAGGAACAAAGATGCCCCCAGCATAAGATGGCCAAGAAACATAGGATAGAAAGAAGTGGAAGATTGTTTATTGAAAGAAGGGACAAAGTTCCCTTAAACATAGAAAAAATGGCAATCCTATACACATGGATGTTTTGAACGAAGAAGAAGAAAAGACAAATGCCATGAAAGGATATGGAAAAATGCAAATGAAAATCCTTGCAACAAAAGAGTGATTAGCCAAAGGCACAAATCACGAGACAAGATATGCACTAAAGAAAGAGTTTGAACAAGGTCTAAACAAAACCTTGG
This sequence comes from Taxus chinensis, assembly GCA_019776745.2. Taxonomy (NCBI): domain Eukaryota; kingdom Viridiplantae; phylum Streptophyta; class Pinopsida; order Cupressales; family Taxaceae; genus Taxus; species Taxus chinensis. The sequence goes on along the minus strand of CM034154.1, from coordinate 350,770,388 downwards.
TAACATACTAATCTTGTTTACTCATAGAGATCCCATGTGTGCATGTGAAAATGAATTACCTCTTGAAGGAAAGATTTATAGACAAGTGAAGACACCTAGCCAATGTGTAGGAATGATTTAGTTTGAAAGGTGATTTGTGAATGAAGGGTGGAAGGATAGCCATACATTTCTCCACTTCCAGCCAGGTGTCCATAGCCCCGATAAAGATGCATTTGATTCTAATCACAACATTTCTCTACTAAAAATCAAGTGTCTATAGCCCTGGTAGAGATTATTAGAAATACCCCAAGAGAGAGTTACATATCAATGTGATTTTTCTTTTAGCTTTTTCTTTTTGATTGATTGATTTTGATTCTTTTTCCTGAAAACTTATTTCAGCTCTCTTGTTTGATAAGGGGTTAAGAACCACTGATGGCTTGATGGAAGGATATGGAAGTGATTGTGATGATGACATTGGCTAGTGTCAACAAATATATCCAAAATTTCTTCGCAACAAGTTTATTAAATGTTGATTGTGATAGGATATCTACGAGGTCAGTCATTCTTTAATTTACCAAGGTGATGAAAGAACAAGGTCAAACATATACCATAGAGATAAATGTCACAAAATGTGTGTGAATAGGCTAACCAAAATAACATCAAAGGGATGAAAATGGTGGATGACTTGTAGAGGAATATGAAAGAAAGGGAAGAAAGAACATCCATGTGTACGTAATACCTGATTGCAATGTTTGATCTTTGTACCTTTGATTTTGTTTTTGTAATGTTTTAATGTTTTCTCATTTTTTTGTATTTTTGAATTATTTTATGATTTTTTTAATAAATTTTTGGTATTTTGGGAGATTCAGACCAACCATGTCACTCTGTGTGATAGGATCCAACAATGATGTGTGTGATTTCCTTGATAAGGGTGACTAAGTGTGTTTACTTATCAAGTGTAATATTATCGCCAATCTCGATGATCGTGGTGAGCTCACACTCAACAAATGATTGTGATTTGTTTTGAAATATGGGTTTTTGTATGTGGGTGCTTGAGTTACCTATCCATAGGTTTATGCACTTTGCGCCATACTTGATGGGTACATTGGTTTTCATTCTGGAATCGTGTTTGATTTTTGATTTTATGATCATTTGAGTTGTTGGGAGCTTTGGAGCTCTTCTGTGTTTTGATCTTATCTTGGTAAAAAAAATGTCTAGGTTTCTTATAAGATAATTCTTGAATTTTCTGATCCTGGGAAGTGGGAAAAGAACACAGACATTTAGAATTGATGTGAGAAATAAAGGTGGGCTTGCCACAATATTTGGTAGAAGAATAATTTGATGGATGAAAAAGACATGGTCCAAGAATTGAAGAAGAGGGGCTACTAGAAGGTGAGCCACGAATAGAAGATAAAGGGCTGCTAGGATGTGGCCCAAGAATAGAAGAAGAAGGGCTGCTAGGATGTGACTCATAGATGTAAGATGATGGACTACTAGGATGTTTCCCATGAATAGAAGATGATGAACTACCTGAGGGTGACCCATACATAGAAGATAAGAGGCTAGTTCGACATGCCCCAAAAATAAAAGATGATGGAATTCCCGGGGGTGATCCATACATAGAAGAAAAGGGGATAGTTATACATGTCCCAAGAATAGAAGATAGTGGACTACTCGAAAATGTCCCATAAATAGTAGAGGGAGGGCTACTAGAAGGTGACCCATACCTAGAAAAAAAATGAAGGGCTACTTGGCGTTGATCCCATAAGAGGTTGTGATTGAGGAATTATGATAGAAAAAGAGTGATTAGGTAATGAGAAGATAGGCCATGGATCAATGCAAGATCCAAGAGTTTCATCACGTAATGAAGAATGTGAAGATAGAAGAATAAGAGGAGGATAAACTTGCATGATCGAGGCCCTTCCTTTATTTCTTGATAAAAAGAATCAACCTTTTCCTCACAATACGTAGACGCATCAAAGTCTAAAGAGAATCCTTTCTCATAACTTGTTAGAGGGATATCTTTATGTGCCCCTATAAAGGCCATGATCACTCCTTCGTTATAAAAGAAATCAATTGGTATGGGTTTCTGATTGACCACGAGGGTTTGATTGGATGAAAAAGGGCCAACTAGTGTGAAATATTGAGAAGATGTTTGATGATGATTGATAGAAGAAGGTGACATGGGGGACAAAGTAGACATGGAGCTAGATGTCTCGAGAGTAGAAGAAGGTGGTGTGGACCTACCTATACGATGGTATATCATCTATAAACTAGTAGGATTAAGTCCAAATTCTACAGATTGTGACGTAGGAGTCGATTCAGAATTTTGACTAGAAGGACTTTGAGTCACACAAATATTCAAATAAGGAATAATTCATGGGGGTGATTGATGAAGAATCTCCTATGAAGAAGGGGAGGACCATGATTCAAGAATCACATTGGATGAAGAATAACATGGATTCTATGAAGAAAGTGAGGACCACTATTCAAGAATTATATTAGATGTTTGATTGGAGGGATTTTGAGTCACACGTATGTTCAAAGGAAGAAGAAGTCATTGAGGCAACTGATAAAAGGGGTCCTATGTGGAAAGGGAGGACTGCGACATATGAGTCATATTAGATTGATGATGAAGAAGGTCCTGCGAAAAAAGGGAGGACCATGACTCAAAAGTTGAATTAGATGAATCTGAATAATAATTTAGATCTAAATCATTAGAGGAATCGAAGGAAATATTTGGATCAGAATCCTCAAAAGAAGAGGAAATGTTTGGATTAGAATTATAAGAAGAGTGGGAGGAAACCAAATAATAATTTAGATCAAAAGTATCCAAACCATACCATTGACTATGAGATGAAGATGGGGAATGGGTTACTCGGATGGGTTCTCTAGCACGAAGAACCAAACGAGGCTTAGTCATGGTGGGCGTATTTTGATGTGAACATTGGAACTTTGATTCCTTATTGTTGTATGCATAAGGGACCTTGCGATAATCAATCATTGTTGGCATGTGTTGGATTCAAAGGTCTAGACCTAGATTGCATGATCAAACTTCTTCAAAGTGAAACATAATGACAACCAACTAGACATTTCATAAAGATGGGGATGCTTATGTGATTTTCCAAAAGGGAAGCTAAGGAAAACATACATCATGATGACTCAAGATTGATAATCCAACAAGGTTTGGACAACAATTTTGGAGGTGTAAATGTCAAAGGATTGATCAAAATTTTAGCAACATAAAGGATACAAAGGAAATATTTCCAATGTTTGATTGATGCAAAAGTTTCTTGATAGGAAATGTTTTTGCCAAGGTTTGAAAGATATGTTCAAAAATGACCATGAACTTAGGAAAAACAAGAAGATCAAGAGGATCAAAGACCCAAAGGATTGTCCTAGAAATGAGTTTATAAGGTGGATAAACACAATGAACAATCATGTAAGTTCAAAACACAAAGCCAAATTAATGACCAAAGAATAATGAATGATAAAGAATCAATAGATCAAAGTGATTGTCCTAAATGGATAAGTCAAAATGATGAATAATTGCAAGACACAATCACACAAGGTTTGATCTAAACCAATAAATCAATGAACTTACTTCCTAAGTTATTTCCAAATGGCAATTGATGTTTAATATGATCAACAAAATGTCACCACTTATGTCAAGTTCAAAGAAATGAGCAAGGCGTAAGAAATAACAAGAGGTTGATATTATCCCCAAACAAAGTATACGTAGAGTGAGTTTGAATCCAATCAAGACCTATATCTCAAAAACTTGGAGTTACGAAGATGAACAACACAACAATACCACTAAGACATGTTAACCAAAATTTATGCAAAAGTAATGTATTAATATCAAAATAATATTGATACGATGCGCACAAAGGTAACAAAAACACTTTTCAAATTCGAGGTAATGTTTGAAAGAAAAATAATGCTAGAGTATACCAAGGAATTGTTAAGGTGGGCATAACGTAACGTTACAATCTAGACACTTAGGCCAAGTTTGCAAGAAACAAGACGTAAGTATCAAAATTGTGGTGATACGATACACTCAACGTAACAGTTCAAAGGAGAGTCTAGTGAAGAAACATGCCTAACTATAAATGATGATATTGACTTGGGTATCAAGATAAAAAAGGATACCAATGATATGAAAATGTGCCCACACACTTTAGACATTTAAAAACTCAGCTACAAACATGGATGAGCGTAAACAAACACAAAAGTGGTGAATACAATCAATTAGCAACACATGGGTAGTCACTCTTCTATTGATCAACAAAGTGTCAAAAGAAAGTGAAGGAAGTAGATCAATTAAGGTTGAAGATAATTTGGCTTCACTTCGGTAGAGTTTCTCCTCGCCTTAGGGTGAGTGAAAAATTAAGAAAAATTAATGCTTCACAATCTTCGTGATGAATGATGTGCTATTTGAAATTTTATGGACTCTCCTCTTATTTGATAAACAAGGTTTCAACTCCGAAAAATTTCTCCCTTTGCGATGGATCTCAACTCAAATTGGTTTTGATATGGTCAAAGTTGGCTCCTGGACAAGATAGCTTCCTAGGTGGTTTTCTCAACTAGGTGTCACAAGTTATCTAGATGCAATCTCTGTTTGCCAAGGATTCCCAAGGAGTATCTCGGCTTTACTTTACCCCCTTTAAGAATAATTGGCAATAAATGTCATCCATCGTGTACTCTTACTGGGGTCGTGATACAGATAAATTTGATGCTAAATCTCACGTGTATACTAGTCAATTAGGTGTGTGTAGCACTTCCCATTTCATCCACAAGATTCTCTCTTATGTGGACTACTTTGGGGTTCCTAGGACCACCCCCATTATTATAGCTTAAGGCTTATGCCAAAGGGGTTATGTCCTAGTTAAGCGGATGGGGCATACCCTTATCTGAACCTACAAATATATTCTTTTGATTGTGGTGTGTTTTTTTATCTTTTATTCTTAATGTGGTTTTCTTGTACACCTTTTGGAAACCTGCACGAAAACTGTATTAGTAGTTTTGTTTTGTCTCGATCCTCCATTCTTTGACAAGATGTTTAGGTCCTGCATGATGGATTTAGTAGTTTTCCACAAATAAAAAGAGGATAAAACACCATATTTCTAATTCTCAAGATTGTCTTAGGATGCAAGAGAAGAGCATACGTGACGTAGAACCCAACTATGAAATCAACAATGGAAAATACTTGATTCAAACACAAAATTTGTTCATTTTAACCAAATTTGACATTCTTTCTTTTAGCAACAAGTGTTTTTCAAAACAAAAAGAGATATAGAAATAATTTCTGATTCCCAAGATCACCTAGAAGGTGTGAGGGAAGAGCATACATGACTCGATTAAGCATGCAATATTTATTAACACTTTTTAAATCAAATCATATTAGCAAAAACATGCAAATAAACCCTGCAAAAAAAAAGTTAATCTTCAATTTAAACCTGCAAGGAGTCAATAAATCCAGAAAACATGCTTTTACAAATTTTAAAGTAAATCTCAAATCTGAACTGTGATGTGTACGCTCAAATTTGGGTGTGTATGCTCACCTATAGAAAAATGACAATGACAGAGCAAAACTTGTACCCTCAAGTTTTAGTGTGTATTCTCAAATTTGGAACTGCTCCCCCATGAAAAATGATAGAATTGTACAAAGTAGAACATCTACCCTCAAGTTTTAGTGTGTATGCTCAAAATGATCACCCATAGAAAAATGACAGACAAAAGAACGTGTACCCTCAAGTTTGAGTGTGTATGCTCAACTTTTGGTGTGTACGCTCCCCCATAGAAAAATGACAGACATAGTAGAATGTGTACCCTCAAGTTTGAGTGTGTACGCTCAGAATGACGGTGTACGCTCCCCCATAGAAAAATGACAGACAGAGAAGAACTGTACCCTTAAGTTTTGAGTGTGTACGCTCAAGTTTTGGTGTGTATGCTACCCATAGAAAAATGACATGAATTTACGCTTCTTGGAACATGATGCGTACGCTCAACTTTTGATGTGTACGCTCAAGTTTTGGCATGTACACACATTTTTGTGTATGCTTACCTAGACATAAAATGACGTAATCTCAAAAAGCTCAAATTTTTGGCAAGTTAGCTCAAAATTGACAAGAACCCATCTAAATTAGATCTCTAAGAAAGACTCAACACATGTAAAGTTAGTAAAAATCATAAGAAATTCAACATTATTTCACACATGTGCATATCAAGGGTTAGCCAAAAATTGAAATAACAACAAAATTTGAACTACAATGCTAAGGGACTAAGGATCGGTCCCACCGGGCATGCCAAATGTGTGCAAGAATTAGTTAGCTATGCAAGTAAAATCAAGACTAACACCTAATAGCCTCAATACAATGCTAAACTAAAATATATGCACCATCATGCTTAGAGCTTAAACAAGACTAATCTACCAACATCTTTGCATTAGAACATGAATAAACATCAAACTAATATGCTAAGCAATTAATCTCTATCTCTATTGAATGCTAATCAAATGGAATGAACCTATTTAGATCCTTAGCAATCAAAAGGGTTGATTGTATGTTTGAATCCCAAGGTTTCAATAATGGAGTCTTGTTAATCCATGGCTACAAGACCATTTGACATATCTCCATATGACTTCAAAATTGGATGGATGAATGCAAGAAATGAAGATAGCTAGCTCCTCTAATGGAAGAATTCTCTAAGATGATAAAATGGCTATAGCCTAGGCTCTATGCTCATTTAGGTGTAAGTAGAAAGGTAGGAGGAAGAATCCTAATATAGCCCAATGGATAAAATAATATTTTCATCCCTTTACATGTGGGATAATAGAAATGTTGAGTTAGTTAGGGATGACTATGGTTAAAAAGGGGGTTGAGTCAACATTAGGAAAGTTCAGTTTGGTCTTTAGTGACCCATGGGAATTGAGGGGGTTTCTTTATTAACCAAAGTGATTAATTAATAGGTGTGCAAGATTATAAAAGATATTTATTAGAATAATTAGCATGATTTAGACTATGAGAGGAAATTAATCAAATGAATGACAATTTATTGATCTAACAGAAGAGAAAGCTAATTAATTAATCTATATAGAAAGGGTAGTTGATTAATGGAAGGTCATTAATTGGTGTCATTTTTGGATAGAAGAGTTAATTAACTAACACAATGTAATTAATTAAGAATGATAGAAGAGAAAGTGTGTGATAATGACGATATGTCATCAATTTGCGAGAAGGGGTATAATTATCACAATTATAAGTATTTAAATTTATAGGGCTAAATTATAGGTGCCTACAAAATCAACCAACAAAATTTGAAACTGTGTAGATGAAACCCTATCACACAATAATTAAATATTGCTGCCAAACAACTGAAACTTGGAAAATTCATAACTTCCTAAATACTTCATCTTTTACTATGAAATAAAGTGCATAATAAAGTAGAAATAAAGATATTTCCAATGAACCATCAAACTAAATTTTCTGATTATCAAAACCCTTTCAAAACAGCCCCCAAAATCCAAAAACCAGTCACTAGGGTTAGAGTAAATGGCATAAATTATTATTAGCTCTTTCTTTGCTTCAAAAACTCTCCAAATATTGGTCTTAAACTTGGAAAATTATGCCAACACATATCAGATTATATATTTAACTTGATCATCCTCAAAACATGCCAAAACATGACCCAACACAAGTGACCATAGCTGGAATTGATTACATACACCAAATAGATGTATTAATTACTTCAAAAGATGCCCAATGTGCCCAAATCAAGCACCCAAGCAAGTTGCTATGACTGGAACAATTGCAGCATTAAAAATCAAACCATAGAACACTCTAAAACTCTTCAAAATTCATCCACAACATGCATGTTTCACTCTAAATAAATGCGCCAATCTTCTAATGGAGTAATAATGTATAACACACACATCAACACTAAAGAGATCAATGAATAGAACAAGAAAGTCTTTATTATCTTCAACAATGGCTTCTAAATGAAGCTTACAATGAAAGAGAGAGAGCTAGGGCATACATCCCATTACTCCAAGAATGGAGTGAAATCAAAAGATTCATCAACATAACCCTTCCCTCAATGGAAAACTATATATTTATAGTTTTCTCCCAAGGTAGAGAAACTCCCTTTTGGAGGGAAAACCATAATTTGAAATTATAAGGAATTGCTTATAATTTCCCTTTTTATTTTATTTTCCCCCTCTATATGTGGTGTCCCCTTTCTAAGGGTCTTTTTGACATTAAAAGCCACTTTATTATTATTTAATTAATTCCCTTTTTATTTTAAATTTTTGGGAATTAAATAAAATAATAAATTACATTAATTGCTCAATAAATATTCTTTTGTGAGCAATACTATGAGGTGGTGGAAAAACCACTTAGCATCCATAATTAAATGAGAACTAATAATTAAATGAATATTGATTTATAATGTCAAATGATAAAAATCACTCTCCAGGCAATATCATTCAATTACTAGCACAATTTTCCCCTTGCAATATCCCAAAAGCCCACGGGGAAAGATATGCTAAGGGTCTTTAAAAAGGAGACATTACAATTTGTGAATTAGGAGACATAAATGAGAAAACCTAAGCAGTAATCAACAGATCAAGGGAATGGTTCAAAAAGAAGAAATCTGCCCTCATCGAAATGGGAGGTTTCCCAATTCTCAAACGAAAAGTATCCCATATTTCCTCTTCAAAAGTAACTAAGAAAACTTCAAGCTCTTCTCACTCAAGAGAGAAATAAAAAAGGAAGTCAACGAAATCTGAAACCCCACATTACATGAGATTGCGCAAAAAATTAGGAGCATCACAAGATCCTATAGAAGTTTTGGAAGAGGGAGAAATTGATCTAACTCATCCATCAATCTCTGAATGGTCTCAAAGTGTCTCCTCATCCGCAACTACACCAGCTCCACCGGTGCAAGATGTGTCATCTAACTCAGAGCCAAAAACAACAATCATGCCCAGTATTAAGCCTAAAATAACTGAAATATTCCCATGGGTGTAAGATATGATCAAAGGAGATACCCGCATGGTTCAAAAAATGGTGGTTCCATATTTTCAAGCCATATCCACAATGGTGAAGATGAATAAAGGAAAGTTAGCCCAAGTTACTTCTTGCTTCTTTAGTGGTGCTTCATGAAATCAGTACATAGAGGTAGTCTAACCAAAGGTAATCAAACCTATTAGTGAGATGACTCCATCATAATATAAAATGATCACCATTCATCTAGGACTAGAAACACATGAGGGAGATTCCCACCTATTTAAAGAATCATCCACTCACCTTCTTACGAGAAGTATAAAGAGAAAATTGAACAACTTGAAGGTCATGTAAGAACCCTCACCTCATATGGGAAAAAATTTATGGATCCAAATGTCATTATGTCCCTTCCATCTAAGGAAGTTACTACCATTATTATCTTTGATCCGAAATCCATAAGAAAAACTTAAGGTTTCACAATGCAATGCGAGGAAAATGATAAATGGGTGAGCAAGATTCTTGAGAAAGGTAGGACTTTGCTTTCTAAGATTCTCTCATTGTTTGAATATATGATTACAAATGCCACAAAAGTAAAATGGTCAAAGATGAAATTTAAAAATATGATAATCGGGACCAGGTGTTTCAATTGGTGGAATAAATGGGAGAATTCAACTCTTCCATACTGCTAAGGAGAAATGTATTCAACTTTGCATTTGAACACTTGTCTCAAGTTTGGGCCAGAACTCTTGTTGCTTAATATGAGATGCTAAATCATGATCTTGATGAATTGGAATCATAAGAGGAACATACTTGGAAGATGCAATAATATATAAATGTGGAAGTATAAAAACTTGGATTACCCACGGTGGATGAAAACAACTTCAGTGGATGTTCTAGTGTAACCATTTGAAGAGTTGGTCAAGCAAGAGGTCGAAGATCCATTTTCTTACAATGAAAAAAGACTAGAATCTCTTTTTGAGATAATATTTGTTATATCCAACACCGATAAGGAACATCATGTATGGTTCATAAAATTAAACGTAATATCAATGCTACCTCAGAGAATTGGCTTAAAGATTTGAGTTTTATACACATTCCCCAGGATGAGAAGGTGGCACCCATAACGTTTCAGTATAGTAAGGAGTTCAAAGGGATCAGATATTTCTAGATGCACTCTCTAAAATTCCATCAAAAAGTGAGTCTCCATCGGAAAATGCATCGTTTTCATCCGAGTAGCTATCTCCTCTCCTTTCTCTCTTCCCCACCCCTTCCTCTCTTCTTTCATGTTCTAATTCTTTGTTGGGGGTTTAATTTTCATTTTTGTCTTATTCATTAAAATGTGATCTATAGTTGTAATTTGTAATGAGTTTCCTCAAATTAATAAAAAGGGACTCAATTTATTTCCTAGGAATGTGAAAGGTCACATGTTGTAAAGGTTAGTGAAAATTCATGTGGGGGGTAGGCAAAGAGTCATTTTGAAAAACTATATATTGTAATGACTTCCTCATTTCAAGGGGTTGTCAATTTTGTGAGTTCATGAGTAGATAGCTACAAAAGAACAAGAAAAGATAGCACTTCTTCTATTTATCCTTTCCATATGTTTCCTCTCTCTCCTCTCATCTTTTAGCTTTGTGAACATGTCAATCTTGCATGACCAAGAAGAGTGTAAAAGATTTTGATGAATGAATGAATGAGATTTTATGTTCATGGTTCATTTTGTCTTGCCATAATTAAAAAAGTTGTTTTTCCTTCTAATTGTGTGTTGATAAAATTTGGTTAATACTTGTAAGAATTTGATTGAGCCTACTTGCAATATTAACCCCCTCTCTTAATTTCCCACTTCCACAATCTCACCTTCTTTTCAAATTCTTCCCTTTCATGAGGTGCAAGAATTTTCTACAGGTACAAATGGAGTGTTCCTGTTGGATCCCCGACCTATTGGCCAACTACATAGAGTTTTTTTATTTACATACAATAAAGGTATCCTCCCCTTTCCAAGTAGGAGGGACGTAGTCCCAGAGTGTTGGTGAAAATCAACTAATTTTTCCTAGCGACAAATTATTTCACCAACAATTTTTGGTGCCCACCATGGGGCAAGTTTTTTTGTCTCTATACCACATCAAAACCAAAAAATCCCTAAAAATTAAATAGCTAAAAAATACAAAAAAATCAGTTTTTTAAAGCCATAAGAGTATCCATGTATGCTCAACCGTTTTTCCCTTCATGGCTATTCCTGGAAATCCCTCTGTTTGCAACATAATCTCTTGTTCTTTGAAGATACACAAGAAGACCTTTCAGCTGATCTAAGGAACTATATTGGACATAATAGAGAAAGATTTAATCATTACCATGCATGCTTCAAGAATCTATGACCTTGAAGAATAACATGTTCAAGCCCTACAACGTGTGATACAAGCTCAAAATCAATAGAGGAGATCCTAGAAGAAATTTGTTTGAATTGTGCATTCAAGCTGGTAGAAAGATGATATACAAGATCCTCAAGAGCTGACCGATCCTAATTTTGAAGAACAATTGCAAGATGATTTCAAACTTCCTATCAATCAAATTGTAAGGATAACATGTCAATAGTACTTCCTAGAATTTGATCCTACCTTGTCTCTTGAGTACTCTGTTGATGGAGTTGCATTTGAACCATTGAACTACATCCCTCCACAAGAGGAAGTTGTTGAAGAATTTTTTGAAAGAAGAGTGCAAGAAGAAGAAGAAGAAGCTAAAGAAGAGGAACCACTAATGGCTCAAAAAGCACTATTTCCTTGGGAAAAACACAAGTCCATTATCTCTCAACCCGACCTTTGCATGATTTACCTAGAGGGTCATGAAAGAAAATTTCCAAGTTCTACGGTGATGGGAAGCAACACCTGGATGACCACATTACATATTTTCATAACTTCTTGTGGAGTGTTAGGTAGGATATGAAGATGTTACAGTTCGTCTATTTGTAGAATATTTGCAAGATGTAGCTGCAACTAGTTCTACCATTTTCCAAGGAGGTCTATAACTAACTGGAATGATATGAAGACCAAGTTTGAATCTAGGTTCAAACCTGCTGAAGGATGTCCATGCCCTTCTGGCCAATGGTCTCAACCAAAGAAAGATCCATACGAAGCCCATGAGGAATTTTATTGCCAAATTAAATTGAATTCTTTACAAAATCCTTGAATTTTCCCATCCTATAGAGGACAAAAAATTGAGATTATTCACAAATTCTCAGCTTCCTGAGGTAAGTTTCATGTTGAGAAGAACTCAACCAACTAATTTGGATGAGGCAAAAAGGATTGTTGTTGAAGTTGAAGATGACCTTGATAATGTTAGGGAAAATAAAAAAAGGTCTGAGTTAGGAAAAAGGTCAAAATTTGAGTTTTGGAAGAACAATGGAATCATTAGTTCAAAAGTTGCTAATGATGTTATCTCCCTTAAGAAGAATTGGCTCAAGCTTCATAAATAAAGATTCTCCTAAGAGGAACTTTCCTAAATAAGAAAAGAATTGGTCTGCCACCCCATAGACTTTCTCTTGAGGTGCCTCTAATAAATGTAGCATGTGATGTTGAGGAGGAAGAAGAAGAAATTGAAGAACTAGAAGAAGAAAATGAGGATGGCAACGTCCTTGAGATAGAAGAATAGAAGATGATGTAAAAATCAATTTCCTTGACAATTCCTCAGGAGAAGATGACGACGATGAAGATGCACCAAGTTTCTTGTGTGTCATATTCACCCGCTCTCAATCCTAAAAAGGAGATTCTTCCTTTGCTGCTACGAAAGTAAGAAGAAAGAAGATCCTCAGGTGGAGACTCTACAAAATAAGATAATCAACAGAGGATCTCCACTTCCACCTTCTATGGAGTCTGCGAAAGAGAAACCTGACCTTGTGGCAAGAAAGAAGAAATATTTGGTACCAAGTAAGTCTCAAAATGCTTCTCCTAATTCTAATTCTTTTCTACAAAGGCCAATTCTTCTAAAACTTTAAATGCTCATACAAAATCAGCCACTTCTTCCCAACCAACAATTCCATTTTCTAAAACTATCCAAGATTTTAAGGTATTACCTCATTCATCTGCAAAAGCATCCATTGCCTCTGGAGTATCCACCTCATCTCTTTTTTCTCCATTTAATATCATTGAGCATGTGAACAAGTCCAAGGTTCAGATTTATGAATCTGAATTCTTACAAACTCATTCGGAGTAATTTGAAAGACTTGTCAGCTACATCAAGGGTGGTATTTCAAAGTCCAATGATGTAATCTCCAATTCTAAAGGGCTATTGCCAACACCACCTACCCCTCCATCATAGAACATGTTTTCCCTAAGCGCATCCAAGACTCACAAAGTAGAGCCATTTTATCTTTCCCTCTGATCAAAGGCCACCAGTTGAACAATTGCATAATAGACTCAGGTGCTTTAGATAATGTAATGCCAATAAAAGTTGTTAACTCTCTTGGCATGATATTGAAACAAGTAACTGGATCTTGTTATTCCATAGAGTCTAAATAAGTTCCACTGGTAGGGAGAATCAAATATGCACAAGTAGCTCTCGCCGAATTTCCAGACAAGAAGGTTCTATTGACCATCTTGATAGCTGACATCCCAACATATTTTAGAATTTTGTTGAGTATAATTTTTTGTAGATACTTGAGAGATGAGATACAAATGGATTGGTCTTTCAACCATTCCAAGTAATAAGGAGAGATGAAGAAGTTGTTTCCCATTAGAAAGATAAAGTACACTGTACAAAAATTAGAGGATCCAAAGGCTGATATATTGTTTCAAGATAGTGGACTTGGTAACTACTTCTTGACTTCTAAAAGAGATGATAACTTTCCTTTTCTCATAAAGGATGATGACAATTAGTTATGGACAATGAATTTTGGTGGAAGCCATTCTAGTGCCGGCTCTGAAGTGGGTGTTTTACTAACTTCTCCTTTAGGTGAGTTGCTTCCTTTTTCTTATAAATTGTAATTTGAAAACACCAATGATACCGCGGAGTATGAAGCCCTTATTTTAGGGATGGACGTAGATGAATTTATGGGTATCAAGAAATTGAAATGTCTTGGAGATGCTGAAGTGATTTTCAAACAATCTAGAAACCAATATCAAGTCAAGAACCCAAGGCTCAAGCATTACATAGAAATAGAGTATGGGATTGCATCGAGTCTTTTAATGCTTTCTCAATTCAGCTATATCCCCATGAGAAAAATGAAAAATTATTCTCTTATAGTATCAACTTCTCTTAATGACCCCACACCCATTTTCAACAAGAACAAAGTGACTGTTGATTTGGTGTTTAGGACAAGCGTACTAGATAATGTTAAAAAATGACAGGTGTTCAATGACGACATTCATCTTCTCTCTTTCTTGGAACAAGGAGATAATTTTAACAATCTCTTCTATGAAAGGAAGTGATGATCCGAATTACGAGTCCATTAAAGAGGAAGATAAGGGTGAGATAGATGGAATTTATTTATAAGGAGTCATCATAATAAATGGAAATGATATTCCAAAAGGCCTTGTGTCTCTTGAAGACTTGTTTGATAAGCATGATAGGTTTATCAAGGAAAAATCAAAAGAATCCTCTTGGTGTACTGTTGAATTTGAAAAGGAGAACATTGGTACCCTAGAATAGCAGAGAATGATAAATATTGGAAAGTGTTGTTCCCTAAAGGAGAAAAGGAGTTTTCTCTCATTGTTGAGAAGATAATTTGATATTGTTGCTTATTTGTATGATGAGCTAAAATCCTTTAGGCCAAAGGAGATGCATGACTCTATGCCACTCAAGCCCGAAGCCAAGCCTTTTAGGTAGAAGCAACGACCGTATAACTCTAAGATTGTTGATATAATCAAAGAAGAGGTCTTGAAAATTTTGAATGCAAGAATCATTTTCCCTATTCACCACTCCATGTGGGTGGCCAATATTGTTCGAGTGTGGAAGAAGAATGAAAAAATAAGGATTTGTTTAAAATTCCATAATTTAAACCAGGATTCATGAAAAGAAAACTACCCACTTCCTATCATGGATCATATCCTTCATGAAGTCACTCGGTCTGAGGTTTCTTTCATTTCTTGATGGCTTCTCCAGATACAACCAAGTTGAGGTAACATATGAATATAGACACAAAACAACTTTCACAACTCCGTGGGGAACATTTTCTTATAGAAAAATGCCATTTGGCCTCATTAATGTTGGAGTAAATTTTAAAAGGTAATGGAATATTGACCTTCAAATATCTCAAACAAATACATTTTCATTTGCCTTGGTGACCTCATAGTCTTCTCCAAAAGGTGGGGAGATCACTTGAGACATCTAGAACAAGTGTTGATTAGGTGCCGACAACATGAGATTTCTCTAAACCCTAAAAAGTGTATCTTTGGTGTTACTGAAGGGAAACTCCTTGGTCACATCATGAAAAAGGAATTTGCCAAAATTGATCCTGAGAGGATAAAGGAAATTCAAGGACTCTCCTTTCCCACAAGAAAGAGAGGAGTTCCATTCTTTCTTTGACAAGGTAAAATTCCTCCATCGCTTTGTTCCAGAATTTTAAATTACAAAGTCACATTACTAGCATGATGAAGCCTCAAACAAGTTTAAGGTGGAATAAGGAAGGAAAGGATGCATTTGATAAAATCAAGGAAGTAATTGTTAAGGATCCTACTCTTGTATGCCCTAACTTTGACAAATATTTCATTTTATACTAATATTTTTCAGAACATACTCTCTCAGCCATCTTAGTTCATAAGAATGATGAAGGTATTGAAGCACTAATTTCCTTTATGAGATGTCCCATTGAAAGATCATGAGATGAAATACAATCAAATGGAGAAGCATGCTTATGTTGTGTTCAAATTAGTTAATAATTTCATATTCTACATCCTCAACTCCCACATTGTGGTGATGGTTCTGGGGTTAGCAATAAAATCAATTCTAACTCAACAAGATCTAGGAGCTAAGAGAGGAAATTGGGTGGCCAAGATCTAGGAGTATGACTTGGATATCCAACCTTTGAATCTAGTCCATGAAGAAATGGTTTGTGTAAGTTAATGGTGGAAGACGAGTCTCTCATGACTCAGAATGAGGAAAAGGAGTGTCAATACTATAGATGTGTAAGTAAGGACTTACCCCAAGTTATTTTTGTTAACACCACCAATGAGTGGTATTTTGATATTACATACTTTATCACTTATGGTGAGTGTCCGACACATCTTGAATACAAGAAAATGTGGATTCACAAGCTGAAATCGGTCAGGTATGTCATCTAGAATCATGTGTTATATAAGAGAGGGCTTGATGGATGTTTCCTAAGGTGTGTTGATAAAGAGAAACAAGAAAAGTTGTTAAAAGCTTACCATGATCAATCTTGTGGTGGACATTTCTCTGCCATGGTGACTGCTAACAAGATCCTCCGTGGTAGGTATTATTGGCCTAAATTGTTTATAGATGCTCAAAAATGGGTTTCCAAGTGCGATCCTTGTCAGCAATTTTTAGGAAGACTACAACTTACTACACCCCCTCTCCAATCAGTGGTTATTGAGGATCCATTCAAAAAGTGGGGTCTAGATTTCATTGGTGTTCTCAATCCTCACTTGAGTATAGGTCATGCCTACATATTCATAGCCATAGAATACTTCACCAAATGGGTGGAGGCCATCTCGGTCAAACAAGATAATATTAAAATGGTATGTAAATTCATCAAAGATATCATCATCGTTTGTTTTGGAATTCCTCAGAAGGTGGTAGTTGATAATGTAACATATTTTTCATTGATGGAGTTGACCGAGTTTTGTTATAGATATGGAATCTCACTCTCACATGCATCATAATATTATCCGCAAGGGAATGATCAGACTGAATCCAACAATAAGAATATTGTAATTTTTTTGTGTAAGTTGGTGGATCAAAATCAAAGGAATTGGCATAAAAAAATTATGATGCATTGTAGGCAGACATAATCACTCTGAATAATTCAATTGGTATGTCATCATTCCATTTTCTCTATGGAATCAATGCTCAAGATTCCTATCATAGTTGAATTGTCACTCTCCAATTAGTTAGGGAAGTTGAAGATGGATAATTCCATGATTCTCTAGATAAAAGGATTTTTTATCTTGAAAAAATCAGTTAATACATTTTGAAGGTGGTTGATCACATCAAGGAACATCAATTGAAAGTGAAGAATATTTTTGATAAAAAGGCTAAGGCAAGAGATTTTCAAAATTGGTGATATTGTCTTATTTTAGGATAAAAGGAGAGAGCCAAAAGGCAATCATAAAAATTTTGACTCTTTGTGGCTAGGACCATTCCAGATTCGTGAAGCTTGTAGAGAAAATACTTTCTATCTCTCATATCTGGATGGTACCTATTTGGAATTTCCTCGCAGTGGGAAATACTAGAAATTGTATAAACAATGAAAGTGGGTTATCTCCTACATGTACCATAGGTGAATTTAGGTTGTGTTTGTGTTTTCCCATTTGTGTGTTTTCCACTTTCATGTGGTGTGTTTCCTTTTGATTGTGTGTGTGTGCATTTGTTCATTCCTATCTATTACTTGTAATAAGACTCTGCATAGCCCAATGGATAAGGCACTGGTCCCTATAATATCATGTGATTATAGAGTTCATTATTATCATATCCTCACTACGTTCAATCCACAACAAGTCCCCAAGTGAGAGCCAACTATTTTTCATGTGTTTTTGCAAGGGAAAAATCAAACTCTAAACACGACAAGTTAACCATAGTGTTGGAATTTTTTGCTTGAAAACCCTCATAAACACCTCTCTGGATCAGTCTGACCTTTATGTCATGACTACAATAATCCTGCAAGTCCTCATATGTGTTGTTCAAACCTTCCTTAAGTGTTTGAAACATTGCGATAAGGTCTTTTAGTCCTTTTAGTAAAGTGATTTCAGTTGTGAAATCTCTTATAAACCTAGAAAGGCTATTTTTAGCCTTTTCTGGAAAGGTGTGCATCATTCGAGACATATCAGAAAGCCAAAAATCATTCGGGAGTGTTTTTGAAAATTTTGGAGAGTGATGGAATTGATTTTTAGGAAAATATAGGGAAGTGCTGGAGGTTTAGGGACATTAACAGTGAAATCAAGGTTTTAGGGTTAAGGATATTATAGTTAAAAATGGTACCTGGGATTTAATTGAGGATTCTAGGAGTTATATAGTGATTTGGAAAGAAAAAAATAAGTCATTGTAAATATTGAAGAATTATATACATTATGGAACTTTAACATCTTTCACAAGACATGATAACTCAGTTTCAACAGACACACCTTGTTGTCATGAGAAAAAAGGACAAATTTAAGGGATTTATAAGAATAATTAGAAGTTTAAACCCATACCATTGTATTTGGAAAGCTATCATAAGTCAAAATCATATAAGGTTTTATAAAAAAAGTCTTCTTTAAGCTTCGATAACGTCTTCAACAAGTCTCTCTCCTAGAAGGTACATCTCTCATACTTAGCCAATTTTATAAGAGGACGCATGTCACCTCCACATTGAGGTGCATTTTTTTGTCCCTCTTATCCCTTTCCCTAGGGGATATAGGGGACAATAAAATGTTCCTCACACCATATTTTCCCTCAAGTTCTTCACTTCACCTTGTTAAGCACTCCGCATGCCCTTTTACCCTATCTCTAGCCCCTCTTGTCGTGTAATGAAGTTGTGCTACTTGTGATAACCAGAGTAGGATGAATTTTTCTTTCCCTATTATCACTATCCTAAGAGGACAAAGAGAAAAATAAAATACAGCCCACTCTTTCCATTTCTTTGGATTTTAATGTGACAAAAAAAGCTCCATAGTGCTTAAGTAAGCCCTTTCTTGCTTCCCCCATTCTGAATAAGACCCCACCACTTCTCATCACCACATCAGGGTGCATTTTTCTATCCCTCATATCCCTATCCCTAGGGGATAGAGGGGAAAATAAATATTCCCCACTCCAGCCCCTGTCATGATTCCTCATGTGACCCATTTTTGGCCCTACGGTGCTAAGTGATAGTTTTTCCCCCTCCCCTCATCGTGCAATCAAACGACACCACTTGTCAAGCCCACATGAGGGAAATTTTTTCTATCCCTCTTATCCCTATCCTAAGGGGACAAGAAAATTTGCTCCATGCCAAGGAGGTTGAAAACCTAAAATTTAACTAAGTCTTTTTACCTGTTTCTTCTTGCTTCTTCCTCATTCAAACCTCAAAAGCACTGCCAGAAGTTTTAAAAACATAAAAGAACTCCTACCCACCCATTTTTTTCACAAGAAATCCATTATTTATGAGAAAAACATCCAAAAACCTACAAATTATCTATAAAGTTTGTCAAAATTCCTCTTGGGCTGCCATATGTACCAAAATAAGAAAAATTCATATCTTCCAAACCTGTAATCCGTTTTTCCCTTAAAATTTTCACAGTTATTCCTCATCCTAGGCGCCTACAAGAAGAATATAACAACATAACAGATGATTCCCTAATTTATTAATGGAAGAAAACCCTAGTTTCATGCCTTAAAAGTTGCTTTTTCATTTTCCAAGCATTCCAGAGGGCGGATTGAGGTGAAATTTGGAGCACAGAGTCCCGTAAGCAAGCCAAATCTAGTGAAAGAAATTTCATTGAAATTTGAGGTGGATAAGTGCTATCTAAAAAAATAGTACTTATGTGGTACCCTCACTTACTAAAAATATCAAATTATCTAAAAAATAAATTCCTTTCAGATCAGTGCACTCAGAGAATAATGAAGATGACAAACTCGACAATTTTTTTCCAAAAAAGTAGAAAAAAGGAAAAAAATAAAAAAGCAAAAAAGCAACATTCCAAAAACAGAAACTATCAAAAATCACTAATAAACATAAATGAATGTATTACCAATATGTTAAGGGTTTCAAAAAAGTGAATTCATGTAAAAAAAATACTTTTTCCCAAAATAACAACTCATGAACTCTAACTATTAAAAATAGATAGTGTTCGATTTAGTTGCAAAAATTCGGTGTCTTATTCATTTTTACCCATCTTGTTAATTTGTGCAAGTATGAAGTTAAAAATTTCTAGTCTTAATCTTGTTTCAGGGTATCAGAATACCTAGGTGTGGGTGATAATGATGTTACTCATATGGACTTAGAAGATTTCAAGAATTGTATGCTCGATGGTCCTAGAGAACCAGTGGAGACAAAGTGTTCACAAGTGGATTGTATGTTATAGGTGGTCATCCTATACAGGTTAAAATCATGGTGTTGGTAATGGAATGTGCTCATCACTATGAGTTGGAGACAAGAATCATCAGGGTAGATGATAATTCAATTTTGGTGGTGCTTACTCCTAAAGGAATTTCTCATAGTATACAGATTGTGACATGGAACAACATGGTGATCATCACAAAAGAATTTTCATCATGTGAATAGTTCAAAATAGAATCATATCTTCAAGTTCTTACATTGGGTTCCTAGTTAAAATAGGTAATAATCCATCTCACATGCCAAAATCTCTATCTCTAAGTGAATTCCATGAAGGATTTTTAGATGCAATCACCCTACTAAGCAGGGTGATGGGAGAAGAAGCTACGAGGGATTTGTAGGATTGGATGACATAGTTCATCCTATTATTGTCATTGAGGGTAAGTATATGATTGATGGGGCTAGATAATCAAGTGATAACATCCATCAACAAATTCTTTAGTTTCCAGTTATAAAGAAGTTTTCAATGGCATCCTACTTGGTCTACGCTCTGGTGAGCACAAAACCGTTCAGAGGACTAAACCTAACTCAAAATATTTCTCAGAAGGTCCCCACTTATGAGAATTCAAAATTGACCTTGAAAGAGAGAATATGCTATATTTAAAGAGTAAACAATGATTTCACTATGTTTTTCATCTAGTTATTGAAGGGAAATCCTGAATCAAGTTTGTCTTCACAAGATCTACTTTGATAAAGAGTTATGGGTATTTCTTCACATATTTATCAATTTTTTCATACATCAGAGTGTTTAGGTTTGATATTTATCCATGTAAGCTTCCAAGGTATCTCAATGACAAGATCATGATGTTTGAGTTGTGTAGGAATCTTGTTCACATCATTGGAAAGCTTAAGAATCGAAAGAAGAAAAGTGTTTTATTCCCTATCTTCCTCAATATTTTCTCCTGTAAAAATTATATTGATGCCAAAAACTTAGAAGCCACCTTCAATTGTTTGAACCTCTACTCATACACACCAAGGGAAGAATTCAACATTTTGAGTAACTTGAAATCATTCCACCTTCCTGATTTGCACCATATTATGTAAGTAGAGGTATTTGGTGAATTCAATAGATGATTTTGAAGTTAGGGAACATGATCATATGAGAATGATAGTTAGACATGAGAAAATTCAATTTTGATTGGTACAAGGATGGGATTAAAGATGATGGTACCAAAATGTATGATTATGAGTATCAAGTTGTGAATGCCTCACCCCGCTCACAAGTCTCTTAGAGTTTTTATGAATTAGGAGACATAAATGAGTGAACCGAAGAAGTAATCTAGAGGTACAGGAAATGGTTCAAAAATAAGAAATATACCCTCATCGAATTAAGAGGTTTCCCAATTCTTAAAAGACAAACATCCCACCTTTCCTCTTCAAAAGCAACCAAGAAAACTTCAAGCTCTTCTCACGCAAGAGAACACTAAAAAAGGAACTCAGTGGAATACGAAATCCCATACTACACGAGACTGAAAAAAAATGAAAGAGAAACATAAGATCCTATAAAATTTTTAGAATAGGGAGAAAATGATCTATATCATCCATCAATCCCTCAATAGTCTCAAAGTTTCTCCTCATCTACAGCTGTAACAACTCCACTAGTGAAAGATGTGTAGTCTAAATCAAAGTCAGAAAAAAAAATCATGCCCAATGTTGAGCCTGAAACATATGAGATGTTCCCATGGGTGTAAAAGATGATTAGAGGAGAGGCCCATATGGTTCAAAAAGTTGTGGTTCCATATTTTTAAGCCATATCTACGATGGTAAAAATGAAGAAAGGAAAGTTAGACCAAGTTGCTTCCTATTTCTTCAGTGGAGTTTCAAGAAATTAGTATGTGGAGGTTGTTTAGACGAAGGTAATCAAGCCTGTTCGTTAGATGACTCCATCTAACTACAAAAATAATCATTCCTCTAGGACTATAAACACATGAGGGAGATGCTCAATTGTTCTAAGAATCATCCACTACTCTTTTTGTGAGAAACGATGAGTATAAGGAGAAAATTGAATAACTGAAAATCCATGTAAGAACTCTCACCTCGTATGTGCAAAAATTCATGGATCCAAACTCCATTTCATCTCTTTCAGCTGAGGAAGTTAATCCCACTAGTAGCTTCAATCTGGAATCCATTAGAAAAACTCAAGGCTTCACAATACAGGACAAGACAAATGATAAGTGGGTGAACAAGATTATGGAGAAAGTCAAGACATTATTTCCCGAGGTTCTCTCATTGTTTGAATACATGGTTACAACCACTGTAAATTTGAATATGACAAGAGATGAGATTAAAAAATAGAAGGAAAAATGGGATCAGGTTTTTCCATTGGTTTTTGAAATGGGAAAAGTAAACTCTTCCGTACTAGTGAGCAGAAAGGTATTCAACTCCGCATTTGAACATTTTTTTGAAGTTTTGGCTATAACTCTTTTTGCTCGATATGAGATGATAAACCATGGTCTTAATGAATTGGAACTGTATGAGGAGAGTAATTCAAAGATGAAATATGATGTCAATGTGAAATTATAAAAACTTGGAGTACCTACGGTGGATGAATACACTTTAGTGGATGATCTACTTAAACCATTTGAATAACTTGTCAAGAAAGAGGTTGGAGATTTATTTTATTTCAATGAATACACACTAGAGTCTCTTGCTAAGATAAGATCTCTCATATCCAACACCGAGAAGGAGCATCAGGAATGGTTTATGAAATGAAAAATATCAATGTTGCCTCAGATAATTATCTCAAATCTTTGAGTTTTATACACACTCCTCAGAATGAGAAGGCGGTGTACCCAGTGGATTAATACAGAAAGGAGTTCAAAGGGATCAAGATCTTCCTAGCGAAACTCTCCAAAAGTCCATCAGAAAGCATGTCTCCATCGACAAGGGAATCATCTTCATTTGAATATCTATTTCCTCTATTTTCTCTCTTCCCCACCCCCTTCCTCTCTTCTTTCACGTTTTAATTCTTCGTAGTGGGTTTACTTATCATTTTTTGTCTTATTCATTAAAATGTGATCTATAGAGTTACTTTGTAATAAGTCTCCCCCAATTAATAAAAAGGGACTCAATTTCTTTCTTAGGAATGTGAAAGGTCACATGTTGTAAAGTTTAATGAAAATTCATGTGGGGGGTAGGTGAAGAGTCATTTTGAAAAACTATATATGGTAATGACTTCCTCATTTCAAGAGGTTGTCAATTCTGTGAGTTTATGAGTAGATTACTACAAAGAAAAAGAAAAGATAACACTTCTTTTATTTTCCTTTCCATATGTTTCCTCTCTCTCTCTCTCATTTGTAGCTTTATGGACATGTCAATATTGGATGACCAAGAAAAGTGTAAAATATTTTGATGAATGAATGAATGAATGAGATTTTATGTTCATGGTTCATTTTTTCTTATCATAATTAGAAAAGTTACTTTTCCTTCTATTTGTGTATTGATAAACTCTAGTTAATAATTGTAAGAATTTGATTTATCCTACTTGCAATACTAACCCCCTATCTTATATTATCACCCCCACAATCTCACCTTCTTTTCCAATTCTTCCCTTGCACTAGATGAAAGCATTTGACATAGGTGCAGTGGAGTGTGGTTGTTGAATCCCTGACCTATTGGTCAACCAAAAAGTTATTTTTATTTACATACAAGAAAGGGAACCTCCCCTTTTCCAAGTAGGAGGGAATTAGTCCTAGTATGTTAGTGAAAGTCAAATAATTTGTCCTAGCGATAAATTATTTTGTCAATAACATTGAAGTTCATATTTGACTAGCAATGCAACGTGAGGATACATCCTATGTAGTTTTTGCTTCACAGGCTTAGTAACTAGGATAGTGATGATATTATGGATAATGATATTAGGGTCTATACCAGACATGTAACTGTAACACCATGTGAAGGCTTGATTGTGTTTGGATAAGACAGTGGTAAATTCTTGGAGTTAACGTGGGTTTGAGGCTTGACTGATCTTGACAATACATGAATATTTTGATGTGCTAATATTAATATTAGTGGTTGATTCCTTGAGAAGCATGGATATGTCAAAGGTAAGGTTTTCTGAAGATATATTTTTGATTTAATTTAAATATAATTAAATCTAATTTCAAAGTAACTTTATTGTACTTAATGATATACAAGTGATAATATAATAACACACAAGCAGTAATATAAAACCCTAAGAAAGAGGGAGAGAGAGGGTGACTTAGTTGATTTTACATAATCTCGAGATGATCTAGGTAGGATAAGTATTGAAACAGATTGTAGCTAACATCTTCAAGGCTTAGTGAAGATTATGGAACTAAAAAACGTGCAGGACATAAGTTCCCACAGGAGGAAAGGAGTGCCCAGGTGCTAGTGATTGATCTCGGTGTTAGTGTCCAGTTAAGTGATTAGGTTCTGTAACTTTCTATAAAGGAGGAGCTCTATTATTAGTTTCCCTTTATAACTCTAGTTTCACCCCTAGATCGTCAATTGTACCTGTAACCTGTAAAATAATTATCTAGCTACACATGTCCATAAACCACATCAAATCTAATCAAAAAAATGTAGAATGTGGATTCGTATTGACCCTAGTGGTCACCCAAAGAGTGAACTTAGTACTGGGCACCACACTACATTTCAAAATCCATGTAGTTCTATGTGTGTAATGATGCCCTAGGTTGCCCTTGTGTAAGTTACATAGTGATAGCGCAATAGATCTAGAATGTAGCAATATATAGAATGTGTGTGATGGAATAGAATAAACACCCCCCTCCTATGTTGGGCACACAGAGTGATGCATCCCTTTTCCGTTGTATGAGTGTGCTAGATGAATGTATTTCAAGTTATCTTATGCCTTTGAATGCAAGATTAGGTGATGATAGGTAATGTTTAGTGTTTATTTTTTCATTTTGAAGCTATAACTATGTATATTTATGATTCCCTTGTTTGAATTTTATAATTGATAACTAAAATATCAACCCAAAGTTTTAAAAGAAACCTAAAAAGTAAAAGAGACCCAAAAGGGTGAGAAAAATATAGAGAGGGTCAGAAGCACCCATGAGGGACAAGAGTGCCTGGGTGCTTGTGTCCTAACTAGGCTCTAGTTTTAGAGGCCATAAAAGATAAATAAGTTAAGTTCTGATATAATTGTAAGATATGTAAGACCAAAAATAATACAAGAGATAAAATAAAAAATCCAAAAGGATTTGTCAACCACTAGTTTTATTTATTAGGAATCATGTATATGTTAGCATGCTTTAGGACCTAATAATTTACCCAAGTGCATAGATTTTGTGTCTACATTTACCCCCAATTTATGATGTTGAGTGAATAATCGATAGTATAAAGTAGATAGAAGATGTGTACCTTATAATCCTGTAGAGAAGAGTATTGCTGCTAGCGTGCCGAGTGGACAAGTGAAGTGTGAAATAATCGTAAAGTGAAGCATGGAGACTAGGAAAGGGAAGTAGATCATAGGGGTGAAGTGTATGCATAGTAGTATGCTGTTGGAGCTTTTTTTTACTGACATGAGCTACGTATTGTTGCATATTAAGGACATACCTACAAAAGAAGAGTGAGAAAGTAGTAAAAGTTATGTATAGAAAAAATTAGAGTAATATGTGTATAAGTATGTAAAGAGTGTGTAAAGGAAATTGTGCACCTGACATGTAAGAGAGTATGAGATAGAAAATTGTCCTGTTTTCTTAGAGTTTCTAGATTTGAATGTTACTGGTGAGGTTTTTGGGCGATCTCACACCAAGAGTTATTTTTTTGGGCGATCTCATGCCGAGAGTGAGTTTTATGGGAGATATCGTGCCAATAGCGAGTTTTTTGGTGATCTCACGCCAAGATAAGAGTGTTGGGGAGAGAGGTATAGTTTTTCTCTCCATCCATGACACTTCCTAATAAACACCATTGTAGATGGTATGTCCCTGATTTATTCCTGTTATTCCTGTTGTAACCTTTTATAACTGAAATGTAGCTGATAGACTGAATTCTGTAACTCGAGGAAAATTCCTGATACTGGAGAATTATGATGTAAACTGCTGGAGATTGTGTTGAACCGAGAGATTAACTATTTTTTCCCCTAGGAAACAAGCTCCCAGGGGGACACAAGCACCCACCACTATTGTCCAAGATTGGGCACTAGTGTCTACTCTTTGTTTTGGGCCCAAGTTTGATTCTAGACCACTATATAACTACGTGCCTGTATTGTTTATGTACTATGATGATATATTCTAGAGCTCTGAGCTACTACAAGGGTGATTTGTTCACTCAATAGATGCTCCCTCATTTGGTGTGCATGGGAGTAAAGTAGGAGAATGTGTCCCAAAGGAGAGGACATGAAGTTGATATGCATATGCTAGTGTGGATACTTGCGGGGGGTAGGGGATATGCATGGTATAAACCAAGGCACATGCAAAAAAAATAGACAAGAAACAAGTGTTAGTGTAAACAAAGCTATCATGCAATAGAAAAAAGTGTAACTAGTAACTAGGAAGACAAGATAGACCATGAAAAGTGGGTTACATACACGTGGCGTCTCTTACAATGTCACAAGATAATCAAGGTCGAAGCAGGAAAAAGCATACAATGATCAATCAAGACATAGGGCATAACCCAAAAACAATAAAAAATAATAGGAAGTAAGAAGTGACAAATAGCCATGATTATATATACTCTGCAAGGAAAATGCTACACATGAAACACCCATATTATGTTGGAAAGATAAGTAGTATGTCAAAGTGTATATGGATCTGTTAGTGATATTAACTAGAAGTAGTAAGTACTGAAGTGATATAACTTGTGATGTGTAGAGTACGATAGTAGAAAATGCCCCCATGAGCCTCGGTGGGGCTGGTAAAGAACTGTGTAAAACGTTATGCATCATGTATGAATATATGAAAGGTCCCGCATTCACCTCAAGATACCAAAGGAATGCACATGTGTGTATAGAAAAAGAGATTGAAATACTAAGAATCCAACTAGCATGGGAAAAAAAGTGTAACATGTAAATAATATAAGCTAACAAGATTAAATACAACAAAGATGTGTAGATGCCATGTGTGTGTGAAGGTGTGCTGCAATACATAAAATTTAGGTCTTATTCTTGACCTAATGTAAGGAGGATGAGATGGTAGCATGGAGTATGAGGTAGAGTAAGTCATTGCAAGCATGTGTAAGGATTTTTGACATGGTATATCACATATGGAAGGTCTACAAGGCCAAATCATAGGTATAATGTAATTTCAAGGTCAATTTCAAGAAAGAATATGAAGACAAGGGTAGTAAGCATGGGAAAAATATGGTGGTCAGAGATTTTTAGTAGTATGCATGTATAAATGAGTTTTGTAAATCATTGAGATGGTTGTCACAATGCTTTTTGTCAAGTTTCAGGGTAGGAATCAAAGGAAGAAGCAAGAAAAGTAATTTTTAGTCATAACGAGTTCTCAGAAGTGCATTTCCCAACTCGAGATAAAGTTTGGAGTGCTCACTTGTAAAATATTTACATGGAGAATTAATCCTTTCACCATAGTTGAGGTATGGAGTTAAGAGCATTTTTGAGTTGGAATGAGATCAAATGATTTCTTATTATTTATGAACCATTGTTAAGAAGTGAAGTTGGTCAAAACCCTCCACAAAAACCCTAGTTTAGAGTGATAGGAAATAAATTCATAGGATGGGCATGAAATGGATTTTACAAGATTTTATGATGACTTATACATTTAGAGGAATCCTTAGAGGTCATTTTGGTGGTGGTTTCATGTTCTAATTATTTTGGTAAGATGGAGAAAAACCCTAGTTTTGTGGAGTTTTATTGATTCAGACCCGAGTTGAAGATTTCATGGTGAAATACTAGTTTTTATAGATACCTTGGGATGTGTGATAAATGAACATGAAGATTTATGGACAGGTTTAGTGGAGAAAATGAATGAAACAAGTCCTTTAAGTTGCCCTACCACTAAAGGGATTAAAGGTGCAAAAACAGTCTTGTGACCCAAAGAGGAGTTTGATGAAATACATGTTATAACAATTTTTTTTTAGTATAAAAAACATGAAGAGGTTAGATATGAATTATGTTAGCCCTTGGTTTGTTCTGGCAAAGTATTTTTGTGCTTAATTCCTAATGGCCTAATCAACCCTTTTAGGCTTTCCAAGATGGTGGTTGGAAATAGGTATGTAAGTGAGGTTTTCTCCATATGACCTATGCTTGTGAATACTTGGAGAGCTGTAGTAAGTTTTCCTTGATGTATTCCATGTGGTGGAAGAGTCTTGAAGTTGATTTGGAGGAGTTTGAGATCAATTATCTCAAGACTGGTTCTTGCGACCTAGGAACTTGTTGGAGCAGTTTCAGAGATGCATGATTTATGAAGCATTATGCCTTTATTTTGTGATTAGAGAGAGTTTTATGAGCTATTATACATTGAGATATTTCAATTTATGTTTCATTTATGTCATGATGAATTTTTTTACTATGTGAAGTTTCTTGGTCTTGTGGATTGAAAATTGTGTTCATGAGACCTAGTTGGGCATGCTTGCAAATTAGTGTGTTTCATGGTCGAGTTAGCTGGTTTAGAGGTTCTTATGCATGGATAAGGTGTCTTGGATATGTATTAGTTGTTTCTATAGCTATAAGATTCATGATGATGATGTATTGTGCATTTGAATTTCAATAAGCATTCGTTGGAGATGAAGACCTAGTTTTGGGTCTAGTTGAGTTGCCTTATACAGGTTGGCATGTTTAGAATTATGCCAACCCATATGGTCTCTTGTTATGATTTATATGTTAAAATATATTGTGTTTTAAATTTTTCATGACTAGTATTAATGATCTTATCCGAATTGTGTTTTTTTTTATGATGAGTCATGTATAAAAGTAAAGGTGTATGTGTTCATTTGAAATAGTAGAGATGATGGGGTTGTAAGTGAGTTAGAGAGAAGTGTGTGGAATTTTGTGAGGGATCAAGAACAGGTTAGAGAATTGGATGAGAAGTTGATTAGGGTAGAGAATAAGGTTTTCAATTTCACTTGACCTAATCAACATATAAAGGTGAAAGTTTGAGCGAGGAAGGAGAGATAGAAGTTTAAGAGAGGTTTGAGAGCATAGAGCTGAACTAGTGAGCAAAATCAGTTATCAGAGAAACAAGTCATCAAGTGATCTTCATCTTCAGGTTGTTGAGTTGGTGCTTCATCATATTAGGGGGTTGTAGCCTCTTTGTAGGATTGGTTTTCTACTATAAGGGTTGGCACTCCTTGTATGATTGACATCCTACTAAACTAGGGGTTGGTGACTCACTAAAAAAATCTCATGTGATGTGTAATTTCAATTGAATCCCTTTTTAGTAATATAAGAAGTGGTTCAGTGGGATTTCTTCCCCTTGAGGGTTTCCCACTTTTTATCTTGTGTTCTTGTGTACTCTCTTGGTTCTTATTCTTATGGATGGATGTTTCATGTTAATAAGCTCACATTATTGCATGATTGAATGATTAATGGTTCACATATGTTAATAAAAATTGAATGATTTTTTTTATATTAATTCACCCCCTTAATCCTAGTGCTTATAACAATTGATATCGGAGTCGAGTCATTTTGATGCAAGTTTAACCACTTGAAGGAGATCCTTTGAAGCACTAAAATGGTGAGCCAACATATTGGCACTTCCACCATAAAAAATCCTATGTTTGATGGGTCAAACTATGCATTTTGGAGTATCATGATGAGGAATCACATTATGTCCTTAGGATTTGACATTTGGTAGTCACTGATATATGGGTATACTATTCCTCATACTCCTCCAACCAACACTACAAATAAGAAGGCTAACAATGATGACTCCAAATAAATGATTGTTATTTTATGTGGATTAGGAGAATAAAAACTTGTCAAGGTTATGCATTTTACACATGTTAAGGAAATGTGGGAGAAGCTTAAGGTCATATATGAACAAGACTCCAAGGTAATGATGGTAAATATCTAGACATTCAAATTTTAGTTTGAAAGCATAAACATGAAGGAAGAAGAATCTATTGCTGCTTATCTACTTAGAGTTGATCAAGTTGTCAACATCATTAGATGTTTAGGTGAAGAGGTGAAAGAAGTAGTGGTAAAAAACTTGTTGAGATATCTCACTCCCAAGTTTGATCCTAAAGTGTCTGCCATTGAGGAGTCAAAGGATTTGAGTGTCATGTTGATGGATGATCTCCATGGAATTTTGATATCATATGAGATGAGGACCATTAACTCAAAACCTATCAAGAAGGAGGTTGCTTTCAAAGCTGAGAAAAATTCAAAGGAAAAGAAGCATACTAACGATGATGCTGGTTGTAATGTTTTCTAAGAGGTTAAAACTTGGTTCAAGTAAGTATAATGGTAAATTATCATTCAAGTTTTTTAACTATGGTTAGATTGGACATTTTTCCGATAGGTTACCTCATTGACATAAAGTTGAGAATCATGAAGAAGCTTAGGAATATCATGATGAAGACAAGAAATCCAACAAGTCTAGAAAGAATAAGGACTTTAGAAGGTTCAAGAGTAAGAAGTTTTTGTTGTCTAAAATACCCTCGAGCTATTTTTAGTAACCCACAACTTCATTTTTGGACTTGGGAATTTTTTTTGATTGATTCAGGGTTGAGAAATTCATTTTCAAGTATGTCAGGTTTTCAGGCTCTTTATGTACCTTCATATATTCCACGCTCCTTAATTTCTGCCCCGAAAAAAATAGTTTTGTGAAATATGCCTAAGTGTCAAAATTTCCCTTATATTTCTGATTTTGAGGATCAAAATGTAGTTTACATGCAAATTGATCCTTGAACCCCAAAACTTGAAATACAAAGGATTTAATGTATCTCAGGTTTTGCATTTCAAATTGTAATTTTCATGCAAATTACAACACGAAACCCGATCCCCAAAACCTGATCCCCCGAGCGCATTTCAGGTTTTGGAACCTGATTTGTAATTTGCATGCAAATTTTAAGTCGAGTCCCAAAAATTGAATCTCGATCACACAAGTGCATTTTAGGTTTCAGAGCCCAATTTTTAATTTTCATACAAATTACAAGTCAAGTCCCAAAACTTGAAATATAAAGAAAACAATGCATTTCAAGTTTTTGGTTCTGATTTATAGTTTGTATGCAAATTACAACTTAACTCCTAAAACCTGAAACATGACATGTTACAAGAAGGTGTTTGAGTTCCGCCCAAGACCATTTTAGAAGTTTGGAGGTGTATTGCAAGTCCCAAGTTCCTCCCTTTTTAGTTTGGATCTCAACAAGTGCAAATCAAGGTCAAACTTTGGACAGTTTCCTTCATTTTGGGTTTTCAGAATTTTTTAACATCTGAACATCGCTGATTAAATGCATGTATTTTTCCACTTACATTTCGAACCCAAAACCTGATTTACTTTGTGTTGGGTTTTTGAAGGTGTTTTTCAGGGTCTAAGTTCTGATGGAGGCATGATTTTACAATTCAACCACTCACATTTATTAAAGTATGGCACCTAGAACTTCAGATGGCCATAAATTTCACGTTGTAACTCCGATTTTCAAAAAATTGGACTTTTTGGAAGGTTTAAACCTGGTTCAAGTAAGTATAATAATAAATTTCCATTCAAGTTTTTTAACTATGGTAAGATTGGACATTTTTCCAATAGGTTCCCTCATAGACATAAGGATAAGAATGATGAATAAGTTGAGGAATATCATGATGAATAAAATAAATCCAATAGGTCTAGGAAGAGCAAAAAGGAATTTAGAAGGTTCAAGAGTAAGAAGTTTTTGTTGTCTAAAATACCCCCAGGTTATTTTAGTAACCCATAATTTTATTTTTAGAATTGGGAAATTTTTTTTGATCGATTCGGGGCTGAGAAATTCATTTTCAAGTATGTTAGGTTTTCAGGATCTTTGTGTACCTACATATGTTCAATGATCCTTAATTTCTACCCCCCAAAAAACATTTTTGAGAAATCTAGAAAAATGCACAAGTGTCAAAATTTCCCTTATATTTCTGATTTTGGGTTTCGATGATTAAAATGTAGTTTACATGCAAATTTATCCTCAAACCCTGAAACCAAAAATACAAAGGATTTAGTGTATTTCGAGTTTTGGGTTTCAAATTACAAATTGCAACATAAAACCTGATCCCCAAAACCTGACCCCCCAAACGCATTTCGTGTTTCGGAGCCTGATTTACAATTTGCTTGCAAATGGTAAGTTGAGTCCTAAAACTCAACTCTTGACCACACAAGTGCATTTCAGATTTCGGAACCTGATTTTTTAATTTACATGCAAATTACAAGTTGAGTCCTGAAACCTGAAATATAAAGAAAACAATGCATTTTGGGTTTTGAGTTTTAATTTGCAGTTTACATGCAATTACAACTTAACTCATGAAACCTGAAACCAAACAAGTTACAAGAAGGTAGTAAAATTATGCCTAAGACCATTTTGGAAGTTTGGAGGTGCATTGCAAGTCCAAAGTTCCACCCTTTGTAGTTTAGAGGTCAACTAGTGCAAATAAAGGTCAAACTTTTGACAGTCTCCTTCATTTCGAGTTTTCGTGATTCTTCTACATATGAACATCACCAATCAAACACATGTATTTTTCCACTTGCATTCTGAACCCGAAACCCAATTTCCTTTGTGTTGGGTTTCTAAAGGTGTTTTGCAGGGTTGAAGTTCTGATGGAGGCATAATTTCACAGTTTAACCACTCACATTTATTGAAGTATAGCACCTACAACTTCAGATGGCCATAAATTTCACCTTGTAACTTTGATTTTCATAAAATTTGACTTTTTGGAAGGTTCAAACATGGTTGAAGTAAGTATAATAGTAAATTACCATTCAATTTTTTTAACTGTGGTAAGATTGGACATTTTTCCAATAGGTTCCCTCATAGACATAATGATGAGAATGATGAAGAAGTTGAGGAATATCATGATGAAGACAAGAAATCAAATAGGTCTAGAAAGAGAAAGAAGGAATTCAGAAGGTTCAAGAGTAAGAAGAAGTTTTTGTTGTATAAAATACCCCCCGGGCTGTTTTAAAAACCCCCAACTTCATTTTTGGACTTGGGAAAAATTTACTGATTGATTTGGGGCTGTGAAATTCATTTTCAATTATGAAGGGTTTTTAGGATCTTTGTGTACCTGTATATGTTCAATGCTCCTTAATTTTTGCCCCCAAAAATCATTTTTGAGAAATCTAGAAAAATTCCTAAGTGTTAAAATTTCCCTTGTATTTCCTATTTCAGGTTTCGGGGTTAAAATGTACTTTACATGCAAATTGATCATTAAACCCCAAAACCAGAAATACATAGGATTCAGTGTATTTCAAGTTTTGGGTTGAAATTGTAATTTATATGAAAATTGCAACATGAAACCTAATCCCCAAAACCTGAGACCCACCAAGTGCATTTCAGATTTTGGAACCCGATTTGTAATTTACATGCAAATTTTAAGTTGAGTCCCGAAACCCAACTCCTAACCACATAAGTGCATTTCAGGTTTTGGAACCCAATTTGCAATTTGTTATGAATATTATTGTTTCATGGGTAATATAGTGTTGTTATGTAAGTGAAGTTGTTTTAAAAACTTCACATATATGGTTTAGTATGTTGTTTATGTGATATATTTAGATATTATTGTTATAACAACCTCCTTGTTTATAAGAGTGTTACTACTTATATATTTGTATGGTATCAAGCGTATAAAAGCATGGAGCGTTGCAAATTATCAGTGTGAAAATTATTATTTTCTGCTCCAAATTATTGTATTAAAATATTTGGTATCAGAGCGTGAACATATGAATGAGAGTCTTATAAATTTTCTAAATACAAACACCATTTGTTCCTCTGCCAAAGTCCTTTTCATTCATAATTCTGTCCTGAGTACTGTTTATTTGCAAATTAGGAGATGGACATGTGCTGCAGATAAGGAGAGGGAATTCATTTGTTTACATTGGAATTTGAGTTGCATTTCAAGTTTGTTCACAGAATCTAGTGTCCACACATCCCATATGTGCATGTTAAAATTAACCCACTCCACCGTATTCAATATACAATCACAATTCAACCCATCGTTCAATTGTTCTCTAGTTATGGTGTAGGTAACATGGAAGGATTCTAGATTTCAAGGTATTGATGCATCTTTACATTTGCTCACCACCTTTATGCATTGTATTTTTATTTGCTAAAAATTTGTATTTGAATTACATTGGAGGTTCTATGAGTTAGGATTCAGGATATTAGTAGGAAAACATCCATCTATTCCTCATTCCTTGCATTCAATGCTACACCTGCAACTTTTGGATATGTTTCTATAGATCAAGATCTCTATGATTTTAATACCATTCATGAAAGGCATTTAAATGATTCATAAGAGGATGTATTAAATCCCATATCAGATCTGTTTATTCATTTTATGATGCATATTGATATAAAAATTATTTCACGTGGTTTTATAAAGTGAATGTTTTATTCTAGAAAGAATATATTGCAAAGTTAGAATGGTTAAGGATATTGTTTTAAACGCCATCCATATAATTATTTTGAGACACATCTGGTTATGATTATGTAGAAACCAGGCTATGCATTGATGTCTTCGATGTGATAAAACACCTGTAAAATTAAACTTTACGTGGAAGAAGAAGCACTGCATCGATTCTACAGCCAGTCATTTTCCATTGACCGATGTCTACAACAAAATCTTCTAGCTATATATTAGTAAGTTTTGGTATATTTTATTAAAGTCAAGTGTCTCTGCAGTATAAAGGGTTTATATTATCTGGTTCAATTTTGTAGATTTTGTGGAGTTTCATAATGGATAAGATAAATTTAATCGAAATATTTAATGGGAAAGACTTTCACACATGACAAGTACGAACCCAACTGTAACTCATCAATAAATACTTATGGGATATTGTTGATGGAAAAATTAAAAAATTGAATGATGCAGATGAAGTAGAAAAATGGGAAAGTAAGAGTCAAAAAGCAATAAAAATTACCGGCCTTAGTCTATCATATACATATTCATATCATATTGATCTAACCAAGTCATCTAATGACATTTGGGTGACATTGAACAAGTTATTTGGATCTTAAGCAGGTAGTACAATAATGACACTAAAGTAAAAAATTTTTGGACTAAAGATAAGAGAAAATGACAATATGGTTCAACATATAAGTAAGTTTCAATCCATTTTAAATCGATTAGAAGGAATAAAAGTAGAGGTGGATAATGAAGATAATAAATCAATCTTACTAAATAGTTTACCAAAATAGTATTCAAATATTGTTTGTACTCTTAGTAAGATCAATCCTTATTTGGAAAACTTAATTTCGTCTTTGCTTGATGAAAGAGAAAAAATAAAAAGGTATGTACCAGAAGAAAAAACAATAATGGCTGCTAAAAATAAGTCACCCTTTAAGAAAAATACACATCAATTCAAATCATAAAAAAACACCTTCTATGTCATTACTGTAAATAACCAGGATATGGTTTTGTAAATTGTAAGAAAGGATCTTAAGATCTCTTAGATGACAAATTGGATCAAAAGGATTTAGCTGCTAAAGAAGATGATTGGGATGATTATTCTAACCCTACAAGTGATAATAAAATTCCAAGTGATGAAGATTATCTGTACTAAGCATCTATCCTCTTATTGGAGGATGGAGGAAATAGAGGCAGGAGGACAATCAGTGTCCTCAAGTTCATCACTACCTCAGAGGTCGTATACTACTTTAGTGACACATTTTGTTTTGTGTGATGAATAAGAACAAATGAACATTCTTATTATTGTGTGCAGTATAATATTTGTGTTTCCCTTGTGATGATGATAATGTGGAGATTTGTGCCATTAAGACTATTGTAGGAAGTGTTCTTGATTAGATTGACATGATGGTTGATGTGAATTGGTTGAACGGTCCCAATTCATGTATTCATATAATAGGTTAAACGGTCCCTGGATGATGTAGTTCCCACAGTCAGTGTTGATGATCGAGACCATGTGCAGGCTATGGAGTGGCATGATGCTTGGTTGAAGATAGAATTTTTCCCCATGTAAACACTAAGGGGGAGAATATTAGGAATATTATTGTTTCATGGGTAATATAATGTTGTTATGTAAGTGAAGTTTTTTTAACAGCTTCACGCATATGGTTTAGTATGTTGTTTATGTGATATCTTTGGATATTATTGTTTTAGTAACCTCCTTGTTTATAGGAGTGTTACTACCTATATATTTATATGGTATCGAGCGTATAAGAGCATGGAGTGTTGCATATTATCAATGTGAATATTATTATTTTCTGCTCCAAATTGTTGTACTAAAATAAAATTTGCATGAAAATTACAAGTGGAGTTCCGAAACCTGAAATATAAATAAAACAATGCATTTCGGGTTTTAAGTTCTGATTTGCATTTTGCATACAAATTACAACTTGACTCCCAAAACTTGAAACTTGACAAGTTACAAGAAGGTGGTTGACTTCCACCCAAGACCATTTCAGAAGTTTGGAGGTGCATTGCAAGTCCCAAGTTCTTCCCTTTGTATCTTGGAGGTCAACACATGCAAATAGAGGTCAAAATTCTGACTGTCTCCTTCATTTCGGGTTTTCAGGATTCTTCTACATTTGAACATCACCAATCAAACACATGTATTTTTCCACTTGCATTCTAAACCTGAAACCTGATTTCCTTTACGTTTGGTTTCTGAAGGTGTTTTTTAGGGTTGAATTTCTAAATAAGGCATGATTTAACAGTTCAACCACTCACATTATTGAAGTATGGCACCTAGAACTTCAGATGGCCATACATTTCTCCCTGTAACTCCAATTTTCACACAGTAGTTGAAATATGTTTTCCACATTCAAAGAAAACTTTCATATTGCTCAAATACTAGAAATGATGAGGTATGGTACCCATTCCTTTTTCTACAAGAAAATTACCATGGAGGGATGGCCTTAGCAGGGTGACCATGATTATTTTTCAGGCATTCAATGCATCTTGTTGTTGGTTAAAGAAAAAAATACGAATTCCCTCTTTTCCCTTATCTCTTTCTCCCATTCTTCTATTCAAAGTAAAAATATTTCATTTATGAGGGGGGATGTTCTAAAATGTAAAGGAACTCTATAAATTTTTTTCCTCAATAGTTGTGAGTTACAAACATTCATTTTGGGCACCTGCTATGTTTTATACATTCTTCTACAAATGTAATAGTTTGTGCATATTATTATTGAAATAAAAATTGTTTTGTGGTGTTTTCTCAACCCCTACTTGTGTTATTTGAAAAATTTCCTCTCTTTTATTTGTTTTAGTATGTTGTACATTTCTTCTCATTTACAGGTTCATTTTGTTGTGTTTCATGGAAAATAGAGGGAAAATGTTGTTTTGGGTTTGTATCACTTCTATTTGGCCCCTCCCTTCTCCATTTCCTTTCTCCCTCTTCCCTCACTAGAGTGTCTTCACCATATTCTTGGTACTATCACCTTTCCATAGTGTAGGATTTCATTTTATGCATCTCTTTCTCACCTTGGCCCCTTAAAATCATAGTTGCATTTCCCTTCTTAAGAGTAGTTTAACATTAAGATTAGGTAGAGGAACTAACAATTTCTAGAGGTTGATCTCACTTTGCAAGTCCCACACTTATGAGATCATCCCATTTTAGCAAAGGTAGGGATCCATGATGAGAAAATCCTAGGGTACTACATTTTTGATATAACAATTTTCTAATAACAAGAAAAGTTCTATACTAAAGAATATTGTAGTTCCTTTAATTGTTGTGATAGTATATCTTTTGACAGTGAGGATGAAGCTGTCAATTTTGATAATATATTCATGGTAAATGAAGCCAGTTTCTCCAAATAAGAAGATTCCATTTTTAATGATGGTGGTTGAGATTCAAATGAAGAAGAGGAAGAGGTTGAATTCAAGGTAGAGTTTGAAAATTCCCTAGAGGAACTAAAGCTTCAAAAGAAGAAGAATCAGAAAATGAAGTCAATAAATAAGGATTATGAAGAACATACTAGTCTTCTAGAAAAGATACTAATCAAGGATGCTAAGGAGTTTAATGAAATCATTAAATAACTTTAAGATAAACTTGAAATGAGCTCATAAAATATAGAAGACAAATAAAACGAATGTACCGTGATATGCATAAATTTTGAAACTCATATTGGAATGCTCACAACTAGTCTCAATGCCAAGGAGGATGAGTGTATTAAGTTCAGTATGGCTATGGAATCCTTACAATCAGATCTAGACCTAGGCTCAAGTAGATTAAGATGTACCAAATATTTGAAAGCAACACAAGTAATATTGATGATATGTCAAATAGTCAAAGACACTCTAGTGATAAGTTATGTTTGGGCTATAAGGAAGAAACACAAAAGGAAGAGATGCATCTTGAGCCAAGTCCAGGAGATGTTGAAGCCAATAAGGATATCAAAGTTTAAAGGAATACCATAAGACAACCTAATGCAAAGATAATCTCAAGTAATTTCAATGGTTATTATTATTCATACAATAATTTCAGTCATAGAGCTAAGGAATGTAGAAGGACAATTAAATATGATCATCCATGGAGAGATAGTAGAGATGAAACATTAAGAAACATTATTTGATATAACTATCATGAGAAGGGTCACATTGCTAGATATTATCTTCATGAACCACCTAGTTAGAATTAAATAAATGAAGGTAAGAAATCATTTTTGTGTTTCAATTATAACCGTGTTGGTCATATTACTAGATATTGTTATCAAGAACCATCTAGACAGAGTTGGAGAGATGAAGCTCCTAAAGGTAAAAGTATTGTTGTTTGATTTATTTGTAACAATGTTGGGCATATTGCAAGATACTGTAAATGGAGAATGAATGGCTATGAAAAGAAGACATATATGAAGTCTAACTATGTTGATAAAATTAAGGAAGAACCTATTAACTTTTCAAGTTCCCTTGCCAAGTTTTCCTTCTTTTTTGAAACACTTCCTTATAAAAGAAATTCCTTTTATCAAGTGTAATTTATTCAAGAAATTATTAGAGAAAATTTCCTATGTATTAAAATTTTCTATGTATTTTGGATTTCAAGTTTCAAGAAAAACTTTGTAATTTACATGCAAATTTCTTCCCAAAATCTGAAACACGAAATACATAAGAAAGTAGACCATATCAGAAGTCGGGGTTCAAATTAAAATTTGCAAGATGAGTCCCGAAACCTGATCCCCCTAGTGCATTTTGAGTTTTGAAACCCAATTTGTAATTCACATGTAATTTGCAAGTTGAGTTTTGACTCCTGAAATATAAAGAAATCTAGACCATTTTAGGTTTCAAGTTTGATATGGGAAATTACATGCAATGTGCACATCAAATTTTGAAACCTGAAATATGACGCGGTGTGAAATGGGAGCCAAGTTTTGATGCTGAGTCAACATATTAAATTCCACCTACCCACATGTGTCACATACATGGTAATTAATTACCCCCTTTTCTATTTAATGTAAAGTTTTTTACACGTCATTTTCACATGACTTTTGGTACTCTCACTTGCTGACTCCCCCTTGAATTCCAACCGTACATGTTGCATGTATTTTGATAAATTTTTTATGGTTATCTATGGGAAAGGCCACCCATAAATCTTCCAAACAAGACATCTAGGTTGCCCTCAGTAACCTTCTGCACAAATTTTACAAAGATAAGATCACCAAGGATGAGCTAAAAAATAAGGTGGAACAATTGAAACCCATCCTTCATAAGATCACACAACCAACCACTTAAAATTTCCTCACAATATCTACAGGCTTTGATGTAAGTTCTTTCTCTGCAATTGATAAGATTGGATAACAAGGTCAATCAGTTGGGGCTTGGATTGAAAGCTAAATCTAGGAGGGAGAACATGTGATAAAGGATGCTGTCATTTTGTATAATGAGCTTGAGCTAGTGAAAGATATGGTTACCAAAATGTATGGTATTCTGAGAGAAGATTTTGATAATATGGAACTCACATTGGAGGGCTGGAAGAAAGTTTAAAGTGTCAAATTCAATCTACTCCAAGGAGAAGGGATCATTGACGACTCTTCAAAATTGTTTGAGTATAACAAAACCATGGAGTTTCATCTCTAGATGTTGTAGGAGGCCATGTAAAAATTGTATGAGTCCAGAAATGAGAGCATTGATGGCCTTAGTGATATCACAGATGAGTTTGAAACCATTCATTGTAGGTTCCTGAATGAATATCTTGATGTAATTCCATTAGATCAAATCATTCTGAAATTCAAAATCTTGGTTGAGGAGGATATAGATACAACCAAAAATTTCAGCCTGGAATCTATCTACAAGCTAGTGACCTACCAAAACTTCTTGAGCCAAATACAAAAGGCCATAAATCAAGCCAAGAAGTTTCCTAGAAAGATAAATCAGACAACCAAATATGCCAAGGTGCGAAATCACTATGTGTACAGACTAGATGATAAAGATGTACAAGAGATCATCCAACGATTTATTGGTTATCGACAAAGATAATCTAGATGAGAAATGGAGGAAACCTACGCAGATCATGAAAAGGGTGACGCTAGTCCTAGATGACTCTTCACTGCCATTTTTACATAGTCTCCAACCATGATTCCCCATTTGAGTTACAAGTTTGAACCAATCAAAGTTTCCTAACTAGTTGGCTATTTTTGTGGGAGACTATTTCGAGGGTTCATTTTAAGAAGACCCCTCTGAAAAATTACTTTTGA
This sequence comes from Taxus chinensis, assembly GCA_019776745.2. Taxonomy (NCBI): domain Eukaryota; kingdom Viridiplantae; phylum Streptophyta; class Pinopsida; order Cupressales; family Taxaceae; genus Taxus; species Taxus chinensis. The sequence continues at coordinate 350,729,453 of CM034154.1, read as the reverse complement.
ATCGTTGTTGAATCTCAAAAATCAACTTTTGAATCATCGGCGAATATTTGAAAAAATGTTTTGTGGAAAAGATGATTTCGTAGAGATCATTTTTACCTTGTTTTGCAAAGTTGGTCACGTAGGTTGGTTGGGGGTTGGGCATGAAGTTGGTCGGCTAGGTTGGTAGGGGGTTGGGCGGTTGGGTTGGACGGGTGAGGGGTTAGACGACTATTGGGTGGGTGGGGGTTGAACAAGTGATGGGTTAAATGGTTGAGGGTTGGGTGGGTGGGATGGATGGGTGAGGGGTTGGATGGCTAAGTGTTGGGAAGGTAGGTTAGGCAAGTGAGGGGTTAAACGACCAAGGGTTGGACAGGGGTTGGACGGGTGAGAGGTTGGATGGCTAAGGGTTGGACAGATGGGTTGAACATATGAGGGGTTGGAAAACTAAGGGTTGGATGGGTGGGTTGGATGTTCAAGGGGTTGGATGAAAAAGGGTTAGATTGGAGGGTTGGTTGGGTGAGGATTTGCATGGTTGAGCCTTGAGGGGTTGGATGGCTAGGGGTTGGGTAGGTGTGTTAGATAGTGTGGGGTTAGATGACTAAGGGTTGGGTGGGTGAGATGGATGGAAAAGATTTGACCAGCTAATGGTTGGATGGTATAGAGTTGGACAACTAAGGGTTAGGTGGGTGGGTTGGATAGTTAAGGGTTGGTTGGGTGGATTGGGTGGTTAAGGGTTGGGTAGCTGATACGAATGAATCAATGATTTAGTCATCCACACAACATGGGTTAAAACTTTAGCCAGAGTAAATGCTATGATCAACCAATAGTTTTCTGCCATATGTCCTTTGAATCATACAAACCCCTATAAATACCCCTTCAAGGTTCATTTATTCACTTTTCTATGAAAATTTCCTGTGCTTTGAGCTCTCCAATCTTCAAACTTCTCCCAAATTTCAAATTTCAGCAATGGCCAACACCACATCTATTCCTACACCCAAATTTCAATACAAATTTTTTATGTTCCCATAAATTTTAGCTCTAATAAGAATAAAAGATGCACAAAAGGATTGGCTTGAAAAATTAGAATTTACTGGGCTTGTGGACATGCCCCAATTCGATACTGATACTTCAGTCATTGATTACCTGCTCACCTCTTACAAAGAGAGTGATGGAAAATTTTTCTTTCTTCTCGTGCATCCGAGATGTCATCAAATTTCTTTCTCAATTGAACCTAAGGATGTACATCAGTTAATAGGTTTACCATTCAAAAATAAGCCGACCATTACTAAAAAGGCTGTCCTTACAAATGAAGACAAAAAGCTTTTAGAGTCTCATTACAATGTATAGGTTGATGGTAAGTTTATTATTTTCAAATACTTTTTTTCTTAACATTACTCAACCACCCAAGGCTCTAACTTTTCTTTTCTGTTATTGCAGCTCCTCTTAACCATTCATCAAGTGGCCTTCTTCTATAAGGTATTACAAACAAATTATTTTTTATAGTTGTGTCACTTTTTCAGGCCAGGATTGTATTACAGGGTAGATCTGCAGACATTCCATATTGGCCAGTTCAATATTTATTGCGGGCACTAGTAGGTCAATTTTTTTTTTGGTGTAGTTATTTGTCCAACAGAATAAAAATAGATATCTCCCATGTCTACAAATCTAATCAATTTGATAAATCCATGATTGTATTCTCTTGTTGCAATTATATTCTTGCTTTTTATTATGAAGCGTTCTACGAAATTTCAAAAGATAAAATTTGAACTGCAACTAATGATCAAATGATTGGTCTTAGTCTCGAATAACAATAGGTAACATTTACTTTTACTATTTACATGTTATAACGATTTCAAATTTAATATTTTTGAATAAATTAATAATTGTAAGATTTTATTTTGTAGAGAAAAATTATAGCTACAACATCTCATAAGGAGGTAATTGCTAGAGGTAAAGCCCCTCTAGAGGTCTCTGTTGATTCTGACACAGATTCAATAGAATCAACACCAGTAAGACCTCCTCATCAAAAGTGACCTAGGGGGTGGATATGCACATCAAGTTTACCATCAAATTTAACTACATGTATGAAGTTATCTTTTTATATAAAGATCTTATTCAACCAATTAATATAGATTATGTATGTAGTACTATATTTTAATATTTCTACTGTTCTTTTCTACATTTATTGTATTCATAAACTACTAAGTTTGATGATGATGATCAAACTCATTCTGGGTGTGATGATTGAAATGTCATGATTGTATCTTCGTTTATGAAAGGTATATTGTAATGTATAATATTTAAAATGTTTTGTTTCCTTACAATTTTTTTAGCATTTACAAATCCCAACCGTAATAATCTAACAATTTGTTGTTTGCTTCATACAGGTAATATGGCTTCTAGGCACATTCTGCTTGCAAGGAGGCCACCAATACCTCCAACACATCCAGTCTAAATAAAAAGAAGAAATTTAGGAAAGAATATTAGGTTTCTTGCAGAGTCAACAAGAACAGTTCATCCAACAACCACAAAATTTCTTGGACTGTCACTAGGTGGTGTTTTAAGTGTAACAACCACACAAATTTTCAACAACATTGCCCTTGATGAGGAGTATTTGGGTTTCAATAGTGGTGATGTAAAAAAGGGTAGCTATTTTGACACCCATGATATGATTCAATCTACTTCGCCTCAACGATAACAAAATGTGCATGTAATACAGGGAAATGACTCTCCTCCTCCTCCAATAAATTATCCATGAACAAATGATGAAAAGATACATTTTATATTATAAAATATGATATCAGATAGTATGGGGGAAAAAATTCAAGAGGTTGTAATATCCGATGTGGATTTGGTGCGCTCTTGTGAGAGGACAACTAAAATTTTGATGAAAGAAAGAAATACATAATACCATAATCACGCTTAAAGGCATTCATTGTTCACTGCCATAGAGAGCCAAGCAACATGGCAGGATGTTTTACTAAACAAAGATCAATCAGGGAAAATTTCATATAGTAATGATTACAATGATGAAATTATAGACATAATGCTAAACAGGTTGGAGAATATGAATGCTGAAGCACAAGCTTACTACAAGAAATGATCCAAAAACAGATGATGAAAAGACACATATTATATTAGAAAATATGATATTAGATAATATGGGGGAAATAATTCAAGAGGTTGTAATGTCTGATGTGGATTTTCTGTGACCTTGGGAGAGGAGAGCTAAAATTTTGATAAAAAAATAAATACACAATACCATAATCATGCTCAAAGGCATTCATTGTTCACTACCGTAGAGAGCCAACTAGCATGGCAGGACATTTTGCTAAAAAAAGTTTAGTCAAGGAAAATTTCATAAAGTAATGATTACAATGATGAAATTATAGACATAAAGCTCAACATGTTGGAGAATATGAATGCTGAACCACAAGCTTACTACAACAAATGTACTAAAGACAAGACAAATGTTTTAATAAAAAATGTAGAAAAAGAAAAAGTGGTTGTGAGTGGGATTTTAGTTTTACATGTAAAATACTAATATTATAAGCACTACAATATATTTTTTCATTTTATCTAATAGACTAAAAATTTAATATATTTGTTTTGCAGGTAAAATATGAAAATTTAAAGAAAGAAGCAAATGTATTTGAAGCACATTTGAAGAATGCCCGCAAAATCCTGAATTATTTTGTACAGTTGAAGGAAAATCTCATCGTCATAAATAAACAAAATAATACATTGAGAAGAATAATAAAGGAGCATAAAATGGATCTAAAAGTCTTATTGAAGGAAAAGAAAGACATAGATGCAACACTTTTGTCTGCATGAGATGTAACGAGGGAGGAGCTGAATATTCTAGAAAATATCAATACCGTAGCACGAGATCTGTAGGCATCAAGAGTTATAACAGATAGCTCTGTATAGATACAACATATTCCCTCACCTCTTACACAAGAAAAAGAATAAGCTTCACCTGCAACATAAAATTAGATATGTTAGTAAAGTGCGTGATGTGACAGCTGTGTTGTCACAATTCCAACACTGGCGTAGGAATTAAAAGATAGTGGCCAACCATCTTTTAGTTTTTATTCTATGTGGTAGACGTAAGGATAACTATAATTTTGAATCACAGGCAGAAAAGATGATGACCTCGTAATGTGTCCTTATATGACAAAACTTTTCTGGAAGCTTTGATATGTTATGACAACCGCCTTTTTGGAATTGTATTCGCTGACAATGCTTTATGAATTTGTAATTTTATTCATAAAGTAATCCACCACATGAGAGAATGATTTTAAAATAACTTTGGAAATTAGAATTGTACAATGTTACTATATGTTGTTAATACAAACTATGCTTCTTTTTTATTGTTTACGTAAATGTTGCTTAAATTTACTTGATTTTGTTTCTTTTAAATATTTACGTTTCTGATTTGTTGTAGATGTAAAATAAATCAATTAACAGATATAAAAGACAAACGTGTCCTTATTTCAGTCTAAATTTGAAAACCAAATATAAAAAATAATGGGATAATTGAAACATACAATGACATTGTTCCAATGGCAAAGGATCAAATAAAGAAAAATATAATATTACATTTATTGAAAGTTGTAATGTATGTATGAAATACATCAATACTTATTACATCACATTATTGTAATGAAATCTATGTGAATTGGAGAAATGATTTCATTTGTGTCTTCGAAATCAACTGTATCATGATCTGTGGATGTGTCTTGATCCCCTGGGTCAGGTAGAATATTACTAACTCCTCTTCTTTCTACTAGTGAATTCCACAATTCCAGTGCTCTATGATAAGGAAAAAACTCCATTGAGTAGCGTGATAAATATAATTTGAGACAACTTTCTAGATTCCTATTCAATCTATTTCAAACTTTTTATTTTAAAAAGGATAGTGCACTAAAAACCCTCTCATCCTCCACAGAACACAAAATCATTATTTGAAAGAGCTCATATAACTTAATATACTCACTCAAATCTTCATTTAGAATACTAATGGAACAAATATCCTTCCAAATCCTTTTCATGGCACTGTAATCCTATGGGTTTTGTAGAAGCTGAACTTGTCAAATCATAGTATTAGAAAAATCAATTGAATGTGAACTAAGTAGTTTTATTCTCAAAATACCTTCTAAAGAAACTCCATGTATCTCTTAAGTCTAAGAGAAATGATCAGTTAGATCACCCATGTTTTTGATAAATAAAGGACTGATAGATGTATAAGGTTTTTTGCCTAACAAATTCCAAAACTGTGAATTTACAACTCTCATTGCTTCAAGTATTTTATCATTTTTGAAATTTTCCTGGATCTCTTTAGCTAACGATTTAGATATCTTTCTCAACTTATTCCTATTTTCCATTAGTATTGCATCATATAAATTTCATGTCACTCTTACTTCTTCTATTTTTGAGTTAGCCATATCAAATATTTTTTGGAACGTATGAAGTGGAATCTCTCTTCCATGTGATGTTATACAGAAATGATCATTTATATTCTACTTTAAGAAACACCTGGAGTTTTTCAAATCTGTCAATGCATTCTAGTTTTAAAAAAAATCACCCTAAAAATTCCCATTATAAATATATAAAATTTCTAGACTCCAGTAAACACATCTTTTGAGTCTTATGAAGTCTGTAATATAGAAAGAATGATCTTGCACATGCTTCATTAAAATATTCAGCTCCCTCAACATGGGAAAAATACCGCAGAGTGTGAGTAAAGTTTCTATGTCAGTTAGATTGCACAATAGATCTTTAGATTTATCTACATCCTTGCAGTATTTAAACATAAATCCTATCAGTGAAGGATATTCATCAAATATTCTACAGGAGGTTCATACATAGATATCCATCTGGTATCTACATATTTGAGAATTTTTTCCCTCTTTCAGTATAATAGCAAATTGTTGAAATTCTAAAAATCTCTTCGGATTGCTAGAATAATAGGCATGCAGATCACATATTAATTCCTCCATTTTAGCTACAATTACAAATGTGCTCACAATTTTTTAGGTGAGATTCATTCTGTAAGCCATGCTATTGGTTGGATATTATGTCAGGCCAAAATATGAGGTTCAACCACAATACATGAGATTAAATCCCTCCTCAAAGACAGGTGAGGCAACTTGTTTATTACTAATCTAAAACACAACAGAAATAATATATACAATATTCACACTATTCTAACCATTGGGGTTGGGATACAATCTCGAAATCCATATCAACACAAGATGGAGATGTTACAGCTTTAGAAATAGAATGGATTAGAAAGAAAACTAATATAGATGAAACAAAGTGGGAAGGGAATGATAGGAATGTATTTTCTTTCTAGAAAACACAGATCAAGAAAGACTTATACGAGTTTTAGATAATGAGTGTAATATTTGAAATGATTAAAATAATCAAGAACACAAAACAAAGAATAGCTTAAGATCTTGGACGTAAGAACAATCTCTTAAGGTAGATGAATCCCACAACACAAAGTTTGCAAAATAACACCTTTTTTTATTCCTCAATGATTAAAAAGAAAATATGAAGTTTTTCTTCTTCTTCACAATAGCTCTTAATATTATAAAAATCTCTCCCCTTTTTTGGAATGCACAAGCATCCCTTATTATAATAGAAAGAGTAGAGAGAAAATAAGATAAATCCTAGAAAATAGTCATTTAACAAGATTCCTATTTTTCTTGACTCTCATGCAGGAGAACAAGTCAAAATTTGCTTCCTATAAGATGAAATGAAAATGAAAAAGACATGTCAATCTCTGGATGGAAATGACATGTAACATTATGCTTGTTCTGTTTCATCGTCCTTGTCTTCCTTCAGTGAATCCTACTTGTCTTGAAATTCCTGGAATTTTTAGATTATGTCCTACATCTTAGCTTCATCTGGCGCACTGGAGTAATCACTTAGAACCTCACAAGTTTCCTGAGTGTCGCTTGTGTTTCCAGAAAGTTTATTCAATCTCTTGTTGAGTTTCCTTAGTGATTCCAAAACATTCTCAATCCTTATGAACTTATCAATGATTTTTAGATCATAGACAAAAGCTGGTTCGTGATGAATTGATTCTTGAATTTGTTCATAGAGATCATCATCAGGTAGAATATTAAAGCTCTCATCCAACACATTGGTAAAGATCCTAGACAGATCCTCTTCTATGTCATTGGTGGCATCAACCAACTGATCTCTAGATTCCCTCAATTTGCTGCAAGCTTCACTGAGAATCTTTATCCTAAATTTGATGGATTTGGTTAGCTAGAAATGCTTATCCCCATGTGGAATGATTCCTTCTTCCATCAAGATATGGGATGGAACATGTTTAAGCGCATTGAGAGCCTCAAAATTTAACTCAAGGTTCCCAATTTCCTGTGAAAATTCATCATCCATTTTATCACCATCTTTGTTTATTTCCTCCATAGATTTATAAACCTCCACTATGTCATCAATGACCTCTCTTCCTTGTAGTAGTAGCCTTTGAATCCATTCATAAACCGTTCTCCCCTTCTCATTGATTTTTTCAATCATAGGTACCGATGAGAAATTGAACCTGATAGGAGTATGGGTAGAAGATGACGGTATTGACTGAGAAGGATTTGAGAGCTTAAGAAATACCTTTGTCAATTGTTCAACTTTATCCTTAATCTCATCTTTGCTCACCTTCGTTTCCTTCAGCTTCTGGCACAGCACATTCATGGCATCCTAGGCATCCTATTTTTCTCCTTTTGTTGTTACCTTTCCCAGATCAACCCTTGTAATTTGTTAATCAGTAACCACTATATCCTCCTTATTTTTTTTGGCCGCGGGTGTGGAAATATCTACAAACTTATGCCTTGAGGCATCAACTGAAATCCTTGAAACCATTTGGGTTTTCTTGGAAGATTTGGCAGGAGAGGCCTTGAGTGACGTAAAGTCAAAGTATGGTAGAGGAACTACCACCTTCCTCTTCCTTGGGGTCTGATCAATTAACCATTGAGGTACAGTGGAAGAAGTTGCCCCTATTAGAGGTGTTGTGGTTACATCTGTAGGTGGAGGAAGGTTTACTTGTGGATTAGTGATGATTGCAAGTGTGGTGACTGTGGGGATAAATTTAGTGAATGAAGGTGTAGAAGGAGGAGGCATATCTATGGCCATCTTAGGTCCAGCAGAGAGAGGTGAGAGGTCAGAGAAGATGCTAGCCATGGCTGATGAAAGTGGCGTAGAAATATGAGATGAGGAATATTGGGAGAGAGGAGGTAAATATTCTAAAGTCAAAGCTTAAGAAGCAAGAGAGAGACTTACTTCCGATGAGCAATAAACAAAAGGAGAAATAAGAGGTTGACCAACCTAATCTTTTGAAGGAAGTTTTCCTTGTTCTGGTGGAGGAGGTGAATCCAGTAGCTCAACTGTTTGTGAAGGAGTGGTAGATGATGTGGCTCTTTGATTTTCTCCCCTTTTGACAAAATTAAATTTTATCTTCCTCTTGGTAGGGATTTTATCCTCTTCCCTCTCTCCCTTGGAGGGTCCCACTTCTAAAGTAGCTATTTTTGAAAGTACCTTTTCCTTATAACTCATTCCCTAATAAATGAGTAATGCCTTGGTATGGACAAGAGTCTGAGTAGCCTTTTTAGTGATAGAATCTTTTTCAGCAACAAACCAACCAATAGCTAGGAATCCGTGTTGGTCTCCATCTGACTATTCATACCTAGTTTCTAGGACACTCTCATTGTCCATGATGCCTTCAGGGATATCAGCTAGGTCTAACATCTGAATTTCTTCAAGCGTCAGTCTACTATTGTCTTTTCTTCAGATGACAATTTCATCCCAAAGATACACCTAGATGTCTTCCACATTGGGCACATGCAAATACAAGGTTCCATATGACTTGAGAACTCCTCGGATGTCAAATCCCTCCCTGAGCTTCATATGTTTATTCAATTTGTCCTTAAGCTCACGCATAACGTTCTTGGCCCTTAACCCATGTAGAGCATGTATACCTTCTAATGTAAATAGGTAAGTAGACAGAGGCTTTGTGCTTACTTTGTTAGAATTTGTGAAAATCCAACAATTGTCTGACTAACTCCATGAGGATCATTTTTATCACCTGGGAACCTAGGAAAATAGAAAGGGTTACCATGGAACCTTACCACCCGAAGATAAGTAAAATTCTTGAATTGCAAGAAGATGTAACCCCATTTTGACACTTCCACCCAAGCTTCATTAGAAACCCTTCTCTTCCTCAGATCAGGATCCAACTGGCAAATGTTTTTATAGAAGAAGGCGTCATTCACCTCTTCTATATTGGTCTTTAGACCCTTTTATTGTTAGCTGAGGGAAGTAACGATATATGTGTTCCATTGCTTGGTTTCCCTTTGCATCTAGCTCTGGGTAATTTCTCATGCCTGCTTCTGCATAGGTGACATATGACATCATATAGAACTTTCCGGTAGACAAGAATGTTTTCATTTTGGAGTCTATCTCATCACTTATTAGGCTACCCCAATCAATCCCTTGGTCATTTTTCTTTATGACGACCATGAACTGGTACATCCACCCTTGGAAATATTTTGACTGTGGGAGTCTAAATAATTGACTCAGTAGGGTGATGGTATCACTGATTTCAAGATTAAAAGCACTTCTAGGGACTGACTTGGGAAATGTAGAAACAACTGGCTTAGCCTTAATTAAGAATTTCTTGTTTACATGCTTGATGTAGTGTTCCTCTTCTTTGTCCCAGGCCTTTTGTGCTGATTTAAGGTCTAAATCAACATACTCCATAAAGTCAGGCAACCTTATGAGTTGATCAAAGTAACCTCTGTCCAATTTCACTATAGACTCTCCTGCTTGATTTCTTACTGAGCGAGAGGCTGAGTCATAGTGGGAAGTGCAGAGCCAGGATGAATTCAGGGCATTGAGCTGATATTGAAAATCCTACTGCAAGAAGGAGACCATTACCTGGCTATTGACTTCATCCATGAGTTCTAATAATAATCCTCAATTCTTTTCCAGAAGTCTTCCATATCTATGTTGCCAAGATATGTGTCCCTGAGATGTCATAATGACAGCTTACATAAGAAGAAGACTGCATCTTCTGATACTTATACTTCATCTTTCTTGACTTTATCTGAGCTTATCCTTAGATTGGCTAGGGTTTTACATGAGGAGTATTGAAGAAGAAATGCCTTGATGACTTACTGGAAGAGCAATTAGGCTGTGAAAGCTTGTTGGAAAAGTGCATGGACCCACCACACCATTCAGGTTTTGAAACTTGTAAAACACCTTTGGAAACCTTACAGACTAGATTGTATGTTAGGAATTTAGGCCGTGCTCAAAAACCAATGAAAAACTCTAAACATTGGTGGAGTTTGGAGGAGTGTCGAGAACCTTGTAGAAAATCCTGACAACACTGGCAGGGTGTATGTCATTGTTTACGGCATGTTATGCGATCCAAGGTAGAAATACCTGACACACTGCGGAAGTAGGATGGTCATGTCGAGTAGGTGGAAGATCTTGAAACACAGGTGACAAAGACTTGATAGGTGTCGAGTACCTTGTATTTCTGAAAATTGACACAAGTGTATTCGGAAGTTTCTGATGATGTACAGATACCCTGCAAAATTTGAAAGCCCTAACTGATCTTCACTCAGGAATTTTCAGAATCATTGTAAGAGAAGCTAGCATATTTACAACCGTATTAAAAATAAGTTAAATTATCTGCTACGGGTAACCATTCTCAAACATCTTCATATTAAACAAATTTTCACCTCATGGGAAAATATCTTATTAGAGGCAGAGGGTTTTTCATACCCAAAACCCTAAAACAATAATGCATCCAAGGAAAATAAATTTGAAAGTCTTTTCCTTGAAACACTTCACAAATAACCCACTGAATATGCTAAATACACAACCATATTGTCCCAAGAATACCTTCATATCCAGCTTGAAATCCCATTCCACATATGTCTAGCGAAATTGCTCGAGGAAGTTTGATCACATTCTCAGACATGGGAATATAAAAGATCCTTCAATGATAAAGGTCCAATGCTTCCAAAAATGCATAAGGTAACAAATGACGTGGAAATTCTACCCATTTAATTTATCAACCCTAACATTAATTACACCTCATCTTGACACATGTAGCCAACTACACTCAAGATTTAAACTTTCCATGTGAATAATTTAAATATCATCATGCTTGGAGCGTATGGAAACCCAATACTAAGGCTCTGATACCAATTTGGGTTTGAGGAAATAAGGGGATAAAATAGTGACATGAATACATCCCTCACAATAGGTAGAAACATAATCTGATGCTAGAAAATATTACAAAAACCTGAAACAATGCTTAGGAAACTGTGTTTTGAATTTTGGGGAACATAAGGCACAACACATGCATTGGGACAAGCATGTTAACGATGGTTCACCCAAGTTTGGGCTACATCCACATAATGAATCACTTAGATCAGCGGGTTATTACAAGCCATCGCTCTCTGGGAATACAAGTGACATGAAGATATGTTTTGGATGCTAATGCTCAACATGAAAACTCTGATAGAATCTCTTTCAAAGCCAAATTCAAAACACATCTGTCCAAAAGTTACATTATGCCTATCTCATTTTTAATTGGAATCACTAAAACCATATAAGTAGATAACTTCAGTTAAGAAATTTATTTGAAAACATCGTGGGTATTAGATAACTCATGTATATAAAAGCTTTTATCCCATTGGGTACAGACCTCAGAAGAAGGTCAAAAATCCTAAAACATATGAAAGAAATAAAGCAAACACGTTTCTGAAAAGTGTACAGTACTCTTAGTGTATAGTGCAAGCGAGCATCTTGCATTACTGATGGAACAACTTTAGATGCTCCACAACCTAACAAGGTTCATGGAGAAAATATCAATCAAGATGTGATAGAGCTATACTAACAATGCACGAGAATTCGGTTAGATGGATTTTGAAAGGACCTTTTCATAAAGAATTCAAACTATGCCATGCATCCCTTATGGTAGCCCAGTTGGTAATGCATGCATTTGGAAGATGGTAGAATCATTCTGGTGCTACCCCATGCAATGTTTCAACAAATATTTGAACATAGACATCTTCATGAGCTACCCCAAGGTTGCCATATGCTACAAAGAATGAGGTGATGTGTTCATTAGGGTGCTACTTCTGATCACCTTTGAATTTGCGAATATTCTTACAAGATCCATATGGTAGCTCATGTAATGGTGAAGTTATAGAAAGAGGACCAATAGCCACACGCCAAGGCATAGGTTGTCCTGCCATCAATTCCTTACAAAACCTGGAATGGGAAAATTCCATAGCTCACTTAGGGAGTAATCCCATTTTCCCCAGAATGCATCAATAATGCTATGCCATGCTTGATCTCATCTGACCACGTCCTCGGTTATGGTCAACCCAGCTTATTGCACTTGTTCAGCCTGCACATACCCGTTGGGCGGTAATAATCTGATGAATGAGAAAATATGGATCCCAAATCATAAAAAAATTATGTCAACTCATGTGCAGAAATTGGAAGCCTTGTCACCATATCTTGTGAGGCACACGAATCTAAAAATTATAATTCTCCATTGATAAATTGCTCACAATTTTGTAGGTGAGATTTCCATTTCTGTAAGCCATGCTTATTGGTTGGATATTATGTCAGGCCAAATATGAGGTTCCACCACAATACATGAGATAATCCCTCCTCAAAGACAGGTGAGGGCAACTTGTTTATTACTAATCTAAAACCACAACAGAAATACTATATACAATATTCACACTATTCTAACCATTGGGGTTGGGATACAATCTCGAAATCCATATCAAACAAGATGGAGATTTTACAGCTTTAGAAATAGAATGGATTAGAAAGAAAACTAATATAGATGAACAAGTGGGAAGGGAATGATAGGAATGTATTTTCTTTCTAGAAAAACACAGATCAAGAAAGACTTATACGAGTTTTAGATAATGAGTGTATATTTGAAATGATTAAAATAATCAAGAACACAAAACAAAGAATAGCTTAAGATCTTGGACGTAAGAACAATCTCTTAAGGTAGATGAATCCCACAACACAAAGTTTGCAAAATAACACCTTTTTTATTCCTCAATGATTAAAAAGAAAATATGAAGTTTTCTTCTTCTTCACAATAGCTCTTATATTATAAAAATCTCTCCCCTTTTTTGGAATGCACAAGCATCCCTTATTATAATAGAAAGAGTAGAGAGAAAATAAGATAAATCCTAGAAAATAGTCATTTAAACAAGATTCCTATTTTTCTTGACTCTCATGCAGGAGAACAAGTCAAAATTTGCTTCCTATAAGATGAAATGAAAATGAAAAGACATGTCCAATCTCTGGATGGAAATGACATGTAACATTATGCTTGTTCTGTTTCATCGTCCTTGTCTTCCTTCAGTGAATCCTACTTGTCTTGAAATTCCTGGAATTTTTAGATTATGTCCTACATCTTAGCTTCATCTGGCGCACTGGAGTAATCACTTAGAACCTCACAAGTTTCCTGAGTGTCGCTTGTGTTTCCAGAAAGTTTATTCAATCTCTTGTTGAGTTTCCTTAGTGATTCCAAAACATTCTCAATCCTTATGAACTTATCAATGATTTTTAGATCATAGACAAAAGCTGGTTCGTGATGAATTGATTCTTGAATTTGTTCATAGAGATCATCATCAGGTAGAATATTAAAGCTCTCATCCAACACATTGGTAAAGATCCTAGACAGATCCTCTTCTATGTCATTGGTGGCATCAACCAACTGATCTCTAGATTCCCTCAATTTGCTGCAAGCTTCACTGAGAATCTTTATCCTAAATTTGATGGATTTGGTTAGCTAGAAATGCTTATCCCCATGTGGAATTGATTCCTTCTTCCATCAAGATATGGGATGAACATGTTTAGAGCGCATTGAGAGCCTCAAAATTTAACTCAAGGTTCCCAATTTCCTGTGAAAATTCATCATCCATTTTATCACCATCTTTGTTTATTTCCTCCATAGATTATAAACCTCCACTATGTCTCAATGACCCTCTCTTCCTTGTAGTAGTAGCCTTGAATCCATTCATAAACCGTTCTCTCTCTCTTCTCCCCTTCTCATTGATTTTTCAATCATAGGTACCGATGAGAAATTGAACCTGATAGGAGTATGGGTAGAAGATGACGGTATTGACTGAGAAGGATTTGAGAGCTTAAGAAATACCTTTGTCAATTGTTCAACTTTTATCCTTAATCTCATCTTTGCTCACCTTCGTTTCCTTCAGCTTCGGCACAGCACATTCATGGCATCCTAGGCATCCTATTTTCCTCCTTTTGTTGTTACCTTTCCCAGATCAACCCTTGTAATTTGTAATCAGTAACCACTATATCCTCCTTATTTTTTTTGGCCGCGGGTGTGGAAATATCTACAAACTTATGCCTTGAGGCATCAACTGAAATCCTTGAAACCATTTGGGTTTTCTTGGAAGATTTGGCAGGAGAGGCCTTGAGTGACGTAAAGTCAAAGTATGTAGAGGAACTACCACCTTCCTCTTCCTTGGGGTCTGATCAATTAACCATTGAGGTACAGTGGAAGAAGTTGCCCCTATTAGAGGTGTTGTGGTTACATCTGTAGGTGGAGGAAGGTTTACTTGTGGATTAGTGATGATTGCAAGTGTGGTGACTGTGGGGATAAATTTAGTGAATGAAGGTGTAGAAGGAGGAGGCATATCTATGGCCATCTTAGGTCCAGCAGAGAGAGGTGAGAGGTCAGAGAAGATGCTAGCCATGGCTGATGAAAGTGGCGTAGAAATATGAGATGAGGAATATTGGGAGAGAGGAGGTAAATATTCTAAAGTCAAAGCTTAAGAAGCAAGAGAGAGACTTACTTCCGATGAGCAATAACAAAAGGAGAAATAAGAGGTTGACCAACCTAATCTTTTGAAGGAAGTTTTTCCTTGTTCTGGTGGAGGAGGTGAATCCAGTAGCTCAACTGTTTGTGAAGGAGTGGTAGATGATGTGGCTCTTTGATTTTCTCCCCTTTTGACAAAATTAAATTTTATCTTCCTCTTGGTAGGGATTTTATCCTCTTCCCTCTCTCCCTTGGAGGGTCCCACTTCTAAAGTAGCTATTTTTGAAAGTACCTTTTCCTTATAACTCATTCCCTAATAAATGAGTAATGCCTTGGTATGGACAAGAGTCTGAGTAGCCTTTTAGTGATAGAATCTTTTTCAGCACAAACCAATCAATAGCTAGGAATCCGTGTTGGTCTCCATCTGACTATTCATACCTAGTTTCTAGGACACTCTCATTGTCCATGATGCCTTCAGGGATATCAGCTAGGTCTAACATCTGAATTTCTTCAAGCGTCAGTCTACTATTGTCTTTTCTTCAGATGACAATTTCATCCCAAAGATACACCTAGATGTCTTCCACATTGGGCACATGCAAATACAAGGTTCCATATGACTTGAGAACTCCTCGGATGTCAAATCCCTCCCTGAGCTTCATATGTTTATTCAATTTGTCCTTAAGCTCACGCATAACGTTCTTGGCCTTAACCCATGTAGAGCATGTATACCTTCTAATGTAAATAGGTAAGTAGACAGAGGCTTTGTGCTTACTTTGTTAGAATTTGTGAAAATCCAACAATTGTCTGACTAACTCCATGAGGATCATTTTATCACCTGGGAACCTAGGAAAATAGAAAGGGTTACCATGGAACCTTACCACCCGAAGATAAGTAAAATTCTTGAATTGCAAGAAGATGTAACCCCATTTTGACACTTCCACCCAAGCTTCATTAGAAACCCTTCTCTTCCTCAGATCAGGATCCAACTGGCAAATGTTTTTATAGAAGAAGGCGTCATTCACTCTTCTATATTGGTCTTTAGACCCTTTTATTGTTAGCTGAGGGAAGTAACGATATATGTGTTCCATTGCTTGGTTTCCCTTTGCATCTAGCTCTGGGTAATTTCTCATGCCTGCTTCTGCATAGGTGACATATGACATCATATAGAACTTTCCGGTAGATAAGATTGTTTTCATTTTGGGAGTCTATTCTCATCACTTATTAGGCTTACCCCAATCAATCCCTTGGTCATTTTTCTTTATGACGACCATGAACTGGTACATCCACCCTTGGAAATATTTGACTGTGGGAGTCTAAATAATTGACTCAGTAGGGTTGATGGTATCACTGATTTCAAGATTAAAAGCACTTCTAGGGACTGACTTGGGAAATGTAGAAACAACTGGCTTAGCCTTAATTAAGAATTTCTTGTTTACATGCTTGATGTAGTGTTCCTCTTCTTTGTCCCAGGCCTTTTGTGCTGATTTAAGGTCTAAATCAACATACTCCATAAAGTCAGGCAACCTTATGAGTTGATCAAAGTAACCTCTGTCCAATTTCACTATAGACTCTCCTGCTTGATTTCTTACTGAGCGAGAGGCTGAGTCATAGTTGGAAGTGCAGACCAGGATGAATTCAGGGCATTGAGCTAATATTGGAAATCCTGCTACAAGAGGGAGACCGCTACCTGCTATCAACTTCATCCAAGAATTATGAGAAGAATCCTCAATTCACTTCAAGAAGTCCTCCATATCTATATTACCAAGCTCTGTATCCTGAATGTCATAATTACAACTTATGTAAGAAGAAGACTCCATCTTCTGATACTTATACTTCATCTTTCCTACTTTATTTGACTTATCCTTAGATTGGCCGGGGTCTGACATGAGGAGTCTCGAAGAAGAAATGCCTTGATTTCTTACTTGAAGAGAAATCAGGCTTGAAAGTTTGTTGGACAAGTGCACAGACCCACCACACTATTTTGTTTTTGAAACTTGAAAAACACCTTAAGAAACCCAACAGAATGGAGTGTATGTAGGAATTTAGGACATGCTAAGCATCAATGAAAACTCGACACACTACAGATGTGGCGAAGTGTCAGACAAGTAGGAAATCCTGACACAATGGCAGAAACTGGAGGATGTCGAGAAGGTAGAAATACCCGACACACTGCAGATCTTGATGGATGTCGAGCACCTGGAAAAACTTGAAACAAGGTGGAAAGAGCGAGATGTTAAACACCCTGTATTTCTGAAACAAGTGTATCGGGTTTCTGATGTGTCAGAACATGAAAATTTTTCCCCTCATGATCACTTAGGAATTTTCAGAATCATTTTGAAATCTACAAGTTACAACCTATGGAAAATAAGTAAATAACCTAGGGGTAAATTTCAAATAAGAACCCTCATGGGAAAAAGACAAGAAACAAGGAAAACAACCCAAAACCCTAAAACAATAATGACGAAGGAAAATAAATGGAAACCCCAAATAAACACTTCACAAATAACCCAAAAATATTCTAAATAGAAAGAAGAGAAGAATACCTTCAACTAGCTTGAAAAACGATTAGAAATGGCTAGCGAAATTGATCGGGAAGATCGATCAGGTTTGGAGGTAGAAGAAGCATCAATGAAAATCCAATGCAACAAAAATGATAAGGTAACAAATGACGTGGAAAAACCAACTATTTATAATAACCTAACATTAATTACACCTCACTTGACACATGTACCAACTACCAGACAACTAGACATTAATGACATATCATCATGCTTGGAGCGTATGGAAACCCAATACAAAGGATTTGATTCAATTTGGGTTTGAGGTTTCGGGAAAAAAGTGACATGAAACATGTATTTGGTAAAGCATGTTCTGATGCTTGGAGTTTTCAAAAACTTGAAACAATGCTTAGGAAATTGTGTTTTGGGTTTTGGGGAACATGAGGCATAAAACATGCATTGGGAAAAGCATGTTCCGATGCTAGAAAGTTTCGAAAACTCGACATAATGGACTTAGATAAGCGGGTTTCGGGTTTTGGGAAACAAGTGACATGAAACATGTTTTCATGTAATGAAAACATGAAAACCTGAAAATCTCTTTCAAAGGGAATTTTTAAGAGATTTGTCCAAAAGTTTCCTATGGTTATCTCATTTTTAATTGGAATCACTAAAATGAGATAATAGCTAGCTCCAGTTGGGGAATTTATTTGAGACATCAAAGGAAGATAACTCATGTATATAAAAGCTTTATCCATTGGGTTACAGAGTCAGAAGAAGAAAAACCAAAAACAAAGAAAGAAATAAAGCAAACACACAACAAAAAATAAATTATAATACAGTGCAAGCGAGCATCTTGCATTACTGATGGAACAACTTTAGATGTTGAACACTAAAAGGTAGAGGGAGAAAATCTCAATCAAGATATGATAGACAAAAGCTATTTTCACCATTCGGTTGATGGATTTTGAAAGGACCTTTTCATAAAGAATCAAACTTGCCATGCATCCCTTTATGTTCCCTTCTCTTATCATAGAGAAGTATTAGATCTCTAATATGGAAATCACGTTGCTTTGATTTCTTATCCAATATCCTTTTGAATTTGCTATGATGATCTGCAGTGCAATCCACCACATTTCTCTGTTCTTCTTCTATCCTGGCTAAGTACATTATCCTTTTCTCAACGGAACTTTGAAAAGTTTCATCCTCAATTGCTTTAGCCAATCGCAAGGCCGATAATTCTACAGACATAGGAATCTCAACATCAATTCCATACAAAACCTGGAATGGGAAAATTCCAATATCTCACTTAGGAGTAATCCAATTTTCCCAGAATGCATCATATAATGCTTTATGCCATGTCCTCTGATTCTCATTGACCAACTTTCTGGTTATGGTCACCAGATTCTTGCTACTTGATTCAGCCTGACCATTACCCTTGGGGTAATAATCGGATGAATGAGAAAATATGATCCCAAATCCATAAAAAAATTATGTCAACTCATGTGATGAGAAATTGGAAGCATTGTCAGCAATTATCTTGTGAGGCACACCGAATCTAAAAATTATATTCTCCTTGATAAAGTTGCACACAACTTCAGATGTGGCCTACTTGATTGGCGCAGCTTCCACCCACTTGGTGAAATAATATTTGGTGGTGAGCACGTAATTATGACTAGAACTAGAGGTAGGATTCAGTACTCCAATGAAATCAATTCCCCATTAGTGAAAAGGTTCTTAAATTATCATAGGATTCAAGGGAAGATCTTCCAGCTTAGGACGGCTAATGAAATGTTGACAAGCTTCACACTTAGCCACCCATTCTGCTGAATCTTGAAAGAGAGTAGGTTAATAGTATCTGGCCCATAAGATCTTGTAAGCCATCATAGAGGAAGAGAAATGTCCTCCACATGCTAGATTGTGGAAGGATTCTAGCAACCTCATTTGCTGAGACTTATCAACACAACGTAGGAATACACCATTAATACCCTTCTTGTATATACCATTATCCCATAGAATGTTTCTTGCGGACCTTAATTTAAATTTCCTCTTTTATTTTTGGGTTAAATGTGGGGGGAATTCACTGTAAGTTAAAAATAAAGTGATATTTTCATACCATTCATCGGTTGTGCTTACAAAAAGCACCATGGGAAATTCTGAATAAGTGCCTTCAGTTTCCTTTCATTTTGTCTCAGAATTGTTTTCTACGATCAATTGGCACAACTTAGTAGGTCTGATGTCTAAGTGATATTCTTGGACTTTGGCTATCCAGTTACCTTGTTGACTACCCAACTCTTGTTGAGTCAAAATGTACCTAACTATGGTATAAGGAACAAGAACGAGAGTGTGATAACTCAACACATAATACCTGAAATGCTTCACCGCTCTCACTATTGCATAAGAATGCTTTTTAATTTGTGACATCTTCAATTCATTTTCCTTTAGGGGACCACTCATGAAAGCAATAATAACTTCTATTCCTTCTTCATTCTCCTACATCAGGATGGCTGATACTGTATGTGAGGAAGCGTAGCTGTACATGATGAAATCATTTTTGAAGTCTAGGCATACCAGAATAGGAGCATGAGAAATTGCTCTTTTGAATTATTCAAAAGCAAGCTTCCCTTTAGTACTCCATAAAAATGGAGTCTTACCTTTCATCATCCCAAGTATATCCTTGGTTTTATCGACAAAGTCAGGTATAAATCTTCTTAGGAAATTGACCTTTCCGAAAAAGGAATGCACCTTAGTTTTTCTTGTTGGTAGGGTAAGGCTTTGGATGGCCTTCACTCGCTCTAGGTCAATCTTGGTTCCTTCTTTAGTCATGTTGGGACCCTATTGTAACTTCCAAATATTAAAGGCACGTAGGAATGCACAGCCAGAGGAAACACACAAGTTAAGGAGCACAAGGTAGGATTCAAAAAGGGTTCTTAGAGAACCAAGGGATGCACGACCACAAAGAAAAATTTTGGACTCAGCCATTTTCAGCCTTTTGGACTGAACACATGAAGAATGTGTTCTATTTGGATAAGGTTCCAGCTTATAAATAGGGTTTCCTGAAGGAATATACCTTGCGATAAGAAGATCCAAAAATCTAATCATGACATGGAGAGGCATGCGCCTGAGGCGATCCACACCTTGACACTTTAGGGCCAGATATGAGGTTGTAGAGGAGTTTTTTAGAGCTCAGATGCTTATTTATATGTGTGCCCTTAGCAAAGAAAAAGGATACACAAGTGAGGAAGCGAAGCTCTACAAAATTACTGCGAGAACTACAGGATAGAATGGGTAGAGGATTATAGGAAGGATGTAATGAGGGAATGGGGAATGTAAATTTTGTTTCATGAGCATACATGTATGGATCTAGATATGGTTTATGACTATGGTCTTCCACTCTGTGATGTTTTATAGTAATACTATGAATGAATATGATAAGGTTTCCACTGCATTTATATTAAGATCTCCTTCCTGTATTATCTGCATGTTTCTATTATGATCTTGTTTTTGTATGATCAATGAACCTTAAATTTTTGGTCCCTTTGAAGGTTTAGATCTTCTTATTTTGGATTAATTATGTCACGTGCTTTGCTTTTGCTATGAATTAAGGGGTATAGAAATTGTTCTGAGCTCTATATCTTTTTCATTTATTTTAAATCACTAAGTCAAGATCATGAAATATGGCTTCCACTAAAATCACATAAACGAGAGACTTAGCTTCTTCTTGCATGCCTTGAGTGAGTGCCCAACACCCACTAGGTGATAGGCTAGCGCATGAGGTTCCCTTGTTCTTGGTGGGTGTAGAAATGTCTACATCTTGGTTCCATTATTGGGACCTCTTTTTTGAAGTTGTAGTGGAACATGACATACATCATGGTCTGTACAAAAAGTGATGATGGAGCACTTAACACTTGAAGGTGTTGAAAATTGGTTTAAAAGCACAGGAGGATGAATTCACTCAGAGATTCAGTATTGGACCCGAGTTTGATACACAAAGATGGGTGGAAGATACTCTCTATCATGAGTTTTACGAAACCTTCTTCTATTGTTTCCCAGTATAGTTATTGAGTGTCTCTCGGCATATGCATGTAGGTCAGGGTGGTATTATAAATCACACCCTTGGACCCAAGAAACATACTAGAACTTACAAGATGTTGATCTAATGTGGACCCATGCTATAGACCATTGGTGGAAGGGAGTATTGGCTAGCTACACTCTAGAATACATAATTTCCACGTATTCTCATTTGGAAGTTACTGAGGTTGAATTTTTGTGAGAGTCCAGAGGATCATTTTTGTGGGCTATGCCCCTAGCAATCAAGATCTTGATGGTAACCATGAGTTTAGAGGCATTCCCAATGGCTGGCTAAACTAGTCTGAGCACTTGGTGAGGAAGCCAGGTTGGGGAAAGATGGTTGATATAACAACTGAAAAGGAAAGGGAGGAGAGAAGGCTCAAGTATGGTGAAGCACATGAGCAGGAGATTGTGAGATGATGTGAGGTTGAATTTACAATGGATCCATGGAGGTAGGCATTTTTGGGAGAAGAGGTTAACATGGAGGATAAAGAGCCTAAACAGTATTTGCTACACCATCTTGGCAAGCACAGAAGAGAGAACCCCTTAGCTTTTAATGAGATCCCATCGCATGGAGAAAGAAGAGTCATTGGCATGCATCTGACCCTACCTAGCAATCGAACCTTAGCGCTTGGTTTGTTTGAACGAGGGAAAAGTACAGTTGATCCATTTGATATCAGTGGAAGAAATGGATCGGTGCCCAGAAGATACAACTTCTCATTTGGGATTTCTATGGCTTCACACACTATTCCAGTATTTGGTGGAATGTTTGGGAAAGGCATATATAAAGGTGGTTTTAGGAGCATGTCAGGAAATGGTGGAGGAAATACGATTGGGAGTGGCACTAGTTCACAAACTATCAACACATAATTCAATGGGATGACGAAAGTGTTTGACATGGTAAGAATAGGCCCTGTACCTAACACAGGAGGATCAAGATTGGTGGCTCAGGATCTAGTGGGTCTGGTGGGGGAGGAAAATACCAGAGGAAATTGAGGGACTAGATCGGGAGGACAAGGGCCTCAGCCACCTCCTTAATTTTTCTTTGAAATGTATTTACACTTACCAGATTATAGAGAGATCGAGGATGCTGCAGAGCACGTGCATAAGTGTGAGCTGTTATAGCGCATGACAGGAATCACAACCCTGAAGCGTAAGGCCAGTCAATTCGTGACAACCTTGTAAGGATGCACGCACAACTAGTATAGGAAATATGACCCCCATCAAACTATTGTGGATTATATCGTGATAAAAAATGTGTTCTTATCAGAATTCCACATACCTGAGTTTGAACAGAAGAGCATCAACTCTCTCAAGGAAATATAGCAGGGAATGCAAGAGAGCATGTGGGAATATAATGCGCACTTAAAAACTCTTTTGTATAAACTATCCTATGATATCCACCCTTCACAACATTCTTAGTGATTTTTCGGAAGGGTTGATCACACCCTTTAAGAGGGATTTGTCTCATAAAACATTCATGGACCCACGTAAAGTGTTAGAAACTGCTTTGCGTGGTGAGACAGTTGGTAGTGTTGACACTGGTGTTAGCCCATTTCTGGAGGCTCAGATCACTGCCATGGCTAAGTAGTTCGATAAATTTTTTGCCAACATAGTTCTAGAGACTCTCGGTGGGATGTGGTGCATAGATTGTAACATAGAAGGGCACATGAAGGATAATGACAGGATATTTATTCAGAAGGCGGTACATGTCGTAACGGTAAATTACAAAATATGTCGTGGGGATCATGATGCGAGTAGGTGCCCCATTTTATAGTGCGTGATCTATAAAAACATATCTTGTTATTATAAGATATATACCTCAACCACACATGACACCAAGGATTGTAGATTGATTAACCAAATTCATGAGGCAACTGATCTTGGTGTGTGCTAGAATGGCATTGCCAGCAGTTCCAAGGGAGATGAGCATCGGTATGAAGAATGTGGAGATGGAGGTACACGCGGGAGAGGATTTTGTGGAGGATTTCATGGTCATGGTAACTGCTAGGAAAGAAGTGAGTTCCCACATGGGACATGCTTTAATTGTGGAGCCACAGACCATTATAAGCGCGGATGTCCAGATCTTCTACAATGCTTCTGGTGTGGAAAAAAAACATAAGTACGAAGAGTGCCCAGAGTTATACAAACATATGAGTCAGCAACACCGAAAGGATAAGGGCGTTTCCATGGTGAGTTTTAAGAAGGTTGACGTGCAATGGCTCCCGCGAGTAATTCCTGAATCAGAACTATAGCCTGTTATGGTAACAACAAGGGCGGAGTCCACACGTACAAGGGAAGCACCTAGGCAAGGACCCCTAGTTTCAAGGGAAGAATTAGTACATGGGAAGTATCCAAACCCATCTCACCAAAAATAATTCTACAAGGAAACCATGGACATAATTAAAACTTTACAAGGGGAGATCCAATGCTTAAAAGAGAAAACTACAAAAGATGAGCAAAGAAGACTAGTAGAAGCACCAAAAAATGACTTGGATGAGGTTAAGGAGGTGTGTAAACTACTGAGGAAAGAGAATGTTATTCCCCTACTAGGAGCATGGTTGAGAGAAAAGGTACCACGCATCGAGGAAGAACACGAAAGGAATATCATGCATACAAACCTCCCACCTTACAACCTTGATTATGACAAAGAGATAACCTTGAATGCAGTAGTGGCATGGATGGCTACTTAGCAACATCCTCATTGGCATAGGCGTGGAGGTTAATGTTCTCTCTCTAGATGCCTAGCATCAAATGGGAAGACCTAGATTACAACCATCTTCAAATGTAACTGTATAATGGCAAATAAGACAAAGGAAATGTCCATGGGTGTCTTGAAGGATGCAACCATTACCGTTCAGGGGACTAAGTTTACTGGGGATTTTTAAGTCTTGGTGTTTACCGAGGAATATAATTTCCCAACATTACTTGGCCGCCTGTGGTGCTATAAGAATAATGCAGATCTCTAGTTTAACAAGGGGTACATAAGCTTTGAAAACAAGGAAGAGAGGGTGATTATACTGCTTGCTGATGGAAATTCCACACCCTATACTGAACCCCTTGGAGAGGAAGTCCTGGATAGAATATATGTGTGCTCCATAAGAGATTCAAAGACTATCCACCCTAAAAAAAGAGTCATCCAGTTTGATGATGCTCAATCTTTCAGTGATACTACCAGTATAACATGTGATAATTGGGCACATGGGACTTATGAATTGATTGGGAGACATCTGAGAGGATCAGTGACCAGGGTAACCACAACACGTATAGTTCGGTGCCTGGGAGGAAAGGAAATAACCAAGTATTCTGGGGATGCATAGCTTGAGGTATTTTTGAGAGAACTGGAAGCTCAATGGAGGGAGGACGAATGATGAGGTATGCTGGGTTATGTTCTGACAGGAACAATAACTAGGTGGTGGGTTGTTCATTGCAAAAAACTTATTGGAATGATATGAAGTTAGAATTGCACTCACTGTCTAATTATCAAAGAGTAATATACCCACCGCTATCAAGGATTACAATGGAAATGAATCCACCTCTTCCCACATCCAGGCATGTGAGAGGGTCTAGGGAGAAGGCATGGAAGCTTTAACACTGACCCTTTGGGTGCATAAGCTATATTCGAAACTACAAGGGTGTGTGTGTTCTTGGTACACCCATTCTGAAACTCACTGCTAGACGGGAAATTGACAAGAATTAGTGGCTGACCTAGTTCACACATTCAAATACCAAAGTACTAAGTAACTAGTTGATGAGGAATTGCAGGCTATCAAACACCTCACTCTGGGGGATTGCACCATGGCGGAAGATATATTAGTATACTTACTTGGTGGACCTAGCTTGGAAGCACTATTCGAAGAGGAGGAACTAGAAGACATATAATTCGAATGCATGTGTGCTGAAAAGGAGAAAGGAAAGATGGTATATGTTATTGATGGAGAGGAGATGGAGAGCTTGAATGTCGACCACTCGGTTGGGATGCACGAGGTAGTTAACAGTGTGGATACATGTGTGCATGCATATCATGAACCACTAAAAACCAAGAAATTTAACATCAGCTCAGAGAAGGATCCCAAGGAAGCTATCATTGGGGACTATTGGTTGGACAAGGAAGTATCAAATATCATCGATCTCTTGCAAAAATTTGAGGATTTATTCCAACGTGGATACTATGAGTTGAAAGGCATCCACCACTCATTGGGGGAAATGAGGATAAATTTGAAAGATGGTGCATGCCCAGTCAGGAAGAGGCCTTACAATACGAATCCCAACATGTGCGTAAGGGTTAGAGAAGAGCTAGACAAAATGATAGCATCTAGTATCATTGAGGCTATGGAGGAATCAGAATGGATAAGTCCAATGGTGATCAACGTAAAGAAGGATGGGTGGATTAGGATATGTGTGGATTATAGGGAGTTGAACACTATTTGTATCATAGATCCTTTTCCCACCCCTTCACTAAAGAGATTTTGGAAGGAGTTGTTTGGCATGAGATCTATTCCTTTAGAAATGGATTCTCGGGATATGACCAGGTAAGGATTGCCAAGGAAGACCAAGAAAAGACAACTTTTTCCACTGAGTGGGGAAGCTTTCCATACATGGTCATGCCCTTTGGATTGAGGAATGCACCCATTGTACTTTCATGCATGGTGGTACAAGCATTTAAAGACTTCATCCACAAGTTCCTTCAAGTATATTTGGATGATTGGATAGTGTATGGATTGGTCAGGAACCACTGCGATAACTTGAGATTGATTTTTGAAAGATATCAGTAGTTGAGGATTTCCCTTAATATCAAGAAATTTGTCTTTGTAAACTCCTTTTGGAACGTTGTTGGGGCATATCATATGCAAAGAGGGCATACTGGTGGATCCCACAAAAGTTGAAATTATTTTTGGATTAGGGGAGCCCACCAGCCAAAGCACCCTGCCCAGACTTCTTGGACACATTGGGTACTATAGAAAGTTCATTAAGGGATATGCTAAGATCATCGCACCTTTAGAAATATTTCTCAGACATAAGAGTGTCTTTCATTGGGGAGAGGCCAGTAGAGGCATTTGACACTCTAAAAGAAAGGCTTATCACCACACCTATTCTATGATTACCATCATGGGACAAACCTTTCCATGTCCATGTGGATGCCTTTGGTATAGCAGTGGGAGCTATTCTTTCTCAACTAGGAGAGGGGATCATCCAAATCGTTGTTTTTGATCATACCTTGTGTTTTGCAAGTAGAAAGTTGACACCAACAGAATAGAATTATATAATGACTAAGCATGAGGCATTTTCAATGATCTACGTGCTCCAAAAATTTAGACAATATCTACTGGTGACTTCCTTCATATTCTACACTGACCATATGGCCTTGAAGAATATAGTAAACAAAGCAGTGTTGCAATGGCGCATATGTCATTGGGTACTTTTATTTTAGGAATTTGAATTTAGAGTGGTGGTAGAACCTAGAAAGAAAAATTGTTTGCCGGATCATTTATCAAGGATTGATTTTGGAGAGGACACACAAATTATCGAGGAAATCATGTTAGACGCACAACTATTTAGGTTGTGGCATGTGCCCTTAGAGTTAGAAGACATTTTTGTTTTTCTCAAGGAAGGTGTGGCACCCGAAGGGATGAACACACTGGAAAGGAAAAGGTTAGCCATATGCGCCACGCCCTTCATGTTGATCAATGGGGATTTGTATAAAATGTTCCATGATGAGGTTTTGTACTGGTGTGTATTAGAACATGAACGCATGGCCATAATAGAAAACGGCCATGGTGGGATTGCTGGAGGACACTATGCGGGGAATGCAACTGCACGTAAGATCCTTATCACCAGACTATGGTGGGAGACAATTCACCAGGATTTCATTGAGTTTTGCAAGGCCTGTGACCACTTGCAAGTGCCTTTGCAGACCTAGAAGAAGGGATGAGATGCCCTTGCACCCCATCACCAGTGTGGAGCCTTTTGAGAAATGGGCAATAGATTTTGTTAGACCAATCTCACCAACTGCGTGAAGGACTAACTCGTGGTATATCATTACCTATAGTGATTATCTAACAAGGTGGGTAGAGGCCGCGCCCACTAAGAATTGCACCATAGCCACGGCTGTTATATTCTTATGGGAGAACATTATCAGCAGGTATGGGTACCCATTAAGTTTAACAATTGATAGGATCACTCACTTCTTAAATGAAACCATCAGGATTCTATTGGTAGAATTCATAGTAGCCCATCACAAGACTACCCCTTATCACCCTCAGGAAATGGGACTGCAGAGCCATTTAACAAAACCCTTAGTCACACATTGACTAAGATATGTGATATGGATAGGTAGGATTGGGATGAAAAGGTGTTAGCAGTTATTTGGGCATAAAAAACAACGTATAAAATATTGAACAAGGCCACACCATTTTAATTAGTGTTCAGCGTGGAGACAATTTTTTCCGGTCGAATTCATGCTACCATCTCTGCGTATAGCGTGTGGAGGAGGGTTGGACGATGAGAAAGTGCTGGAAGAAAGAATAGATGAATTGATAAAGTTTGATGAAAGGTGCTTACTAGTAAGATGGAGCCAAATAACTAAGAAAGAAAAGCAAAAGGCATGGCATGACCACCATATTAAGAACAAACAATTTGAGGTTGGCCAGATGGTATTGTTATATGATTCAAAATTTCTACGCTATCCTAGAAATTTGAAGGTGCATTGGTTGGGTCCTTATGTAATTTCATACATCCTTGATTCAGGTGAATTCCCGTTACAAGTGTTGGATGGAACAAAATTACCTAGACACTTCAATGGGAGTAGGCTGAAGCCCTACTATAAATAATGCTTCTTGGTGTTTGTAAATAAGGTAGTTTTACTAGTTAGTTTAGAATTTCCTTTTATGCTTTTCCTTTCTTTTATTTCTCTTTCACGTTGTTGTTTTGTTTTGTGCTTTGGGAACCGGTAACCTTATTACATTTTTACTTATGAATGCACAGAGGACCGCACATCATTTTAGTGTGGCGTGAGATGATGAAGAGAAAATTGGAGGTAATCTGCTAGGAGGATTTGGGTTGGTGGAAAAATAAGGTTACATTGGAAATCCATGTACAAAGGATAAAAAGCACAAAAACATGAGGTAGGTGAAAGCAAGAATCATGAGGATGGAAGAAGTGCCTTTGGTGCTAGTAACACACATGCAAGAGTCTTCTATCAAGATGGATTGTTTGTACGCCAGAAGGTTGAAAAAAATTTTGTGCAAGGATTGGGCGTGGGTGGAATAGTTTTCTCTCAAGGATTAGGTGCATAAGGAGAAGTTCTGAAGTCGGGTATTTTTTGAAAACACCACATTAAACATTATCGTATGGTGGTAGGTAGCCTAGCCTTAAAAGTGTAAAAGTAGGAAAAGCTATAAGTACAAGAGTGGGCATTTCATTATTTCACTTTGTGAACACAAGAAGAGTGATTTTCTTTCGAGAGCTATGGTTTCGAGAACTAACTCATGTGAAGGAAAACCCCAAGAAATTAAGTGCAATCGGTCCATTAGATCTACAAACTAGAGAAGAAGTGATTCACAGGTGTGAGGAATGTTGTGAAGAAGCACCGTGATCAAAGGAGAAAAAAAATATGAGATTAGGGTTTGTGTTTTAGGACATGGGGCACATGAGGAAATTTTTTAAACAACTCGCAAGTTAACCTGGGAATGAAAGAAAAGGGTGTAATGACAGCCACAAAACCAATCGATAAACCTGAAAAAACAATCCAAGAAGGGAAAGGGTAAGGGAAAAGGAAAGAAGAAATAAGAAGAAATACCCTTGGATACAAATGAGGAATGGTACTAAAAAATGCAATACCTGGATGGGGTTTTGCTAAGGCAAGAGTGGGAGTCCCACATAAGACAAATGACCATGATCGACTATAATCACTAGACAAGTACAATCACAAAGGAAATGGCACTGGAGCTAGTACGCTCCACAAATAAATGAACACCTGATGGATTGTTGATCTACAGTGACATGGTCAAGGTGAAAATGGAGAAGGTAGGGCTTCTCCAACTTTTCGAGTTACCATATTTCGGGAAGCCTGAGAAATTGTACCAGTGGTTGATGACGCGCGTACATGAAGACTTCTTCTGCTTCACAAGGCAAAAAATGCACATAACTCCCCAACTAATTTCCTGCTTCACAGGCCTAAACTGTGAAGGTAACACACTCAAAGATGACCTTCTAGGATGAGGAGGCAATCAAAGAAACCATATCATCCCAGGGATTGAAGAAGGGATCAAGGTATTACAACATCTTGGATATCAGTGATCCGGTGATGAAGATGGTTACACACCTAGTCTCCAAGCTGAATGGACAATAAAGGTGGACCCAGGTGAGCAAGCCCTAGCTGAATGTCTATAGGAAAGTCACTGAGGGAACCATATACAAAATCTCCCAATATATTACAGATTGAATCATAAGCAGCGCAGATAATAGAGGAAAGATCTTGTTTGGAAACATTATGTTGACAATTGTGTTCTCAAAAATCGAGGTGCTAGATGTATCTGACAAGTTCGTGCGGGAATAACCTGCTGAAGATCCCTCACCTATAAATATATTTCAAAAATACACATGTGAATCAATGATAGGGGTACATAACTATAAGGCGTGCTTAGACAAATGGTATATGTGCCTTAGGAACACATTCAGGGCTAAATTGTGGATCCCTAAACAACTCACCATGGTGACCGAAGGAGAAGAAAAGTTCGTAGTCTACCAGCACTTCAATATTAGTAGGTTCATTTTGGTCAATGGAAGCTGGAGTCCATGGTGAAAACTCCCATTCTCGTTTACTGCCCAATTTTTCCAAGCGGGGGTACACAAATATAAGGAGTCAAATAAATTAAACCTTGAGTTGTCCACCCTTGACAGAGAGCATAGGGAGTTGAGGAAGAAGCTGGTCTACCCAGAGAAGTGCATGTACGTTAAAAGTTATGTGTCACAGGATGTGTATATTGTAAGGACTTTGACCTTACCTATTGCTGGGAGCAAATGCCACAAGGATTTACCTTCACATAAGGCCAAAATTTGAAAACGGTGCATACGTGGAGAATGAGATATCCATCCCAGATGACCCTAGTGGAAGAAAGAAGCTGTGCACCAAAGCGTAAGGAGAGGGAAGAGAAAGAAGAATAGAGGGCAGTGGAGAAGCAGGATGTAGGTACCACGGGGACAAGTACCTACATCTAGAAGAAGAAGAGGATGGTGGTCAAGGAGAATACCCCAGAACCTACAAAGCCACCATCCCCTGAGGAACCCTCAGATGAAGAGAAGACCACATCCCTGACTCTGGAGTTTTCTACAAAGGAATAAGAACAGGGGATGGAAGAACCAAAGTCTGAGGATATAGACAACGTGAACACCAATATAGGAAAGAAAGATGATGATGAAGGGGAAGAGCTAGAGGAGAATCAAGAGCTTATTGATGTCCACGATTTAGAGGGAGAGGAAGTAGAAGATGCAAATGATGCTTTCATATTTGCAAGGAGGAAGGGAACCTAAGGGGAGGAAGGCATGCAGAGAAAATAAAGGAGTGAGGGGGAAAGTACCAAGGAGCTAGATATGCCATGGATCACTCAGGAGGAGGTGGATGAGAAAGTGACAAGGGAGGTGGAGAAGATAATTAATACCTTAGTCAATGAGGAATTAGAGTACAATGTGGAGCTCGTGCTCAGTGAATTTAAGGAAGAGAAAAGGGAGAAGAGTGTGGGTAGCACAAAAAGCCCAAATCTTTCAGTAACTATTCCCAAGGGCATGCGCACGGGAAGTAAACACACGGAAGGGGAAAGAATAACGATCAGATATGTTGATGACCCTAACAAAGTTTTGTGTGCACATTTCCAGAGTACCATGCCCACCAAGGAGATAACCACCATGGATTCCTTTGATCCTGACCATGGATACCCACCGCATAAGAAAAATGCTATTATGGGCATTCGACTTCCACCTTGATGATCCTGAGTTTGAGGTTAACCAAGGAGTGGTACTAGCACTGTTCAAAGGAAAGGGGGATAACCCCATTATAAACACACAACAAATATCGGATGAGAAATTGTGTAACATGCTCAACAAATTCTCCATGGAAGTTGAGGCTAGGCTCTTCTACAAAAATGATAGGGTTAAAGTCTTGGAGGACCTATTGGAAAAGAGGAAGGAAGAAGTAGTTAAGCTAACAAAGGAACTCAGCCTTGAAAATTTGATCAACACTCAACTACAACAAGAATTACAAGAGTAGAAAGCTAAAGTGCGCAAAAGTTTCCAAGAAGGTGGAGCTCATCTCCTAGGCTATTATAATGAAGCACCCAGACCTTAACCCTCCCACACAAAAATATGGTTCCTCCCTAGAATGTCTTGAGGACTTGACTCGAATACTCACCATGGAAAGGTATCCTTTGGCCTTGGAGTCGACAGAGGATGTAGCTGTGTGCTTGAAGCAGGAGGAAAAGTTGAAAGTCATCGCACTCATAGCTAAATACAACAAGGTGCGCGTTGATGTAAAAATATTTGCACAAACTTCTGGGGTTACATACGACCATTGCATGGATCAGGAAAAGGTGACAAGCATGTTGCTTGCCAACGTCAAGGCTGAGCTGAAGGAATTCAAGGAAAAGAATAAAGGAAATAGAACCAAGCGAGAAAAGATCCTAGCTGAAGTGGAAAATAATTCTGAAGCTATCGAGATCCTGTGGCTCTCAATCAAAACCCTGTTATAAGAGCTCTACAAGGTCATTACAAGGAAGATGGTTGTCTTGGAAGATCAAGAAAAGGAACTGAAGATGGTGGTAGAGACCATAAACACACAACAGGAAGGGTTAACCTTCGACAAGGTGAGTGCATTGGTTGGCGACCATTACACAAGAGCGCAGGATGAAGTCAGCGCATGGAATACGATGGAGGATGACCTGCAGTATAATTTCCCCCTTCTTCTTCTTTAGGCAGTTCTTCTTCTTTTCTTTCTCTCTCCCATTCTTTATTCTTTCCCTCCATTCTTTTCCAAGGCAAGGGCTTGCCTTTTTGTATTGCATTCTTTGAAGAGGTTCCTGAGGGTGGAGAATAGGTGAAGTGTGGGGTAATGTTGGGACCCTATTGTAACTTCCAAATCTTAAAGGCACATAGGTGCGCACGACCGGAGGAAGTGCATAAGTTAAGGCATGCAAGGCAGGATTCAAAAAGGGTCCTTAGAGAACCAAGGATGCGCACCCATAAAGCACAATTTGGGACTTAGCCATTTTTGGCCTTTTGGATAAAACACATGAAGAACATGTTCCATTTGGATAAGGTTCTAGCTTGGCAACAGGGTGTCCTAGAAGGAATATACCTTGCGATAAGAACATCCAAAAATATAATCATGACATGGAGAGGCATGCACCTGAGGCGATCCACACCTTGACACTTGGGGCCAGATTTGAGGTTGCAGAGGAGTTTGTTAGAGCTCATATACCTATTTATATGTGCACCCTTGGCAAAGAAAAGGGACACAAGTGAGGAAACGGAGCTCTAGAGAATTAATGCAAAAACTATGGGATAAAATGGGAATAGGATTATAGGAAGGATGTAATGAGAGAATGGCGAATGTAAATTTTGTTTTGTGAGCATACATGTATGGATCTAGATATGGTGTATGACTATGGTCTACCACTCTGTGATGTTTTGTAGTAATATGATAAGGTTACCACTGCATTTATATTAAGATATCCTTCCTGTATTATCTACATGTTTTTATTATGATCTTGTTTTTTTATGATCAATGAACCTTAAATGTTTATTCCCTTTGAATATTGAAGACTTCTTAGTTTGGTTTAATTCTATTACGTGCTTTTCTTTTGCTATGACTGAAGGGGTATAGAAGCCGTTCTGAGCTCTATAGCTTTTTCATTTCTTTTAAATCACTAATCCAAGATCATGAAGTATGCCTTCCACTAAAATCACATAAAAGAGAGACTAATCTCCCTCTCGTGTGCCTCGGGTTAGCACCCAGTGCCCGCTGGGTGATAGGCCGACGCGCATGAGGTTCCCTTGTTCTTGGTGGGTGAAAAAATGACTACAAGTCACAATATGACCCAACAACTTACCCTTTGTTACTTTGAACATGGGATTTTTAGGATTTAATGAAATCCCATGATGCCTGCATCTTAAGAGTACTTGCTCTAGGTGATCATAATGATCACTTCACTTCTTAGAGAATACCGTCAAGTCATCCAAATATACAAATATGAATTTACCCATCAAATATCTGAAAGCTAAGTCCATAGATCTTTAAAATGTGGCCCCAACGTTAATCAAACCAAAAGGCATCCTCTTATAAGAAAAGGTCCCCCATGGGGTGGTGAATGCTATTTTATGTTGATTATCAGTGGCCACCTCGACCTGATTATACCCCAAAAATCCATCAAGCATGGATAACATTTATAATCTAGTGACACTATGCAATACTTGATCCATGATAGGCAATGGGTAATTGTATTTCAATGAGGATTGATTAAGGTTCGGAAGTCAACACAAATCCGAATCTCACCATTCTTCTTTCTAACGGGGATGATGTTAGCAACCCAGGTAGAATGATGGATTGGGAAGATAATCCTTGCATCTATCATCTTTTGAATTTATGCAAGGATAGTCCCTGAGATATTTGGGTTGTAATGCCTTTGCTTCTACATATAGGGTTTGACATCAAACTTGATGCAACCTATAATTATTAGTTAACACCTAGTCACACTGACACATCACTCAACCTAGGTTGAGCACTCACTCGAAGTGCACAAAGGTACCAGGTCCCTCTTAAGAGTTGCAGTAGCAGAATGGTGGCATGATAAAGCAGTAAACATATATTTTAGGAACTAATCCATCTATTCATCATTATATTTAACCAGATCCATAGATGCTTAAAGGTAAATCACCATGAAAATAATAACATGCATTGATAAAACACATCAAACACTATTTATTTGGCCAATTTCCTTTATCTATTCATCGTACCATCAATACAGAAACTTCATACAATACTAGGCATACACACATGGATTTGTGACAACTATCCAGTCACATGTACTCATGTTTTCCCATTCTTCAAAGCATATGTTTCCATCCGTATCTCTATATGTGTCTATATCTTTTCTAAGTAATTCATTACACACACACACACACACACACACACACACACACACACACACACACACACACACTATATATATATATATATATATATATATATATATATAGGGTGGGGAACTAGCCCTTCACCACTTAACTCTACCAGAAATAGGTCGCATGCTAATAACAACCACACACCTTCTTACAATTATAGCCATACATGCAAGTATGCTATATATAGATTGCTAATAGTTAACTAAAGTGATGGATCTATTCTTAACTTATGCCCATGCAAGAGTGAGTTGACATGTCCTTCAAATATCTCCACCAAGAGTGGCACGCAAGTCTTGACATTGCTTTTTGTGCTCTGCATTCCAATCCCTAAGAATAGATTTGATCCCCAAAATCAGATAAGTCCTTGAGAGTCTGACTCTACACCTCTGTGCGTGATGCCTTCCTATACCTTTGAGCTTTTGCTCCTGTGCTGTTCTTCAGTGTGGACTCTATGTACAAGTTCAACTAAGTGTTTTCTCTGATAAACATTACCCCACACTAATCTCATTGTCGCCCCAATAATGGCGATGTCCAAAACTTATACAAATAATGGATAA
Source organism: Taxus chinensis (assembly GCA_019776745.2). NCBI lineage: Eukaryota > Viridiplantae > Streptophyta > Pinopsida > Cupressales > Taxaceae > Taxus > Taxus chinensis. Next base: position 350,694,321 of record CM034154.1, on the reverse strand, counting down.
ATAAAGAATAGTTGAATAAGAATCTTGAAGAAGATATACATAGCTAACAAAACTGTTTAAGCCTCAGGCCCCTCCGTCTCATCCTGAAGTAGCAACTCTGGATATTATTCTTTGATATCTACTTCCAGGTTCTCCCACATAGTTAGTGCTGCTCCTGCTATCTCAGGCATGTCTGCAATGATGGACTGCTACTCTTCCATGGAGATTTTCGCTTGCTCATTATGTATTACAAGCATTACGCTTGACATAGAGGTTTGTACCCCTTCCAATACATCCATCTTCTGAGTAATGAGCTTTCGAAGCTCCTCCAACCTCTCCTTATGTGGTGCCTATGCCACAGCTAGTGCCTCATGCTTTTTCTTTACCGGGACTAAGCATTTAGTGTGGCCTAGGGCAGCATCCTTCATAGCCTTATGGAACTCATTCTCCTCCTCCAATGTTTTCACCATGATCAACGCATCTAGGCATGTGCATATTGTTAGTGCATGATCGGCCTTCTTCAGTTTGTTACGGGTGGCTTGCAGTAGACCTTCATAAGTTGAAATCCTCCTAGCTACTGCAGCCTGTGCCTTTTCTATCTTTTCTCCAGAGTCCTTGGGCTGTGAGGATATGCACGAATTTTCATCCTCCAAAACTAATGTTATCACTGTTTTCACATAGTGCATTGCAGAAGGAAATTATTTTGGTACCTGGGATTCCAGATGTGGGCATACCTTTAGAACATCATCTCCAATTTCCTCTTCCATACTAACAAAAGTGTCATATTTTATTTTGATTAAGTCTTTTTCCTGTACTAGGTGCACTATCTCCACATCCTTGGATTTTAATTTCTTTGTCAGCGCCTTGATGGTAGGAGATTTATCTATGTTTCTTCTTGCTACTTTGGAGGATAATTTTACTAGAGCATTGCTCACTTGCTCATCTGACATCATTGTTGGTTTGATTTTCATGTGGCGCATTTTAGGTGCCTTCTTCAACTGCCTTGACACACATGATTCTTCACCGACATCAAAGTTGGGCTCGTCCATGTGTATGTGCATAGACCATGAAAGCTACTTCCTTGTGCATAGAGTCACCTTGTCCTTGTCCACAAGCGCCCATCCAAATAAATCCTTCTACTTGATGGTGCTCTGGAACTGAGCGCAAATGATTAGATTTGGGTCTTCTACATACGCCATGGTATGTGCCTTGGCATCATCCCCTATTTGACGGGATCAGGGTCCTCTTGGAATGGCTACATCAAGGTTGGGAACACTAGATGTATCCCCACCCTTGTCCTATGTAGCCTCTGATTAACCCCCTTCCTCTCCTTCCATCTTCTCCTCCTTGTGTTAAGGCTCTTCTTCAGTTGGAGATGAAGGTGCCTTCTCCTCAGATTCTTGTATTTCCTCGCTCAGCCTGAGTTTTCTTTATTTCTTCTCCTCTAGTTCCTTCACCTGCAGGGTTCCTCCTTGTGCCCTTGTGCACTTAAACACCTTTTTAAATATTTGTGCACCCTGCTCCTCCCCCATAACTCCTCCCTAGAGAGTTGTCACGTGCTCCCCCTCCTGGCCAGATGGCTACTTTCTACTTCGAACCAGGCCCCCACTATCTTCATGTTCTTCATCCTCTTCCTCATCATATTATGTGGGTGAAGAGGGCCTAGGTGCCAGAATGTTCTCCATAGTATGCTTTCCCTTCAGTGGCCCTGGAAGTGTGAATTCATTCTCCACATACTTATTACTATCCATTTTGGGCTTCAGTTGGAGGTATATTAGTGCGGCCCCGATATCCGTAATGGCCAGTGTTTTTGGCTTAATGCTCAAGATTTTTGAGATGTTATTCTCATTGTATGCATTCCTCCCTGGATATCCATAAGTCTTCCTCAGGGTGTGATAGTCACAGTCCACCTTATCTGCATTAAACACCAACCTCCATGTGTTGGTGAACCGATGAACTACAGCTTGGAAGTACTGTGCAGGAAATGCATATGGCAGTTTGTACCAGGGGCTCCCTAACCCATCTACCATTGGGAAGTGCACAATACAGAAATGTTGGTAGAATGAAAATTATACCTACTTTCCAAGGACTGAATGAAAATCCTTGGGTATGTGCCATTCCTCTCCAAATGCTGCGCGGAGCTTATCGTACCACATCTCTGCGCGCTCCTTCACCTCCTCTGTCATCGACCCTTTGCAAAGATACTTACTGAATCACTCAATTAGAGACTTATGATTCATGGGGTATTCCCATATGTTCTCTTTTTGGCCATCTGGTACCCCTATCTCCATGAAGACTAAACTCAGTAAGATACAACCAAAACTTTTCTTACTCCCTTCGCGCGCTTCCTCAACTATCCACTCTGCAATGAAGCCGGCAATGTTATAAGTGGTTCCTTCTGACATGTGATTTTCCAAATATAGCCACATAGAATTAACTTATGACCAACATTCTTGGTCATTCAATTTTATTGTTAGATGTGCTGCTACCTGTACTACTAGACAATTTTTCAATTTGTCAATGTCCATCCTGCGTGGTCCTTTCTGATAGCCCAGTGTCTTCTGTGTCTCCAAAATGGAACTTTTGTTAACTAAGTCAGTCTTAATGTCTTCAACGATTTCCCGTAATCCAGTAACTATGGTAATAAGGATGGGTGTTAGTCTTACCCTCCATCCTGTGAAGTAGAAAAAGTCCTCATGGACTTGGCTCATCAGCCATCTATACAGGGGTGTATACTTTCCAAAGTATGGAAGATCATAAAGTTGGTAGACACCATTTCCTTTGAGTAGCATTTCCCCGACATCATCATATATCGGCATGCCATCCTTAGTGCACCTGTTTGCTCCAGAAGTGAGCAGGTCATCTAATTTTTTCCAGTTTTCACTGGTTCGGTGATTGTATTCACTTATCTTACTCTGTCTTATGTGGGTATTCCACTCCTACCCCACAATAACTTCCTCAGGGTACTGCATTTCAGATAAATTTCTCTCCGGGGCCATCTCCTTCTCTTTTTCCACCACCACCTTCTTCTTTTCTTTTACCAATGTTGCTTTCTTCTTTGGTGCCATTTTTCTTTTAGGGTTTTGTTTTGTAGATTGGTTGCTGTGTGTTTTGAGTAATTTTCCTCAAGCCCTAACCCAATTCTTTCATGCCCTAATTTGTAATCATGAACTTGTGCACCCTAGCTCTATTTTATTACTCTACTTCGTTAAACCCTTTTCCTAGGGGATCCAAGCCCTTCTAATAAACAAATCTCTTCTCCACACCTGGTTCACTTGCTTCGTACCTTGAATCAGTTAGCTTTATGCTCTTCACGTGTAGTCTCTTTGTCGAATTATCATATTCGAAAGGGTAAAAATGAAATCACATCCCATAATTATATAGATTTCTACTTTTCACTGCATTAATTGATCCTCCACCTACCAAATTCTCCTCATTTATTACCCATTTTCATCATTTCCACGTGGTATATCTTCGCACCAAATCTATAACCTTCTAGCATGCCTTTTTACCCTTTGTCATAGACTTCTCTTCAGCGTGCACCTTAGCACATGAGTGCCTCATCACTGTATGATCTCCAGGTAATTACCATGGCTGCCGCTTACCTTGTGTTATACTTTTCCTTATCCATCTTCATCCTTTCCTATCTTGAGAAGTAATCTTTTATCAGTTACCCTTAGTAACCTTCTTTCTCAACACCCAAAACATGACATCTTCATAGCATATACCTGAGAGTCACCAATAATCCACCCCACATGAAAAGGATGTGTAGTCCTCTGCGCATCAACATGCTTCATATTGTAGTTAGCTTCATGCACGCAAGCGTGCTTATTACACAAACAAGAGCTAAAATTGACAAAGCATAGAGACGATGAAAGAAATACATTAAGGAAATGCATAAAGGGAAACCTAATGTATCTGGCAATACTGTCTTATTACAAACACCAAGAAGAATTATTTATAGTAGGGCTTTAATCTACTCCCGTTAAAGTAACCGGGAAACCTTGTGCCATCAATTGTTTCCAACTAGAAAGCACCTGACTCAAGTATATGAGTGATAACTTATGGCCCCAACAAATGCACCTGGAGCTTTCCTGGATGGCACAAAAATTGGAGTCATATAGCAATACCATTTTTCCTACAAAAAGTTTCTTATCCCTGATGTGTTGATCATGCCAAGCCTTTTGGCGCACTTTCTCTTGTTTCTAACTCCAGCGTGTGATGGCTCGGTGCTCATCTATTTGAACCATCTTCATAATCCATTCTTCCAAGGATTGCTCATAGTTAGAACTCTAGTGCACATAATGCACAAAGAAGGTAACATAAATTCTAGAGGCAGAACAATGTCCACACCAAACACCAATTGAAAAGGTGTGGCTTTGTTCAATCTTTTGTATGTTGTTCTATAAGCCCAAAGAATAGCAAATACTTTATCATCCCCGTATTTCCTCCCAAAATCAAAAATCTTGGTCAATGTGTGGCTTAAAATCTTGTTAAAATCCTCAGTAGTCCCATTTGCTTGAGGGTGATAGGGTGTAGTTTTATGGTGGGAAACCATAAAATTGTCTAAAAGAATTCTTATTGTCTCATTTAAAAAATGTATGCCCCTATCACTTGTTAAACTTAAAGGACACCCATACCTTGTAAGAACATTCTCCCATAAGAACCTTGCTGCTGTAGCCACTGTACAGTCCTTGGTAGGTGCTGCCTCTACCCATCGGGTAAGATAATTTGTACAAGTGATGATAAAGCGCGATCCAGTCCAGCATGCGGCTGGTGAAATAGGCCCTAAAAAGTCAATTTCCCATTTCTCAAAGGGTTCTATACTTGTTATTGGTTGAAGAGGCATCTCATCCCTTTGTCCTGGTCGATTGAGACTTTGAAAATGGTCACATTTCTTACAATACTCTTTACAATCCTTGTATAATGTTTCCCACCACAACCTAGCAAGTAGGATCTTGCGCACTGTTGCATCACCTGCATAATGGCCACCTGCAATACCACCATGTGCTTCTTCCATTATGTCCTTTTTTTCATGCTCCAAGACATAACGACATAACACATCATCTCTGCCTAGCTTGTACAAATCACCACTAATTAGCATGAATGGTGCCGTGCGAATAACAAGTTGCTTCTTCTCTAAAGCTTTCATTTTGTCTTGCACCATACTAGTCTTTCGAAAGAAAACAATGTCCTCTAATTCTGATGGCATGCATTGTAACCTATACAGCTATGCATCAAGCATGGTCTCTTCTATTATTTTTGCCTCTTCCCTTGATTGTATTCTAGACAAGTGATCTAGTCCAAAATTGCTTTTGCTTGGTTTTACCACAATCGTAAAGTCAAACTCTTGAAATAAGAGTATCCATCGACATATGCACCCTTGTAAAATGGGCTTGTTCACCAAATATTTTAATGCCATGTGATCTATATGGGTAAAAGCACAATAAAATGTCCCACTTTTTGGTATGGTTTGTACCTTAGTAAACATGAATTTTCAGTTTAATTGATTTTCTAAAGTTAATAGCCACAAAACCGTACACATTCATGAAATTATACGAACTAACAAAATGTTGTGTTTAGAGTGTAGAATACATGTATATTTTTTTAAAAAATATTTGGCAAAAAATCTAGTATTTTTCTTAATTTTATTCATATGTTGTTTCTTATGTTATTAAAGAGGAATGACTGTCCCTTGGTGGTTTTTTAAAATGAAAACTTATCTTTTTACTATGAAATTTTAGATATATGTTCAAGATTATAATTTTGACGTGCAGTCAAAATTTCATATTTTTTTGACTTATATTTTTTTTTTAATTAATTATTTAGTAACTATATTTTAAAATAAATGGCGTCCATATTTCAATGCCAATAACTTTTAATATTTATATCGAAATTAATTTTTTTTTCACAGGCAAGAAGAAGAATTCAACAAATACTAAGTATATTTTTTTCAATTTTTTTTTGATATATTGTACTATTTTTCAAATTTGGTTGATTGTGTACTATTGATTGCCCTAAAATACCATATGTTAGTAAGAATTAAAAAATAAATAGCAAAACAGATTTTTAAAAAATGAAAATTGCATTTTTAGAAAGCCAATAAAAATATGAATTTTGTGTCAAAATTTTGTAAGTTAACTATTTCGTTTACCCTGCTTACGTGGCATCCGAGTGGCAGGTTTTGGGTCACAATTGTCCCCAAAAAGATTTGGGGCCAAAATGTGCCATTTGGGCACCACGTCATTGCCACTCAGCAGGGTTCGCGCGAACTTTGGTTCGCGCAAACCATATTCGCGCGAACCCAAGTTCGCGCGAACCCCCTCCGCGCCACCAAAACGCCGCCAAAACGTCTCCTCCTAGCTTTAATGATTCGCAATTGCGTCTCCCCTTCTAAATTTAATATTTTACAGGTTAGTTACTTAATATTGTTCGCTTTTTATGTTTTAAATTTAATTTTTTACATTTTTTTTTTGTTTTAAATTAATTGTGTTCTTTTTTAAATTGTTTTTAACCAAAAAAATGTAATATTAAATTAAAAAAGTTGTTTTAAAGTTATAGAAAACTAAAATTAAAAATAACATAATTTCTACTGAGATTTGTATATAAATAGAGTTGCATGCATGCATGCACATATAGTTTTGTATCAAGTTTACTCTTACACATTCAGATTTGTATCAAGTGTGCAGGTGAAATTTTTTGAAGTGGATGAATCATGGGAAATACAAAGAATGAGAAACGAAAATATACCGAGGAAGAGAATGCAGAGAAGAATGCTAGAAGATCTGTTCGTAGGAGGGCACAAAGAGAGAGAGAGAAGACACAACAAATGAAAGACAACGCTGCAAAAATTGGTACATATATATAGAAACCCTTGATAGATCCTAATTTTTTTTTTAGTTCTAAGGTTTAAATATGATAATTTATGTTTTTTAGATTGCGTAAAGGCAAGGGTTTTGATAGGATACCATGTGTATGTTTATGGACACAGATCATGATGCGCAACATTATGCTGAAGTGATATCAAAAGTTATGGAATTACTTCCCAAAAAGAATGTGAAACACTTGGTGAAGATGGATTTACAAAAATTAAAAGAATTTTCCAAACAAGAACCACTATCACGAAAGAAAACAGCAAAAAGTGTAGAGATAATATATGGTGAATTTGTTAATTTGACTACAGTTGCTAGAGCACATTTGTTGGTTACATTCTTGAATCATGTTGATATGAAGGAAACATTAGAATTGTTAGGTGTTGATTTTGGACAGAAAAATTCAAAACGTGTAGAAGAAGAATTTGTTGGGAATGTTTTTAAAGGAATAAGTTCTTTGGGTACAAAAACTAGGTCTGCTGATAAGAGTATTTCTCGTAGAGCAATATTAACTTCAGTTGTAAGTGAAGATACAACAAAGAATCGTCATGTCTACCCGCATTTGCCAAGGCATTGGGTTTATCTAGAAAGACGGTTAGCAGGTATGCAAAAAGGAGGAAGACATTGGATGACTCTACTATGGAAGGAAATTGGGCACTAATGTGTAGAAATCCACGTTCTGATAAAATAGAGGATAATATTGTGAAGATAGTTTCTAATTTTTGGACTGAAAGGACTCGTCCTTCTCCGAATGTGAGGGATGTTTTAAAACATAGGGTAACTCGCAATAACTATGACGAACATATAAAACATTGGCTTGAAATAACTCAACACGAGATGTACATAAAGTTTACAGAAGAAAATTTGGATGTTAAGATTGGACAACGAATGTTTGAAAATTTGAAGCCTTGGTATGTGCGAGCTGATAAAGTCCTTGACACATGTTGTTGTCGCTATCACGTTGAGTTTGATTATCACTATCAGGGTACATAAAAATTTATAGATTCAATGTATATATATTTTGAGGCGTGCTTTCATTTATATCTATATATTTAAAATTTGTTTAAATGTCGTTTTTTGAGACATGTGATTTAAAATTAATGTATTTCAAAATCTATGTTTTTTTTCAGGTGTATAGAAAGTTACGAGAAGAAATTGCCCCACCTACACGTGTCAGTGAATTCATAACTTCAATTATTTGCAACGTATCTGATGATCATGTTGATGATCGTATGACTTGCATCAAAGGTGTCTGTGACAAGTGTGGGGACTTGAAATTATTGCCAAAAACAAATGAAGATTTGGACACAGTTAACCTGGTTGCTTGCAAGAGGTGATATATATAAATTTACGTTTTTAAATTTGGATGTTAGATTTTATTTTGATTTTTATTTTACTGCAAATGAATACATGACAATTTGTCCATGTTATGAATTGATTTTGTAGGTTCAAATACATAAAATATTCAACAAGGCTTGGAAAAGATGCAACCAGGTTGGATTTGGTAGAAGAGGAAATCCCCATTGCTACATTCATGCAAAGTTTCCGAAGTTTAATTAGTCCGTACATCAAACATTCTCACTATTCAAAGTGGCAGGCTACACAATTCAAGACTAATAGGGACACATTCCCTATTGGTTCCATATTGTCCGTGGTTGATTTTGCTGAGAATTACTCATTTTCTCATCAAAAAGAAATTCAAACACAGTATTATCATACTGACCAGGTTACTATCATGGTTCAAGTATTTTATAGGCATGCACAATTGGATTTGGATGGGGTTGAAAGTACTTATGTGAAGCGAATGATCAAGAAGGAGTATCACTTCTATATAAGTGATGACAAAGAACATGACACCCACTTTGTGCAACATTGTTTTGGTTTGTTCTTTCAATATCTTCATCAGCGAGGAATACAGATAGATCACCATTTTGTTTGGTCAGATGGTTGCGCATCACAATTCAAATCCTCTCGCCCTTTCTTTGCACTCAGTCGTTATCATCGTCATCACAAAATTCCTCATTTATGGAGTTTTTTTGAGAGTGGTCATGGGAAGGGAGAACACGATGGTGCGGGTGCATGCATCAAACGTGCTCTAAAGAAACAAAGCTTTGATTATGAGGGAGATCGATTGATTGATGCCCACACAGTTGTTGAATGGTGTAAGAAACATTTTGCAGTTCAGGTTTCAACCTCACAGGCTTCAACCTCACAGGGTTCAACCTCACATGTTTCAACCCCGCACAGAGTATTTTGGGAGATAAAAGGTACATGCACATTTAAAACATAGATATGTAAATCTTTATGTGATTTATTAAGTGAACTACAAGTTACTAACTTTAAATTATTTATTCTGATTTTTATTGTTTGTTTTAAACTTTATTGATCTTTTGAGTATGATTAAATGAAGGTATTGATCGGAGGACAAAGTATGGATGTGAAAGGATTCCCAATTCTAGGTCTTTGCACTCTCTGATGACTATGGATAGTAATAACTGGACAATCTGTACAAGAGATTATTCTTGTTTTTGTTATGAATGCATGAACAAATCATATTCAGAGTGCAATAGTCAAAAACATGGGTATGTAGGTGAGTGGAAGCAAGTTCCTTTAGTTGTGGATGACACATATGGATCAGATCATGATGATAGTTTTGAAGATGTGCCATTAATTTCAATTGATTATGACCACATATCTGGACTGGTTAAACAAGGTATGTTTTATTTGAAAGGATCAAGAATAATTTGATAATTAAATATATATATGTATATATAATTTATACTATACATCCGATCATTGAATGTTTCTTTGCATTTTGTTGTAGGAGATGTATTTGCAGTCATTGCTGAAGAAGCCAATATTGAGAAAGTGGAGTACTACTTGTTGCGTTGCACAGCGGAGAGAACAAAGCTAACATGTGAAATAACAAGTGAAGTGATAACATTTTTTACTGGCTCGGTTGTAGTGCAGGGAACATACTTACAACAAGTGAAAGCCCTCCAAAGTGGGATTCACTTTGTTGATTACAAACCAGATTTTTGATTTATAGATTTTTGAGAGCTTACATTCTCATATTAAAACCAATGCTTCCTTTTCCCTCCGGAGCATGGATAGTGTTGAAGCCACCCATTATGATAAGGAAAGACAAGCAGGCATTACTAATCCATGTGAGTTGAGTTATCTTATTTATTCTGTTATTGACAGAAGGTGAAATATACAGATTAGTTATATGACAATCATCCTGGATTACATGAGGAAAAAAATCAGTGTCAACCCAATGAAGACTTTGTGAAGATATGTAGTTATATGTAGCTGGATCCCAATCAATGAGAGTCTTTGCGCTTTTGCACTAATCTGATTGCTTGCTTCCCCAAAGACAGATATTCAGGTTTTGTCCAACTTCCTTTCCTCCAAGACCCTTTTCCTCCAGCCACATAGGAATAAAACAATGACATAGGAATATAAATACCCAATTCCCAAAACACTTACATGCATGGGGAAGAAAACAATGACTATCACAGGGGGTGTGGTGTCTTTGATAAAACCCAGCATTTTCCTCTAGTAATAAAAAAAATTCAAATGTGCATAAGACTTGTAAGTACATTCAGTTACAGCAGAAAAAAACTACAATAACAAAGAACCCTAGGAGCTGAAAACGTTACTATAAGAACTAAAACACTAAAGATGCAATCCCATGGAGGGAGCTACGACTCCTCTATTTATCCTCTGCTAAAAAGAAATTCAAATGTTCATAGGACTCGTAAATACATTCAGTTACAACAAAAAAATACCAGATTAACAAAGAGCCCTAGGAGCCAAAAAAGTGACTATAAAAACTAAAACACTAAGATGCAATCCCATGTAGGGAGCTACAGCTCCTATTTATCCTCTGCAGGTGACTATGTGAAAAGCTTGGAAATGTGAAACAGGATTAGACACTCTTTTCCATGAAATGTGTAGCACCACTTTATTTTTAGCAGGAAACTTTCAGCCAATGCTTGGGAGTAGAGGATATAAGTTTGCACCACCCGCTGAGAGTTTTCAGCTTTGTCACCAAATGGCAACTAGCATGAGCTAAGGTTTTTCTCAGATATTAACTTTTAAACCAGAATCCTAAAAGATTGGGTTGGCCTAGGAGGGTAAAATGCTAAAAGCTCGTTTTCTATGAGACCATTAGGTTGCAAATAGCTCCACGAATTTCTTAGCAGCACCCTGCGAGAAACTGTGTGTCATGGGACCATTTGGCATTGCGTGAAACAATAAAAGAATAAGTAGAGGAATTATACCGAAAGTTGGTAAACCCTCACTATACAATTATGAGTGCAAATATAAATAGTCATGCGAGAGGAGGGTTTATCAAGGGAAACGAGAAACAAATGAAGACCAGAGGTGAAGACAGAGGCTGGAAACCAGTGTATTCACACATCTGCATCAACACCTTGAGCAAAAGAAGGAAAAACAGTGGTATCGTCATCCACTACCACAAGACCAATGCAGGATCTGATAAAATCCATACGAAGGGGGCAGGTTGGAGTCTTGGACAATCCTACAAGGAACATGACCTCTCCTAAAGGCTAAGACTCGAGGCCAATAAGTCTCCAAGTCTCAGGATTCACATGGGAAGAACTAAAAGGCCCGTGATGCCAAGTAGAAGTAGATCCGTGATGTCCAATATGTGAGCGAGATGATTGTAATTTCCTAGTAGCAGTATTTGGAGGTAGACATCATCTCGGTGATCTACACCATCTGAGTGTGGACCAGCCAATTCCAAGGGATGTTCAATACACCCAGCATCCTAGATAAGCTCAACTGAGGTAATCAGCTTAGTAACCTTGGAAGTTCCCAATGTTATCCTACGTCTAAAAGTTTCAACCTCTTGGAGGAAAAGGGTCATGGACCTACGGCTAAGATAACCTATCTAATAACAGGTGGACAATTCAAAACCTATCTAATAATAGGTGGACAATTCATAAAGCCGGTGAATGGGAATATCTTTTGGTTAGTAGGAATATTATTGAACACTATTCAAAAAGACATTGTCGGCCACAACAAGAGATCGGTATCTCATCCAACGAGTTATCATCACGCCTCTCTCTTTTTAGTGATTTTATCTAAATACTGACGACCAAATGCCATATGAAGCATCACAAATGTTATAATAAACATTAAGTTTTATTACTGATCTTATTTTCCAGATTTACAGCCGCACAAAACTAAGATATCAGATGTGTTGGGAATTAAATTTACCTCACAAATTGTTCCTTGTTCAGAAGCAGTGGGATCTGCATCTTCAAGCAATCATTAAAAGAAGATGCATGCACATCAAGAGCTACTGACGTTATTTTCTGGTTTACATAGCAGCATTACCTCAAAATCATGGTAGGATTTAGATTTGCTCTCACAATGATTCCTTGTCCAGAATTGAATATCTGCCTGTAAATGATGAATCTGAAATATAATGACAAGATTCTTGCCTTGACAGGAGGCTGCTCTGCCCTCCTTTGGTTTGAGAAAAGAATTAAAATATTTCATGACTTGTACAGATTTGGGAAGTGGATGGAATGGACAGACCTTAAAGCTTTCTATAAGCTTCCTCAGTCTCAGTTCAGAATGTATACAATGCTCAGAAATGCTTTCACAGCTACATCTACTGGACTAATTATGGAGGATAAGAATGACTTTTGGGATATTGTGAGGTGGCTCAAAGTACCCCCCTCTCCAAAAGGCTACCTCCAAACAACTCTATGATGAGAATGACTTTTGGGATACTATGAGGTGTGTCAAAGGCCCTCTCCCCAAACCTTTCCCTGGGCCTTAACAATAAATAGAATGTTTGTGAGCCCATTAGTAAATGTACTAATAGATTCACTACAAGCACAAACCTGAGCACAACTCACCCCTCCCAATGTTATGAACACAAAAAATCAAAGAAGGGAAGCAAAGAATCATATGTTACAAACACAAAAATAGTGATCTCGAGCTTTCAGACAAGAGTCTTGCAGAGAGTCGGCACAAATTTCCAGCAGCATGAATAATACACTCAAAAGACACTCTAGTTGTAAAGATTGTAGAGAATACAATGCTGAAAGCTACAGCAAGAACTTGTCATTTTACCAACTACTCATTATCAAGCTCCTCTTCTCTTAACATGAGTGATTCATAAGAAATCTTCAGGTAGAACAGAAATGAAATCAACTTACCAGACGTTTTTACTAATCAGAAGTGTGGATGGTCTTTGAGAAACAACTTCGTGAGGCACACAAACACTTTGGCATTGAAAGAATTCCAGCCATCTGGACACAAACTGATTCTACCCAAACCTGTTCGGAATTCAAGCTTGTGTCCCATTGACTAGGACTTCAAAGATCTATTTTTCCCTTGCTCGCAAAACGCCCCAGTGACTACATACGGTTTGAAAATAAAACATCTTTCACTCAGCTCGTGAGGGCTGTCAGTAATACTCCATTGGACAGTGATATATATGACACTTGACCTAAAAAGCGATCTTCAAACTCAATTTGCTGGGAAAGCTTAAAACATTAGATCGTTAAAACATTTAATCAGCAGTCTTTACCATCTACCATAATTATGATAGCTCAATTACACATTTATTGGCAATGTATACTACAAACCAGATGGAGTGAGATCAGTTATCAATTACGCAAACTATGTATCCAGTAAATAAGAATGGAGCTGCTGAACGTACTATCTTGAATTGCAAATTGCAACAAAATGATATATTTCCATAATAAATTGTTGAACACTGAGCAATATATTCAGCTGTCACATAAGGGGGTGTCATATATTCACATCCATAATTGTAAATACACGTGTCTAAGACATATATCAAAATATAATAATAATGTCTAGAAGTATGTCTAAAATGTTTGAAATCTATAAAATATCACTGAAGTCTCCTCCGTGCACTAGGGCGAGTGCCAGACCCCTCACTACGCTCTGCTGCACCCTGCATGTTAAAAAAAAGGAATATACATGTCATAAACTATATATAGCATGTACCATATATTAAAATATATAAGCAGAAATCTACAACAATTTCTTAAATAATTCAATACATTATATAACTGATATGTACAATTGATTACCTCAGTATCTGTCCCTGCGCGGATGTTGGGAGTATCTACGCTACCCGTAGATCTCTGTCCCGTAGATCCCTGTGAAACAAAATAAATAAAATGTAAGAAGTTGATAAATAAGTTTTTTGAATAAAGTTCATTAATTTCTAACATTTCAATTTAGATTAAATATTAATTATATTAAAACACATGTATTTATACCTCTGCGGAACGCGTCTCCAAATGTATGGGATTGTCATCCACGACCTCAACACCAGCAAATATCTCGCCAACTAAGCCAAGTTGACTCAGACCCGGAACATCAAGATCCATGTTGTGCTCAGTCAAGAGCTGTGTGTATGTGACACGGGTAGATGGTGTGGGCTGTGAAGCTCCACACACTGGAGCAGAAGCCTAAACACAAAAGTACATGTTTAATTTTAATATTAATAAATTGTAAAGTAATGATCAATTAAAATAAATTTTAATTATATTAAAGGTTTAATTTTCACACACCGGAATAGAAATGTGCTGAACATCAGGTGTGACAATCCCAACTACAGGAAGTCTATCTGTAGCAGCGGCACTAGTACCCTGACTAGAAGATACACTCCCACTCTGCTCTATAAAATCTAAAACCCCTGATAGTGGAATGCTGAAATGCCGAGCAATCACCTCATACACACGCAACAAGTCAGCAGCCATGATGCGTCCTAGCCGACGTGCCTGAGCGGGATCTGTAACTAGCTCAAAGTCATCTGGGGAAATCAAAGATGCACGAGCGTATACCTCGCTGCGTGCATCACTAGTGCTACTAGCACCTCCACTGCTAGCATCACGTCTCTGAAGGTACTGACCCACACGGTCAGAAGAGATCAATTGGGTCTCGCGAGCAATGCCAGCAAGACCCTCGATAGCACCCTCATGTGCAGTCATAACGACAGGTGCTGCGACATCCTGAAAGCCTGATAAGAATGGTTGTGGCCTTGGTACAAGCTGCCGCGCATCAACAACTGCAGGAGCTCCCTCCTTTCTATATGCCTGCCTGTGGCTAATACGACGACGCCCCTGCCCCAAATAACTAGGGATGTCTAAATAGTTCACCTTTAGGTTTAAGTGAACCTCAGCATGTAGCATCATTATGAAGTATAACGGTAATTGGTCATTATTTGGAAATTGGCCTTGAGAGGCCACAAATCTAGGATAAATCAAAGGGGCACATAAAGGACATGAACATTTGTTTACATAATAGGCCCTTATTTTCCGTTTGTCTGCATAAAAACTCCAACAAGACCTCTTAACGACTTCCTTATCGGAAAGTCGTGATGTAATCTCATTATAACCTACATCTCCTGAGACACTTGATTTTAGTGAATCCATAAATTTTGTTATTGATTCGGAATCAAATGGATTATATGTTTTCAAACTTGTCTCTATTCTACGAAGATCAACCAGTATTCTTTCACAATGGGCTTTATACTGCCCAACTGTAGTTGGATTTTCGAGAATAGATTGCAATTTTGCAATCTCTAAATCGGTCCTCTCAAACAAATTAGGAGTTCCAGAAGAAGCCATGACTGTAAAAAAAAATGAAAGTAAAATTCTAATCAATAGTACTTTTTATTAAAAAAAATTCCTAAGATATTCTCCTATATTAATGAAAACAGAAATATGAACTTTTCAAGCTTCAATAAATTACATAAATTACAAATCATTTGATAACAAAATATACCAAATGATGTTGCAGAGTTCAGAAATGAAAAGTTTTGAATACATTTACATGATCTTAAAGTCAAAGCAATGTCTAATACAAAACAGGCACATCAAAATCACTGAACCATCTCTAAGAAGAGTACTCTTGCCACTACAGGAAAATCCCAATTTAGCCATTCTATGATCAATTTTCTATTTTCTATTTCCTGGCCGCCTATATATAATTAGTGGATGTTTTAGCTATCCATATAAACTCATGGATTCTGAACCTGTATGAGCACTTTTAGCAAGCCAAACCATATGCAAAACATTTATAAGTTATAACATAGCAACCATGATATGCATTATTCTGGCAGTGCACTCTGTAATCTCGGCTCCAATCAACAATTATGCCACTATTGGGATCTTAGTATGGCATAGGCAGCTGTGAGCTACACAATATACTCATTTTTCTAGAAACTAAAAAGATCCTTCATGTTACAATTTGCAGCACATAAAAGAAGCCCTTCAAAAAAATACATTGAACAACAGGGGCAACCAAGAGGACCTTGGAAAAATGTACAGGTAACAGCCATATGAATTCTTCCTTAGTTGTGGATCAAAGCTAATAGAAATAAAGCTAGATAAAATTAGCTTGAAACTACAGTATAATCGTCCATTGTAAAAAACAAGTTTCTCTGAACCTGGTAAAAGAATACTTTTTATTGTCTGATTGGACGTACATAATGGAAGGGTATAAATATCGCATATTGCCCTCAGAGTTTCTCAAAGAGACCATTTACAAGTAACAAGGATGTAGCAGAATTTTATGATGAGCATTCCTTGTGGATTTCTGATTGGACGATTGTCCTCTCTGACTAAGGTCAACATCTTTTCACACCAGTTAGGAGTCAAGATAGATCACCATATTCCGCAAGGCAAAAGGATATGCCGTCTTTTCTCTCTCATAGAGGTGTTAGATGGAAGAATGCTTTATCTTTAGCATTTCTATCTATTATGATATTTGAGTGAGATTTTACTAGCTATATTTTTTCGTAATTCATGTTAGAGATAATTGGCCCTACCTTATGAAGGTTGTTACATTCAGACATCGAGATGTCAAAAGGACTTCTAGGGCCATCAAATTTATTGCTTCTTGTTTCAGCCTGTCTCATCCATAGTTGTCCGATGTCAAGTGCCCATTAGCTTCATTAGTCACTATCACGGGTGGTTCTAGATCTGTGAGGCTTCTCCATCTCCCTCACCTAGCAAGTGGTGATCATGGTGCCTCAGATATCCTTTTCTTATTCTTGCTGTAGAGCTGACGAATTTTCACTACTCACAGTCTGAACTACGGGGGCAGGTGCACAGTGCCAATTTTCTTTCTACATCTAGAGGATTGCCAATTGTGCGTGTTAGGAGAAGCCTTGAGAAGGCAGCCTTGAATCCTCCTAGGATTTTTTAGTCACTCTCATAGCCTGTCACAAGGGCATCGTCTATCTCTATATCAGCCCTTTAGTGGTCCCTTTTGTACCCTTGGTACCAATGCATACTAGAACCTTGTTCTCCTTTGGCTTGCTTGCTATTGATCTATTGGCAACTCTCCCAGACTTGTTCATATATTGTTGCATAGCAGTGGAAAGGATCATCCTCACCAAGAGCATTTTGAGTCAAAACTTTGCAATATGACTATAAAGGATTTGCTATGATCAGTGACCATCAAAGGAAAGTTCATCTTCATTTGCTTTTAAGTCAAAACAAGTGTTGTAGAGAACGATAGAGCCTTGACTTCAAATTGAGTGCCCAACATGCCACTGTTGAAATTTGTTAGTACACGAGCTGGTTACATCTTAATCTGAGGCATGACTTTTCCTCCAACAAATCCATGTATGATTACAAACATTCACAGATTACTCCAGAAAATCAACAGAGATGCAACACTGTGAACAGAACCTCCAAACTCAAAAGGATAAGTATTGATTGAAATGAAGGTCTAATACAAAACAGGCACATCAAAATCACTGAACCATCTCTAAGAAGAGTACTCTTGCCACTACAGGAAAATCCCAATTTAGCCATTCTATGATCAATTTTATATTTTCTATTTCCTGGCCACCTATATATAATTAGTGGATGTTTTAGCTATCCATATAAACTCATGGATTCTGAACCTGTATGAGCACTTTTAGCAAGCCAAACCATATGCAAAACATTTATAAGTTATAACATAGCAACCATGATATGCATTATTCTGGCAGTGCACTCTGCAATCTCGGCTCCAATCAACAATTATGCCACTATTGGGATCTTAGTATGGTATAGGCAGCTGTGAGCTACACAATATACTCATTTTTCTAGAAACTAAAAAGATCCTTCATGTTACAATTTGCAGCACATAAAAGAAGCCCTTCAAAAAAATACATTGAACAACAGGGGCAACCAAGAGGACCTTGGAAAAATGTACAGGTAACAGCCATATGAATTCTTCCTTAGTTGTGGATCAAAGCTAATAGAAATAAAGCTAGATAAAATTAGCTTGAAACTACAGTATAATCGTCCATTGTAAAAAACAAGTTTCTCTGAACCTGGTAAAAGAATACTTTTTATTGTCTGATTGGACGTACATAATGGAAGGGTATAAATATTGCCTATTGCCCTCAGAGTTTCTCAAAGAGACCATTTACAAGTAACAAGGATGTAGTATACAAAACGGCCAACCAGGTATTTTCAGAGTTGACCTGCACATTCAATTAATTTCTAGGAGAAAAAAATGCTGAGCAATATGAATCGTTTCATTCTGCACCGTAATAAACCTTCATCTCGTGATTCAGGGAAATTTTATGAAGCTTTGAATAGCGTGACTCCAATCCATCGTACACGGCAGTGAATATTTGTTTCCTGCAATCAATCAATATGGCATTGCAAACTTCTCATTTAGGTGACAAAGGAATGATTATTTTACTCGTGAACATCATTCAGAAATCTTGAATCGAAAAATACCCCGTTGCCTCCATCTCGTGGGTAATTGTTAGTGCGATCTATCTCCTCCACAAAAAGTATGAATCATTCTATGGTCTTCATACATAGAATTAAACCAAAATCAAATCATAGGATGGTCTTCATCCATAGGCTTAAACCAACATCTATAGGGATTGACCTTGCCACCATGATTACACTTAACTCTCGTCAATAATCGTTAAGTTTGTTGTAGTGTAATCAGAATTGTTTTTAGCTTTTCAGCTCAACTACTTTATATTCAAGCTTAACCCAACATTTTTGAAAAGAATGGTTTTACCACAATGCTCACGGTTCTTCCTTATTATATAACACTTGTAGTAAGAATGTTTTGGCTTTGCCATAATAAGCACAATCATACCTTCCAAACGATGAGAAAATACCATTACCAATAAAGACCTAATGCCGCCATGATGATGACCTAGGTTCATGCCCATAACATGTCGATAGACACCCTTAAGACTGATTCTTGGCCAAAGAGCCCCTCGGTATTTTGGCAGTGCATTCTGCAATTTCGGTTCCAATCAACAATTATGCCATGGGTAGCTGTGAGCTACACAATATACTCATTTTTCCAGAAACTAAAAAGATCCAAAAATGTTACAATTTGCAACACATAAAAGAAACCCTTCAAAAAAATACATTGAACAACTGGGGCAACTAAGAGGACCTTGGAAAAATGTACAGGTAACAACCATATGAATTCTTCCTTAGTCGTGGATCAAAGCTAATACTAAGATAAAATTAGCTTGAAACTACAGTACAATCGTCCATTGCAAAAACAAGTTTCTCTGAACCTGGTAAAAGAATACTTCTTATTGTCTGATTGGATGTACATAATGGAAGGGTATAAATATTGCCTATTGCCCTCAAGTTTCTCAAAGAGACCATTTACAAGTAACAAGGATGTAGCATACAAAACGGCCAACCAGGTATTTTCAGAGTAGACCTTCACATTCAATTCATTTCTACGAGAAAAAATGGGGTTTTACCAAAAAAAACTTTGCCAGGGTTTTGCAAAAAATGGTATTTTCATGGCTACATACCTGGGCTCACCGTTGCTCGCCTTCGTCGCCGGTGGGCTCTCAGCTGGTGTGGTGGGCAGTTTAGTCGGCTGCACAGACTTCGCGCGAAGGAGACGGGGCGGAGAAAAATGATTTTCTCCGCAGCGCCTCCAATATGTGAACAGAGTGGGTTCGCGCGAACCCCGTTCGCGCGAACCCATTTCGCGCGAACATACTGTTCGCGCGAACACTTTCAATTTCACCACGCGGCAAAAAATGGCTTACGTGTCTCTTCGCGCGAAACGGGTTCGCGCGAAATGAGTGTTCGCGCGAACCCTCGTTGGAAACCGCACACCTCTCATTTTCCATCACATTTTTGGGACAAGAAGTGAGACACAACACCATGCATTGACCCATATAAAACACAAATTGTGTAGCCAGCAAATACTGATGAAATTTGTGCAGGGCATAGATCATGGAAAAATCCTCGCGCTCTATAGTGGTATAATTCTATTCTGCAGGGGTCAACTTCCTACTAGCAAAACAAATGGGATGATTAATGATACCTTTCCCTGGTTGAGCTAAGACAACACCAATAGCTGTGCCAGAGGCATCCAAATGAACATGAAAAGGTTTATCCCATGAAGGAAAATGCAAGATAGGCACGGTAGTAAGTTTATTCTTCAATATCTCAAATGCGTGCTGCTGTGACTCCCACCAGTAGAACATACCTTTTCCCTAGAGAAATTCTTCCAAGGGTGCAGTAACTTTGCATACCATTTTATAAACTTCCTGTAATACCCTGTATGACCCAAAAATCCATGCACCTCACACTGACTGGCTGGCACTTTTAGGCCTATGATGACTGCAACTTTAGATGGATCAACCAACAACCCTTCCTTACAGATAATATGTCCTAAAAGTGTGCCAAAGGGAGTAGTAAAGATGCACTTCTTGATGTTCAATGAGATACTCCACTATCGAAATCTTTCAAACATTAAGCGTAGATTGTCACAATGATCCTTAATTAGCCCATAGACGGTCCAATCATCAAGATAGACTTGTAAGAAGTTATGAATGAAATCCTTGAAGGCTTATACCACTATCCTTGAAAGTACAGTAGGTGCATTCTTCAATCCAAAGGGCATCATAGTACAGGAAAAGCTTTCAGGTGGTCTTATCTTGATCTTCGGGGGTAATCCTAACCTGATGATACCCTGAAAAACCATCTATAAATGAATATATTTTACGCCCAACCACTCCTAATATTTCCTCTGTGAATGGTGTAGGAAAGGGATTTGTAACACATGCTACATTCAACTCCCTATAATCAAAACAAATTCGAATCCTACCATCCTTTTTGATGCTTATCACCATAGGACTGACCCATTCTGATTCATCTAATGGTCGAATGATCCTAGATTTTAAAATCTTATCAATCTCCTGCTTTACTTTCTCATGTAAATTAGGATTCATTTGATATGGTTTCTTCCTAACAGGGCACACACCTTCCTTGAGATTAATCTTCATTTCTCTGAGTGATATATGCACGCCTTTAAGTTCATGGTATCCTCTTGGGAATAAGTCCTCATAATCG
Source organism: Taxus chinensis (assembly GCA_019776745.2). Classification (NCBI taxonomy): domain Eukaryota; kingdom Viridiplantae; phylum Streptophyta; class Pinopsida; order Cupressales; family Taxaceae; genus Taxus; species Taxus chinensis. Next base: position 350,673,086 of record CM034154.1, on the reverse strand, counting down.
TGAAGTAACTCTATGATCTTTGCTACCTCTGATTCTGACTTGTAATCCCCAATTATCATCTCCTTAGGTTCAGATTCTATGCCAATATTGACCTTTGTTGTCTTCATAGGTTCGTGATATGCGCACGCATCTACATCTACACTGGATAACACTTCATGTGTTCCATGTGAATGATCCACGTCTAAGTGCTCAACTTCCTCCTCATTAATTATGTAACCCATCTTCCCCTTATCTTTTTCCAGAGAAGCATGCTCAAGTAATATGATATCATCTTCTTCATCCATAAAATGCGCCCCTGTCTCTATCTCACCAAATAATTCCTGAATAAGTTCTTCCACTTTCCCATTGTCTCCCATGGTTAAGCGCTTCATAAAGCTTAAAGATGTGTTCACTAGTGGTGTAGATGAAAAGAAGTCAAAAGTTTGGATCATCACTACTGTCAAAGTTTTCCAACTACCAGTGTCACAATGTAATTCAGCATAGACAAACCAAGCACCGCACAACCTTGTAGAGTAGAATAAAACTGATGCACCCAAAGTGAGGGTGGTAATGCTTCCTGTCCTACTGTCTAGAGTCTCTCACACTGCTAGATATGATGTTGTGTAGGTTGATCACCATGATAAAGGCTTATTTTTGTATGTGCATTGCTTCTGGAAAACCTGGTTGATAAGGCAGTCCCAATCATTCTCCATTCTAAGAGATTATCCCTGTGGACTACCCACCGGCACGTGACTGTCTCACCTAAAGTATATGACAACATATCTCTTTGTTTAAGTTGGTTAACCTAGTTTGTTTCCATGACCTGTAAAAATCCGGCCAAATCTTCATATCTAGTATAGCAGGGTACTACGCGACCTATACATCGGACAGAGTGAAAACCCATCTTACAAGTAACTGCGCACTTAACTTCACACCCCACTAGTTCATAAGTGCCATGAGCCCAATTATCACAAGAAATACTAGTAGTATCACTGATTGACTGAGAATATTCCTAGTGAAGGATTCCTTCCTTAGATGGATCATTGACCTCTGGGTCCCGAATAGCGCGTACATAGATTCTGTTCAAGTCCTCTTCACTTAAAGGTTCCACATATGGCATGGATTTACCATCTTTTAATGGTATTATGACCCTTTCCTCCTTGTTCTCGAAGCTGATATACCCTGTGTTAAATCTCAAATCAGCATTGTTTGCATAGCACCAAGGGTGCCCAAGCAAAGCTAGGAAATTATCTGCTTCCGCAAGCACTAGCACTTTAAAGTCTCCTGTGAACTTGTCCCCTTATATAGTGATAGATGCATCCTTGAAAAATCCAATGGGAGTAGCTTTTGTTCTATTTTCCATGAAAAATACATTAGATGATGGCTGTAATGGGGGTCTCCCCATTTGTTCCCATGCATCCAATGTAAGTACATTTACTTCTGCACCTATGTCAATCAGAATATTGCTCAGCAGCCATCAGAACATATACAATAGAATAACATATACATCAGAACATATACATTAGAATAACATAAGAGAACACCAAAATATAGATAAATGATGACAATATGCTCATATAATAGCTTTGCCACTTCGAGGGGGTAACCTCCAATACCAATTCGAGGGGGTAACCTCCAAACCATAGAATAACACTCTAGTACTCAATATGATGATTAACTACAACCTTCTAACCCATATATATACCATTCTAACCTATGGCCAATACTGAGGCCGACCTCCTAAGCATAATAAATCATAAATGAATGATATAATAAGATAAGGGGATGTGTACCACATGTCAACATCTCCATCAATACATATACATCATAACATCCTTTCCCTAGGTGCATAGCATTCCTTCCCTCCTTGACATGTTTCGTCCCCGAAACATAAGAAGAAACTTTGCGCCATGATCGATCATCCATCCATATATGATCCTGGTAGATGATACATATCTGAACTAATATCCATATTCTGTTGTGCTACTCTAATTCCATTCATGACCATAGTTTATCATCCTTAGAATCCATGCATAACCAACATAAGGATTCAATGCATAACCATAAAAAAGATTCCATGTATAACCATAATAAGGATTCCATGCTTCATAATTGTTGCTCCATTGATCCCCTGTATAAATAAAGTGATTATTCCTCCAATTACCTGTATATCTATATTGGTTGGAAATATGATGTGCCCTAGGGTATCTCCATGATTTTTTTCTCTCATGTTGACGTGAATTTCCATATGTTGTAGTTGTAGTATCCTCAACCTTATCAACCTGTTTCTGAACTTTCTTTTCTTCTTCCACCTTTGCCTTTGATATTTTCTTTTTCTCTTGAGTATATGAATCATCATTTCCTTCTTTTTCTTCATGTTCCTCTTTTGAATCATCCTTATTCCCTTCTTCTCCATATTCTAAATCATCCTCATGGTCTATATTGACTTTTCTTTGATTTCCATTAAGCCTGATATCCTGTAAAGTGACCTTCTTCTTTTTGTACTAAATCTTCATAAAATTATTTTTCATATTATATCTTATTGTCCCCAATGTCTCTAACCAAGGATACCCAAGAACAATATCCAAACCATCCATATATAAGGAAAAAAAATCTGAATGTAAAGTATATTTGTCCATAGTAAGTTTTAAATCTTCAAAAACTTGAATTTTCTTACCATTCACTTGAGCTTCTTTGATATTACTTTCTTGAATATGTAGATGTTGAGTCATATGCTTGATGATGAAGTTATACTTTCTGTTAGGGTTTATGGAAACAATTATCTTATTCCTTTGAATGCATCCATGAAATTGAAATATGGTATGTTCCTTCTTGGGAGTTATAATATCTTCTTCTACATCAATATCTTTTTTTTCTTCCTCTTCTTCATAGTCTTCTTCAACTTCTTCTACGTTTGATTCTTCAATATATGCTGCACCATCATCTTCCCTTGAATATTTTTCACCTTCCTCTTCATCTTATTTCTCTCTTGATTCTTCAATATATTCTTCCCCATCATCTTCCTTTGACTCTTCTTCCTCTTTGTGGTTCCATCTATCCATAAAAAGTTGTTCCATTTCCTCCCAAGACCAATCCTTCCTGTCATTTTTTAACTCAGAAAACCAAATCCATGCAGGACCACCAAGATAATGTGAAAACCTATTCCTTGTCATGAAATATGAGAAATATATATTCTTAAATTTTATCCACCATTCTTTAGCATCCATCTCACCATTTCCATAAAAAATTGTTATCCCCGTGATCATGATTAGGGTTTAGGAATTCTAAAAATATTTCAGTAGATGGATAAAAACACAAAGAACAAACCCTAACTGAAATTTCAAGAGCTTTCCAAAAATATAAATTTTGCTAAAAAATACCACAATTTGCTTCCTAAAAAGTGAATTTATGAAAAAACCTAAAACACCAATAACATCTGCAAACAGATCCAATGGAGCTGAAATTTTTAGATATTCTGACTTAGAGTGTTTCCAAATTACGATGCAAAAATTGGGAAAAAATCGACACCCTCTTCAAGATATATTCGAAACAAAAAATTAGGGTTTTTCCCTAATTTTGGCCAAAATCGCTGCTCTAATACCACTTGTAAGGATATTACTTGTATAAATCAGAATATATACAGTGGAATAACATGAGAGAATAATAAAATATAGATAAATGATGACAATATGCTCATATAATAGCTTTTCCACTTCTAGGGGGAAACCTCCAATACCACTTCTAGGGGGAAACCTCCAATACCACTTCGAGGGGGTAACCTCCAATACCACTTCGAGGGGGTAACCTCCAATACCACTTCGAGGGAGTAACCTCCAAACCATACAATAACACTCCAATACTCAATATGATGATTAACTATAACCTTCTAACCCCTATATATACCATTCTAACCTATGGCCAATACTGAGGCTGACCTCCTAAGCATAATAAATCATAAATGAATGATATAATAAGATAAGGGGATGTGTGCCACATGTCAGAATCTCCATCAATACATATACATCATAACATCCTTTCCCTAGGTGCATAACATTTAAGTTGGTCAACCCAATTTGTTTCCATGTCTTGTAAAAATCTAACCAAATCTTTAGATCTAGTATAGTGGGGTACTGCATGACCTATACATCAGACAGAGAGAAAACCCATCTTGCAAGTAACTACATGCTTAACTTCGTGCCCCACCAGTTCATAAGTGCCATGATCCCAATTATCACAAGCAATACTAGTAGTATTGCTGATTGACTGAGAATATTCCCAGTGAAGGATTCCTTCCTTAGATGGATCATTGACCTCTAGGTCCCGAATAACACATACATAGATTCTATTCAAGTCCTCTTCGCTTAAAGGTTCCACATATGGCATGGATTTCCCATATGTTAATGGTATTGTTATCCAAATCCACCCCCAGGGTTGATTTGATAACATACATCTAAATTCTCGAGTCCCAGGCAAATGGATGGATTCAGGGCAAAAATCATGTTTCTAGGGTCCCCTCAGAAAATTTTCTAACTCTCCTGTCCAGGTTGAAAAGAGCAAGCTCTGAGAAAATGTGAAGAAGTTGTAGAAAATAAGCTTGGGCCAGGAAAAATTGTGAAAATCGGCTAAGTCCTTGTCTTAGGAGCAGTTGGGACATTCAGGACAATAAGGTGCGGTTTGGCCGAAACGCCTCCAGGCGGCTTGCGAAGCACAGGGACAATCGGGCTGTCGGGACACGAGGGATGCGGAAAGCCAGTTTGGCCGAAGGAGAAGAAAATCGACTAACTACTCTAGACATTTGGGCCGCGAGGATGCAAACCACCTGGATCGGCCGAAATGGAGAACTTTCGTACTAGGCAGTTGGGACATCTGGGCCGCGAGGACGCGAAGGACGCGAAAAGGCGAAGCGGCCAAGAGAAAAGGAAGCCATTTTAGGTGGTTCGGAAGAATTTGTCCCATGAAGCACTGGGAAATTTGGGACAAATGGACACGAAGGAATGAACTGGCCGGTTCGGCCGAAATGGGAAACTTCAGCACAAGGATAAGTGGGACAAAGGGACGCGCGGGACGCGGATAGCTGAAGGAGATGAAAGCCAATCAGATCATGCCACGTGTCACCGGCAGAAAAGGGACATGGAAGCCCATTTCGGGTGGATCGGAAGTTTTTGTCCCATGCAGCACTGGGACATCTGGGACAAAAAGACGCGAAGGGCGCGAAAAGCCGGCAAACCCGTGGACCAACCAAATCATGACACGTGTCACAAGGAGGAAAGTCCAAAAGTTAAAAGGCAAGGTTTCAAGCATTGACCCGAGCTAATAAAAAGAGGACACATGTCTAATGAAGTAGAGAAGGAGAGAGAATCACACGACCAATCAATGCATGCCACGTGTCATCCAGGTGGCAGAGCGCGGGAAGAAATTTAAAAAATCCTTTTTCCCTGTTTTGTGCCCTAGATCTTCAAATCGATATATATTTCGATCCAGAGCTCGGATTTGCACGTTATTTATATCAACGGAAAGCTCATGAAATTATCTACATGATTCTGGGGTTAATGTCGAGTTTTGGTGCAGTCTGGAGAGAGAAAATTGAGAAACAACTTTGACACGTGTTCATGGTCAGAAGCGACATTTCAGCGACCATATTTAATGCAGAATGGGTCACATTCTCCTGTATTCTGGTCAAAATGACAGGGTATGGGTTTGTAAGGCCCCCCATGCCATTTTAATGCACTTGCAGTCAAGAAGGGATGGGATCCCATGCTTTTGTATGTTTTCTGTCCCTTGGGCTCGACCCATGCATGTAAAAGCCAAATTTGGCTCATTTCTGAAAGGGGGGAACATTTCTTTAGATAGCAGGCTTCTTCTTTCACCTATAACAAGTGATTTTTGCAAGTATCAGACCTCTTCTAGAATTGTAACAGGTTTTCTACCTTTTAATGTTGTAATATAAGGATTTTGATAGTGTAAATGACAATACAGGCTCTGTGATCAGTTTTCAGTCCTTTGTTTGTGTTGCTTGTTTCATTTCAGACCTCTGATTACATCTTATCAGCTTGTGCATGATGTTTATGTTGCATTTTTATAATCTGTGTCTATCTTCAGAATAAGAAGTGTTCACCACTCCTCCTTTGGTGTATCACTTGTTAGTTTAGTTTCATTTTTGCACTTTCTATCCCTGTCTCCTTGGATTTTAGGGTAGGATTAGGTTTCAAACCTCTGTAGTTTTACAAATATAGATCTAAATCAGAGGAGTTTGAGGAACCAGCCTCTAATCTGGAGATTCATCTCTCAGTTTCACAAGTCCCCACACTTGGAGAGAGGTTTCCATGTTGTGCAATCACACTGGATGCTAGAGTGATCAACCTAGAAGCCTGATCTGCATCCAGGGGTGCTGTGAGTTTGCAACAATAGGTATTATGACCCTTTCTTCATTGTTCTCGAAGTTGATATACCCTTTGTTAAACCTCAAATCAGCATTGTTGGCATAGCACCAAGGGTGCCCAAACAAAGCTGGGAAACTATCTGCTTCTGCAAGTGCTAGCACTTCAAAGTCTCTTGTGAACTTGGCCCCTTGTATAGTGATAGATGCATCCTTCAAAACTCCTATGGGAGTAGTTTTTGTTCTGTTTTCCATGAAAAATACATTAGATGATGGCTACAATGGGGGTCTCCCCATTTGTTCCCACATATCCAATGTAAGTACATTTACTTCTGCACCTGTGTCAATCAGAATATTACTCAGTAGCCACCCATCCACAACAACATTCAAAGTGATCTCCTTGTTGTAGTCAATGCTATCGGGGGGAAGATTCACATGAAGTATTTGTCTTCTAGTCTCAGTTCCCATGTGCAGATTATTCCCTTTCAACTAGTTTCCCAATAAAGTAATAATATTCTCCTGGCACAACGTTCTACATATCTCTCTGATGTCGTCAATATCTGATAGGGCCTATTCTATATCCTTGTGCTCCAATTTCTGAGACTGCTCTTTTAAACCTTGTATCTCACCTTGTAGGCTCCTAAAAACCTCCATCATTTCCTGATAGAATTGTTTCGGATGAGCTGGATCTGGATATCTAGCATGTAAAACCTCTTCCCTAGTGATTGTCAGTTTCTGTTGCAATACCTCTCTTATGCGTGCCGCCTCAGCGCGTGTGGTTATCTTGACTATTACCGCCTCAGGTTCTTGTGTTAACTTGGGCTTCCACTAATTCTCTATCCCGCACTGGACTCTAACCATCCTCGTGCCCTTGTTTTCTTTCTTATGCTGTTAACTGAGATGCTCATACAAGTCCGGACACTCTTCATAACTAATCCCCTTTCCAAAAAATGAACAGGAAATATTCTGCAGGCATTCACACCTATAATGGTCAGGTGAACCACATGTATAGCAATTTCCTTGAGTGAATTCAATCCTTCCTCCACCTTGGACTCATCCTCCATATCCGCCTCGATATCCTCGTCCCCTTTCACGGACCCCTTCAAACCTTCCGTCATTCCTATTATAGCACATTTTATTATAATTCCTATCCTGATGCTCATTCTTCACTTTAGAATTATCAACCACACTCACCTGTCTGACCCCAATATCAATGACATCATGGATCTAGCCAATCAATCTATAGTCCTCAGTATCATGGGTCGTGCACCTACAAATTTTAAAAAAGGAGGACACATTCTTCCTAATCGCGCATTGTAGTAGGGGGCAGTGCCTAGCATCATGGTTCAAATGAAAAATCTCACAATCTAATAAAAATGAACATACAGTTCTACGAGGGAAACTATCCTTAGTGTGCCCTTCCACTTCATAATCTGTACACCAGATTCCTGAGCGTGTCTCATGAGCTGAGTTTGCCGATAATTTATCTAATTGTTTTTCCATAGCTGCTATCTGAGCTTCCAAAAATGGACTAACTCCAGTGTCAATACTCCCAACTGCTTCAGTGCGTAAAGCATCTTCCAATGCTTCGCACAGATCGGAATGAGTCTTATGTGATAGTGCTTGTCAAAATGGGGTAATCAATCCCCCGAAAAACCATTGTGCATGTTGACTTGCATGAATTTCATAAGAGAGTTTGGATAGAAGTGTTTTAAAATGCACATCATACTCACGTACACTTTCATTAGTGCCTTGCTTTATATCCTTGAGTGTGCTTATGCTCTTCTGCTCAAACTTTTGGATGTGGAACTCCTTTGAGAAAGCATCTTTCAATGCTGCATAGTCAATATAAGTTTGATTGGGATCAAACTTCCTATACCAGCTGTGTGCACACACCTCCAATGTAGTAGAAAATTGACTTGCTTTGCACTCAGAGGCCGTAATAACTTTTGTGCGCCACAATATTTCACACATATGAAAATGTTTAGTAGCATCCTTGACACCTCTGTATTCTGGGAGATGAAGGGACATCTCCATATAAATGTTTTGGGGTTGTTGCCGGCCTTGACCACCCAACCCAGAACCTCCTTGGTTTCCTCTTCCTCCAATACCACCCAAACCACTAGAACTAGAACTTCCCATACTGCTCGATCCTCCTCTAGAATTTGGAATAGGGCCCGTGGATGCACTCCCCTATGCCCCAACAGTGGTACTATACTAGACCCCTATAGTCTGGGAAGTAGTCCTAGCTCCAGAGGTGATTCCCGCACTAGGCGCACTCATTTTCTATGCAGATTATGAGCCTGAAAACATACCCCCAAAGAATAATGAAGCTGTATGTGTTGCCATTGATGTACTTGTTGTCTAACCTATTTCTATGCTTTCACTTCCTAAATTAAAACTGTTTTTTCCTTCTGTACTAGATACTGGAAAACCAAGCGCAAGGGCTAGGTCAACAGGTTGGCTTAGATGCACACCCACAGCCTAGGTCATATCTATTGGCACACTTCCATGCGAGGCTGAAGAGGGTTCTATGTCATGCTTTCCTAGATGGGGGAGTTCCTGATGCTCTTACTCATCTTCCTCCCCATGAGCCTCAAATCCTTAATGAGCCATATCTCTCCACAACACCATCCGTTCTGCAATTTCTTGTCTCTTGCATAATTTTCTCTCATGGAATTCAGCCGCCTCTCTTCCCTCTACTGTGTTTTCACTAGGTCTTCCATCTTTCACCAATTCTATTCATGCCCCTACATATGGAGATTATTTTAGCCTTCCATGGGTTTAGCTTCTAAGTTTAATGTTACCATTAATATTTTGATTTCCAGTGGAATACCTTATAAATACATCCCTCTAGGATACCGTAGAAACTAGAACTCCGTTACTTCTAGGCATGAATAAGTCAAAATTGAATACTCCAAAATATAGATATTTAGGACACTGTGAAACTAGGTATCTATCGCGTGAGTCCAGCTGAAGTCAACATCGTATAGTGTTTGAAATTCCTCTTGTGTCCAAACAAGTGTGTGATACCTCCAATTCCACTTAGATGCATATGCATTCAACCATTCATATAATTCTACTAGAAAAATAACAAATAAGATTTCGTATAAATTGTCATACAGATTCTTCTCTACCCAAGTACGTGCGGTAAATCTGGATCCAGTGTCAAACCTTCGAGTGTATTCTTCCTCCAGATCATGAATCCATTCTTCAACGCTCACCGAAGTTAGCCAGTATGTCTTCATCACAAACCATTTTGAAACAATTGAAAAAGGGGTCCCAAAAATGGAACCAATGATGCAGCCTAGAATTGTTAGTTAACACCTAGTCGCACTGGCACATCACCTAGCCTAGGCTGAGCACTCACCTGAAGCACACAAAGGTACCGGGTCCCTCTTAAGAGTTGCAGTAGCAGAATGGTGGTATGATAAAGTAGTAAACATATATTTTAGGAACTAATCCATCTATTCAACATTATATTTAACCAGATCCATAAGTGCTTAAAGGTAAATCATCATGAAAATAATAACATGCATTGATAAAACACATCAAACACTATTTTTTTGGCCAATTTCCTTTATCTATTCATCATACCAATAGTATAAAAACTTCATACAATACCAGGCATGCATGCATGGATTTGTTACAACTATCCAATCGCATGTACTCATGTTTTCCCATTATTCAAAGCATATGTTTCCTTCCGTATCTCTATAGGTGTCTATATCTTTTCTAAGTAGTTCATTACATATATATATAGGGTGGGGAACTAGCCCTTCACCACTTAACTCTACCAGAAATAGGTCGCATGCTAATAATAGCCACGTGCCTTCTTACAATTATAGCGATACATGCAAGTATGCTATCTATATATTATTGATAGTTAACTAAAGTGATGGATCTATTCTTAACTTATGCCCATGCAAGAGTGGGTTGACATGTCCTTCAAAAATCTCCATGAAGAGTGGTGCACAAGTCTCGGCATTTCTTTGTGTGCTCTGCATGCTAATCTATAAGAATAGATTTGATCCCCAAAATCGGCTAAGTCCTTGAGAGTCTGACTCTACACCTCCGCGCGTGACTCCTTCTTATACCTTCATGCTTTTTCTCTTGTGCTATTCTTCCATGCAGAATATGTGTGCAAGTTCAAATAAGTGTTTTCTTTGATAAAAAAGACTTCAAAGGGATGTTATTTTGCACATCCTTGGGCTTGAAAGACTTCAGATCCACATAGGACCATGCCAAGACGTCCATATATCTCTTCAGGATTGAAGTGAATCTTCCTTTCTCCTCAGGAGAACAACATTTTATGATGTTTACCATTTGTGGTTGGTCAGAAGAGCCCAGATTAACTTGATCTACCTTTGATGAGGAAGCACCTTCAACTTGATTTTTATCCTGAATAAAACGGTCATTTTTGTCAAACAGACCTTCCAGAGAAACTAATCCCTTTAAAATATTATTGCCTTTGAGCTGGATGAATTCACCATCAATCTCTTGATATGAATTCAAGATGGACTCATGGAAAGCTGATTCTGATCCTTTAAAATAAAGCTTGCTAAAATGATCATATTTCTCAAGAAAATACAATACTTGTTGATCATCATTGAACACTTGCCAATGTTTTGAATTATCTGGAACACTTGGACGATACACAATCTCAATGGTATACATGTCCTACTTTAACTTTGGGTGAGGAAGGAGAAGAGATGCAGATACGGCTAAAGAATCAGATTTAGCATTGTAATCTCTCAAAACTTCCTTAATCAAAAAAGCATCAAAGCATTCTATGTTATCCCACACCTTGTTCATGTAATGCCTTAGGCGATCATTTTTTACCTGATAGATCCCCCTTACTTGATTCACAATCAAATCAGCATCTCCCTGCACTTTAAAATTTCGGATTCCCTTTTACCTTTCCATTTCTAATCCTAATAACAAAGCTTCATATTCGGCCGTGTTATTAGTATTGTCAAACTGCAACTTGAAGGCGAAGGGAAAGATCTCGAAATCTGGAGATATAAGAACCACACCAGAACCTGATCCAGTAGTTAAACAAATCCCATTGAACTTGAGGGTACAAATAACATTAGGATATTCTTCCTTGATTTCTATAGAAGGCACCTCTGATGTCATGAAATAATTTCCCAAGCCTGCATCTTCAAAGAGAATTTGAGCTTTGAGGTCATCTGATTTAGTGACCAGGTACTTCGCTTGTGCTTCAGGGTGGAGGACACGAGGAACTCCATTCACTAGAATTTTGAATTTGGTCCAGTCCATATTGATTTCTCCTCCAACATATTTGAAGAAAACTCTTCCTAAGAGAATACCATAAACTGTTGGGATATCAACGGCCAGGATAGTCATTTTTACTCTCTTTTCCGGGAATACTACAAATACAAACTGTGCATCCTTGATTTGGCCAATCAAGGGGACTTGTTTGGTTTCCATGGAGTAACACCACCCATAAAATTTAGTCAAAGTAAGTCCAAGGGCATGGGCTAATTTTTTGGGCATCACGTTATCAGAGGCTCTTGAGTCAATTATGCAATTGGTGGGTTTAAAACTATTTATAAGTAAGGGCAAATAAAACGGTTCAATATTTCTCGAAGAAGTAACAAAGGTCATATTATTCTAAAGTAAAGGATAAGTGGGATTAGGAAACATGCCTTTTAAAGATGAAGGGATATTAGCCTTGATTCTAATGAATTTGGAAAGTTTCTCAAATTGTTCAGGATTTGATTGAAGGTACTTAGCTTCTGAATTTTGGATTTTAGTTTTCTTTTCATGATCAATAATGTTGAAAGTAGTATATGAAGGAATGATGGTGGGCTCAGTTCTAGTTAAATTGGCCAGAGTCGAGGTACTGGTCTTGGAGGATGGAGAAAGAGGGTTAGAAGAAGAAGTTACCTTTTTAGTCATCTCCTTTTTAGTTTTTGCTAAGATAGGAGAGCTTCTTTTAGCCATAACCACGAGAGCTTCTTTACCTTTCTCCTTAGAGCCTTCAACTGGCTTTCTGGGGTTATGAGATTGAGCCTGAGTAAAGACTGCAAATGAATGACCATCATGTTCACACTGGTCTTCCTCGTATTCCAAGTACCCAATGTTGGAGTCGCCAGTTGAATCATTAGCATATCCTAAAGCTTCAAAAGCTTCATGAGAATCTTGATCTTCTAGTTCTTCATCTTCCTCAACTATTTCCACTATTGCGTTGACAAGAGGAACTTCAATGGCCAGCCTTGTTGGAGCAGCTGTCAATCGATTCCTATCTCTTGCGGGAGCGCCATTGGTATTGTTGAAATTCTTTCTTGGAATATCCTGATAAGGAATGTTGGTTGCCTGCTGAGACATTTTCTTCTTCAAAGTGATCAAGTTGTTGGACATCTTTTGAATCATAGGGTCAGTAGTACTTTGAGAAGAACTCTCATTTTTAGGCTTAGATGACTCTCTTCTGATTTTTCTGGCCAGAATGAGATCATATTCTATTTCAGTGGCTGTAGCTTGAGCAGTAGTCAAATCAGGGATAACAAACCTTTTTAATAGGAAGCTCACTTCAGGGGGCTGAGTGTTGATGAAGAAACACTTTTGATTTTCAAGAGTGGGAATGGTTAGCACCAGAATCTTCTGAATCAGCTTGTTGAATTTTTCCATGAAGTCCTGCATGGGCTCATGAGACTCCTTCTTCATATGTGTAAGATATGCTAACAAGTCATGAGAATCTTCAGCTGGTTTGAACCTTACTTTGAATATAGATCTCATGGTAGCCCAGTTGGTAATGCATGCATTCAGAAGATGGTAAAACCATTCTACTTCCACACCTTGCAACGTTTCAATGAAAATCCAAACAAAGACATCTTCATGAGCCACCCCAAGGATGCCCCATGCGACAAAGAATGAAGCGACATGTTCATCAGGGTGCTACTTTCCATCGCCGTTGAACTTAGGAATATTCTTACGAGATCCATGTGGTAGATCATGCAAGGATAGAGTTAGGGAATAAGGAACAATAGCCACACCCCAAGGCACAGGTTGTGCTGCCATCCTTCTGAATGAAGTGTACACAGGAGTCTGAGTATCAGACAAGAATAATGCACGACAGGTTTCAGAAGTTTCTTGTTCGTGAGGAACTCGAGTTCTTCGGATAGGTGAAGAACTTCTTGCTCGACTAGATACAACACTGTTGTGGGAAATTATAAAATTGTGTTATAGCAGTAGATCAAAGAACGGATTAGTTTTACCCATATCTTGGCTTGACCGAGTGAAGATATTTCTAGCCAGCTTGAACTGGAAAATGGATCTACTGAAAAATAAGGCAAATACGGAGTCGCCAGACACCAATAGGATAAGCTTAGTCTTATTAATTTGTATTCCCTAGCGGAGTCACCAAAATCTGTTGGCTAGATATTTTGTCAGGCTAAAATATGAGGTTCAACCATAGTACATGGGATTAAATCCCTCCTCAAAGACAGGTGAGGTGGCCTGTTTATTACTAATCTAAAACACAAAAAAAATAATATATACAATATTCACACTATTCTAACCATTGGGGTTTGGATATAGTCTCGAAATCCATATCAACATGAGATGGAGATGTTACAACTTTAGAAATAGAATGGATTAGAAAGGAAACTATTATAGATGAAATAAAGTGGGAAGGGAATGAGAGGAATGTATTTTATTTCTAGCAAACACAGATCAAGAAATAATTATATGAGTTTTAGCTAATGAGTGTAATATTTGAAATGATTAAAATAATCAAGAACACAAAACAAAGAATAGCTTAAGATCTTAGATGTAAGAACAATCTCTCAAGGTAGATGAATCCCACAACATAAAGTTTACAAAATAACACCTATTTCTATTCCTCAATGATTAAAAATAAAATACAAAGTTTTTCTTCTTCTTCACAATAGCTCTAATATTCTAAAAATCTCTCCCCTTTTTTGGTATGCAAAAGCATCCCTTATTTATATTAGAAAGAGGAGAGAAAATAGGATAAATCCTAGAAAATATTCATTTAACGAGAGTCCTATTTTACTTGAATCTCACGTAGGAGAAAAAGTCAAAATTTGCTTCCTATGTGATGAAATGAAAATGAAAAAGACATGTCAATCTCTGGATGGAAATGACATGTAAAATTATGCTTGTTCTGTTTCATCATCCTTGTCTTCCTCCAGCGAAGCCTACGTTTCTCAAAATTCCTGGAATTTTTGGATTATGTCCTACATCTCAGCTTCATCTGGCACACTAGAATAATCACTCAGAACCTCACAAGTTTCCTGAGTGTCGCTTGCATTGCCAGGAAGTTTCTTTAATCTCTTGTTGAGTTTCCTTAGCGATTCCAAAACATTCTCAATCCTTATGAACTTATCAATGATTGTTAGATCGAAGACAGAAGTTGGTTTGTGCTGAATTGATTCTTGAATTTGTTTATAGAGATTTTCAACAGGTAGAATATTCGAGCTTTCATCCAACACCTTGGTGAAGATCCTGGACATCTCCTCTTCTATGTCGTTAGTGGCATCAACCAACTGATATCTAGATTCCCTCAATTTTCTGCAAGCTTGTTGGAGAGAAATTTTTTCGGGTGGACAAACTTATGAATTTCTTGCCAACACTCTGGGAGTCTGAGTCCCTCTACTTAACCAGTGCAACTTCTGTATATGCATGCACATGAAAAGGTGGATTTCTAAGGTGGCCCTTTGACTGGTGATCCAACAGGGGCACTCCACTGACCCTGCGGAAAAGCTAGCAATCTCTTGCTAGAGAAGACTTTGTCTAAAAGTGGGGAAGGGAGTGAGAAAATAGGTAGGAGAACTAATGTTGTAGGTAGATAATCAAAGTCCTACACACACACTAGTTAGAAACTAAAACACATACATTCATGAGAAGAAACAACTCTATAAATAACAACAAGACCAAATATAATTTATCGATCACAAAGTATCAAGAAACCCCTTAGTCAAAGAAAGATGGGAACTCCTTCTTGTATTGATTACTCAAACTAAAGTTGTACATAGTGGAGAAATAGAGGAAATTTTAGAATGAGGGGAATGGAAGAATATGGCTATCTCCTTTTTTCTCTCAAGGTACAATATACGATTGAGTTTAAAAGATTGATCACCAACCCTTTGCAATGGGAATGGCGTTACAATTTATAGAATGAGAGGTGACTTATCGTCTACCTCATGACCCTCCATATGCCTTAATATGACTTAAAACTGTTCATATTCCACTTTAAATATTTAAGTCCCTTTTATAATAGTAAGGTGATTTAATTTACATTATGTTTCTAAAGTCACTTTTAAGTGACTTAAAGACATATCAAAAAGTGCAAACCCCAACAAAGAATTAGAACATTTGAAAGTGAGAGAAAGTTGGGGGAAGAGAAGAGGGAAAGAGAGAGAAGAAGAAGAGGAGATGTCACTTGATGAAGCCCATTGGTGCCCGTTCATGGAAAGCTCTGATATAGTAAAGTTCTGAATGTCCCATTGTGCCAAAACTATTCTTTGAGCATGGCTTACTATTTTTGGTAAGCACCCAATTAGGGAGATTTACTATTTTTAGTAAGAGGCAATCCTTGCTTCTTCTTGATCATCTTGATGTGATGAAAATATTCATCCAATCCTACGCACATTGCCTTTACTTCGACCAATTCTTGGGGTAACTTACTATTTTGGTAAACACCCATATAGGGAACTTACTATTTTTAGTAATTGGTCATTTCCACTATTTTCTACTTTGAACACTCTTTGGGGTTCTCTCATAATCTTCAATGTCTATTGCCTTTGTCTCAGCTACTTTTGATGATGACTTTCCAAACATAGCAAGTTTGTATAGGAAAACTTACTATTTTTAGAAAGGGTGTTTCTAGTGCCTGATTTGTGATGGAACATAGTCTTTTGGTATCTCCTTGTCATTATGATCACACTCTCTGAATTTCACATAGTTTTTTCAACTAGATAGCCTGGAAATAAATTTTGAAATTTTGGCCTGACAGTGGCTTCGGGCATGGAGCTGCCATGATGACCATTAATGGAGCTCAAAATTTTCAGGTCTGGGTTTTTGTCTCTATTTTCAACGAAAACAACTCCATTGTGATAGGGTTTTCATTTGGAGCTCATGTGCAAGTTTTTAGCTTGTTTCCATTGCCAGAATGATGGGAAATCCAACGAATGTGAGCCAGTGCATGAAGAGAGGGTTTTATTAGAGAAAATGATTCTTAGCACCATTTGACCTCTTGTTTGTTGCATCTTGATCACCTTGAAAAATGAGGAAATCTGCAAAAAATGGCATCACGATCTGACTTGTATCTTGTGAGATATGAAGATTTTTCGATCGAGTGACTTCATGGTTATCTAGCAAAAAACCTTCATTTTCTCCCCGTTCTTCATCATTTCACTCCATTTTTCTCTGATACCTAAATATTACTATGTATTCATGGTGTGGAGAGTTTATCTGGCCATGGTGGATCTAGTTTGGAGCAACAATGGTGGACTAGGTGTCTAGACAATCATGCAAGGAGCCATGATAAGGTATGAAGTTGTGGAGGAGAAATGAGAGGAAGAATGACTAAGTGTTGGATTTAAGCTTTAAAAACATGCACATCAAGGGGCTGGGTATGTTTTTATGTCCCTGATGTCCATGACCTCAGGGAAGTGAGGGACATCAATTTCCACGGTGGTCAAGGCGATGCCATGTGTCCTCGATCCGACGACAAGGGATTATCTTGAAAAATGCACCTAGGGGCTAAAAGTCATTTATGTGGGTGTCCAAATGACTCCCCATAGGGAATGGGAACATTTTTCCATGTTTTATATCCCCTAGATTAGGTACATAAGGGATATCAGTTTCCATGGTGGTCCTGGAGATGACACGTGGTGCCCAATCCAACGGTAGGGATTGGATGCTCCAAAAATTCACCCGGGGGCTGAAACTCGGTCACATGGGTATCCAAATGAATCCCCATAGGGTATGGGAACATTTTTCAAGGTCTAATGTCCCCCACCTTAGGTGCATAAGGGACATCAGTTTCCAATATGGTCCTGGAGCTGACACGTGGTGCCCAATCCAATGGTAGGGAATGGATGCTCCAAAATTGCACCTGGGGGCTGAACTGTCAAGTCTGGAGGTCACATGAGGGTCCAAGAGGTCATATGAGGGTTAAGAGGGAATCAAGGGGGTTGGGAGAACTTTTCCAACCTTGATTTCCTTGACCTTTGGGGATGTGAGGGACACAAAATCCCGCCATGCTCTTGGTGCTGACACGTGTCCTCCCAAAAATTAGGCTAAGTCCTGAACTTGTAACAGTGATAACTTGAGCTCCTGATGGACTTTTTTGGAATTTTTTTAGATCATAATGACTAGAAATGTCCTTATGAATCCAATGGTGGGGGTATAATGTCTTGATTATTCAATTTTATCATTGAAAAATCAGATTTGTGATTTTATGCTCCACCTATGCCTGAGAAAAACTACCTGCAAACCTGATGCACCAACATTTTGTGAAAAATATTATTTCACCATAATGTATGCCTTGAAATCATATTTCTAGAGATATTTTGTTTTTCTCCTAACTCCATATGGAGCTCTAGGAATCTTCTTCTGAAGCCCATCAGTTGTTTTAGGCCTGTGTACCGCCTAGGCTTGTGAACCCTGTTTTTTACTCACACTGCTCCAAGTCTTGCAGAACTTCCCCAGACATTCCAAAATCATTTCCATGATGTTCCAAGGTCTTCCATTCACCTCCATGTTGAATTTTTTCCTTTTGTTCCACTCCAGGGGTTGATCCATTCCTAGGAAGGCCAACAATAGCCCTTCCCAATACTACTAGAAGATAATATCTTTTCAGAACTCCCTAAAATCACCTAGTGGTAATGAATAGACTTACCTAAATCACCTAGAAGGATGTGATTACATTATTTAGGAGGTCATTTGGACTGATTGGATAGACCCGGGGTGTCTTGGAATGATGGGACTTGAAAAAATTAACATTGGGGTATCGTTGTCTTGCTTGGAAATTGTCAATTTCCCTGTTGCACATTTTCACAACAACAAAGTTTCACTGAGAATATTTATCCTAAATATGATGGATTTTGGTTATCTAGAAATGCTTATCCCTATGTGGAATGATTTCTTCTTCCATCAAGATACGGGATGGAACTTGTTTTAGTGCATTAAGAGCCTTGAAAGTTAACTCAAGGTTCCCGATTTCTTATGAAAATTCATCATCCATTTTATCGCCATCTTTCTTTGTTTCCTCCACATATTTATAAACCTCCACTATGTCATCAATGACCTATCTTCCTCGTAGGAGTAGCCTCTGAATCCATTCATCAATTGTTATCCCCTTCTCGTTGATTTTTTCAATCATAGGTACCGAAGAGAAATCAAACCTGATAAGAGTAGGGGTAGATGTTTTGCTCGGAATGTTTCAGCTTCTGGGAATAGAGTTGCTTCTATCCTTTCATTCCTTTTAGAAACAGATGAGGTTAGGTTTAGGAGGAATACCTGTTGAATGTCGAGATGGTGTGCGCGTACCGTAGAGAAAGATCAGGCTGACTGCGAAGAACTCCTTTTTGTCTTGGAAGGACTACCTGTAAATAAGAACACAAGACCACAAGATTTTGATTAAACAATAAATGAGGAAACTACCTTGGGCCCAGGAAATATAAAACTTCCTTTCGAAGGTGGTCAGTTCCCCTGCTAATATGAATTAACACAAAAGACTGCAAAATATCAATTAAATTGTCTCGTTGAACTGGGTAGGGGAAAGGCTGGTTTTCTGGTTTTGATCAGAGGAACCGATGCCGGTTACTGATAACTGATGCCGGTTACTGATAACTGATACCGGTGGGTTCTAGGATCTTCTTGGTAGCTATGGTGTTTGTAATGGCTGGTTTTTGGATGGTATTAGGAAATGGGATGATTAGAAGCAAAAGAATGACAGTTAGATGCAATGACACGTTGGGTAGTGAATTCAAAAATGGATTTAGGAGGACTGAGATTCAAGAAGCATAAGAAATGTTATAACAAAGGACATGCAAGATGTGACTTACTGGTTTTGACCAAGATGCAAGTTGATCTCCTTGGTTGTAAACACTTCTGGTTTCTTTACTCGTCTCTGCTCTGTCAAGTGAAGATCTGGACTCTATTCCTTGCTCACAATGCTCTCTGTTGATCCAAAAATCCTTTGACTGATCTCCAAAATGAAATTCCGATCCGTTGTTTTGGTTTGGGGAGCCCATTTACAGGGAACCGATGGCGGTTGCGTAACCGACGGCGGTCGAGTAGGAACCGACATTGGTAAGGAAAAAGTAGGCTATTTTTAGTAAAATAGCCCACCTTCCCTGCTTTTCTCCCGAGAGATCAGTTGCGGGCTTGGTCAAGTGGCTAGAAGGTCGGATTTGGGTGCGAGTAAGGAGGCATTAGTTATGGATGTGAGTCTAGACCAAGTCATGGGTCTTAATTAGGTTAGTTTAGGGTTAGGGCTAGGTCATGATGAGGTGGCAAAATGAGGTGGCAGGTGAGGTGATGGGGATTTATCAATTACAAGGTAATTAATAAATAATTGTGTAAAGTTTAGGTAATGAGGTTAGGTTGCGAAATGGGATGCGGGTCATAAGGGGTCGTAAGACATGAATTTGGTGTCTACATTAGCCCCTTATTGTCGTGTAGCTTGTTCTGTAAAGCTGCGCGGACAATAATATGAAGTGGTTTCTCGTGTTAAAGATATAGGTAATCCCCCCTCAAATCTATCGCCGATTGAGTGAACGGGAAATCAGGGATAGGGTTGATAAAGGGTACATGTTGTAGAGAGGATGGTAAGGTGGTGGGGTAGGTCCAAGGAAGCAGACGCATGTTGAAATGCAATAGTACGACGAGGGTACATGATTTGACAAGCAAACCAGTAATGTGTAGGCAAAGGTCGATAGTTTATCCAAACAAGGGTGATATAATCCTGGTATCCAAGGCATAGGAAGTAGCTCCAGGGTATATAACAGGTGAGGTACAGGAATGTTTAGGCATGTTCGGCAGTACCAAATGGTTGGTTTGGTTGAGATAAACATCACGGTCTAGGTCTAGGCACAGTTGGTCGACAGATCAAGTCAAGGACCCTAATCATGCTAAAACACGAACAGGTGAGCTCGATTGAACAAAAGGTACATGATGGATGGATAAAATAAAACGTTGATTGTGGGTACGGTATTGAAGTGATACGGCCTTGGGTCAGGCCAAGTGGTTGGGCGGTGGCCCTGGGTCAGGTTAGATGGGTAGGTTGAGGCCTTGGGTCAGGTCAAATTGGTAGGGCGAGGCCTTGGGTCAGGCCGGATGGGTAGGTTGAGGCCTTGGGTCGGGCCGGATAGGTAGGTTGAGGCCTTGGGTCGGGCCTAATGGTTAGGGTGAGGCCTTGGGTTGGGCTGAATAGGTAGGGCGAGGCCTTGGGTTGGGCCAAATAGGTAGGTTGAGGCCTTGGGTCAGGCCAAATAGGTAGGGTGAGGCCTTGGGTCAGGCCAAATAGGTAGGGTGACGCCTTGGGTCGGGCCAAATAGGTAGGGCGAGGCCTTAGGTCGGGCCAAATAGGTTAGGGCGAGGCCTTGGGGTCGGGCCAATTGGTAGGTTGAGGCCTTAGGTCGGGCCGAATGGTAGGTTGAGGCCTTGGGTCGGGCCGAATAGGTAGGGCGAGGCCTTGGGTCGGGCCAAATAGGTAGGGTGAGGCCTTGGGTCGGGCCGAATAGGTAGGTTGAGGCCTTAGGTCGGGCCGAATGGTAGGTTGAGGCCGTAGGTCAGGCTGGACAGGTGAACAAATGTTGTGCAGCAAAGGTGGATAGAGGCGATATTGGTGAAAAAGAGGCAAGGAGTAAATAAGGGCAAAGAATGGGGTGAAAGTTGGGTAGCGAACCGATGTCGATTCTGCATGACCGATATCGGTTAAGGGACCGATATCGGTTCCTTAGGGCAAAATGAAACCGATATCGGTGAAAGGTGAAAAACCTATAAAAAGAAAAATACGGCTTGTCATTGTCACTTTTGTTATTTGCAATCCAAATCGACTTGTCTGACGTGGAGACTTGGGATTAGAGGCTTGATTGAGTGAGGTGGAGCTATTGTATTAGCGGAGAGAGTTGATAGTGGGCCCGATTAAGGAGGAGGCAGCAGTTGATTGGCCGGGGACCCAGCGGATCAGGATTGGAGCCATGACACAGGCAGGAGGAGCTGGAGGGGCTGGACCAGCTGGAACGCCACCACCCATCCCACCACGATGACGTGTCGTCGTTTGGGTAGATTCGAAACTCTTTAATTTGGTGATTTGGTTATATTATGCTAAATCGGGGGTTTGGGTAGGAATTAACCTTTTTTAGGAAATAATGAGAAAATGGAAATGATTTGGAAAAGGGAGAGGGTAGATAGGTTAGATAGGCTAAGGTGGGTAAGTGGGTAAGTTTTTAGGGTTTTTGGGTGGGTAGATGGGTAGAAATAGGTAAAAAATGGGTTTTGGGGGCCGCGCGAGGGTTCGGCTCCGGGAGAGGACAGTGACCGATGTCGGTCACTAAGCGACCGGCATCGGTTGCACAATTTGTAGGGAAAGGGAGGGTTGTTGGTGACCGGCGTCGGTCATGTATCGGCCGGCATCAGTTGTGGGTAGGTGTGGGTTTGTGTAGGGATTGGGTTGGGTTGGGGGTGGGTGTGGGGTTGGGTTGGTTGTTTTGGGTTGTTGGGTTGAGTTGTGGGTGGGAGTGGGGGTTGGGTTAGGGGTGGAGAAGGGTTAGGTGTGGGGTTAGGTTTTGGGTTTTTTTGGGTTGGGTTGGGTTTTGGGTTTTTGGGTTGGGTTGCGGGTCGGTGTGGGGGGTTGGGTTAGGGGTGGAGAAGGGTTAGGTGTGGGGTTAGGTTTTGGGGTTTTTGGGTTGGGTTGGGTTTAGTGTGGGTGTGTGGGGGTGGTAGGTTAGTAGAGGGGGGCGGTAGAGAGTTAGGGTATGGTCGGGGGGATAAAAAGGGGTGTTTAGATGATAAAGTAGATGTTGTAATAAAGAGTAGGTCTAAGGATGTGGGTTGGTTTTGCAGGCACGTCAGCAGTTGACGATGCGGGATAGGATGCCCCTGCTGTTGGTGCGGATGAGGCCACACGTATCTGCGGCTCATTGGGCCATCATGCGTGAGGTGGGACTCGGTGGAGTCCAGAGGTACAGAGCGATAGAGAGAGATCACAGCCTGATGGTCACCCTCATCGAGAGATGGGATCCGGCGACCAATGTGTTCCATCTCCCGACTGGGGAGATGACTGTCACATTGGAGGATGTGTATCGCATCCTTCGGTTACCTATCGAGGGAGAGGCAGTCTTCCAGGTAGATTCAGAGACTGCCATGGACAGCATACTGTAGGTTTTTGGGGATGCAGCCGCGGTACTGACCTACCATAGCGCGAGTATCGGGTACGGTGACATGTACCGTGCGCATCGACACGAGACACGACTGACTGTGTTGATGATGGTTGGGATCACCTGCTTCGCCCTCCCAGACTCAGAGGGAGGCCACTTCCCATGAGCATTGATGGGGGTACTGCTAGAGATGGTGGAGGAGCACACCTGTTACGCCTGGGCACCAGTATATCTGGTGTAATTATACAGGGAGCTATGGGGCTATCGCCGGAGGAGGCGATTTGGTATTTGTTCTACATTTTTGTTGCATTGTTGGGCATACGAGCACATCGTATGCATCAGGCCAGTAGGGTTACCCCAGTAGCCAGGGCCACAGGTCATATACCGATATGGCTTTCAGAGGTGGTTGGGGGTCGTGGGCCAACCACGATCAGTTATGGCAGGTCGGGATGTGGCATACTATAGACATTTGCTAGAGGGCCTTACAGCAGTAGACATTGTATGGAGACCCTACAGAGGTCACCATCCTGGCAGAGGATCCCGCTTACAGTTGCGCCTAATCCAGTACACATTCTGGATAGCAGGACGGAGGCCAGGAGAGTACGAGCGGATACCCCTGGAGAGGGTACGCAGGCAGATGGGGCTGCGACAGGACGAGCCACCTCCCATTCCTCAGTACAAGAGAGATGATGTAGAGGCCCCACTGCCTGCACCACAGCCTTTGGATCCAGATTGGGTAGTAGAGAGGCCAGCAGGCGAGGGTATAGATGATGCTGGGTGCACGGGAGCATACAGGGTGTGGTGGGCTGGGCAGAGAGCAGCCAGGATAGTACCGCCTGCACAGCCAGACTTGGCTGCAGTGATAGGAGAGAGAGATCAGCTCAGGGGTCAGGTGCAGCTATTACAGGGGCAGCTAGCTGCAGCACAGGCACAGATAGGTGTCTTACAGGGGTAGCTAGCCCAGGCTCAGGCACAGGCACAGGCAGCACCACCACCAACACCACAGCCACAGGTGCAGGTACAGGTACAGGCAGCAGCACAGGTACCAGCACCACCACCAGCAACGGTACAGCCATAGCCCCAGGCACAGGTACAGGTGCAGGTACCACAGCCACAGGCACCATTAGCGGCACCAGCACAGGCACAGGGGGCACTGGTAGTAGGTGTCAGGGGACTAGCCCCAGTACCTACGGTGGCTCGAGAGCGTTACATGGAGGCTAGAGTGGAGGCCCAATACTATCAGGATATTCTTGATGGTACTGGGGCTGATTATCAGCCCTATGCAGCACATAGAGCAGATACCTCTCGGAGCCAGAGGTCTCAGGGAGGTGCAGCCACAGCTGGTGGGTCCGTCACATGCAGGAGGCGAGAGGCACCACAGGGACCAGCGGGGAGAGGTGCCGAGGGCGGTGGGGAGAGCTGAGGGATCCCAGACATGGCTTTTGTATTTAGAGATGGGCACTGGTCTACGAACCGGGTGTATTGATAGAGGCCTACGTGCCTATGTATTATTCATGTATTCATTTATTCATTTATTGTATACCGGCCTGCGAGCCGAGTAGGGGTTGTATAGTGGATACCGGCCTGCGAGCTGAGTATATATCTATTTTTGATACGAGGGACTGGCCTGCGAGCCGAGTCGAGATTTTTTGACATTTATTGCGGCCTGCGTGCCGGCTTTGGTGGATTATGAGATCACAGAGGCCTCGATGTAGGGCACATTGTATTTTTGAAAATTTGTATATATATAGAGACGATGTTTTGATCCTCGTGCAGTGTTCAAAATGTGTTTAAATATTTTGTTAATGGTTGGTAATATGTAATGTATGATAAGTTTTTAGTTGACATGTTGATAGATGGATGATGTTGATGTTTTTGTTTTTGCACGTATATATGAATGTCAGGTTATGTGATGAATTGGTGGTTTTGTGACATTGTGATATATGTAACTGATGAGTTGGATCCAAATGATGTATAGATTGATAGTTTCTTGATATCCGTAGTTGATGGTTTGTGTATTTGTATAAAATAAATGATGTTAATGAAATTGTAATGCTATGTGTGGTGGATGAACAAATGTGGTAAATTATGTTGTTTATGTAGGAAAAGAGGCGGGCGCGACAAAAATTTAGGTGAGAAATGAAGAAAAGAACGCTATTGAGAAAAGATAGGTGTGTAACCGATATCGGTTAAGGAACCGATATCGGTAGCTGATAGACCGATATCGGTTAAGTAACCGATAGCAGTTATGTAGGTATGAGCTTTTCTAAAAAATAGAAAAGCTAGGGTGGCAACTTAAGTTTTAATTTTAGAGCCATGCAAGAGGTTAAATACGCGAACGCGACGCTTTTTGACGACTGAGACAGGTATTTGCATGAGAGATTTGAGTGATAAGGAGAAGAGAGACAGGAATTTGTATGAGAGATTTGGGTGATAAGAAAGGAGACTGGGAAGGTGAATGCGATCGGAGATTCAGAAAGTAGAAAGGCAAATTTGAAAAGAGTGGTGATAATGGCAGGACGAGGAGAAACATCCAGCAGGCAGGGACAAGAGGGAAGACAAGGGCCACCTCAAGCTACTGCAACCCCAGAGGTAAATGTTTTGGTTGTGATTTGATTTTTGCATGTGTTATGAATAAGAGATTAAGTGGGTAGATATGAAGAAGAAAACATGATAGCAAGGGTTATAGGTGAGGTAAGTGTTATGTGGTAGGTAATCACGGGTTTCAGGTATGTCTGTGTATACAGAGAGGAATAAACGAGCAATTTATTGTCGTAGGTGGTTGTTTTAGGCAAGATGTATGTAATTGACAGTGACTGGTAGCGGTTAGGGAGAACTGGTATCGGTTACTCAACCGATATCGGTTATGTATAACCGATACCGGTTACTAGAGGAATTTCCAGAATGTTTGAAAAACCCTGACGGATTGAATAGTTGTTTGTTGTTTTGGTGTATGCAGGCAGAGGCAGGATTGAGGATGAATGATAGTGTGCCAGTGCTGTTGTCACGAATCTGAGAGGATGTAACACCAGCTGAATGGACATTGATAAATCGTTTGGGGTTAAATGGAATCCGCTATTATTCACGAATTACACGGAACCATGCTATGTTGTAGGCATTGATTGAGAGATGGAATCCCGAGACAAATACCTTCTATCTGCCAACAGGGGAGATGACAGTAACATTGGAAGATGTGTTTCAGATTTTGAGACTCCCTGTTACAGGAGAACCAGTATATCAGGCACTACCTAGCGCGGCACGGGGAGCGATAACAGCAGTATTTGGTCCATACGCACGAGATTTGACACAGCGAGGTTTATCTTTTACATATGGGGTAATGTATGCAGCACACCCTGAGGAGACAAGGTTAGCAGTGATATTAATGATAGCGGTAGGGTATTATGCGTTACCGAGGGTGGAAGGGGGAAGATTTCCAAAGGCATTGATGTGTGTTATTTGGGAGATGATAGAAAGGAACGTGAATTTTGAATGGGCACCTGCATATTTGGCGGAGCTATACAGGGGTTTATGGGCTTGTAGGCGAAATCACAGGACGACACTGGATAGTTCATACTTATTACACTGTTGGGCCTATGAGCACAATTGTTTGTGTGCGACCAATAGGCCGACCCATCTAGTCGGGAGAAACCGGAGTGCAGAGGTTGGGATTCAGACGATGGGTCCAGACGAACAAGAGGCCAGATCCCAGGCCGTGACGGGGTGATATTGAGTATTACAGGCAGGTATGGGAGAGAGTGACGGTTGCGGATATCTGTTGGAGGCCATACGGAAACTATATGGTAACAGAGAACATATCTGAGGAGTTGAGGGGTGTAGAGCGATTGAGGTGGATCGCAGGGCACAGGCCGGGTGAGTATGAGAGGATTCCTATAGATCACGTGTGGCGAAAATTTGGATTTGTGCAGGATATACCCCTGGCTTATAGACCATATATGAGGATCGACGCCGAGGCAGCATTCTCACCTCCCCGGCCAACACCTCCAGAAGGGCCTGAAGAGGTAGCAGCCGATCGCAGGGTAATGGATGCGGGAACGACAGAGGCCTATGGATTATGGTGGGTAGTAGAACTGTGAGGTGTATGTGAGTGCCCTGACATAGTGGTGATTACAGTAGAGAGGGATCGTCTGCAGTGTTTGGTTCAGCAACTCCAAATGCAGGTGAATGAGACAAAAGGATTGTTAGTGGTTGCGGAGTTACAGGTGGAGAGACTAGAGGCTGGAGTTCTCCATGCGAGAGGGCGTATTCATATGTTATAGGAGAGATTGGCAGATCAATGGGTGGTACCAATAGCCGTGGTACCTTTGAGGATAGAGAGGCCCGGCGAGAGGGGTCGACGATCAAGATCATCACCTAGTTCGGGATGAGGCGTGAGGGTCTGAGTAAATGTTAGCAAGGTATAAGAATAAATAAGGATGCCAACCTGCGTGTCGATGATAGAGAAGATGTATTTGTTTAACATCTAAATAAAACTGAATATGTATGTTGATTTGAGTTACGATAATAAAAAGATTGTTTGTGTTTTGATTTTCGGTGTTTTGAAAAAGGATAAAGAGGACTGTGATTAAATAGAAATACACAAAAATATTTATATTCACCACACAGGATAGGTTATGGTAGGGGATGGTCGAGCTAACCTTGGGAGACCGCATGTCTCCGAAGTGCTGCGTACATAGCCCATTGCACAAAGCAAGGAGGGGCCTCAGATCGATGTAGTTCTCCCTTAGGATCAGGGAGAGGTGAATTCAGGCAATTGGGTACGGTTTAGGTAATTGGTTGGTTGGTAAAAATATTAAGATTAGTAAAGGTAAGGTGGATGGTGTTGGTAATGAATTGGTGATGTTGTAAAAGGTATAAGGGAAGCGAAAGTTAGCCTACCCAAGTAGAAGGGAATCATGTCCTGATTAAGATCAACACACAATCCTAGATGCGAGGCAAAGCAGAAAGAGTGCTCCATAGGTGAAAAGAGCTAAACAAACCACACAACGTAGAACGAGCTTGGAGCCCTAGGTACCGTGCATAGACGAGAAGTCAATAGGTGAAAAGAGTTATATGATCACAATATATCAGGTGTACGTCACGTCCCTTGAGTTTGAAACAGATGGTGAGGTGAGGTGGATGATATAGCTGAGGTACGGAGAACTCATTACATAGTGAGTGTTCTGACAAAAGAGAACCTACCCTAAATAGACAAGTCCATGACTCAAAAGTCCTTTTGAATGAGGCTTTTATTTTATTAAATATAGACTGATCGATGCGGGAAGTCTACCAGGGATATTGATTGTATTATTCTTGAGGTCTTCACGAAGCTGATCAATGCGAGAAGCTTCTGATAAAGGCTGACTGTGTATAGCTGTCCTTCGAGGGAGCAGTCTATTTATAGTAGCAGATATGATTGTAATGCATAGCTGTCCTTCGGGGGAGCAGTCTATATATAATAGCAGCAATAGTTCGGCATATAGCTGTCCTTCGAGGGAGCAGTCTATATTTAATTTAGATGACTAGATGTTCACTTGGCGTGAAGCATCTAGTTTAGTAGGAAGTTTGACTCAAGAAAATACCATAAGAATACGGCTTATTTTAATACTTTGAAGTCATGGACTAGACTAAAAAGGGGAAGACATCATCAAGGGGAGGTGAGGATCAAACTATGTGAGCTTGATTGTTATTATGAGGTGTAGGAAACAGAGTGTATGTAGTGGTAAGTGAGCTCAAGGGACAAGCGGCAGGTAGATAAGAAGTGATATAACACTAATTTCAACAGTAGAATGGTCGAAGATGCAAGGCATTAAGGGGTTCAGGCTCAGATTTACCATTAAGCGAAGCTAAACGATAAGTACCAGATCCATAGGTATGAGTGATTATATAAGGCCCAATCCAATTGGGAGCAAATTTTCCACGTTTGCTCTTTTCTAGTTTGGTTACATGTTGATTCTCTTTAAGAACAAGATCACCAACCTTAAAGGTACGCTCATTAAGTCACTTATCATAAGCACGTTTAATGCGTTTTTGATATATTTGAAGGTGATCAAGAGCTATAAGACGGCGTTCGTGAAGAAGCTCCAATTGGGCTAACCGCTCTTGGAGGAAATCATCGTTGGTGAGAATATCCTGAAGAGATATTCTAAGGGAGGGTATTTGTATTTTGAGAGGCAAAACAGCCTCGGTACCGTATACCAAAGAAAAAGGTGTGGCATTAGTAGAGGTATGAATGCTAGTACGATAAGCCCAAAGGGCAAAGGGAATGTGATCGTGCCAATTTCTTCCGGATTCATTGACAACTTTCATGAGGATTTTGGTTAGTGTTTTATTAGAGGACTCGGCTTGCCCATTAGCTTGTGGATAGTAAGGTGATGAGAAACTAAGTTTGATACCAAAGTTGTCACAAAGGTCTTGCAACAACTTGTTTTTGAAAGATTTTCCATTATTTGTTATCAGGTGATGAGGAACACCAAAACTACAGATAATGTGGTGGTTAATGAACTCGAAATTTTTTTCTTTTTTGATTGAAATGAGTGGAATAGCCTCCACCCATTTTGTGTATATTCGGTCGCTGTGATTATCCAACGGTGACGTTGTGAAGAGGTCGGGTGAATCTCACCAATAAGGTCTAAACCCCATTGTGAGAAGGGCCAAAGATCTCGAGCGATCTGGAGCAGGTGGCTAGGAGTATGTTGAAGGTTGGCATGTTGCTGACACATAACACAACGCTTAACATATTTGTAACAGTCGTTATTGAGAGTAGGCCAATAATAACCAAGGCGAAGGATTCGTTTGGCCACAGCAAGGCCACTAAAATGTCCACCACAAATACCATCATGGACCTGTTGGATGGTATGATTGGCCTCCGCGCCAGTTAGACAGCGAAGGAGGATGCCATCAAAGCCACGTTTATAGAGGAGTCCCCCCATGACAACATAACGCGAAACACTTTTAAGAAAAGCATGTTTGCCGTTACTAGTAAGGTCAGGTGGGAGGACAGAGATTGTAAGG
This sequence comes from Taxus chinensis, assembly GCA_019776745.2. Taxonomy (NCBI): domain Eukaryota; kingdom Viridiplantae; phylum Streptophyta; class Pinopsida; order Cupressales; family Taxaceae; genus Taxus; species Taxus chinensis. The sequence goes on along the minus strand of CM034154.1, from coordinate 350,643,341 downwards.
TAGTCATGAAATTGGTGGTACCAGGTATCCTGTGAATTAGTAGACACAATATTTATCATACAAACTACCAGGGTTGAATAGGATGGGGCAAAAAGTTGTTGGACCATGACGAATAATTCAGAGTCAGTTGGCGCGGCGGGAATTTGCGAGGCTAAGCAAGCCATAGTATCCGCAAATTTGTTAGTGGAGCGGGGAATGGTTTGTATAGAATAGTGGGTAAATAAGGCTAGAAGTGAATCCACGTAGTGTTTGTATTTTTGAATTTCCTCGTTTTTGCATTGGTAGACGCCCATAACTTGATTGACTACCAATTGAGAGTCACCAAAAATGTTGATAGATTTGATGCCTAAGTGTAACACAACTTGGAGACCCAGAACAAGGGCCTCGTATTCCGCTGTATTATTAGTGCAAGGGAAATCAAGTCGGAATGAAAGAGGCATAGGTTTAGCGTTGAGAGGAATGAGAACAACGCCGGCTCCTCCGCCGCGCTGGCATTTAGATCCATCGAAGAAGAGGGTCATTGGGTATGACTCCTCCGTGAGGGAAAGAGTAGCGATGAGTTCGTCGGGAAATGTGAAATTGGTAAATTGTTCCCCAGGTAAAGGAGCTTCTGCAAGTTGGTCTGCGATGGTTTGTCCTTTGACTGATTTCTGGTGGACAAACTCAAGGTCGAGGTCGGCGAGAAGCATGAGCCATCTAGCAATGCGTTGGTTCAGATGAGGTTTGGCATACATGTAATGGATGGGGTCTGTATTGGTGACGACGAAAGTCTTGTGATTTAGAAGGTTAAGTGTCAGAGTTTGGTGGCCACGAATGATAGGGCAAGGCACAATTTTTCTACATGTGTGTACCTAGTCTCATAGTCCACCAAAGTACGACTTATATAATAAACGGCTTGTTCGCGATTGTCAGAGTCACGATGTGCAAGCATGGCTCCTACAGCGTGGTCGGTGGCGGAAAGGTAAAGGTAGAAAGGGCGGTCGTCTTGGGGTGGGATAAGCACGGGTGGCTGCAAGAGATAGGATTTGAGAGCTTCGAAGGCTTGGTGACATCTTCGCTCCATTGGAATGCAATATCCTTTTTAAAGGAGGTGATGGAAGAGGTTGACACTGATTCGAGAGTTGGGAGATGAAACGTCGGATAGATTGAAGCTTACCTTGTAAACTACGCAATTGTTTGAGATTTTTGGGTGGGGGCATTTCTAGGATAGCTTTGACTTTAGATGGATCGACCTCAATGCCACGCAAAGAAACGATAAAGCCAAGAAAGTTTTCCCACGAAGAACACCAAAGACACAGTTTCTTCGGTTGAAGGCGGACAGAATATTGTAACAGGCGATCAAAATAAGGGTTTAAAACAATCGAGATGTTCACTACGATGTTTAGACTTGCCGGGAAAGATCGTTGACATAGTCTTCAAGGATAGTGTGCATAATGTCATGAAAAATGTAGGTCATAGCCCGCTGATAGGTAGCACCAGCATTCTTAAGGCCAAATGGCATGACACGATAACAGAAGGTTCCCCAAGGAGTTATGAAGGCAGTTTTGTGTTGATCGGCAGGGGCACCAAAATTTGGTTGTATCCTGAAAAGCCATCCATGAGAGAGAGCATCTCATGACCTGCCAGTTAGATCAACAAGTTGGTCAATGCTAGGTAAGGGGAAGTCATCCTTAGGGCAAGCGAGGTTAAGATCCTGGAAATCTGTGCATATCCGAAGTCCCCCTGTCGCTTTAAGTGATAGGTACGATGTTAGAAATCCATTGAGGATAGTCAATAGGCAAGATGAAGGAAACAAAAAGGAGTCGTTGGAGCTCCTCTTTGACCAAGAGAGCAATGCGTGGATGCATTTTTCTCAATTTCTGTTTGACTGGTTTGGAATCGGGGTTTAGGGTAATGTTATGGACGGCAATGGTAGGATCAATTCCTGGCATGTCAGCGTAAGACCATGCGAAAGCCTGGTTACGAGCACGGAGAAAGGTAGTAAAGACGGCTTGTTCTGATGTGTTAAGGGATTGTCCAATCTTCACAATGTGAGGATCCTCCTCCGTGTGGATATTGATTTCTATGGTAGATTCGTTCAACATAGTTTGGGTTTCAGATGGTAAGGCTCGTTGAATATAAGAATCATCCGCGCCAAGGTAAGTGAGGATGGAGTCGTCAGCCTGGCATTCAACAACATTAATCAAAGGCGAATCCTCTTCGATCATGTCTAGATAAAGAAGGGGCAAAGAAGATGGGTCGTCATTATCATGTTGATAAGTGAGAGGACCTATGAAGATAGCATTTATGAAAAAAAAAAGTTAGGGGGGATGGATTCAGGGTCTATAGATTCTGCGGTTGATGATGGCAAAGTGGGTGATGATGGTTTGGTAGGGGCGACGTCTTCTTCTTCCAGGATACAGCTGATAGGAGGTGTCTCCTGTGTAGGTGTTTCGGGAAAACCGAGACCACTGCAATCATTGTGTTTACGGGTAGTCATGGGAATGAGTGTATGTCGGCCTTGTTCGTAAAGGCCAAAACCAAAGCCTTTCCATGCACAGCGAGTCAAGAAGGTGAGGGCGAAACAACGATTTGTCAAGTATTGAAAATCAGATTGGAAAGGAACCACACCAAGAGGAGGTTCAGGGGTAATGGAGGATGCGTCAACACCCCCATACGTTAGGTTAGTGCGGAAATGGGGTGGTCCATAAGATTATCTCCCCCCACGCGCTCGGTCGTAGGTGGGATGTGCATGTAATTATCCATACTCCTGCGGGGTAGGGAAAGAACTAACGTTATATAGGCGGTACTCCCCCAGCGTAAGGCGCTGAAAAACATCTACTAAGGGGTCGGAGGTTGGAATGTACGTTATATAGAACTAAGGTTATATAGAAGAGTTTGGGTAAAGTACGTGGTCCTACCCGAATGTTGAGGATCACGGTGCCTAAGGTAGAAGTAATAGCGTCATTAAATGACCACAACATGATGGGGTTGGCACACATGCAACTAGAAGGGATATTCATCTGTTGGAAGGCTTTGAAGAGATGATGTTTAGGCTAGCACCCCCATCAATCATAACCGACGTACTCGAATGTCCCGGACGTAAGCGGAGATGAAAGGGGCAGGGTCAGGGTCTTCTGTACCAAAAGTCGACAATTTCAATCTTCAGAGAAACTGACTCGTAGCAGCTTGTTGTACAGAGACAGAAGTGGTTGGGGCAGTGGGTATTGTTTGGTGAGAGGAAGCAACGTGATTGGGTGTTAGAATGGAGGCGACAGGCAGGTTTCATTAGGTAAAACCTCTATCCCTTGAAGATCTCAACGAGAGCTTGTCGATGAGATTCATGAAGTCTGAATGAGATCATATAATGTCATTTTTAACGGGCGATTGGTGAAGCTTTTAATCATATTTGCGGTGGGCAATGCCATTAGAGATGGATAGAGGCGGGTCCGCGAATGACCACTTTAGGTGGTGTGCATCGGGATGTTTGACGGAGAAAGAGATGCCGCAGTGTGTTTTCTTTTGCTTTCTCATGTTTTTCTGCCCTCGAGTAGCGACACTAATCATATTAATCTCGTAGACCTAAGATGAGGAAGATGGTTGGGATAACTCATGGTCTTCAAGAGGTGGGGGTTGTAATAATGACAGATCTTGGTGAGGGCGGGGACAGATGTATAGGAGACTGGAATGGAACTAAAGGTCTCTCCCTTCGTAAGTTTTTCTTTCTTAATCTTTCTATCCGGGAGAGGTGACTGGCGAAGGATGGGTTTTTTAGAGGCTTTGCATCCCCCCATCATGTCCTGGGGTGCTGTGATAGCTGCAGATTTTATCATCATAACCCAAGGTCGGGGTTAGACGGGCATAAGGTCTAATGGATGTAGGGAAATGAGTCCGCATTCTCCCCAACATAGCAATGATTTTGGTGTAAGATCCTTTGAGTGGGTCAAATCGAAGAGGATCGGAGAGAGGATGAAGGTATTGGTTGTGCGGGTTTTGGTAATGTTTGGGCATGATTGGTTCGCACGGGTGGTGGTTTAGCCGAGGGGTGTTGATACATGGTTTTTACTAAATGTGATTTCTTTGGCGCAGAAGCTATGTGGGATGATGAGGCTGTAGATGATGGGGTATCAGAAAACAACCACAGGGAAATAGGAGTGACCGAAAATAAATCTTTTGATGATGGAATTTGTTTAGGGTTGATAGGTGGACAGGATACGCTGAGTGACGGTGTTGCTATACCCTGGAATTTCTGTATAGGTGCGGAAGGCGTAGGTTGTTTTGAAGAAAACGCAAGGAGGTATGATATATTGATGTAAGGTAGAGGGATGGGGTCCCAATATGGAAGGTAGGTATGACAATGATGGTTTTGATTGTGATAGGGGCACGGATTGAGTTTGTCTCCTAGGTGGCGGGGTGGATTTATTTTTGGATAGATCGAGTCACTTAGGCGAGTGCGTTAGACTGGGCATTGGTGAGGTCCCAAGCATAGGGGAAGATATAGTTAAGTTGATAGAAGTGGACGGGGCATTTGGTAGAGGTGAGGGGGGTGAAGGTGAGAACAGGGGTATTTTAAGCTTCTGTAAGCACTTCGGGTATATGGTGGAGACATCAGGATCAGTCATTTGCATTTGAGTAGAAAAAGGGGTACTCAAACGTTCCCATAGGGCCTGTCTATCTTCTGTGGAATGACAGTCTCCAGGTGTGATTTGTAATTTTTGTACGGAAGAAAGGTGGGTTGTAATTCCAGTCCACTGCGGGTTTGACATAGGAGGTAGATGAGGCACTGTATCAATAGATGTTAAGAGGTCAACCGGTCGTTGAAAAGATTTAGGTGATGAGGGACTAATAGGTAGGAGGGCGTGTTCGAGGGGATCTGTCATGTTTAAAGAATGTGGTGATGTTAGTGTAAGAGATTTCTCTTCTAAGGATGTCAAAAGGAGTGGCGAGCCTTCCTCTTGTGTAGCAAGAGTGGTAGAAGGGGACGTTTGGGAAATATAACCGATGGCGGTCGAGTGGAATCAACTCGGCTAAGAAAAAGTAGGCTATTTTTAGTAAAATAGCCACCTTCCCTGCTTTTCTCCCGAGAGATCAGTTGCGGGCTTGGTCCAAAGTGGCTAGACACGGTCGGCTTTGGTGCGAGTAAGGAGGCATTAGTTATTGGATGTGAAGTCTTAGACCAAGTCATGCGGTCTTAATTAGGTTAGTTTTAGGGTTAGGGCTAGGTCCATGATGAGGTGCAAAATGAGGTGGCGGTGACGGTGATGGGATTTATCATTACAAGGTAATAATAAATAATTGTGTAAAGTTTAGGTAATGAGGTTAGGTTGCGAAATGGGATGCGGGTCACAAGGGGTCGTAAGACACGAATTTGGTGTCTACAGTAGAAGATGACAATATTGACTGAGAAGGATTTGAGAGCTTGAGAAATACCTATGTCAACTATTCAAGTTTCTCCTTAAGCTCATCTCTACTTAATTTCATTTCCTTCAGCTTCTAGAACAACACCTTCATGGCATCCTTGGCATCCTGTTGTGCCCTTCTGTGTTAACTTTCCTTAGACTCAACCCTTGTAGATCTAATAATCAGTAACTGCTATACTCATCATAGTTTTGTTGGCCACGTGAGTGGAAATACTAAAACTTTATGCCTTGAGGCAATCCACTAAAACCTTGCAACCATTTGGGTTTTTTTTGCAGATTTGGCAGGAGAGCCTTGAGTGACACTGAAGTCAAATGCTAGTAGAGGACACACCTCCCTCTTAGCTTAGGGTTGATTAATTAACCATTGAGGTACAGTGGAAGAAGTTCCCATATCAGTAGGTGTATGGTTACATTATAGATGCGAGGAAGGTTTACTTAATGGAGTTGTGAATGATGCAAGTGTGGTGATGATGGGGAAATCAATTCAGTGAATGAAGGTGCAAAAGGAAGGAGGCATATCTATGGCCATCTTTAGGTCCAACAGAGACGCAGGTGAGAGGTCAGAGAAGATGCTAGCCATGGCTAATGAACAGTGGTGTAGAAATATGAGATGAGGAATATTGGGAGAGAGGAGGGTAAAGATTCTAAGTAAAAGCTTGAGAAGGCAAGAGAGAGACTTACTTTTTTGATGAGAAATCACAAAAGAGAAACAAGAGGTTATACCAACCTCAATCTTTTGAAGGAATTTTTTCCTTGTTCTGGTGGACGGAGTGAACTCTAGTAGCTCAACTATTTTTGGAGTGGCAGATGATTGGCTCTTTTGATTTTTTCCCGCCTTTTGAACAAACTTAAATTTTTTCCAGCCTCTTGGAGGGATTTTATCTCTTCCTCTCTCCCTTGGAGGGTTTTATTCTAAAGGTAGTCTATTTTTGTTAAAAGCTCTTTTCCTTATTAACTCATTCCACCAAGAAACGAGCCCATGCCTTGCTATGGAAGAGAGTTTGGAGTAGCCCTTTCACAGCGTAGAAGCTTTTTCAGTAACACTACGCGATCAATAGCTGGGAAATCCGAGTTATTGGTCCTTCCATATAACTATTCGTGGAAATACGCTAGTGTCTAGGACACTCTCATTATCCACAGTGCCTACGGGGATATCAGCTAGGTCTAACATCTAAATTTCTTCAAGCGTCAGTATGCTGTTGTCTTTTCTTCGGATGGAAAATTCATATCGAAGATCAACCCAAATGTCTTCCACATTGGGCCTGCAAATACAAGGTATCCATATGACTTGAGAACGTCCTTCGGATGTCAAATCCCTCCATGAGTTTCAAATAATGTTGTTTTAATTTGTCCTGAATGCTCATGCACATGTTCTTGGCCTTAACCACTATAAGTATTTATACCTTCCAATAGAAATAGGGAAGGAGATGGTGGCTTTGGTGCCGTACTTGGATTATGAAATTTGTGAAAATTCAACAATTTTTATTGACTAAACCTCATGAGATCAAGTTTGTCACCATCTCGGGAACTGGGAAAAATGGAAAGGGTTCATCACATGGAACCTTGCCACCTCAAAGATAAGTAAACTTCTGGATTGCAAAGAATAATGAACCCCATATTTGACACTGTTCGGCCAAGCTTCATCAGAAACCCTTCTCTTCCTCAGATCAGGAATCCAACTACACATGTTTTCATAGAAGAAGCATCATCACTCTTCTAAAGTTATCTTCAGTCTGTAGTTGCCCACTTCCCTTTGACACCCTTTTTGCATGCTGATATGCATTGTCACCTATATTATCGGACCATTATTATAGTTTTGATTTAGTATGATGTTAGAATATTTGATCATGGGATTGTTGTTGACTTTGATTCTTAAATGATGCATGATGATTATAGACGACACTTTATAATGTGATGATGTTATAGCTGTTGGACATGGTTAATAATAGATGTTGTTTGGATTGTGATATTTAGATATTGTGGTAGCCCTAGAATAATGGAAAATTATTGGATGAATGATTATAGCTATTGAATAAAACTATAATGATATTGTTAGGTTTGCTTTGATGTTGTTGTGATTCATTATATCTAGATGATTTTGGAATTTAATTATATTTATATTATTTTGGATGTTTTGAATATTGGCTACGAGGCTGAAGGACGGTATTTGTGTTTTGTAAGGTTAAAATATCACAACAACATCCAAGGGATTGGAGACCAACCACATTGGAATTCTAGATGAATTCAACAAGGTCACGATGGCAACTAGTTTTTTTTGTGTGTGTTTTTTTTGTTGCTAGGGAATTCACATGGGGGGATCACCTTAATGCTGACCAAGGGATTCTATTGTATTTATTTTATTTTTTTGGTCCCTTTTTTATGTTTATGTGTTTGTTATTTTGTGGTGCAATTACGCTTTCATTATTTAATTAATGTGTGTAATATTGTGATAATCATATTTGGTTTTGTTTAATTTATTAATGATGTCATAATAGAATGTAATAATATGAGTTTTTTAGCCCATGTATAAAGGTGTTTGTAAGAATGTGTATAGTAATATTGTAATTGAAATTCAACATGTTTAATCATATTTAATAAATACAATACTAACAATATTTGTAAATGTTTTTTGTTATTTAAAAAAATGAAATATTTTTTAATTAGAATAACTGTTGTAATTAAAAAATATAATTATACTTGATTTCGTTCAATACATGCCATATTAGTAAATTCTAGAAGAGTATAAAATAGACAATAGAAAATACTAGTAATTCTAGAAGAGTCTAAAATAGACAATAGAAAATACTTTTTAAAATATAAAGTATTTTTATATTTTTATTTTTGAATATAATATATTATCATATAAGAGAATAAGTGTAAGTATTACTATGATTTTTATTGCTAGGCTCTATCTTTGAAAACTAAATATCATCAAATATTTTTGTTAGTTCATAAAAATTTAATGTTGGTACCAAATTAATTTTTTAGTTATTGGTAAAAAGGTGGAAATTAGTAGGTGCCCAACCCTTACATGGAGATGACTAGGCCACGATGCCCGAAAACAGCCATAAGCATAGCAAAAAATATAATGAAACGGAATAGTTGACCTGCAGCACAAAAATGACAAAAGAACAACCTATCTACAACAGAATACCAACAAAAGAAATAGCCAAGCACAAAGATAGGTCTAATTTGATATTTAGAAACCCATAACCTAAACCATATCTTCTAGGCTCTCATGCTTCTAGTAACCTGACATTTGGTTAAAGATTTTCTTTCCATCGGTTTTCTATTCTAAACCAAGCTCCAGCCATCCACCCTATCTTCCATTTTTCCAGCATCTCTGCTTTCCTCCATTAGTCCTAGCAATTTATTATACCCGTTTCCTTCCCAGTAATCCTAGATTCTTAGTTTCCGATTCTTTGCCATCTCGAATGTTCCAAACCTTTTTTAGTCACCTCAATCTTCCTTCCTCTCTTCTCTTCTGTCTTTTGTACATGACAGTCGCCATCCATGGACTTGTTTCAAACAGTGGAGGAATATCGAGTATGATATCTTATTGTTGTTTGCTTCCCCTATTCCGCTATTACTATTTACGCACTTGGAAGATGCTTCCCCTCTCTTTTTTGGAATTACTTTTCCTTTTTTCCTTTAGCCGTCACAACCTTCTCATCCAAAATCCTGGCTTTTGGGCATCATTCCTCCTCCTACTCAAGATCCTCAATGCAAAAAATATTCTTTTTATCTACTTTTGTTGTGACCAAATTTCTAAGCTACATGGCTCACTAAAGGAGACCCTATAGCACACAACGTTCAATTGGGAATGGCCATTGGGCCCATTTCCTCAACTATAGCCGAAGCACCGTAACTAGTGGAAAATTCAACCAGCGCTATAGAATCCTTCTGAGATTGAGTGGGACTCTCATCCACTTGTTCATCAAGAGTCTCCTTCTTTGTCCATGTTTTCTTTAGTGTCTTGCAACCCCCAAGCCCATTGCCGATAAATCTTAAATTTATACAAAAAATGTGGGAGCCTTCATATTCACATTTTTTTTCACACAAACCCCTTGTTTTGAAACGAGGCATATAGATGCAAGTAGCATCCCGACTTGATGTTGACACACAAACTCGCATATACCATTCTAGACTAGGCCAAAGTGGCATAAATGAAGGCTAGGATATTCCTCAAGGATTTAAAGATCCTCAATAACATATATTTCTTTTAGAATTACAGAGGTAAGGCAAGAAACCTCACCCAAATAGGGTAGGCTCTAGCTGCAGAGAACTTTTGAGACATATTAGCCCTCCATTATTTAAGGTGTAGAATAGTCTTGGTAATGAACCATGGCCCTCCCCTAAGCATATTAAGGAGATATTCTTCCATCAAGAAATAGAATAAGGAGGAAGGCACCATTTGACAGAGCCACAACCTCCATTGGTCTCGTTGCAGTCCATTTTCTTTTTTCCCAAACCGTAATAGAGTCTATATTTTGGCTTATCCCTGTAAAAATGCCTACAAGCGACGATCTATATTGCCTCTGAGATTTATGCACAAAATCTTACGTGTCAGACACTGAAGGGACCTCTTTGATTGTTTCAGACACTGAAGGGACCTCTTTGACCCATTCCGAAGATAAATGAATGATTTCCTGCTCATATTGTTCTTATAAGAATTGATACTCATATCAGCCTTTCCTAGGATGGCCACTAATCCACCCCCACTACTTCGAATCAGACCAGAACAAAAATCCATTTATTGGTACAAACTTTGTTAATTATTGCGATATTCGAATATTTATTAATTATTGTTACAAAATAAGATAATTCCTATGATATTATGATAATAATGTATTTATTTATTTAGTAATTATTCATTTGTGACTATTGAATTACTATGGTATATGTTTAATAGAATTTTTATATAATAATGTTTTCGCATAAATCTTAACTGTACACACTAAACTTGAAACCCTAAAACCTAATGCATAAATGTGAGTAGAAATTAGACATAAAACACGTTTAAACTCTAAATGGAAAATGTTGAACATGAAGTTTATGAGAGAAAATACTAAATGTCAAACATTTTAAATATGAACCATAAATTTTAGTTGTACACACTAAACCCCAAACCCTGAAAACTAATGGATAAATGTGAGCTAAAATTAGATTTAAAGCACATTTTAAACCAAACAGACAACCAAAATGTAAACTGTAAACCCTAAACTATTGACACAAACAATAAATGTTCTCCATTATCGCTAAACCCTATACCCCCTATACAAAATTTCTAAACTATAAATGTAGTGCCCACTTCCATTTCACACCTTTTGATAGTGATCTTGATATTGTTGATTACATTATGGACATTATTATGGTTTTGATTTAGTATGATGTTAGATGTTGGACCATGGATTATTGTTGATCTTGATTTAGTTATGATGCATGATGATTATTAGAGACACTTCATATGTGGATGATGATATACTATTTGACACGGATATATTATGAATGTTGTTCAGACATATGATTTTTGGATATTGTGAGTAGACCTAGAAAATTGACATTATATGATGATGATATAGTTGTTGATATAAATGGTAAGTGATATTGTTGATTGCCTTGATGTTGTTGTGATACATATGAATAGATAATTTTTTGATTATATTTATATCATGTTGGATGTTCCAATATGGCCACGAGGCTGAAGGAGGTATTTGTGTTTTGTAGGTTAAACTATCACAACAAACATCAGGGGATTAGAGACCAACCACATTAGAATTTTAGATGAAATCAATAAGGTCGCCATGGTAACAGGTTTTGTCTCTATGTGTGTTTGTTAGTGTTAGGGATTCCCATGGGGGGGATCACCTTTAAATGTGACAAAGGGATTGTATGTATTTATTTTATTTTTGGTCCTTTTTATTATTGTTTGCATGTGTTTATTTTGTGATGCATTTACCCCTTTCATTATTATTTTAATTGTGGAATTAATGTGAGTAATCATATTGTTAAATAAATAAATTAATCAAATTTGGGATATAAGAAATTAATTATAGAAGTTGTTGGCTCTTGTATTAAATGTGGTAAGTGATGTGTAAGTATGTGTAAGAGTTGTGTAAGTCAAATTTTGGAGTATGAAACACTCCACCTTCTTGGAAATTCGAATTTGTCCTTGGGGGCTATTTTTGGAAGCTTGTGGGACAAGTTAAACTTGTCCCATACCTCTTAAATTTACATACCAACCTTGCCTATGGTTGGAGAGTTAAATTTAGACTTTTATAATGCAATTTGGGAAGAAAAATTATAGATTTTAATTGCACTTTTCTTGCATGTTTTAATTTCAGTCCTTAGGGGGTGTGGGCTTTTTGGAGTGTGTAATTTTACTGTCATAATATTCACCCACCTCTTTATTGTGCATTGGAGAATGAATTTGACTTTTGTGTTGGAGTTGAGGATGTGTGATGTGCCATCCTACATGGATCCACCCCATCCTCTTCTCTTCCCTCTTCTATAAAATTAGAACTCTTTGCTTTGTTTTGGGTTGTTGAACATTTTGCATACTTCCTTTTGGGTGAATTTTTGCTATGTGGAGCTCTTGCTTTTGGAAGGAGATTGGAGACCCTTGCATGCTTGTTGGTTGCTGATTTTGGACTGTATTTTGGCATTGGAAAGCTTACTCTTTTGAAACTTAGACAACTCCATCATGGAGAGGTAAGATCTTGGATCTTGAAATAATCTTTTATTATGAATGTACATGTTATTGTGTGAATGTTTTAGCATGTTTGTAGGTTTTTTGGGTAGAATGCCTAGGAATTGTGTATGAGAAGACTATGGGGTACTCTTGAGGGAGTCATAAGTGCTTTGGGGAGGTATAAGTGTGGAGGGAGGTGCGATTGGGTTCCACCTTATAAAAAGAAATAGCTTACATTTCTTTACTTGTTATGGGGTGCCATAAGAGGTTTGAGAGGCATAAGGAAATGTGAGGAATAAGGGGTACTTGGGGAGGCAAAAGGGCATGACAGGGTTTTCAGGTGGTGATACCCATTTCCCCTTTAGGAGGCATAAGTAGCATCCCCCATAGTTTCTTGCTCCTTTTGCTTGCTTGATGAAGCCTTAGTATTGTTTTGTCATGTGTTAATGTAGTTGTAAAAATATATTTTGTTTTGGACTGTGTTTTTATTTTGAAATGTGCATGTTGAAAGATTGCATTGTGATGTGGAACCCTGTTGTTGCCATGGGCTAAAATACATTTCTTATTGCTTTTTGGTTGGGGCTCGGGGGCCAATGAAGAAGGATGGCTTCTCCTTTCATTGGATGTTTTGTTTGGGTAGAGATCATTTCCTTTTCCCTACCTTTGTTGTTATCAAAATTGGAAAAATGAGAAGAATGTATGTTGTTGTTCTAAAGCTAAGGAAAGACAGTTTGATAGTCCCTTGTGAAAATAAATTTCATTGTAACCTTCCCACTTTAAGTGGATGATCTTGTAAATACTATAATGGAAAGATGTTGTACAGATTTGCAAGTGAAATTTAAAATGTAAAAAGTTATACTCTGTATTCAGTTTAGAAAGAATCATACGTGATTGGTATAATGTATTTTGTAATCGAATGGAAAGGAAGTTGTAAGTTGTCTTTTTCAAATCAATAAATGAATGTACTGCTTTTCTCAAATTACATTGTTGTATTTGAATCTGATTATTTCAGTGTATTGGAATCTCTGCTTGAAAAAAGAAAATATGTATGAAGGATAGTGTAGAACTCTAACTTTGAAATGTGACAAAAATTAGAAATCAGACTTTGTATTTTGGCTCTTAAATGGTTTGATTAAATCACTTAAATGTATTAGACTAGAATGGAAATGAATCTCCATACTTGGAAGGTGAAAAATGATAAATAAATCCTTTAGAAATTGATCTTTGTTTTGTATTTCATCGTGGCAAATAATTTATCTAAAACGAACAGTTTGAACCTGAAATTCAAGAAATAAAAATGAAACATTAAAATTGAACATGCTATGATGTAAATGAATTCAATTTTGGCTAAAAAACTTTAGGAAATCTTTCAAACATTGAAAAATCGGGCTCAATCCATTTGCAGTCCCTCTTGATGTTAAAAGTTGTAAAATTGATTTGCATCTCAATCAAACCAATCAAATATGGTTTTCCATCCTAAATACATCCTAGAACAATCCTCCATGTCTATTGGACATGATGAGTGAAGGAAAGGATCAAATTTTTAACAAATCCTTTAAGTCAAAATTTATTAGCTTGCACTATATAAGTGTACAGGCCATTTCCTTAAAATTGACCCCTTAAACTTTATCAAAATCTAAAATTAATGATTTTTGTGTAAAGAGGATGTCGAGATATTTCTAGAAAGTCCTCGTTTTCCCAAAACCAAGCTTTTTATAAAAAGTTATGGCCTTTTGAAGTTTTAATTCATTTTTCCCTGCGGACCCCCGTGCCCCGCTTTTTACCCTTGTCACCTTTTGCGGGGTGAAAATTCAAACTTAACCTTTTTAAAAAAAATTGGGAAAATTTTCCAACTTTTCCCCACCACTCTATCATCCTGCAGCTAATCAGAAGCTGCCAAGTGGCCTTACAAGGCAACGGCGGAGGCGCGGAATCCATTTTGACCTTAGCGTTTTAGAAAAATTTTGGGAAAAATTTTTAGTTTTCCTCCGCCGCCCACAGCTAATGGTAGGATGACATGTGGTAGCCCTAGGCATCGGCGGAGGCGTGGAACATTTTGTAACTTTGAAACTTTAACTTTTTGGTTTGGTGAAAATCCCAAAGTTTCCTCACTGCCCCGCAGCCCGCAACCAATGGAAGGCTGATGCGTGGCAGTCTTAGGTGTCAGCGAAGGCGCAGAACATTTTGTACCTTCTTGAACTTTTTACCCTGTAAAATCATTAATCTTCTGAACCACCTCTCCTTCCCCACGTTGGCCTAGGAGATTCCATGTGTACTAGATATACTTGTAGGAGTGTAGGCCGTACACGATGAATTTTCACTCCGCGTGGGAAAATTTGCAAAAGTATCCCACAGCCCCGTCTTTCCTTGTTTTTCCCCGCGTTGCCTTAGGGAGTGCAACGTCGTCACTTTTTGGACACGTGAAAGCATGGGTGAAAATGTGATTTTTTCCTTGCATGATAACTTTTTTTTCCAAGGTCTCCCTGTGGCTCCACCGACCCACGCTTTGAGAAAAGTTATCACCCCTGTGCCTGCATTGGCTCGCTCCTTGGGGAAAATTTTCACCCCAAGGCCCACCAACCCATAACTTGAAAAAATAAGAGGAGTTATGAGGACTTCTTTATATCATTGGAAAGGTGAGGAAATTTCCTATCCAATGAAAGTAATTTAGGAAAAATTTGAATGCATTAAGTATGAGAAAAATCAAGTTGAAACTTTAAGCCTGTTAGAGAGTGGGTATGGTGAGGAATTTCTCCCTTTTAACCTAATTGAAACTTCTAACCCTAATTTTTGGACCTTATGACCTCTAGTAATTGTTAATAAAAGAAAAGTAATGTTCTAGTAGATTAGAGATTGTTCCAGAACTTGTTAGTGACAATTGTTGTCTTGTAATATGGTTGTAGATTCTTTTAATAAAAAATAAAATTATTCCATAATTTTCCTAACTAATCCTAGGTTGTTCTTGGGTCTCAAGTGGGTTGTTTTAATGGGTGTTACATAGAACCTTTTATTTTCATTGAAGGGAAGTACTGATATATGTGTTCCATTTCTTGGTTTCCTTTTGCATCTAGCCTTCGGTAATTTATCATGCCTCCTTCTGCATAGGTGACATATGACATCATATAGAACTTACCGGTAGACAAGACTGTTTTCATTTGGGAGTATATCTCATCACTTATTAGGCTAACCTAATAAATCCCTTGGTCATTCTTCTTTATGATAACCATGAATTGGTACATCCACCCTTGGAAATCTTTTGACTCTGGGAGTCCAAATAATCAACTCAGTAGGGTGATGATATCACTGATTTCAAGAATAAAATCACTTCTAGGGACTAACTTGGGAAACCTAGAAACAACTGGCTTAGCCTTGATCAAGAAATTATTATTTACATGCTTTATGTAGTCTTCTTGATCTTTTTCCTAGGCCTTTTATGCTGATTTAAGGTCTAAATCAACATACTCCATAAAGTCGGGAAACCTTAGGAGTTGATCAAAGTAACCTCCATCCAATTTCACTATAGACTCTCCTGCTTGATTTCTTACTGAGCGAGAGTCTGAGTCATAGTTAGAAGTGCAGGCCAAGATGAATTCAGGGCATTGAGATGATATTGGAAATCCTGCTACAAGAGGGAGACCGCTGCCTACTATTGACTTCATCTAAGAATTCTGAGAAGAATCCCCAATTCTCTTCCAGAAGTAATCCATATCTATATTACCGAGCTATGTATCCTGAATGTCATAATTGTAGCTTATGTAAGAAGAAGAATCCATCTTCTGATACTTATACTTCATCTTTCCTTCTCTATCTGACTTATCCTTAGATTGGCCGGGGTCTGACATGAGGAGTCTTGAAGAAGAAATGCCTTGATTTCTTACTAGAAGGGCAATCAAGCTTGAAATTTTGTTGGAAAAGTGCACAAACCTGCCACACTGTTTGGATTTCAAAACTTGTAAAACACCTTTGAAAACTTGACAGAATGGAGTGTATGTCAGAATTCAGGACATACTGAGCATCAATGAAAACCTGACACACTGCAGAAGTGGGGAAGTTTTGGACAAGTAGGAAATCTCGACACAATGGTAGAAACTGGAGGATGTCGAGTAGGTAGAAATACCTGACACACTGTGGATCTTGATGGATGTTGAGCACCTAGAAAAATCTGAAAAAATGTTGAAAGAGTGAGATGTCAAACACCCTGTAAAACCCAAAACAAGTGTATCGGGTTTCTGAAATGTCAGAACATGAAAAATTCTCTCCTCATGATCACTTAGGAATTTTCAAAATCATTTTGAAATCTACAAGTTACAACCTATGGAAAATAAGTAAATAACCTAGGGGTAAATTTCAAACAAGAACCCTCATGGGAAAAAGACAAGAAACAAGGAAAACAACCCAAAACCCTAAAGCAATAATGAAGAAAGAAAATAAATGGAAACCCCAAGAAAACACTTCACAAATAACCCAAAAAGCTTCTAAATAGAAAGAAGAGAAGAATACCTTTAACTGGCTTGAAAAATGGTCAAAAATGGCTGGTGAAATAAATTGGGAAGCTCGATTGGGTTCGAAGGTAGAAGAACCATCAACGAAAATCCAACGTAGCAAAAATGATAAGGTAACAAATGATGTGGAAAATCCGACTATTTATAATAACCTAACATTAATTAGACCTCACTTGACATGTGTCCCACCTACCAGACAACTGGAAATTAATGACATGCCATCATTCTTGGAGCGTCTAAAAACCCAATACAAAGGATTTGATTCAATTTGGGTTTCAGGAAAAAAGTGATATGAAACATGCATTTGGCAAAGCATGTTCCGATGCTTGGGAGTTCTAAAAATCTGAAACAATGCATAGGCAATCAAATTTCAGGTTTCTTGGAATATGAGGCATAAAACATGCATTGGGAAAAGCATGTTTTGATGCTTGGAAGTTCCGAAAACCCAACATAATGGACTTAGATAAGTGGGTTTCAGGTTTCGGGAAACAAGCGACATGAAACATGCAAGAAACATGTTTTTATTAAATGAAAACCTGAAAACCCAAAAATATATTTCAAAGGGAATTTTTAAGAGATTTTTCCAAAATTTTCCTATGGTTATCTCATTTTTAGCTGGAATCACTAAAACGAGATAACACATACAGTGGACAAGAACCATATACAGAGCAATAGTTTTCTGAAGTCTAACACATCGACCATTTTTGGCTCCCTGCATTACAGCTACACCAACAGTTCTAACATAAAATAATTTTGTTGCAATGGAAAAGTCATCCATTTCGGTGATGTCCTTCAGATTTGACACCACCAATTTATAAATATTTTCAAAATTGTAATTCTTGGTCATTTTATGAATTGCTAAGAGGTGTGGAGTCCTTATTTCATTAGAAAATGTGTAAAAATGAATACATATCCATGAAGTATTATCGACCACATTAACCTCATATAATGAAAGGGAAATATACTTTTCCTTTTGAATACACAGTTTCAAATCCTCCTTCTCTACCAGAGATAGACATTTTGCAATCTCCCAGCCACTAGTATTTGACCAATGAGATTGAGGAATGTTCTGTAGACTAATAAATTGATACAAAATTTCATTTTCTCTGAAATTTGACATCGGTCTTCCCCTTTTCATTATATGAAATATGGTAGCAAACTGAATACCCTTTACTTGCATTTCTGCCTCCATAACTTTGCTCAATCTTGCTACTATGCCCTCACCTTTTTCATTTACATATTTGATATGCTTTTGTTCCTTTTCATACTCTTCTGTGTATTTGAAATGTAGAAAATCTTTTACATCTTTCCATTTATGTGTTATGACTATCCTGCCATCCTTTAGCTTTTGAGAAATTTATATTTTCCCATAGTGCTTGTCAATTGTAACCAATTTGAGCTGCATCATGTGATCCTTCCCTTGTTTCCAACCATATATTTTGCATTGACATTGTGTTGGGACATCATTACAATTTTCAGTGTACACAGGTTCAATAAAAGGATATTTTGCAGCCAATTCGAACTGGAATTTCCTTCCAATTGTCCAGTTTTCCCTCTTTCTTCTGACATATTTTCATATTTTTATTGGGATTCAACTTCTGCATCTGGGATGTTAGCAGGAATATTTTGATGCTCATGTCTCCTATTTTTTATAAATAAACCTTGGAGTAGAAGCTTCCTTTGCTGGTGTATCATGAGAATTCGATGAATTTTCTTGTACTTCTATGTCATGAAGGGACATAATGTTTTCCTTAACATATAATGGATCATCGATATCTTTAAATTGATTACTCAGTGAAGGAATTTTTGAAACGTATGCATATAATTCTATAAAATTGTTACTTATTTAGTATTAATTTTATCTATAGTTAAATTTTTATAGAGTACAAAGAGTTCCAAGAACAATATGATAAATATAATTATTAAATTATGTAAGATTAAATAACTAGTAAATAACACGTGCCACATATTGATATTTTTAGTTGATGCAGAAACAAATTCATTTTTTGTGATTTTCCAAAATAGCCAAGCAAAGTATTTGCACCCTTTTTTGAACTGGTTGAATTTATAATCTTCTTGCCCTAATTTCTAGTATCCATGAATGCTTACTACTTAGGCCCTTAGGGGCAACTCTTATGTTTGAAGACTCTGAGAATAAACGGTTTAAGGTTAGACGATATTGGTTGGACGGTAAAGGGTTGGATGAAAAAGGGTTAGATGGCTGAGTCACTAAGTGGTTTGATGGCTCACGATTGAGGGTTTGGATGCCTAAGTTATTGGATGACTTAAACCTTAGGGGTCATATGACTCAGGGTTGGATGGCTAAGGGGTTGGACGAATCGAGGTTGGATAATAGTTGGATGGCTAATGGGTTGGATGGCTAGGGGTTAGATGGCTAGGGGTTGGATGGCTAAGGGTTGGATGGCTAAAGGTTGGATGGATCAGGGTTGGATGAAATAGAGTTAGATGGCTCAGGGTTGGACAACTCAAGGTTGGATGGATCAGAGTTGGATGAATCAGCGTTAGACATATAAGAGTTGGGTGGATTAGAGTTGGATGGTTCAGGGGTTGGATGACTCAGATTTTAGAGTTAGATGGGTCAGGCTTGGATGGCTCAGGTTTGGACGGTTCTGAGTTAGATGACTTATGGTTGAATGACGTAGATTTGAGTGTTGACGTCTAAGAATTTTCTTATGTTTACTTTGGTGAATATGTGCATGATATGATTCGAAATGGTGGTGAATTACATTTATAACCTCTTATATATATGTAAAATATAGGTGAAATGAATAGTATAATGGACATGCTGGTCAATTTTTTTGGCGAATAAGTTGGCTACGAACCATATAATATTCACCAATTCAAATTTCCATAATCCTCGATTTTTGTGAGTTTATGAAAATTCACCACTAGAATTTTCCTTGACTATTTCCCAAATGTAAATGCATCTTATTTTTAGTATGTAACAATTAAGAAGAGTGGCTATAATTTCTCAACCTTCTTAATCTATAAATAGGAGGATACATTATATAGTACATAAAATTTTGATCATTTTTAATAACAAGGCTTTGCCATTTTGATTACTTGTGTACATGATTAAGCCTCAAATTTATGAACAAAACTAATATTTAGCCTTCTTTTACTTTAGTGTGTGTTGTATTCTAGTGGTTATCATTATACTTATGAAGGTTTCTTTCCTAGTATTTGTTTATCCATTCTACCTTCACATTAGGTTATCTGTTCTTTAGCAATTAAAAGTTATGATTGATAAGAGTTATTTATTACAATTGGGGAGTCAAGGGAATCCCTTCTATTATTGTTAAGTATTATCTTAATAAAAAATACTTTGTTAAGGAAAAAGGTATAAAGTTGTGTGAGTTATTATATTTCTAATAAATATTCTATGCTTGTAAAATATGATCTTTTGTTTCTTAAACTATCAGTGTATCGCCATTTTTAGTTATTTTCAGTTATACTCCATACCCTTTACCTTAAAAGTTAGATAGTATAGTTTGCTTTCAGCACTATAGGTTTCACAACTCGATATTCTATCGAATTCCCTAGTTTATAAGGAAGATGACATTCTTCAGAGGTTCATCCCAAAGAGCTAAGGTCCCACACCTTGGGGATGTTCCCATGTTACAATGGATCATCTAAGGATTTATCAGGTACACGATCCAAGTGACAATAATTTTTGGCACACCCGATGGGATAAAGAGCTAAAATTTGGTACTTCTCTTAGCAATTACAGTAATCTATGGTACCTGACGAATCCATATCTCTAAATTTCTAGATCTAGTGCATGTAATTATGTGAAGGATTCAAAAAAGAGATTCTTCATAGAAAGAAAACCAATGGATTACTAAACTCTCTTTATCCCCTCCAAGGAGAAGGAAAGGAGATGCTTCATCATATTTTTATAGAGCACAAACAACTCCTCCATTTGGAAGGTTCCCTCCATTAAGGAGAGATCAACCACTCGTTGTAATGGCCATAAGGAACCAAATATTTCCAACCTTCAATAGTTTTGGTCCAAAAATCTGTCGTGAGGGAAGATCTATGGATAGATGAGCCAACAGCGTGCAGGGCATAGCCCCTCTTTGAGTCAACAAAGCAAAACTGGTTTATTGCTATTCTACCTTCGGGGGTTGGGATCTCATCCCAGTAGAGTTATTTCCAACTATAGGGGAAGGGAAATAAACAAGGTGGAGAGATAGGAAAGATTTGAAGGGAGAAAAGAAATGAATTCCAAAGTAGAAAGGTCAGAGGGTCTATGTTTTGGGCTGATAGTAAACAGAGCCGAACTTAGTCACATAAACGAACAAAGCAATACTGATGAATAAATTACAATAAAGTAGAAGTAGTTTCAATAGAACAAACATACAGATCTAACATAAGAAAGGTCTGATGTAAAACATAGGTATTCAGCACAAAGTCTAAATATTGTATTAATATTTGTTTCTGTTACAAAAAGTTCAAAGTCTTTTCTTCTTACTTCTATTTTTCATCTAAAAAGTATCCACACCTTTGAATACAAGTATTCAAGTATATATAAAAGAAGGAGAAGAGAGAGAACAAAAAGAAACCAACGACTAATTACAAAGTATCTACAAAATATCTGAAAGTCAACTGTTGACTTTTGGCAACTTGGTGAATGACATCATCCCATGGTAGAACATGGATGATGTCATTGTTTATGCCAACATACTCTTAGATATTTACAAAAATAAGATCAAGAAGAAGGAGACTATTCGTCATCATCTCACAGCCGAAAGGGAGTGTCTTGCTTCTGCTATTGCTCGGGAGAAGTGATGTTGAAATGGGCTCAATATTCTATGAACTTACTGATCATGGGCTGTAGTTGATCCTAAGCAGGATCCTTGTGGCGATTGCTGATAAATTCGCAAGTTTCATGTTCATCCATGAGTCTTTCTGGGAGTTTGGCATATTCATTTCCAGCCTCTATCAGGAACCCTATATAGTCACGACAGGCCAGAAGGTTGTTGATGCATTCGGTGTCGAACGTGGCTTCTGGACCTAACCCTTGCGAGACGATCTCCTTAAAGATCCGAATAGTTTGGTCTACCTTCCTCAGGGTGAAAAAAGGTGTGAGCAAGCCTGGGGACATTCTCAAGATGATTTGCTCCATCTGGTGCATAGCCTCCAAGGCTTCCTCTTTGACTTTATCTATCTTTTCGAGGACAAACTCCAATTGATCGACCTGGTAGTCCTAAGTATAAAGGACTTTGTTGGGCACTCTGGGATGACCGAAGATGATGAACTTGACCAAATCTTTGACTGAACAGTCAAGCATTTTCTGGAAGGTCTCATGCTGCAACCTAGTATGGTCCAACTCTTCTAAAATGGGTCCCGCAATCACCTGGAGTGCCTTGTTCACCTGATTGATGTTCTGATACAACTCAGTGAACTTGACAATTACTCCCTCACTTTCCTTGAGGATTTGGTCTCTCTAGGAAGATACTGCCATACCTTGCTCACTAATTTTGGCGTATTCATTTATCTTATCCTGGCTCAGGGGCTCAGGAGTTTTGGTGGCAGTTGTAGGAGGTGCACTGCCCATTTTCTGTAAGGCATGGAGAAGATGCGTATTTTTTTCCTTTAATAGCCTCTTTTCTTCCTTTGATTCCTAAATTTTCTTGTAAAGGGCATCCACTGTAGATAGGGCCTCTCCTTGAAGGCTTTCTGAAGATGTTCCCATCATGACTGGGTCACTGTATAATCTATCGGAGACAGATCCTTTTTATCCTTCAAAGGATTGGGATACGCTATCTCCATTACTCTCTCTCCTGATGCACTCTGAGAGAAGTGGGTTATAGGATTTTGCTTCTTGGCCCCCTTTGATGGGATGACGGAGAAGTCCATCGGTACGATAGGAACTTTCCTCTTTTGCTGGCTCAGGTGCTGAGAGATCCATGCTGGACTTATGGGAGTGGGGCCAGAAGTAGAAGAGGGAGCAACTGCAGTAGTAGAGGGAAAGTGCGTTGAGACACTTGGTGGCGGCATTGAAAGAGAGGCTAGCAAAGTACTCAAGGGAGGAAGGGCTACTATAGGGGAGGAAGTCGAGGGTATGGAAGGGAGCGAAGAGATGAGAGAAGAGATGGTGGGGGACAGCTCCATGAGAGAGGAGAAGATGGAGGAAGAGGAAAGGGGAACAGTGGAAGATGGGGAAGGAGATACGACCAAAGGGATGGTCATTTGAGCCATACGAGGAGGAGAAGGAGGAGAGGGAGAAGGGATAGAATGGACCTCAGAAGTTGTAGTAGTGGCAACATCCTGAGTGGATGTGCCCATCAGAACATCTTCAGCCACTTCTTTCTCTAGAGATAACAAGCTTACCACCTGTTCTTATGCAGCGGAAGGGGGACTCTCAGGAGCCTCTTCTTGAGCAGAGCTTGACTCGCCCTCTTTATCCTTGCCTTTTACATTCGGTAGATTTTTTGGTCTGGAAGGTGCATTTCCCAATGGGAACATAGTGAAATCAACCCCGAGGTAGATGAGGCCATTCATCCTACACCAGTGCTCTGTTCGCCGCAGAGTTTCCTTGACCCTTTCTTCAATGGTCTGGGGTGCTTTGGTTCTGTCAATTGTAGTAAATGGCCAGTTGTCCCCATCTGTGTCAAGATACACCTGATCAACTTCTTGATCAATGGTTTGATAACCTTTTGGGACAATGGTCATGCCATACTGAATGATCTCTTCCAGGGCCAAGCAAGAATGGTCCTTTCTTCTGAACTCGACCTCATGGTACAGGTCGATATAAATGTCCTTGATCTATGGAAGGTGGATAGGATCGAGTTTTTCCCTAGGAAGGAAATTCCTTGGATTGAAAGTGGGCCTCGCCGGGAAGTTATGCTTCAGATTGAGTATTTCTAACTCGGAAACCATTTCCCGGGCTTTGTGATGAGAAATTCAGATGTATCTGCCCATTGTGAGGGGGAAAGGAGTTCCACCCTTCTTCCTCTTTAGGCACTTCTCATGATACGTTACGGGCTATCTGGATAGCTCCAATAGGATCAGTTTAAGGCCGGCATATCTCGGAAATTTGGTGGGCTCACCCAGGAAGTTTGCTTCCCTGAGATAGGTGAAGGTGGGGAATTGTGTGAATAAGGCCCCCCACTTCTCCATTGCTGTGACAATGCTCTTGGTCGTTCGATCGTGAGTCATTTTTGGCCTCAAAAGGTAGATGACGTTGTAAAAGAAAGTGTCGTTAATCTTAGTGAACTATGAGATGTTGTTCTCTAGCTTCAGCTCTGGGTAGTACTCGTATATTCTCACCTAGGGCCAAACCCCGCATTGGCTCAATGCTGGATAGTCCCTTTCCGAGGCTGTAACATAAACTACGTAGGAGTTCATGTAGAACCTTCTTGTTGTCGTGAGTTGTTGGAGCTACTTAGATATGGTACTGCTTATTATCTCCACCCACTCAAAGTGTTGATCAAGTACGTTCTTGCTCATGGTCTCCAGGTACCTGAGCATCCACTTATGAAAGTAATGGGCGTCAGAAATCCCAAATACTCTACTCAGGAATGTGATAGTATTGCTCAGTTCCTCAGAGAAATCACTTCGGTGAATAACTTGTGGCCATCTGGTTACCACCTTCTTGTTCTTTAAATACACTTCATTCATTAGCTACATGCACTGGTCTTCATTGTCCTCCCAAGCCTTGGTGCAGTCTTCTTGGCTTACGACCACAAAGTGTCGGTGGAGAGGAATGCCAAGCATAATTTCGAAGTTCTAGGTAGCGAGGTTGATCACGACTTTTCCTTTTTCATTTTGGACACACCTCATGTCTTTGTCATAGCAGTGGGCCACTACCATCATGAATTCATTGTTCACTGCACTGACAGGGATCCCCCCAGCAAAGTGTAGTCCACTGCCTACTAGTTTTTCCATCCAGGGACTCCTTGTGACCCTCCTGGTTTTGGCCCAAAAATCTTCCATATCGATGTGACTGAGCTATGAGTCTCTTATATCCAGGTCACATTCTGCCTGGGACTCGGGCATTTTGACCCTTTGGTACTTGTACTTCATTTCCTCTTCTGTAAGCCTGGCTTTACCCTTAGACTTGGTTAGTCTCTTGCTTGATGTAGACATATGTAGATTTGAAATCAATTGCTGATCTGTAAGAAGAAGAAGTGAAACCCATGCAGAAAATCCATGTTAGCTGTTAGATATTCCATTAAAGCACTACAGAATAGAATGAGGAGTTAGCAATTTTAAGGCTTCAGGGCGCAGGGTGCATGAACACTGCAGGATGCAGGGTTAATAGTATGGCGCACAAGAGAAGGGTGTTACAAGGAAAAAATTAGCGCCAGAGGGTGCAGGGTGCTATGATGCCACACATGACATTTTTTTTGTTTGTAAGCAGAAGTGTGCTCGCGCCATTCATGTGTTTTATACTCGGCGCAGATAATTTTCATGTTGCATGGGGAGAGGATGCGCCAAAGGGCGCATATATTTTTCATGTTGCATGGAACTTTGGTGCGCCAAAGGGCATAGGGTTGATGTGTGTAACATAGATGTTATGTGAGAAATAGGGGAACTTGGCACTGCGTAGGGAAGGCTTGCATGACATGTGTTGATGTAAGAGGGGATGCGCCTGTGCCTTTTACGTAGTTTTATACTTAGCGCAAGTAATGCTAGTGTCACATGGGGGCAGGGTGCGCCAATGGCGCAAATATTTGTAATGTAACAGTGAAGCTCGGTGCGCCAAAGGGTGCAGGGTTATTGGGTGTTACAAGCAAGTTTGATGCGCCATTGGCGTGACTGTGCTTCCTGTTACAAGGGTGGAGATTTCCCCAAAGGGTAGAAAATGTAGTTTTGGAAACGTTTTTAAAGTCTTCTATCTTTTATAGAGTTGTGATCCTTTAAGCTTCTTTTCAGGGTTTATAGGTGGTGAAGGGGCACAACAACGAGATCCAAGTGATTTTGAGGCAGAGCCCTCCTTACCAGCAGATCTAGAAAGAGGAGGAAGAGCTTGGGAGGGAAAAACAAGGATCAGCAAGAGGGGTTTCATGGTTTCACAGATCTATCTATCCTACCACACAAGCAAAAAGCCAATAAAAAAACTAAAACATGAGA
The DNA here is from genome assembly GCA_019776745.2 of Taxus chinensis. Classification (NCBI taxonomy): domain Eukaryota; kingdom Viridiplantae; phylum Streptophyta; class Pinopsida; order Cupressales; family Taxaceae; genus Taxus; species Taxus chinensis. The sequence continues at coordinate 350,617,647 of CM034154.1, read as the reverse complement.
GTAACAAGGACCACTTACCCGGAATATATAGAATGTGAGAGATGGAGCGGGGTCCACAAATGTGACATGAGGACGACAGGCATGCTGACAGGTGCAGAGGAAAAAGCTATCACGTGTTTTCTGACTGGTGAAAGTGACAGGGCAGATGCACCTATATATAGGAAAAGGTGCAATAAATGCGCCAACCACTTTTTAAGAGGTGCACCAAAACACGTGTCGACACATCAAATGGTGCACCCTTTGTTGCAGATAAATGTGTATAAACATGGGGATACTTGCACCTTTGGCATAATTTTAAGACTGTCAACATCCCATTTCATGCACCCTTTGGCGCACCAAAACACGGTGCAACAATTAATGTGCCAACATGAAGGTGCATGCACCTTGGCGCACGCAATAATGGCGCATCACGAGAAGGTGCACCAAAACATGTGTCAACATGTCAAATGGTGCGCCAAAGGAAATGAAGGGGGTGTAGATTTACTTTGTGTTACATAGATAAAAGGTGTGCCTAGCCAAAAAAAGGATCAAAAAGGATAAGTTCGGAGAACTAGATTTCCCGGAAAGGGATTTTATAATGTTCGAAATGCAGAGGGGTCCTTGACAAGGGACCAGGACAAAATTGGTATGTTTACCTATAAAATTTCCCTATTCAATTTTATAGGATAACAAATAGTGACAACCCCTATGGTGCACACTCAACTCTTGACAATGAATACTTGAAAACAATGTTTGACATAGAATCTTTGCACAGAAACAAGATGATGCTTGTTTATTTTATCAATATCAAAATCAAGTATTAAAAAAAATGAGAGAGCTGCAATATTTATAGATATTGTACAATTTATATCTCATCCACAATATATAAAAGCAAATCAACTACTCTGAGAAAATATGCAGAAATAACATAATTCCCCTAACTTCCGCTATTGCCCCTCATGGAAATCATCTAGGAAAAAAATATGCAAGATAGAACATGATCCCACAAATATTGGGATGAGAACATTATCACTTAGTTAACTAATAACTAAGGATAACTAATACCTATTGACATAAGTTTAAAGTATTTAAATTAAATACTTTAACTTATTACATTGATTCAAATATCAACTAATGATGAATTAAGCTAAGTTTTATTTCTAACATTACCCCCCTTAATTCAACATGGTATTAAGTGAACAAGAGAGAAATTATCTAAAATCCTCAAATTTACCTCGAGAAAGTGACTTTGTGAATACATTTGCATGCTGCATATTTGTTGGGTAATATTGGAGATGGATTTTGTTGTTTTGAACATGTTCATAAATGAAATGTACCTACACGTCAATGTGTTTGGTGCACTCATGAAAAAATGGATTCTAAACAAGTTTTAATATTCCTTCATTATCAACATGTAGGGTAGTTGGATCTTTCTGTGATATTCCTAATCCTACAAGTATACGTAGGATCCATATCACTTCACAAACAACTCCACCTATTGCATGATATTTTGATTTTTATGGAGGATCTTGAAACATAATTCTTCTTCTTACTTCCCCATGATATTGGTCAAGATCCCAAAAAGAATACAAATCTTGAAGTGGATTTCCTATCATCTATGTTTCCTACATGATCTGAATTTGAATATCCTATCAATAAGAATGTATTATTATTCTTGTATTCTAGGCCATAGTCCATAGTTCCTATAATGTACCTTAGTATCCGCTTTGCTACTTTCCAGTGAGAAAATATTTGTTCTTACATGAACCGTGAAAGATAGCTGACTACATATTTGATACCCAACCTAGTGTAAGTCAAGTAGATGAGACTCTCGATCAACTGCCGATAGAGATTTTAATTTACTGATGGTGATGGATCTATTCGAGACAGTTAAAGTCTTGTCTCCATAGGTGTGGAAAATGGCTTACAATCCATCATATTGAATTTCTTGATTGTTGTCTTGTCATATTTCAATTGTGACACAAAGCTATGATTTTAACTTTTCCAAACTTCAAGTCTAAGATAATAATGCAGAAGCCTGAGATAGGTCATGTTGAATGATCATGTTAGATCTTTCTTTGTTGACTCAATCACCCTCAATGATTCTCCAGTGATGACTTGATCATTGACATATACTAAAATGACCACTATCTCCCACCATTTATTTTTGAGATAGAGATTAGGATTGTATGGACTCCTGTTGAATCCATGTTGAATTAGATGCTCATCATTTTTTATGTACCATGCCCTAAGATACTTCTTTAGACCATATAGCGATTTTTTGAGTTTACATACCTTTCCCTCTTTACCTGGTATGAAAAAACCTTCTGGTTGAGTCATGTAGACTTCTTCCTGTAAATCACCATTAAGAAAGACACTTTTCACATCCATTTGGTGTATTTTCCAACGAAATTGTGCCCAGCTAGAGAAAATACTAACTTGAATTTTTTTTATCTTAGATGTGAAAGCAAAAGTATCCTCATAATCAATGCCTTCTTTTTGAGCACATCCCTTAGCAACTAGTCTAATGTTATGTTTATCAATTTTTCCATCTGCTTTGTACTTCATTTTTAAGATCCATCTGCATCCAATTGGATTTTTCCCTAGTGGAAGATTTGTAAGTTTCCATGTATTATTTTTCATAAGTGACTTATATTCTACATCCATAACATCTTTCCAAGATTTAGACTCTAGGGCTTCTGAAACTAAGGAAAGGTCAATAGTTTCAACAACTTTACCCATTAAGGTCAAATTGACATCATTTCGAGCCATACTAGGAGTCCTGATTCTAGTGGTACATGTGTTGGGGACACTATCCAATTTTGCATCTCTAATCATACTTGTATACCATTTAGGCATACTTTTTTTGGTACCTGTGGGAGGTTGAATTTCATTATCTTCCCCATCATCAATTTCATCATCAAAGTGATTACTATCCTCTGTTTTCACTGTAGGGATAATTTTTTCATCATGTGAGTGTATGGAAGGAGCATCTAATTATTTATTCTCAAAGAACTCAACATCCCGACTAGTGTATACCCTTCTTGTTCTTGGAATCAAGTCTATAGCCAAGTGCTTCATCATTGTACCCCAATAAGATAAGTTTTTCTGATTTCATATCAAGCTTACTTCTTTGTTTATTAGGAATGTGACAACTTTCTTTACATCCAAAAAATATAAGGTGTGAAATAGATGGCTTATGCCCTGACCGTGCTTCCTGTAGTGTTACTCCATCAAGAGTTGCAGTGGGAACTCTGTTTAGTAAATAGAATGCTGTTTTAGTTACTTCGGCCCAAAATGTTTTTGATAAACCTGTATCATCAAGCATACATCACACCATATCCATGATAGTATGATTTTTCCTTTCAAAAACACCATTTTGTTTTGATGTTTGAGGAGGATCCATTTGACAATGAATGCTATGTGTTTTTAAAAAATAATTGAACTCATTGCTGGTGTATCCTCCCCCTCAATCTAACCAAAGTGTTTTTTATTTTCCTACCAGACTCTGTTTTAACAAGGCATTTGAACTTCTTGAAAGTTTAAAAAGTTTGGTATTTTGTATAAAGACAATATATCCACATTTTTCTTGAAAAATCATCAAAAAAGAGCATGAAATATTGAAACCTAGAGTGGGTAGGTCTCATTAGTCCACAAAAATTAGTATGCACCAATTCAAGTTTTGCCTTAGCTTGAGATGTACTATGTTTGAATGGTGCTCTATTTTGTTTTCCTGCCAAACAATGCTAACATTTATATGTACCCCTTTTTAGAGGTGGTAAACCCCTAACCATGTTGTATCGATGAAGTGTGTCAAGATAGCTAAAACTCACATGTCCAAGTCTTCGATGCATAGTTGAGTTGATGATGCATCCTGAAAAGAGTTTACGGGAATCGAATCAGAAATGAGGCACCACGAAGTAGATGCACTCCAACGGAATCGTGATAGCTCCAACAATTGCAAGAAAGAATTGATCAGTAATGGAAGAACTTGCTCAACAAAAACAAAGCTTGCATAGAGGAAAGACAACGGAGTGTCTGGCATGCTCAAGCAAAGGAATAGAGAACCAGGGGGGTATCATATAGAGTGCTACTTAACCCTAGTGTATGACACACATGAAACCCTAAACCCAATTCCTAAACCTAACCCATGTGAGATGATACCTCCAATGGATGAGAGGAGGACACATTCTGTGGCTAACTCACACTAATCATATCCTTGGCTACATAGTGCTTGATCATCCTCAGTAAAATAAAATCCAACTGAAACATTCTTCCCACATTCGAAGCTTTTGCAACATTTTTGGAGCTTCATGACTTATCTAGAATTAGGCACATCTTTTTACCGCCTTTACAATTAAAGTCATTTTTCAGATTGTGATCTGATAATTGACTCGTGGATAACAATTTTTTTGTTCATGTTAGAGTAGGTATTTACCTTAGCTCATGTTCACCTAGGTACTTTATTTACCTTTATTTTATTTATCCTCACCCACTTATGTGTGTGGATATTTCCTTTTATTTATTTAGATATTAGGGGGATATTATCTAGTTGTTAGGTAGTTCTTTCCTTGATCTATGGTATTGACTAGATCCTTGATGTCTAGTTCTCTCCTAAATCTATGGAATTAATTATTTTTTTTATGACTAGTTATTTCCATGATTTATGACTTGATCTATGACCTTGACTGGTTCTTAGATTGTTATTCCTTGCCTATATAAGCAAGACCCATTCTCATTGTATTTCATTGAGTTCAATAATAATATATGATATTGCTCCTCATTTGTTTACAAAGGTTTTATGTAAAGTTATTCTGGTGAATTGTTGTCATCTTATTGATTGTGGTGTTTTATTAGCATCTGTGTTCTTGGCTTGGTATGATCTAGTTATCGTTCCTTTTATGGTATAAGAGTAGGAGATTACTATTGACATCCATCTGTAAGTTTCATTTTGTAAGCTTTTTGTTATATATTAATATATTTAGGATTTTTCCATATTTTTTTGTTGTGTGTGTTTTAATGAAAAATAGATGCCACCATTGGATCCAAAAGGTGTGAAAACCATAAGATCGACTGTAAACTTTGCCATTTTTAGAGACAATCATATTTTGGTTTTTTGGTGGTTATAGAGAAATGCATTAGTTCACCTTGGGTTTCATGCTAGACAGAAAAGAAATTGAAGTAATCAATTTCTGGGTTTTTTTGATTTCTTAATATCTACACTAGGTTTTGTTCTAGTATAGTGTAATGTTTTTAGGTTTAGCAGGGTACTAGGATGACCGTGCACGGATTTTGCCACATACCCATTGAAATCCTTAGCTCTTGGTCATATGGTATGGTCATATAAGGGTGTAAAGCTTGTGATTCTTACTAGTAGGTGCTTAACTGTAGCCCCCTTTCATTTTATTTGTGTGGTGAAGGCAAGACCATTTTATTCTATTTTAGTGGCAACTAAAATAAATAGTAGAGCATAATATTGAAAAGCTTGTAACTTTTGATCGATAACTCGGTTTTGAGTGCCTTTTGTTTGCAAAAATGTTTGTTTTTTCGTGCTATTTCCATTGGAAATATTTATTTTGAGAATCACACTATAATTATAAAGTTCCATATTGTAACATGCACTCATTATAAAGTGCCAAAATATGAGGGGGCTATTGTTGCATTGTTTGGGGCTCTTGTTGCATTGCCTGGTTCTTGCATTTCTTTTGGTTATTTTTTGAGGATGGCATCTAATTCTACATTAGATCATGTTGAGCCATTAACAACACATAATTATCACACATGGAAACCAAGAATGAAAACAATAATCAAGCGGAAAGGATTATGGGCTTTAATTTCTTCAGAACAACCAATGTTCACTAGAGAATATGAGAAATTTTAGTACCATTGCAAATTTGATGAGTGTATGGGTTTGATAGGAACTTATGTAAGAGACAATATTTTGTTTCATTTGGAAAAATGTGACTCTCCTTTCAAAATTTGGGAGAAATTGGAGGATTTATTTAGTAAAGTGGATCATATGAGAGCCATGCAACTTGACATTGAGATCACCTCTCTTAATACTGAAGATTTTCCAACAATTATAGACTATCTTACCAAGTTCAAGCATTTGTTGACACAGTTGAAGAGGAGTGGAAGAGATAAGAAGTATGAAGAGTGTGTTTACTTGATTCTATCCAAGTTGAGAAGACCATTCCAAATTTTTGCTTCTACCTTTTTCTCTAGCATGGATGCCTTAGGTGAAACAATCAAAATGCCTAACTTAGAAAATTTTTGTGAAAGAATTACTAGGGAAGAATCCAAATTGTCTCACCTTGAGTCTTCCACCTCTCAAAAGGCATTAGTTGCACCTAATCCTAAGGGAAAGGGAAAACCAAATAGTAAAACCAAATCCACACCTTCTCCATCTCAAAATGCTCCTAAACCCAAAGAAAACAACTTAAAACCCAAGGAGTCTTCTAAATCCAAGAATAAGTCTAGCAGTTCATGCTCTTTTTATGGGGGTAGTAATCATGAAGAACATAGGTGTTAAAGTGAATGTAATCCTTAGATGATGGAATCAAGAAAAAAAATTCTATCTCCACACTACCTACTTCTAATCAGCATGGCAAAGCAATTAATGTTGTTGGGAGATCTCAGTCACCACTTGCAGAAAATTGGGTTATAGATTTTAGTGCTTCTCATCACATGACTTCTTCCAAGGAGTCTTTTGTTTCTCTAGGTTTTATTTCTACTTCCGAAATTGAGGTTGGGGATTCTTCCTTTCTTTCTGTTGAGGGAAAAGGTGATATACAACTTGATGGTGGAAATATCCAAGATGCACTATATGTTCCTAACATCACTACAAATTTTCTTTCTGTATATCAAATTTGTCATTCTGGTTAAGGGAAAATAGTGACTTTTACACCACATGGGGTAGAAGTTAAGAACTTTGTTGGAGCCTTATTCACTTGTTGCTCAGGGTATTGTTGATCATTGTTCAAGACTATATCACTTTGAGGGTTTTGATGACACTTCTTCTATAGGGACAGGATTGGTTTCTCATGCAGATTCAGAGAGTAAGCTTTGGCATGAAAGATTTGGACATCTCAATTACAGATATTTGAAGGAGTTGAGCTCTCATGGTATGGTAGATGGTCTTCCTAGAGTTTCTTGTCTTGAGGGAGTTTTCTCATGGTTGTGCATTAGGGAAACAACACCAAGATCCATTTCCTAAGAATTTTTCTAAGAGAGATTCTTCACCACTTGAGCTTGTGCATAGTGACTTGATGGTTTTTCCTACCCCAATCTTTCAATGGAGCTAAGTATGCACTTACCTTTATTGATAATTTCTTTAGGTGTACTTGGGTTTATTTTCTCAAGTAAAAAAGTGATGTTTTTTTCACACTTCAAAGTCTTCAAGGCTTTGGTTGAGAAACAATCTTCTAGTAGCATAAAGAACCTTTGTACTGATAATGGGGGGAGTACTTCAACAATGAGTTTTCTGAATTTTTGGCAACTCAAGGCATTATTTATCAACATCATGTTTCTCATAGTCCACAAAGAATGGATTAGCGGAACGGAAGAATAGAACATTGAAGGAAATGGCTAACTGTATGATGCATTCTAGAGATTTACCTCATATCTATTAGGCAGAAGAAGTTAATTGTGCTAACTAAATTCAGAATCACACACCACACAGAGCACTTGAGCATTTGACTCTAGAGGAAGCTTGGTCCAACACTAAGCCAAATGTCTCATTTTTTCAAGTCTTTGGGAGCCATGCATTGGCCTTTGTGCCAAAGAAGAAAAGGAAATCTTTGGATAAGAAGAGTAAACCCTTGATCTTTGTAGGGTATTGTGAGGACATGAGAGCTTATCTTCTTTTAGATCCTGATACACAAGATGTTATTTTTCAAACACATGTTCAGTTTGATGAGTGCTTAAATCATGATTATTCATCTTTTTTCATGCTTCTTATTGTCCCAAATTCACCCCCTATGGTGATTTGGATAACTTACACAAATTCTTCAGTCCTGAGCCAGTAGAATTGATTCAAGGCCAAAAATCATGTTTTTGGGGTCCCCTTGGCTTTTCGCTAACTTCCCCATCCAGGAAAAAACCCAAGAAGTTAGAGAAAATTGGAAAAAATCCAAAAAAAGGGCTCATTCTGATGTTTTACAGAAAAATCAGACATTTTTGTCCCGCATGGTCTGCGGGACATCTAGAATGTAGGTACGCGCGGGACACACAAATCTGAAATGGTCGTAGGTGGTAAAAATTGGCAAAAGCGGAAGTTTTCATCCCGCTAGGTTTGTGGGACATTTGGAACACAGGTACAACCAGGAACCACAAAGTTGAAATGGCCATAGGTAGTGAAAATTAGAAAAATTTGAAGTTTTCATCCCGCATGGTCTGCGGGACATATGGAACGCAGGTACGTGTGGGACGTGAAAAGGTGAAATTACCACATAAGGAGCCAATCTAAATGGGATGCGGTGACTGCGGAAGTCAATGAACCTCATGAACTGGTCAATGACAGATGCATGGGGACAAGGAAGCTCGAATCAAGTGACGTGGATATTTTTATACGGGACAACCAGGACATGCAGACCTAATTTTGCTGAAATAGCCACAGTGAAGAGAAAAAATCAATGTTTGACCTCGCAGACTTCAAATAGCCATAACTTTTGACTCCGAGGTCTGATTTTCATAAAATTGGAATTTATGGAATGAACACGATGTCCTCTGGATTTCTTAATTTTTATGAGGGCAGATATTTTAAAATAAAAGAAACATATTCAACTCCAGTCAATTAATGATCATTTCTGTCGAATGACAGAAAATGCCTGGTAGACCTAAAATAGCTGCTTGCACTCAGAAGGCCATAAATTTTGCATTTATTAACAAAATCACATGAAACTGGCACCATTGGAATTGTGGCTTTGAACCCAACGCACAAAAATCAAGAAATTATATATTTGATGAAATATAGACAAATATTTTAAAGAAAATGTGGCCAAGTTTAGAATAGTGTTTTATTTGGTAGTTGGATGCCTTCAATGAAGCAGGGGCTGCCATATTTCACTGCTACAAGTCATGGGACAATATGGGGAGCCTTTTGCAAGAAATAAAACATCATTCACTCCATTTAATACTTCTTACAAGTGGTTGAAGGATAGATTTTAGGATTTCCCTTTTCCCTCTCTCTCTCTTCTTATTTTTCTATAAGTTGGAGTGTTGGGCTCATTGTAAAGAGGAGGTAGTTTTGATGTAGCACAACTCTATCAAAATTGCTTTATGAAGCCAATGTACTATAGGCCCTTGTAGTGGACTCCTTGTATGGTGATTTAGGACCTTATTTTGTAATAAATTGAACTGTGCATATCACGAAGAAATAAAATACAAGTTTGTGGATGCATCTTCCCCTGCTGTGTTTTTTTGCACTCTTCTTGCTCTTTAAACCTTCATTACAAGAATATTGTGTCTATTTTTATGCTCTTGCAAGGAATCATTAATATTGTGTATGTATGAAATATTGTTGTGAATGAATTTTCTAGATTGTGGAGAATTGTTATCACCCCTTCTAGTATGCATTTACTTCTATTTTTCACACATTGGAAGACTACTCTCACACCCCTCCTTTTCTAGTGTATCACCGCTTTAGTGTAGGCTTTCATTTTCATGCATTCTCTCTCCTTGGTCCCTTGGAAAGTTAAATTAGGAAAGATAGTTTTTCCTGTATCAAAGTAGATTGTGGCAGGTAGTTTAGGAGTAAGAACCAACTTTCTCTGGAGGTCTATCTCAAGTAGCAAGTCCCAAAACTTGGAGATATTACCCATGTTATCCAATCACGCTGTGAGCTCAAGTATATGCACTTGTGTAAACATAAGGGTGCTGTGATTTGATGATAACACCTCCTTTTTCATCTCATCTTGAGGATCCTTTCTTTGAGGAGATTGATGAGGAGGTTATAGATGTCGTTGAGGATCCTATTACCACTGATGTTGTCACTATTTCTAAGTGGGATCATACTATAGTTTATGAGGAATCACCTTTCATACAAGATATTCCACCCACTAGGCATCATCAAACACATTCTACATGTTCTGGAATTTTGTGTCAGGAATTTTATGAGGATCCATAGTATTTTTCAAAGGCTTATGGGATACATGAGTGGGATGATGTGATGACAGTTGAGTATTCTTCTTTGATGAAGAATCATACTTAGGATTTGGTATCTCTTCCTAAAGGAAGAAATATGGTTAGGTGTAAGTGGTTATACCAAACCAAATACACAGCTGATGGGTCCATTGACAAGTATAAGGATCGTTTTGTTACAAAGGGATTTTCACAAGTTGAAGGTATCAATTACTCTAAGACTTTTGCACTCATTGCCAAGATGGATTTTGTATGCCTTGTACTTATTATTACTGCATCTGAGTGGTGGACCGTATACCAGATGGACATGAAGAGTACCTTCTTACATGGAGATATATAAGAGGAAATATACATGAAGTAACCAACTAGATTTGTTCAGGATTGTTCTCTTGTTTTTAGGCTCCGAAGATCTCTTTACGGTCTCAAAAAAACCCCTCGGTAAGAGAAGATGGATTCTTTTCTTCTGTATACTAGTTTTGTTTTTTGCCACTCTAGTCATACGATGTATCTCTAGTGTATTGGTGAGGATATTATGATACTTTTCTTGTATGTTGATGATCTATTATTTACTGGAAGCTCTTCTTCCCACATTTAGAGTATTTAGAGGGATCGTTCTACACAGTTTGACATGAAAAATCTCATACTATTGAATTATTTCCTTGGTTTGCATATTTCTCAGACAGATTCAGGGATTCATTCGAGTCAACAAAATTACACCCATGATCTTCTTCAACAATTTGATATGGCTTATTTCAAGCCAAGTCCATCTCCTTTTAAGTCTGGAGTTACTCTTACTTCCACATGTACTACACCACTTTGTGATCCTACATTGTATAGGTATTTGGTTGGGAGTCTCATGTACTTAACCCATACTCACCATGATATTTCATTTGTAGTAGGGATTGTATCTCAATTTGCACATTCTCCTCATAGTAGTCATTGAAAAGCTGCTAAAAATGTTTTGCGCTATTTACACGTCACTTCCCACTTTGGCCTACACTATACTAGGGGTTTTAATCAATCAATTGGATATACAGATTCAAATTAGGTAGGTTTTATTTATGATAGGTGTTCCACTTATGGATATCTTTTTTGTCTTGGTTCTTCTCCAGTTTCTTGGGAATGCAAAAAGTAATAGGCTATTGCAATTTCATCTTCAGAGGCAGAGTACAGGGCATTAGTTACAGCGAGTCAACATATTCTTTCACTTCGAAATTTATTGAAAGATTTTAGATTCCCATAGGATTCACTTATTATACTTTGGTGTGACAAACAAAGTGCAATTCAAATTTCTCACAACCCAGTTGAGCACCAGTGGAAAAAGTATATTGAGATACAGATCCACTTCATTTGTCATCACATTCAAGATGGAGTTCTTTGCTTGGTGTACTTTCTGACTCACCAACAGGTTGTAGACATCTTTATAAATCCTTTTGCATCACCTAGCTACCTTGAGTTGTGTGGAATGCTTGGGGTTTTAGAAGTTTTTCTTGGGGGGTGTTCATGAGAAAATATTCCTTCTTCTTATTCTTTCTCTTTCCTTCTAGCAAGATTCTTTTCTTCTTTTGGTTTGAAATTTCTTCATGGATATATTGTACATGAGTACCTCATCAAGCCTAGTTTCTAAGACTCATACTATGAACATGCCACTTATATTTTGGTCCCCCTAGCTTTTACTTGAGGGGGGTGTTAGAGTAGGTATTTACCTTAGCTCATGTTCAACCCTAGGTACATTATTTACCTTTATTGTATTTATCCTCACCCACTTATGTGTGTGGATACTTCCTTTTATTTATTTAGATATTAGGGGGATATTATCTAGTTGTTAGGTATAGTTATTTCCTTGATCTATGGTATTGAATAATTCTTTCCTTGATCTATGGTATTGACTAGATCCTTGATGTCTAGTTTTGTCATAAATCTATGAACTTAACTAGTTTTTTTATGACTAGTTATTTCCATGATTTATTTCTTGATCTACGACATTGACTGGTTCTTAGATTGTTATTCCTTGCATATATAAGCAAGGCCCATTCTCATTGTATTAGATTGAGTTCCATAATAATATATGATATTTCTACTCATTTGTTTGAAAAGGTTTTATGTAAAGTTATTCTGGAAAATTTCTTTCATCTTATTGATCGTGGTGTTTGATTAACATTTGTGTTTTTGGCTTGGTACGATCTGGTTATCATTCTTTTTAGTTAAACCAGGGACATAAAGAACATCTATAATTTTACATTTATGATGCCCAAGTGGTGGTGAAATGAAACCAATGCCTTTAGCACTATATGATGTATCATCTCCCAAAGAGACATGATTTTTGGTGGGTGTTTTATTCATTATGACAAACCAATCTTTCTTTCCTGTCATGTGTCGAGTCACACCCAAGTCGACATACCAAATTTGATTTGTAAAATTGGACACTTCTTTTGACTATGAAGAATATAGGAAGTCATCATCATAAAATTGATCTTCCTGTTTGGCTACATTTCCTTGATGAGTTGGTTTCTTCTTCCACTTATTATTTTGTCCTTGTTTACTCTATTGTTGACCAATTTTTTTTGTTAGTAATTAATCTTTTTACCACGTGATGATCCTTGTTGGAATGTGTTGTACCAATAAATTTTTTAAGTCATGTCCTTTTCAACCACAAATAAGAAATTTTTGTTGGTCATTTTTGCCTTGTTGAGTATTACCTTGCTTCTGAGGCTGTTTATTGGACTTAGTTTGTTTTTTCCCTCTTTGATTAGAAGCACATGAAAACTCTTCAGTTTCAGTAGTTGAGTGAATAACTTCCTCTTATTGTAGTATATTCACTAACTCTTCAAAAGTTGTTGTTTGACCAATTATGTTTAACATGGTCACAAAAATCCTATAAGGAGGAAGAGCTCTCAATTAGGCACGTGATGTGTAATTACTTCTTCTTCCAAAGCTTGAATGTGAATATAGAAAAAGTTTCTACTCTTCTTAAAAAATATTTTCAACTTTTTTAGATTGGTTGCATTTTCCAGTCAAAGTTGACTCATGGTGAAGTATTGTGTTTTATTTTTTGACTCATGTACTATTTTCAACTTGTCCCAATATTCTTTTGCTATTGTGGTCTCACAAATATGAGGTTGTACCTCATCTGAAACGCTAAAAAATATTATTAACTTTACTTTTTTATTTGCATGATCAAATGTAGCTTGTTGTATAACATCTGTTGTAGATCTTGTTCATGTACCAGAAATAACGAACCATAGATTTTCAAAATCAAGTTATGCGTGAATTTTTGTTTTCCATGCTGGATAATTATTAAAACGTAAAAGTTGAGAATCTAGAAAAAATAATTTTGGTGCCGTAATTGCGGCCATTGTGAATAAACAATAGAAGAAAAAATTGAACACTTTTCCCTCCTTAAAGAATGCACACCCCGCCAAAAAATATTATTTTATTTATTTTGGGCTCCTTTTCAGCCATGTATAATGAATTTTTGGCATTATTGGCCATGTTACAAATTTGGCTCTGTAGCCGATTTTCAAAAAAAAATGGCTCTCTTGGGAGAGTTGAAAAAAATAAATTTTTGGACTCTTTGGTCTCTTTTGAAATACAAAAAATCTCTAATTTGTTCAATTTTTAAAAAACAAAGCTTATTAAAAGTTGGACCAAGACATAGAGCTCACAAATACACACACTTTAAAAAAAATTGACACCTCAATCTGAATTACCAGTTGAAAGTTATGAATCTTTTAAGTTATGATTTCAATATCTTTCCGGGCCCCTTTCCAGAAATGGATTTTTTTTTTGTTCTAATTTTTTTCAAAAAATCCAAAAAAGGAAATTTTTGTAAAAACATGTTTTTTAGCAAAAAAATGTGGGTAAGGCTTACGTGTATGCATATAGCCTTATTTCATCTGCCATCAACCTTGTTTCCTCCACCACCTTCAATATATCCGCCGTTTACCTTTCTTTTATTGCATTCCCTAGAATTCTTTGATGTTTTTGGCCGATTTTACTATGTCTATAGATCAACATTTCAGATGTTTCGAGGCTTTGCTACTCCCATTTTATATTTTACAGGTTCACTTTTAGAATAACCTTGGCCACTGTGAAATATTTTCTTCTTGCAGGTTGATCTCTAATCTCGTTGCTCCTCCTCAATTGCTGCAGGCATAGACGCTTTGGACAAATATCTTCTCACAGACATGTACAATTCTCTTTCCAGATTTATGAAAAAAAAATCACAAATAACAAGAAGGAGAAGTTATGTTGGGAGCTTGAAAATATCAGGTTCCTATAATACAAAAATATTGTATATTTCTTTAAAATGCTTCCAATTTATTTTTTTGTTTTGCAGGAACCGGTATTTTTTTTTTAAAATACCAGAGAATGAAACAATGTCACATTTTGCAATAGAGTTGTATCCAGGTTTGCAAGGGTCTGTGATTGCACTCCAGGTGTTCTTCAACTACAAATCAGTATGCTGAACAAAGGTGTGGATTTGGGTAGGGGCTGTGAAATGGCTGGGGGCATCTATGGCTCTTCCTAGCTCTGTAATTTCTCCAGATCTCCTTAAACTTCCCTATAACTTCCTACACTCCTCTCGAGATCAGAACGTTTCTTTGATACCAAATCTTTACAATGAATACTTGAAAATAATATTTGACACAAAATCTTTACATAGAAACAAGAAGATGCTCGTGCATTTTATTAATATCAAAATCAAGCATTATAAACAAATGAGAAATGCAATATTTATAGATATTGGACAAATTCTATCTCATCCACAATATATGAAAGCAAATCAACTATTCTGAGTAAATATGTAGAAATAGCATATTTCCCCTAACTTCCCCTATTTCCCCTCATGGAAATCATCTAGGAACCAAATATGCAAGATAGAACATCATCCCACAAAAATTGGGATGAGAACATTATCACTTAGTTAACTAATAACTAAGGATAAATAATACCTATTGACATAATTTTAAAGTATTTAAATTAAATACTTTAACTTATTACATTTATTCAAATATCAACTAATGATGAATTAAGCCAAGTTTTATTCCTAACATCAACGTGATGCTATACCCATAACAAATCTGAAAAGTTTACCATCCTTCACAGGTGAAACCAACTTCACCCCTATATAGCACATTCAGGATGTTGCTAACATATTTTCAATCCATAATATCACCAAAGATAATGTGGCGGTCAAGATTCTTACTACTTCCCTGAAGGGAAAGGCACTTCAATGGTTCCATGATCTAGAACCCAACACTATACACAACTAGTATGCGTTAGGAGAACAACTCTATAAATTTTTTTAAGATAAGAGTGATCATTTGTATCTCATGGAGTAGTTGACTACTATCAAAAGAGCTCCCCATGAGTTCATGGGAGATTTTAATTTCTAGTTCCAAAAGACATGAAATAGGATTCCACCGCTGATTAGGACTTCCCAAAGTAATTCATTTTTGAAGTATTTGTGTGCATTAAATAGTGATGTTGTTGTTATGATCCAATCAATGGGTGGAATAAATTTGTTGGAATCATATGATATTGCTATATGAGTTGAGAATTGTTTGATATAGGTTGGAAACTTATCTCTAAGGCCACCAATGCCCTTGTTTCTTGAATTTTCCACTAATCAACCAACCATTTATCCCCTCCCTTCAGTGTCAAACCAATTATATCAACAGATACCTCCTCCCTCAAATGATCTCTATGAGGTTTAAAAATGCTTCACAGTTTTGGAAATGAGTTGGTTTCCCTTAAAATACAACAGTCTCAATATAACTATCCCTACTAACCTCCAAATCAACAATATCAATGCAATAGGATGCCTTTCCTTAGTAATTCCTAGATTCAAAATCAACATTCTAATTTCAAGCCTTTGAATACAAAAAATTCCCTTGCTACTAGTTCCTCTACAGCTATTGTACCCATGTAAAATTATCTTGTTCAAGATTATGAGTGTTGTTACTCACGATCTCAACCACACAATCAAAATATGTGTCCCAATGGAGTGCTTAGTCAAGCACTTATGGTTCAGATAATATCCACACCCATGAAATAACAAGCATAATATTTTCCATAAGAAGATGCAAGTTGAGCACACACATGCAAGGGGAGTAAACCTTGTTGAATTGGAAAGAAGATGAATTTTTGTGGATTTAATGTGGAATATACAGAATTAGAATTATAATACTTGATCAAATAATAGGGAAATAGAAGGGAAATTGCTCCATGGGTTGATCAGGCATCCACTTCCTCAACATCATTTATAGGTACTAATTGTAAGAAAAGATACAAAAGGATTAAATCATCAGGGGCCAATAGGTTAGTCAAGATGCGAGGAAGGACAATCAACTCGAGCGCTATGATGCCAAAAATCTCACCTTCCAAAGGATGATGTGAGTAACACTAAATAATTCCATCTAAGAGTAGGGAGGTATCCCTCTCATCATTGTTGAACGAATGAAGAAAGAAGAAACATTAATGTCACTATGTGGGAGGTGTTTTTTATCCCTTCACATAGAAATATGTTTTAAGAATATTTGAAGAGATTTGGTTCTTCCAAGTGAAGCAAAAAAGTGATGACTAGCTACCTCTACCATTTTATGCCAACATGAAGGGGAGGAGTTTTGTTAAGTCTAGTAAAACTAGTCACACTTCTTACATCTCTCTGATCATTGGTAAACATATGGTACATAACTATATGATTGAATTTGGTGTCAATAGCTCTCATAATACCTAACAAATATTTTTGATGTGTTGGGTATTAAATATGTGCCAATGAACCAGGGGAGATATCTCAATTGGATAGTAACTGATATCAAAAATATTCAAATCATTAATGTTTTGAATCTTACTATACATGTCATGCCCAAGTTTATCAATCATGTAGGACATATCCATTTATTGATCCTCCTCCCTTATTGTGCCATATTTCTCTCTAGGGATTTCACTGCACTAAGATGGGTGGGTATTTGTCTTGGTGACTGGTCACACTTTCTCCTCAGAACCAGATATGAGACTAAAGTGACTATAATCACAAGAGACAACCTATGTAAGGATCATTTTAAACCTTAAACTCCTAGATTCCATCAACATGAATTGTCACCATACATGATCAAGAAAAATATCATTTAGGATCATTGAATCCACCACTCATGTCAAAGATATTCCTAGACATATCTTACTTGCTGATTGGGGAAATGAGACATCAGTTTCGATCCATATTCCTAAGAATTGGAATACATAGGATTAAGGAACTTATTGTATTCATGAGGAGGGAAATTTGATACCCAATCTTCTCAAATCACTAAGATAATCTTGAAGGATTATGGAAAATCTTCTTTGATGGATCAAGAAGAAAAATTGTGTTGCCAGTGTCAGCGTCATGATTTATTTCCCCACAAGGTAAGAAATAATTCTCTGGATCCTTATGAATATAGTTTAGTTTCACTAATAATGTAGCCAAATATGAAGCATTGGTATAAGGTAATTCATCTACGCTCAGAAGATATGGAATCAAGGCATTGGTTATGTTTCTGGGGATAGGAAAGTTTTTTGTGCATCAAGCTAGATCTCAGATTGTAGTAAAGAAAAATCTATCGAGATCTTACAAAAAAATGATACGGAACTTGATCAAAGAATTTGAAGCTATTTAGGTATTCATATAGTTCCTAGGAATAAAATTCAAGATGTAGATCATGATTGCAATAGTGGGATGTCAATATGATATCGTTGTTGATGTCATGAAGGAAGAGGAAATAAATTTGTTAAGCTGGCTATAGGACCAACAATGACCAGATAATGAAATTAATTGGAAAGTTGTTTGACAATAACCAACTAATCATTCATCTTTATTTAAGAAGAGGCCAAGTTTTCACCAAAAAATCATTCCCAGTTGCAGGAAGCATATTTTTTTCAAATAATTCGATTGAAGGGTAATAAATTACCAAAAGGTTTGGTCACTCTTGAATCTATATTCAATTCAAATGACCAGTTTAAAAGAGAAAAAAATAACATGATTATCAAAGAGGATGATTTTGAACAGGGACATGTTCTAAAGGATATATTTTTGAAGATTGGAAAGATATGTGCACCTGTCAAAAGATAAGATTTTGTCATCCTTTTCCAAGAATACAATGATATTTTTTCTTAGAGTTATGAATATCTCAGAGGATTTAATCGAGGGATGGCCCAAAAAACCATCGAACTTGACCCAAATGCCAAACTAGTCAAGAAAAAATAGAGACCGATCAATATTAAAATTGAGCCACTGATGAGGAAGGAGATTTCTAAACTCATTGAGGCTAGTATTATTTTCCCAATCAAGAAATCCTCCTGGGTAGCCAACCTATTTCTAGTTAGGAAGAAGAATCATGAAATCAAATTATGTTTTGACTTTATAGATCTCAATTAGGCTTCCCTTAAGGATCATTATCCTCTCCCATCTATGGAGAAGATTCTCCAAAAAATGGTGGGAGTAAAAAGGTTTTCATTTCTTTATGGGTATTTGGGTTATAATTAGATACTATTAAAGAAATTAGATCTATTCAAAATGGCCTTCACCACCAAGTGGGGCACATTTTCCTATAGTAAGATGTCATTCAAATTGTCAAATGCCAATGCCACTTTCGAATGAGATATGGACATGGCCTTTAAAGGGATTATAAACAACATGATCCTTTTTTTTATCTAGATGATATAATTGTGTATTTCAATCATGAACAAGACCATATGGATCATCTAAACAAAGTATTTGACAGATGTAGGGAATTTGGGGTTTCCTTGAATCCAAAAAATGTATTTTTTCTTTCCATGTAGGGAAATTGTTAGGACATATCCTTTCAATGGAAGGAGTTTCAATTGATCTAGAAAGAATATATGTTATCTTGAAACTTTCTCTTCCAAGCCATAAAAAGGGACTCCAAAGTTTCTTCAAGACTATCAATTTTGTAAGGAGGTTCATACCTCAATTTTCCACCTTGGCCAAGCCACTCATAGCTATGATGAAATATAACACACATTTTAGCTGGAATAAAGAAGGTAAGAGTAGCTTCAAGTCTATCAAAAAGAATATTTCCTAGTCCCCGACATTGGTAAATCCCAATTACAAAAAGGAATTCATCCTCTATGACTTCCCAGGATTGGAAAGCATTTATGGGATTATCACTCAGCATAATGATGATTAAATGAAAAAACCGATTGATTTCTTTAGCCAATCCCTAAAGGACTATGAAATTAAGTGCTGCTTCATAGAGAAGCAAGTTTTTGTTATTGTGTGGGCATTAAAGAAATTCAAGCATATGCTATTTAACAACAAGATCAAACTGATGGTATCACATCCATGAGTTAATGAATTTTTGTTGAATAAGGATATAAATTAGAAAGGGGTTGGATGGATTATAAAATTCATGGAGTATGATGTCCACATAAAGGTAATTAAAATAGTCAGAGGGAAAGGTTTGTGTCAACATATCACTTCTGATCTAGAAGCAAAGGAGGAATGTGATAAGGAGGAAAGGTTTGTGTCAACATATCTTGTGTTCTTGTGTACTCTCATGGTTCGTATTCTTATGGATGGATGTTTCATGTTAATAAGCCCAAATTGTTGCAAGATTGAATGGTTAATGGTTCACACATGTTAAGAAAAATTGAATTAAAGTTTTTGTAGAATGATTCACCACCCTCTTAGTCCTAGTGCTTCTAACATCATGGTGTTTCAATTCAATAGGAGGTCAAATGCAAGGAATTTCATTTTTGGAACATTCTCTCAAGATCCATCAGAAGCAGATTCTTCATCAACAAAAGCTTTCCCATCTTTGGATTATCACTTCTCTCTCTCCTTATTTCTCCTCCTCCCTCTCTCTCTAGCATTCTATTTTTTCATTGGTAATGTAATTTTTCACTCTTTCATCTTATTCACTTAATTTGTCTCACTTTTCATTGTAAAACTCCCTTTTCAAAAATAATAAAAGGACTTAATTTCATTCCTAAAGTAATATGAAAGGTAACAAGTGGTGGTAAGATAAAATGTCACATGGGGTGAGAGGAAGATACATATTTATAAGTTATAAATTTGGATGGCCTCTCAATTCCAAGGGGTTATCATTTGTTGGTTGCTGTTAGTTGTTGGATTTTGTTTCCCTACTACTATAAGTAATAGGCTACATTATTCTATAGCCTTGTCTATGTTTTTTTGTATCCTCTACTTCCCAATTTTGCAAGCATTGTAATCTTGTACAACCAAGAAAGAAATCCATGTATTTGATTGATGAATTCATGGAACTTTGTGTATCTAATTTGTTATTATATTTTTTACATTTTTTTAATTCTTAATATTGAATGTGGACCTACTCTAGTTAATATGTGTGAGATCTATAAGTCTTCTTATAAAATTAAAACCCTCTATGCATTTATCCTTCCCTTTAACTCTTTCAAATATTTTTTTTCCATTTTAAATTATACCAGAACATTTCCACAGGTTTAGTTGAGTAATCTTGTGTGATCCCCATCCTAATATCCACCCACTGTTTCATTTATTCCTTGCATTAAATAAATGGGATCCTCCTCATACTCAAATTGGAGGGGCCTAGCCCTGTGATTGTTGATGAAAACAACTAATATGTCCTACAACAAATTATTTCACTAACAATCATAAGTCCCACAATATAATGGACATCATCTATCATAAAATTCATCTCTATGGTATCTTTTTTATTATCCCATATGAATGTTTTACTGTGATACTCCCATGCACCAATAAATATTTGTGTCAAATATAAATCAAAGGAGATATATTCCCTCTTCATGATCCCTCCAAATCCTAATCCCTATAAACAAGCCTTATTTTATACTAAAAATATATGGAAAAGATAGAAACCATGCCACATATACTAGCCTTAATAACTATATCTTAAGTGTGATCCAAAAGCAAACACCCATGAGACTTGGCCACAGAAAAAACACTAAAAAATAATCAATAAAAATATCATAAATTTTTAAAACATCATCAAAGTTCATAAAATAAATCTTACATCATTATCAATATGACATCACGCCTCTTTCTAGATGGAATTATCCCCTGTCTAAATTGCTAACACTATACCTAACACATTGTCCATCCTACCAAAAGGCATCAATCCTTATGAAAGTGATAAAATAATAAAATAATTTAGACAACATCGTCCCTCTTGTAAGATGACATCATACCTTATTGAAAAATTAAATTTACCTACAATATTGGCCTTCTCCATAGATGATATTTGACGTGTTAGGTTTCTTGATTCCATCAACCACCTTGTGACATCATTCACATAACAAGGTTGATGTTGCCAGCAAAAGATTCTAGGCCCTTTTTTCTCATTTTTCTCAAAAATCATCCTAAAGACACTAAAATCTAAAATGCACCCAAACCCACTTAGACATCAACATAATATACATTTAGAATATATTAGGGGAAATTATGTAGCTGATTTATCATCTTTTAACATTTGTGTTTACCAACTACCCCTTCTTAATTTAAAAACATAACCTACCCAATGATTTTTCACATATCTCCATCCTTGGTCGTCAACTCATCTAATGATACCCACACCTCAAGTTTTATCCATCACCTCTCTTTTTTCTTAATAAAATAAATTAGAGGATTAACATTCAAAAAAATAGAAAATACATAAAATAAAAAACAAAATGTAAGACTTACTATTCCTAGAAAATTTCTCCTATAAAATTTCCTTGTGATTTCTTGATTTCTTCAACACATCATATATTTCACAAAATAACTTCTATTTTCATTCCAAAATAAGTGTCATCAGCATACTCTTGACATAGATATAATGATATTGTAAACACTAAATCATGCAGTTGGGTGCATTTATAGGTCCTAAGCACATACTACTATTCATATGATTCCTAAGCGAGAAAAATCGTAATCAACATCTATCTTTGCCCTCTTTTCTGTCTTTCTAGTTTCCTCTTTGGTCTTGAACACCCCACTTCCCAATAAGATCTTAATTTCTTTATCTTTATTGACTCTAGACACCACTATCTAGGTGCCCTCATCCCTTCTAGGTGCTCCCGACCTCTTTGTATCTTACTAACCCTTTTTGGGATTATTTTATCTTTTGGGCCTCTTGTATTTTTATGGGTCAATATTTTAGTTGTTAATTGTGAAATTAAAACAAGAGAATCATATAAATATAAAGCTATGTGACCATAATAAAGGACCAATCTCTAAGAATCTACTGTCACCACCTTAGGTTGCATCCAAAGGCATTCTAAGAGTATAAAAGACATCCATCTAACTTTCATTCATGGGACAAGGGACTAAATTTTTCTACACACACGCATAGAAGGGGGAGTTTATTTTTCCATAAACACATCTATCTACATTACTACATATAGCTATTGCTCACTATCAATTACATCTTCCATAAAAGCCTCTTAGGGCACGATTCTACACACATGCATACATAACTACATGGCATCTAAGATTAGTGCAATGGTTAGTCATAATATCACTCTTTCGAGTGACCGTCAGGGTCAATCAAACTCCCCATTTACATATTTTTATTTTTAGGATTTGATGTGTTTTGGGGTTTTATAGGAGATCATTTATTTTGCAAGTTATAGGTGAACTCTGCGATCATACAGTGACATACATGAGACAAAAAAACTAAGGTTAGTGACATTGGTATGACATAATAAGAAGCAATTTCTAGCCATTTTCACTATCACATGCACCTAACAGAGGTCTCCAATGCCTAGGAACCCCTAATCCATTCTAGGCATCCCAATCCAAACATATTCTATAGTTACAGAATTTATCAGGCCCGGTTGTGATAATTTCCTCCTACTATTCATCAGTCTTCCAGTCCAGAACACCTTGAGATTTATTGTGAAATGATCTAAGTCTTCTCTTCTCCCTCTTGCAATTAGGGTTTCAATTTCTATTTTCTTATTGCTTGTGTTAGATATGTGATTTATTAGTTATTATTGCATTATGACTCTACAATATCTCAAGGTTTTATAAATCTAATAACTTTTTAAATAAGATATATTACATGATCTTTGTAGTCATTTCTTCATATACCTTATTTCTACCCCAAGCACGCCAACTTGTCACCTAGCATGTGTTGGGAACTCACCCGAGGTGCATGTGAGTGCCAAGTCCCTCCTTTATGTGAGATTCATAGGAAGGATCTGCCATTGGTGGAGAATGAGTTGCAAGAATGGAAATATAGAAATTCACTAAAAAATAGAAGATACAAACAATAGATTTGTGTAAAAATGCATCATAAATGGAATTGAACATTGTAAATAAACATAATGAAACAAGATCCGACTTAGAATAATATGAAGAACATAAGATTTTACAATTTTGAGCATGAATAACTAGAATTACACAACATATATTGATTTATAAACATTTGCAATGGCTCCATTACATCATGAGGGTCATACATACTGAATACATCAAGGGATATTATCTTAAACCCTACAAAGATACTCTAAAGAGAGAGTTATTATCTATTATACACATTAAAACCCTTGTTCATACCCAAATACATGCCTAATATGCTTAAAAACCCATCTTGCAGCATTTCTGCAGCACCTTGTTACTACCTAAAAACCTCCTTAATCCTTCATTTCCCTAGCAGTTTGTTCTCACTCTATTCTCCCTTAATTTTGAACCTAAGCACTCCTTTAATTAGGATCTAGATGCACCACCTTAGTTTCCTTCATGACCAGATCACATGCCAAGTGGAAGTGTGGTCCTCCATGGTTGAATGCCTATGTCAACTTGCAAATGCCTCCAGTACCTATGATGATCATCCTGGGAATATTGCTTACGTGGAATATTATTTTCTTGACCTTCAAGGATCCAAGATGGCACCTTATACATTTAGCATTCCTACTCAATAATTTCATGTGTTTCTCATTTGATAACTCCTCCAAAATATGGCTAAGTTCCTAAAAATATCTGCTCCCCTGCGCGCCGACCTCTTTTACCGTGTGCCTTTCCCTTACATGATTTTTCCTAAGAGCTTTCCTTATTTACTACTTCCCACTTGCATTGAATTATTCCTTGGGATTTAGTCACATTTAGGGCCCAACATTACCCCAAAATATGTGTATTTTCCGTCCTCAGAAATTCCCTGCCCTTCCACCAAAGAATAAAGAATAGGGAAAATGGAAGAATCCTACTTCTGCTGCATGAGAAGTGGGAAATATTTCTTCATGGGGGCTTCAATCTTACCCCAAGAATCCACCTCACTCTATGCCTACTGAAGTAAGTCACCAACCATCATGCTAACTTTGTCAAAACTCATCTCATCCCCCTTAGCCTTAAACGTATCTTCAATACTTTCCATATTCTTGCTAAGGTCTCCCAATGCGTCCATGCTGTGAATGAATTGGGGGTACAAATATTTCAATTTAATTTTAATCAAAACCCTTAAAGTTTTAATTAAATATGATTTATTCTCTATCTCAGCCAAGATCCTATCCCATTCTGCCCTATTACCCTTATTTTTAACTTGAAATTCTTTCAGATCCACTTCATGACTGATAACTAATATGCTTGCTACTAAGGAAAGGAGCTCGGAGTATCAAGTTAGTTTATCCCCAGTCTTCAAATTTTCTTCCTTCTTCTGGTGTGCCATTACTTCTTCCACTGATTATAATGTAAGTGGTTGCCTTTCCATGGTGAGTATGCACACTTAGTCTTCCAAGAAATGTATGGTTGACTCATATTTACTCTTAGGAGGGGCCAAGTCTGGGTGCTTTAAGATAATAACATCTGAAATGGACTCTATCTTCTTATGGAATTCACATACCTTTACCTTTTCATCCCTCAGTTCACACCTTAACTGTGCACTAATCAATTCCTTCTGTTTTATCTCCCTGTCCCTCTCAATGATTTCCTCATTCTATTTCTCAAGCACTTCCTCCAAGACCCTTATTCTATCATTTCTGCTAAAGAGTCTTGCTTCCACCTCCACCGATACTTTGTTGAGTGCATTGTAAACTTTCTCATTCGACAACTGTTGGGATTTTATAAGAGGGTTTATTCCCTTGGTGTTTGGTGTCATCATCAATGCATCATGATTTACTTCAAACTTGGGCTCATCAATATGGGACTCAAAATCCTAGGATAGCATTTTCCTCATGCATGGGTATGCACCCTCTTCATTAAAAGAAGACCAAATGAGAAATTTTTAGGTAGGCATGGTACTTTAGAAGTGCATGCACAGTACCTTGCTTGGATCATTAATATAAGTCATAGCGTGTTCATGCACTGCTACTTTTCCTTTCCCTTTTGTGTGCGCTATCACTAGGAAGCTAACTGCTAAGCTGATATTCTTTGTGCTATTCATTATCTCCTTCATTTTCCTCCTTAGAATCACCATCCTTGATGCTCTCTATCCTCTCCGAGTCCAAACCTTGTGCCACCCTTTGCTTTTTCTTTACTGGCGACTCCAACACATGGGACTCCTACTTCTCGGGTGACTCTTCTCTCCTAGGAGACTACTATTTCTTTGGCTTATCCTTCCTACTAGGAGACTTATTTCATCAAATGTAGGTGCTTGTACCCACACCTGACTCCTGCGCCACTATAGTTTGCATTGTATGTGTGCTTGACACCTTCTCTACAAGAGTCTCTTCTCATTGTCTCTTCTTAATTACTACCATCTTCTTTCTCCTGGCGGGGTCCTCAACGATTGAGATGTCATCCTCAACATAAGCACCCTTCTCAAACTTGGGCCTTATCCATACATATACACTTACCTCCATCCTACTTGAAACACACAATGTCATCGATTTTACCATGTGTATGTCATGAGATATGCACTTTTCTACATAGGCACATTTTTTGGGATACGCCAAGGTCCGACACATCTCATAGTGATCTTGATCTACAACACTTAGATCAAATGTCAACTTCTTCACATCCTTAAACCTATTTAATACACCTTGAAAATACTACAATTTGAAGGATAAGGGTAACTTACACCAAGGAAACTTTGTTCCATCTGTCAAGGTAAACCTACTGATACCAAAGTGTCGGTATACGATGAATTCAACTGCTCCATTTAATAGTGCATGAAGCTATTCTGGTATCCTCCATTCAGATCCAAATGCATCATGCATCCATTTATACCATTTCTCTAAGTGTGCTTTGTGAGTGGTTTTCATGGTGTCACAAGTATACACTTCAAACCTCTTTGTGGGAGAGGGGTTCTCATCCAAGTACTCCCAAACAAACTTATTTGGCCCATTGGGAACTCCAATTTCTGAAAATAAAATGGTAAGGAGGACATTACTGAACATGATATTTTCTCTGTTGCATGCGACATCAATAATATCCTTTGTAATGAAATCTGATAGGTTGTAAATGGCACCCTCTGAGATCTTGTGGTAGAAATTCAACCAAATTTTATTTATCTATGTCCATATCTCCTTCCCATTCAAATTTATCACCAAGCACGTGATTACTAAAGCTTAAAAATATCTCAAACATGTAAAATATGACATAAAAACATCATCCATGGTCATACATTACATTTCACTAATCAAATTATTTATAATGCTATCAAGAAACCTCATATCCTTCACCAAACAACTATTTCCAGGAACCAGTCTTCACCTGTGGTCTTCAATACCACACAAAAAACCTCAAATATGGCATGTAGTAACTCATTGGAAATAAACTAACTTGCATATCACAACAATTATTTTTGGAGCTCATGAAACATCTATACATGCAAATCACACCAACTTTACTTTTCACTAAAATGAGTTACCTAGAAATTAGTTTTGGAAACTCAATTGGTTTGTATAATTTCTATAAATTTAAAGACCTCCCAATACCTTAAATAGGATAAAAATTCATCCCTCTTCACAATACAACTGATATCAATCATCAACTAATAAATCTCATGCATTTTCTACCTCTATCATCTAACTAGAGCAATACCGTCATGAAAATAAACAACCTTATTCTTCACAAAATGAGTTGGATTACCTATAAAATATAATAATCAAGAGAAAAAAATACCATTGGAATTATATTTGAATCTCATTTCCATAAAATCTCACATTTCCTTCCAACTCCAAGTGGAAGGCCTTCAAATAGGTCCATCTATGAAACTGCTCACTTAGGTTTCTTAGGACTCAAGAAGTATTCTTGAGGTCAACTTGCTCCATAACCTCCAAAAACATTTCCAAGATTAAAAAAATAATGTAACGCCATTATAAATGTTTTCTAAGCACTCAAAAACCTTCAAAAATCATGAAGAATCTCAAAACAATCACCAACCTCATGAAGCTACACAATACCATGCTTAACTAGACATCTTCAATATTTGAACTTCAAAGATTAGGTCATAAATTGTTCATACCTTATCAAAAGAAAAATTTTATATATCATTGGAATACTCTCTGAACCAAGATCACAAAAAACTTTAACCAAGTATTAACTCCGCATGTAGCTCCTTTAATTCCACTTTTACCATAGACTACTCCAAACTACCCCAAAAACTAGTCCTCATAAATAGGGAAAATTTTTCCATTTAGGAACTCAAACATGTTATGAAATATCATGAGCATCTAGAACAACTCCCAGGATAAAAGAATGTCAATTTATTCATCACCTTCTTTGGAAAATTTTTCCACAAATTGAACATCTTCATAAACAAACATTTTTGAGTGGGGCCCACATACAATCACATGCTCTAATATAAATTTGTGGAAATATGGAGGAGCCCTCTAAAAACTCCAATCATAATTTTTTCAAAATCAAACTCAATATGCTGAATTTCCTCCAAGTCACGTTTTAGCTAGGGTTTCAAAGCAACTTATCTTTTTAACGATCATTCATAAAAAACCTGAAAAATCAAACCACCTCATTATTTTTTCTAAACCTTACTATCTCAATGGAAAAACGTCCCTGAAACTATCTGGGTCCCATGTAAAACATACAATACACAACGACCATCAAAAAGTCAATTTTTACCTCAAAATCACACTCTAAAAAACTTGATTTTGCCAAAATCTTCATATATTGCAAAATATTCTTCAGAATGACCTAAAAATTGTCATGAAGCATCATGAAAAAATCCTATAACTTTCTATACTCACCATATAGCTCAAATAAGTTTAAAAATCTCTAGCCATAGCGACTCACTTATACAATCTTGCCTTGTCTTCATCTGCTTGCTTCCCAAGGACCATGAAACACCACCAAACCTATGAGAAATGACATAAAAATCATCATAAACCTCACATAAACTTCAACCATGATACTATCATGCTCTAAAAGGACTGATAAGCTCCAAAAATCATTCCTCCAACTCATTCTACATGGTCTAGGACTAGGAATAAGCATAGAATGACTATTACAACCCATGCCATCACATGAACATACCTTAATGACCTCATACATGCACTTGGACACCCTTGACACACCACACCAATCTTTTTTGACCTCATTAAAACCTTAAAATCACTTGGGAGGACTCAAACCATGACTATGCAAGATAAACCATGCTCTATAACAACGTAAAAATCATTAAATTTGGACACTACCAATCAAATTTCATGTTCGACCTTTGAATCACACCTTATGGAGACACATATGAAATTATGACACCATTTTCCATCAATGGAATTGACATGAATGACAACACTAATGTAAAATGGCCAATAATCTCCCCCTTTGTCATTAATGGCAACCACCTTTAGAAACATTGATGGCAACCAACAAGATAAAACACATACATGACTCTTTTCTATGTTTCTGATGCTCCTCTCCCACTTTGGCATATATGACAAAGGCTACAATGACAACTAGACATGAAAAAATACAACACACAAGACAACAATGCTCAAAACACACTTACATGACTTGACTCCCCATTGGACTGTACTTTCTCTTTTTATCTTCTGCAACATTAATTCATGAACCATGGAATTGTAATGAGACTTCACATAGATCCCTCTGAAATGATATCCTCATAATTTTTCTTCATTTTTTCTATACATCTTTCTCTAGGTCTGTTTCAAGTTCAAGAACTCAAGTCTTGCTTCCAAACTTAACATATCCACTTTTAGGACTAGGATCCTTGAACCACATATTTAGTGCAAAAATGGCCACCTTTTCCATGCTCTAGAAGCCCATATAGAACATGAAGCAACTCCTTATGACTACCCCTAGACCTATACCATCATCTTTTAGTAAAAACTACAAAAATAGAACCACATATCTTGCATACAAGTTATAGAGATGATTCAGACACAATACCCCTATCCCGAAATCATATTTCAATTTTTTTGTCTTCTTTGCATGTTTATGTGATCATATGACTTTCTTTTTGAGACCAAATTCCTACAACCATTCATGAGTTTTTCCATATAATAGTTCTACTAACGTTTTTCGTTTGATCAATGGTCTAATTATCCTTCATTTCTTAGAAAACTTTATTATACCCATGGCACCAAACTATCATAACACAAAACATCCTAATTGTTCACTCAAAAATGTAATATATCAGAAAGACCCTACAAACCAGATAAGTTCTACTTATTATGGAATTTTTCCATCTTTTTCTCTTGATGATGCCAACATTAGCTTCCCAAACCTTGGAAGAATCACTCAGATATTGTAATACAATATTCATGCTTCTACAATACTACATCAACTCTATGAATAGGAATATAAGTATTATCCTAGTTCATTGAACATAGTGAAAGGGTTCGCCATTCCTTATTAAGATCATACTTATTCATTTTAGGTTAACTTGTAAAACAATGTCATGTTTTCACCTTCTTGTTAAAGATACTTTTCAAACACAAATGTTCATATCTAGACCTATATGCATAAATTATTTCTCTCCATAGACGTTTAAACTCTGTCACTGTGATATTTCCAAACCTTTATGACCAGGGAAAATTTTAGTGGTAAATTTTTGTAAACTCGAGAAAATTGAGGATTATGGTAATTTGAATTGGTGAATATTATGTGGTTTGTAGCTGACTTATTCACCAAAAAATTTAATTGACATGTCCCTTATACTACTCATTTTTCCTATACTTTACACATATATAAGATCTTATGAATGTAATTCACCACCATTTCAAATCATATTGTGTGCATATTCACTGAAGTAAACATAAGAAAATCCTCAGCCGCCAACACTAAAATCTAAGCCATCTAGCCATAAGTCGTCCAACTCAGAGCCATCCAAAACTGAAATATGAGCCATCCAACCCCTTAACCATCTAAATATGATCTTATCAACTTTGATCTGCCTAATGCTGATCCATCCAATTCTAATCCATCCAAATCTGATCCATCCAATCCTGAGCCCTCAAACTCTAATCTGCCCAACCCTGATCCGTCCAACTCTATTCCATCTAACCATGAGCCATCCAACCTTTAGCCGTCTAACCCTTAGCCATCTAACCCCTAGCCATCCAACCCATTAGCCATCCAACTATTATCTGTCCAACTATGATCCGTCCAACCCCTTATTTTTCCAACCCTGAGCCATCCAACCCCTAAGGCTTAAGTTATCCAATAACTTAGGTGTCCAACCCCTTAGTTGTGAGGTGTCAAACCACTCAGTGAATCAGTCATCCAACCCTTTTGAATCTAACCCTTTACCATCCAACCAATACCATCTAACCTTAAACTATCCATTCTCAGAGCCTTCGAACATAAGAGCTTCCCATAAGGGCCTAAGCAGTAAGCATCCATGGATACTAGAAATCAGGGAAAGAAGATTACAAATTCAACCAATTAAAAAAAGGGTGCAAATAATTTGCTTGGCTATTTTGGAAAATAAAAAAAATGAATTCGGTTTGTAACACCCTGAACTGTTGTTACTTTCTCCTAAGCATACAAGTGTTGATATGTGATTTCTTGTAAAAGGATGTGTTCCTCGATTCAGAAATCATGCTTGATATGTACTGAATTTCTTGCAGATTGGAGATCTTGACTGAGTCAAAATATGAATAGACTCTTTTATTTAATTCATTTTGTGTCTGAATATTAATCTGATCATGGAATGAATTATAGAGATATTCTTCTATAATATCTAGACTTGGATCAGTGGAATTGATCCAAGTAATGCTTTAAATCTGTTTGTGATAAATTAGATCACAGACCTTGAACAGGTTGCAAGGTATGGAAGCATTGATTAAGCTGGTCAGGAGTATGACTCAGGCTGATCTTGAGAAATGAATTGGTTCCCGATATGGAGGTATATCTGGAAGGTCTTGGACGTGGACCAAGTAATAATTATGTCATGTATATTTCTGTAGCCTAACGGCTGTAGAGTAAATCCTATTCAGAAATGCATGATTTTAGGTCTTTTCTTGGCATATAAAATGTTATACCTAACAGGAATTATTAATGGTTAGTAACCTTAAACTAAAACCTAACCTAGGGGTTAGATAAGTGTTAATCTAACCTAGACCTAGGCTATGTGTTAATATCCTAAGTTAGTATCTATGTGTAAATTGGTTAGTATGGGTATGACCCTAAATTCTAACCTAAGATACTAACCTAACTAATAAGGAGAATGAAAAGGGGCCTATGGAAGGGAGTGCGAACCATGGACGGCGTTTTCTATGGAAATTAATGCTAGGGATAAGGATGAGGGACAGGTCATGGCGGAAGTTTAGGCGACGGCTAACCTGTGCAGACGTGGCAGGTCGCTAAGTTTGGAAATGAGCATGAGTTGTAGTTGGATTGTCGCCAAATCTAGTGGTCGGTGGAAGTTGAGTTTAAGCGGGAAAGTTGGTTTAATGACATTCAATGTTCTAGGGAGATGAGCTCGGAACTCGCGAGAAGGCATGCAAACGGGAAGTTGAAGGTTTGTTTGGTTTGTCGTGATTTTCGGTCTTCTCTCTCTCTCCACTTGTTTACTGGTTCTTCGCACCAGTTCTCCTTGAGTTGCATGGCAATAATGAATTTCTCTAGCTCTTTTCTCTATCTTGGAAGATATATATGTGATGGAGATAGCGAAATTTTGTTGGTCGCTTTATCGTGGAAAAAGAAAAGGAAGTTTGAGCTCTTCCTGTGGTCTGCTTCGGAAATTTGACCAAAATACAGGCATGTTAGGCCCTAACCTTTAAATATCTTGCTGTCTTTCAAGTGCTTTCATTAGAACAACTCTGTTCAAATGTCTTGTGAAAATTAGATGAATTTTCTATGGAGATCTTGTTTGATTTTTGGCACTGTATCTCTTCTGGTTCGATTTTTCAATTTCCTCTTGATGGGTGTTTATTGAAATCGAATTTCGGCTCTATTTGCTTTGAGTATTCATTCTGGCTTATACATGTGAGGTATTTATATATAAAAGTTTGAGTGTTTGGCCTGTTTGGCGTGAGCCCTTAGAATATACCTGTGTGTAGTATAAGACCACTGTATGTTTTTGATTTGTGGTCGCTGTTTCTTGTTATGGAAACTGTATGGAATGATTCTGATGAATACTGTAAGATTGATCAGTATCATTGCTTCTTTGGGAACTCTGTCGTGGGATTTGTTGACAGCGACTAATGATACTTTCGGGTTTCATTTGTTTTCAAATTTTTGGCTTGGAACAGGCAACTGTTATGTTACTGTAATCTTTACGACCCAGCGGAAGTGTTTTCCTTGTTATTGTGGAAACGGGATTATTGTTGACTGTGTATGATATTGTTACATCTATACTTTATTATAACGACTCAGTGGAGTCCTTGATTGAATCATATATAGCTATCTACTGTTGTGGATGTAGATTCATCCTTGTGTTTTGTTATTTGATTTCGTGGAAGCCTTATAGAGAAAGGAACATGCCTTCTGACCACGGTTATTTGTAATAAATAATGAGTATAGATTTCCTGGGTATGTATTGCTTTTCTTTGTGAAAGCTGTTTGAAAGTTTCGAAGCGGATCAGTTGATTTCCTTGCTTGAAATGGGTATTCGATTTGCTTCACTTGTTTCATTCTGAATGTTTGCCATGAATGGCATAGATGGATTTATCAACCAATTTCATAGTACGTTGCTGTAGGGTTCAGTGGTTATGAGTACAAAACCATTAACAATTTACAGTGTGAATATATAGATTTATACTGTTGTGAATTGGATGACTCTGAGGATTCGATTGAATGATTCATTTTATTTTTGAGCCGAATAAAGTTAAGTTGTTGGTATTCTATGTGCCGGCGCCTTAATGGAAAATCATGTATTTCGATCTTGTTATTGCGATTGGAATTCCTTCGTGTTTCAGGGATTTTGAGGTACAGATTCTTAGGTGGACATGTACGTCTTCAACCTGTACAAATTTGTGTAAAAAGGTTGGCAGAGTTCAGTCGAGTTCTTGGTTTGAAATCAGAGATTAATCTGTTCGTCTGATTCTTATTATGCTTCGTTGATGAACATCAGTATGAATTCATATGCATTTGCTTGAATTGTTACCTCCGTTTGAATCATTTGGAATTCTGGGAAGGTAGCTGGTACTTCTATCTCTTTCTGAACTTGACTTTGGACACTGTCTTTGTCACTGTTGAGATCCTTGAGTATGGATGACTGTTTCGTGTTCTGACCTTGTTTGGGTAAGTCGCGAATATCACACTAAGACTTGCATGCGCCAAGGTAAGGATCGATTGGTTGTATTCATTTCTTTTACTTCAGTCCGATTTTGACTGAGCAAGAATAAGTATGTTATGTTCCTTTCCATTTATTCAGTCTGATTTGACTGAGCATGATTTGGAAATACTGTGTGGTCAACATAGCATAGTCCCTAGGAAACCTTAAATTGCTTGATGCAATAAGGTTGTTGTTTTCAGCGATACGCTTGTAGTTCTTGTTTCCAACTTGTGTCAAAGCCTTACTGTGTAAAAGGAACTAGCATTGGGCTTAGGGTTGATACATGAATTATTGATGTGTTAGTTGCTGTACAGGAGTTTTGCTGTGTTTCTATTTCTTGATTTAGAACAACGATCTTGCTTGTGGCTTATTTAACTTGTTCATTTATATACTGGTTGAATGTTTTTATATGTAAGGACGGTACAGTGATGAACTTATGTGAAAGGAAGTATGAATGGATAGGTTCTTTCTCTTCCTTTATTTAATACTTGTTGATATTTATCTAACAGTGGGAAATTGTTTTGTAACATATTGGTGGAATTCCGAATTGTTATGTTGTTTCCCTTTTGGAAGAATGAAACAATCTGACCAATGTTGTGATTTGGATTCAATGATTGTTTGTATACATTTGTTCCTTGATTTTAATATTTGATGAAATATTAGAAAGTGATTAAGACTATTTGTAACAATGATAGAGTTACATATTTGTAATCATTCTGTATTACAAGGACATAGTCTGAATATGTTTACTTATTTGGATATTTGATCTCATTTAAACAGGGTGTTTAATGAAAACAATTGATGGATTGCAATTGTTTTAAAAGTTAGTGCTTATCATGCTCAGTTCATTGAACTGACTCATGTTGACTATTTTTGCAGATGGTTGCCGTAAGAGGTAAAAGCAATGCAGATCTGACAGGCTGATCAGATTGTTTATTTGATTTATAATGAATTACAGCTTGATTTTATAGATGTACTATATGTGAAAAGATGTTTCTTTTCCGTTAAGCATTGTATCAAGTATGCTGTTGCATAAAATATAATTTTATAGTTTTGAAAGGTATGGAAATAAGTGTTTGATACTTATGTGTTGTATTCTATTTCTGAAAGTTGACCTTCTTCGGTTTATGTAACGAAGGGGCATTGTTATCATTGTATAATATGGATACTTTTGTGATTGACAATGAAAGCTTGCATGAAAATGAGATTGAATTCTTATGAGTATTTAGAAGTTCTAATCTGTTCTAGCGAAAGCAATATTGGGATTAAATATTTGTCTTTCTAGAAGATAGGTTAAAAGTGAGCCTAAAAGAGAATGCTAAACAAACAGGATTAAATTACTAATCCCTAGTCCTAAGTATGACAGGACAATATTAAATTGGATTCTTAATCATTTATATCTTTAAACTAAAAAGTATGATATAAATTCAGTTAAGAGAACTGATATGCAATCAAATGGAGTTCAGAAGGCAATCTCAAGCATAGGTTATGAGATATTGTCCGATTCTGTTGCTTTAGAATCAGGTGTATTCTAATGACTCCTTGATGAGAATTGACCGTAATACCTCTACCATGTAATGGGTTTTATAAAGGAGGGTCATCTTAAGACGAAGAATCCAGGGATTTGGAAAGGTTAACCTTAGGGAAAAGTCTTTAAAAGTAATTTAAACTCAAGTGCGTAACGCTTGTTACTGAGTAGATCTTTTCGAGGCGGATTTAAAGGTTGACGACATAAGTCAACTGCAGAGTTGTACCTCCGAGAAGATTAGGATCTTCTCGAAGTTACAATAATGCAGATGACTTATGGCGACACCCTTTGCATTGATCGCTAAGATTTACACTTGATTTCGCACGAGCTACCCTGGGACCGATTAAGAACGTGGTCATGTTATAAGGCTGCCTAGGAGATTCGGGGTATCATGACACACTGGTTGAACTGCAAGGTTGAACCAGTATGTCATCATATCCCTAATCCTCGTGGTCACCCATATAACATTATCACCTTGTTAATCTACCTCCGAGTGATTCAGTTGTGAAAGGAAGGACTGACAGTAGTCAGTATAAGACATTCCATATAACATATGAATGGGGTGAAGGACGTATTCCAGATTGACGAGTATGCCGTTAAGGAATACGAGACATGAACAGTATGTTTCAAATATTTGGCCAAAGTATCGCAAGCTGCTGATTGCGTTGTCCTAATTCACCTAGTCTAAGGGATGAGATGCCGATGAATAATGGTAACAATTATTCAGTTAGATTCCTTGGACAGAGCATTCTGAATCCTAGATTAGGGAAGAGAACCGCAAGAGTAATGTGTTAAATAAAAATACCGACTCTTATTACTCATGAATAGATCGGTAGATTACTGAGTCATGGAATGAATAGATCGGAGGTACTCCGAGTCATTACAGCTGCATATGGTTGTCTGTTATATAAATGGTTATTTGAATTGTGAGTTCTAAATTATGTATTTAGAACCAGTATGCAATTATCAAAAAAAAAAAATTTGACTTGTTCTATTGTCTAAAATGAGGATGTTACACGGTTTCTGCATCAGCTAAAAATATCGGTATGTGGCACATGATATTTACTAGTTATTTACTCTTAGAGAATTTAATAATTATGTTTATCATACTATTCTTGGAACTCTTTGTACTCTGTAAAAATTTAACTATAAATAAAATTAATACTATATAAGTAATTTTTTTATAGATTATATGCATACGTTTCAAAAATTCCTTAAAAAAAAGTCAATTTAAAGATATCGATGATCCATTATATGTTGAGGAAAACATTCCGTCCCTTGATGGCATAGAAGTACAAGAAAATTCATCGAATTCTCATGATAAACCAACAGAGGATGCTTATACTGTAAGGTCTATTTCTAGAAAAAGGATACATGAGAATCAAAATATTCTTACTGATAGCCCAGATGCAGAAGTTAAATCCCAAGAAAAAAAGAAAAAATGTTAGAAGAAAGAGGGAAAACTGGAAAATTGGAAGGAAATTCCAGTTCGAATGGGAAGCAAAATATCCTTTTATTGAACCTGCATACACTAAAAATTGTAATGATACTCCAATATAATGTCGGTGTAAAATATGTGGTTTGAAATAGGGGAAAAATCACACGATGTATCTCAAATTGGACACAATTGAAAAACACTATGAGAAAAGATACATTTCCCAAAATCTAAAGGATGGAAAAATAGTCAGAACACATAAAAAGATACAAAAGATTGTCTACATGTCAAATACACAGAAAATTATGAAAATGAACAAAAACGTACCAAATATGTAAATGAAAAAGGTGGGACCATAGTAGCAAGATTGATCAAAGCTATGGAGGAAGAATTACAAGCAAAGGGTATTTAGTTTGCTACCATATTTTATATAATGAAAAGGGGAAGATTGATGTTAGATTTAGGAGAAAATAAATTGTTGTATCAAGTTATTGGTCTATAGAACGTTCCTCAATCTCATTGGTCAGATACTAGTGGTTGGGAGATTACAAAATGTCTATCTCTAGCAGAGAAGGAGGATTTGAAACTGTGTGTTCAAAAGGAAAAGTATATTTCCCTTTCATTAGATGAGGTTACTGTAGTCAATAATACTTCATGGATATGTATTCATGTTTACACATTTGCTAATGAAATAAGGACTCCATACCTCTTAGTAATTCATAAAATGACCGAGAATCGCAATTATGAAAATATTTATAAATTGGTGGTGTCAAATTTGAAGGATATTGCCAGAATGGATGACTTTTCCATTTCCAAAAAATTATTTTGTGTCAAAACTGATGGTGCAGCTGTAATGCAGGGAGTCAAAAATGGTCTGTGTGTTAGAATTTAGACAACTATTGCTCTGTTTATGATTACTATCCACTGCATGGCTCACATAATGAATCTTGCCTACAAAATTGTGAGCACATTTGAAAATGTAGCTAAAGTGGAGGAATTGATACGTGATCTGCATGCCTATTATTCTAGCATGCCGAAGATATTTTTAGAATTTAAATTTTTTTCTATTGGACTGACAGAGGGAAAAAAACTTCTCAAACATCACATGGAAGAGAGATTCCACTTCATACGTTCCAAAAAAGAGTTGATATGGATAACTTAGAAATAGAATAAGTAAGAGTGACATGAAATTTATATGATGCAGTACTAATGGAAACTAGGAATAATTTGAAAAAGATATCTAAATCATTAGCTAAAGAGATCCATGAAAGATTAAAAAATGATAAAAATACTTGAAGCAATGAGAGTTGTAAATCCGCAATTTTGGAAATTTTTAAGCAAAAAACATTATACATCTATCAGTCCTTTATTTATCAAAAACATGGGTGATCTAACTGATCATTTCTCTAAGACTGAAGAGATAAATGGAGTTTCTTTAGAAGGTATTTTAAAAAGAAAAATACTTAGTTCACAGTCAATGGATTTTTCTAATACTATGATATGACAAGTTTAGCTTCTACAAAACCCACAAAATTACGGTGCCATGAAAAGGATTTGGAAGGATATTTATTCTAGTAGTATTCTAAGTGAATATTTGAGTGAGTATATTAAGCGGTATGAGCTCTGTCAAATAATTATTTTGTGTTCTGTGGAAGATGAGAGAGTTTTTATTGCATTATCCTTTTTAAAATCAATAGTTCGAAACATATTGAATAGGAATATAGAAATTTGTATCAAATTATATGTATCACGTTACTCAGTGGAGTCTTTTCCTTATAATAGAGCACTGACATTTGGATTCACCTGTAGAAAAGAAGAGGAGTTGTGAATACTATACTTGAACCAGGGGTCACTTGAGCCATTGAGACACCATACACAGATCATGCCTACAGGATTTCCAAAGTACACAAATGATGAAAGTGTGTTGCCTCAGGACTGTTCCAATTCACAAGATTTTCATTCGCAATATGTGATGTAATAATTTATGATGCTTCATACATAGATGTCACAACTTTCAATAAGATGCAAGATTAATTGTCTTTATTTGATACGTTGCCATGGAACAATGTAATTATATGTTTCAATTATCTCATTATTTTTTATATTTGTTTTCAAATTCATACTAAAAGAAGGACACATTGTATAGATCACATATCCACCATTAAAGGGTGAAGATTATAGATTATGATGTATAATCGATTAGACAAATAAATAACTTGAAATAGATAGCAAATAATAGAGCTCAATGAGAAAGATATTAAATAAAATAACAAGAACATGAACAAGAACACATTACACCAGATATAAGTGGAGAAACTTGAAGGAAAAAATCCAGTGGTAAAGCATTGTCTTTTATTAAGAATATGATATAATTTTGCCTAACACTTCCACTTCGCACCTTAGCTATATTTCACATCTGCAAAGCTATGTCTCACATTTTTTCAATAGCTAAAACATTCAGTTAATCCACCCATCCTACATAAAAATGATAGTAATTAATACAAGCATGCATATCTATTGTAGATAGTTAGGTAATCAATCCCAAGAGGGATCACCCAATTAATTGGGTGGGTGAATCAGCCAGGCTATTTCACTCTTTGAGTGTGAAAGGCTTCACACATTAAAGTTTGATCAGACAAACTATGATCATGTTGGGGTGTGCCCAAGTGGCTAATCCCACTTAAAATTATCACCCCAACACTCCCCCTTAATGTTAAGTGGGAGAAAACAATCATACATGCCAGGTTTCAAACCGATGAATCAACAACAATGATTCAAGCTTAGCATGATAACGAGGGAAATCCATAGATCTTCCCAAAAAGAGATTCTTAATACCAGTGCTTTATGGTATGAGGAGTTACATTAGACCATGGAGCCTTTTATAAGCTAAGGAATACCCATGACTAAAGCTTCATTGGGATTTACAAGTAACTTCAAAAAATAGTGACACATTTACTTATTACAATTGAAGGAAGTATTGGAAGTTTTAACATGATGTTAAGAGGTGGAATTGTCATGTGCACTCCCCCTTAAGGGAAATTATTGTAAGAGTTGGACTATATTAGCAGAATAAAATGCACAGAATAATGATATATTTTCCAATTCATTCAGGATATTACAAATATATAGGCAATGTTGCTCCTATAATCAAGTAAGCTAAACATAACCTCTCACTAACTCTATACAAGATGTTATAACAATACACTCCCTAAATAAGTGGGTTGTTGTAACTCACAACCAACCACACCAACAATGCAATATTATATTATCCTAGATAATATATTTACTCACACTAACATATTAGTGAGCACTAATAGTTAGGATATTCCTAACAACTATGACAGGCCCAAAAAGGCATGCAACTTTCAAAACTTGATAGAATATAGTGGTTTTGTAAAAATATCTACAACCTGATCTTCAGCTGGATAGAACTGGAGATCAATATCACCTAAGGAATTTTTCTCTGATGAAATGCATATGGAATTTAATATGCTTTGTCCTTTGATGTTGAATTAGATTATTTTCAAGAGAAATGTAGCTTTGATTGTCACATATAAGAGTATTACTCCCTTTGACATTCGCGTACAACTTAGCCAACAACCTTTTCAACAACATTACTTCTTTAACAACTTCCATGACACTCTTATACTCTGCCTCAATGGAAGAGATAAACAATGTTGGTTATTTTTTGTTACTCAAAGTAATGAAACTTGTACCAAGATTGAAAAGATATCAAGAAGTAGACTTCCTATCTGTAGCATCACCAACATGATCAGAATCACAATAACCAAATAATTGTGCATTATAAGAAGAAGAATAAGCAAGACCAAAATTGATTATGCCTTTGATATATTTCAAAAATTTTGTTTCCATTTGCCAATGATTCTCATAAGGTTATTATATAAATTTTGAAACTAATCCTACTGCATAAGAAATATCAGGTCTAGTAATAGTCAAATAGATCAAACTACCAACTAGATTCCTATAAAGAGTAGGATCAAATTTAGCACAAGCTGGTTTAGGATCAAACTTAACACCAAATTTAATAGGAATGGTAGTAATTCTACAATAAAACATGTCAAATATCTTAAGTAGATTAACAACATATTGAGATTGAGATGAAAGAATAAAGTTACGATCTTGAATGATAATGATGCCAAGAAAATGATTTAATAAACATAAAGTAGTCATTTAAAAATGTTGTTTTAACCTTTGCTTGATTTTTACAATTAGAATTTTATCACTGATAGTAATAAAATGATCATATACATATAATACAATAATGATAATATGATTGTTATCAAACTTTACAAATAAATCATTATCAGAACATCAATTATAAAAATCATGATCTTGAAAGAAACAATTTATTTTAGCATACCAAGCTCTAGGAGCTTGTTTAAGACCATATAAAGACTTTTTAAGAT
Source organism: Taxus chinensis (assembly GCA_019776745.2). Taxonomy (NCBI): domain Eukaryota; kingdom Viridiplantae; phylum Streptophyta; class Pinopsida; order Cupressales; family Taxaceae; genus Taxus; species Taxus chinensis. Next base: position 350,576,502 of record CM034154.1, on the reverse strand, counting down.
TAGAAACATAAATTTCCTTTCTAGGAGCCTCAAAGCCTTTAGGGTGACTCATATAGATTTATTCTTTTAAGTCACCATTTAAAAAATCATTTTTGATATCCATTTGATGAATCTCCCAACTATATTGGGTGGTCAATGTAAGAAGAACTCTTACAATACTCATCTTGGAAATAGGAGAAAAAGTCTCAACATAGTCAATACCTATTTTTTGAGTGAAACCACAAGCTACTAGCATTGCTTTTAACTTTTCAATCTCTCCTAGAGAGTTATATTTAATTTTGAACAACCACCTAGGTCCTACAATGCTTCTTTTAGGAGGGACTAGGTCCCATGTTTTTTTTTATTAGAGAATTGTATTCATCCTTCATAGATTGAAGTCATCTGACATCTTGAGATGATTATTAAAAGGATTGTGGTTCTACCTCATATTTGGTGAACAAAGAATGATAGGTATGCTAACGTCTAGTTAGTTTTCTAAGATTATCAGGCTGAGAGTTTTGAACAAGATTTTTAGCTCATCTAGGAATCTTAGATTGCAAGAAATTTTGGGATGACTTACCCTCAATCTCCATAATATATAGATCATGACAATAAACCTCTTAAAATTTTGTTTCCATAGTGTCAGGAGGAGGATTATCATGATCTATGTCTAGAGTAGCAGAAAAGGGTTCATTAGGATCAACAGAGAAAGTTCTTTCTAAGACTTGAACATTTTTGTTTTTAACAATTTCATGCTTGAATGGATCATAGACTCTCAAACCTTTAGTTTTATATCCATAGTGAAAAAAATAAAAGAAAATCAAGTTGGATCAAGATTTTTCCTTTTAGCTTTTGGAATTAAGATGGAAGCAGGACTACCAAATATTCTTAGGTGAGATATATTTGGTTTCTGCTTTGTCCATACTTCATGAGGAGTAGCTTGATGAAGAGGTTTCTTAGGTAGTATATTTAAAATATAGACATAATTGTTCATAGCTTCAACCTATAAGAACTTAGGAACATTGGAAGCATGAATCATAGTCCTAGCCATTTCTAAGATAGTCATATTCTTTCTACAATGCCATTTTGCTGAGGGGATTAGGGAGTGGTCAATTCTCTTTGAATTCCACATGACACAAAAAAACATCAAAGGCTTTGCTGACATATTCACCTTCATTATTAGTCATAATTCTCTTAATTTTCAGATTTGAAACATTCTCAACTAGATCTTTAAATTCCTAAAATTTAGATAGGACATCAGAATTCTTCTAAATGAAATAAGACCAAGTCATTATAGAATAATCATCAATAAAGAAAACAAAATACAATTCACCATTGAGAGAAGGAACCTCAAGTGGACCTCTTACATCACTAAGGATCACTTGTAATAACTCAGAGGAATTTGGATCATGATGTTTGTGAAATGGTTGAGCATGTTGCTTACCATGTAGGAAACTTTCACAAGTTTCATGTTCTAATTTTATCTTAGGAAGACCAACAACAAGATTTAGTCTAGACATATCAAATAGATTCTTGAAATTTACATGACCAATTCTTTCATGCCATAGATGAATATCATTCTTAGAAAAGGAATAAAAACAAGACCTAGAGACAAAACCATCAAAGATATACAACTTACTCTTCTGGATCCCAGAAGCAATGACATTTTTAAACTAATCTTTGAAATACCATTTTCTTGTAGAAAAACAACTTTATAATTTTCTTTGGTTAACTAAGAGTAAGAAAAAATATTCTTTTTCAGTTTAGGGATATACAAAACATTCCTAATTAAACCATTAGATAGCTTAACATTGCCAGAAACTTCAACTCTAATGATAGAATTATCTCCTAGATAGATATTCTCTTCACATTTGACCATATTTGAAAGGATATTAGGGATGTAAGTCATGTTCTTGGAGGCACCATTGTCAAGAATACATTCATTGTCATTTAAATCTAAGAGGGAAGTATACAAAGAAATAGATTTCTTAGCTGCATTTTCTTGCTTTTGCTTATGATTTTTCTTGAAATTATTAGGATTTCTATTTTTAACATTCTTGACTAATTTCTTAATCTTGACTCTATAATAAAACTCTTTGTCAATGACCCTTGTTGATGTGTGTCAATGCCCCTTGTTGACGCACATCAATGATCCTTGTTGACACGTGTTAATGGCCCCTGTTGACGTGCGTCAATGGTTTTTGTTGACACACGTCAATAAGGGTTATTGATGCGCGTTAACAAGGGGCATTGATGTGCATCAACAGGGGTCATTGACGCACATCAACAAGGGTTATTGACACACGTCAATAGGGGAAATTTACATGCATCAACAAGGTTAATTGATGCACGTCAATAGGGGTCATTGACGTACATCAACAAGTTGTGTTGACGCACGTAAATGGTACTTGTTGACGTGTGTCAATGGCCCCTATTGATGCATGTCAATGAACCTTGTTGATGTGCGTCAACGAGGTCCATTGATGTCATGTTGATGCGCATCAATGAGGGTCATTGACGTCATGTTGACATGTGTCAATGGTTCTTGTTGATGCATGTCAATAGTGCATTAGTACCTGAAACTCTATAGTTTCTCCAGCTTGAAAACCCTGGCGAAAATTTGGTTCTGGAATACTGTCAAATTCACCTTTCCTTGAAACTGGTTCTGGGGATATTTGCCAGGTATTTTCCACCTACAATTTTCTAGAGGTGTCTTAAAATGAACCCTTCTCTAACCAAGGATATCCAAGAACAATATCCATACCATCCATATCTAAAGCATAAAAATATGAATGTAAAAGATATTTATCCATAGAGAGCTTTAAATCTTCAAAAAATTTAATATGCTTACCATCCACTTGAGCTTCCTTAATATGTTTTGCTTGCACATGTAGATTTTGAGCTACATCCATATTGATGAATTTATATTTGCTGCTAGGGTTTATGGAAACAATTACCTTTTTTCTTTGAATACACCCTTAAAATTGAAATATTGAAGCTTCCTTATTTGGAGATGCACTATCATGTGTAACAACTTCGTCATCAACATTTTGTTTTTCTTTGTATTCTTCTTCTTCTTCTTCTTTAACAAAATTATGTTTCTTTTTTGTTTCCCATTTAGCTAAGAAAATATCTTCCATTTCCTCCCAATCCTAATCCTATAGATCTATATCCAAATAATAATACCAATGTTGTGCTTTCCCACCAAGATGAAGATAAAAACCAACCCATACTAAACATTCTTCAAAATAAATTTGTTTAAATTGTATCCACCATTTTTTTGCATCAATTTCCCCATTACCATAAAAAATTGGTATATCCATAATGCATAAGAATTAGGGTTTCAAAAACTTACTTGACTAATATTTGACTTGATGATTTCGTTTATCATTCAACCTCTAATCTGGAACCATAAAGAAGTAACCCCTGCTAAAATTGTGAGAGATTTCTGAATATGTAAAATAATCAAAGAAAGACAGAAAATTGCAACATGTAGGCCATTTTTCTTTAAAACACACAACTCTCAATATATTCTTCAAACAAGATCCAAAAATTCTGAAATTTTTACCATAGCTTCCTGATGAAGATTCTAAGAATTGGTTAAAATTTAAAACTTAATTCTAAAAAATGCGGCTTATGAAGCAAATTTAGGCGAAACTCTAAAAATGAAATAACTTCAACAAAAAAGCTTGAAAATTTATGAAATTTGAACTATAGATTTATGAAACATTTTCAAAATTGTGGTAAAAAAATTGAGAAAATACTCAAAGCCATTTCCAAAATATAGCCGAATCAATAAAATTAGGGTTTGGACCCAATTTTTTGCCGAAATCAATGCTTTGATACCACTTGATAAGATCCTTGCATATAATTAATCAGTAAATTGGATAAGATAACAAAAAAAAGAGATATGGGGGGCCAAGGTTCCAAAATAATCAATATATGCAAAATAATACCCTTAAGGTAGGGTAATACCATATAATGCTCCTTAAGGAAGGAGTAACTCCACAATATCCCAAGATGGGAATCAACTTCGAGGGGGAAACCTCCAATATACCTCTGCCAAGTAGAAGAATCAAATAATACATCAATGAAATATTCATAATGATACTCACATCCTTTAAATAGGATGGGTAACACCTAATCCCAGTGTAGGCTGACTCATTACCCAATATAACTAATTCGTATGTGACCCCATATAACTAACTAAGGGGATGTGTGCCACATGTCGGCATCTCCATCAAACCATATACATTATAATATTATATCCTATGTGAACCCATACATATAACTAAGGGGATGTGTGCCACATGGCCGTATCTCCATCAACCCATATACATTATAATATCATATCCCAAGGTACATAACACCGTTTTAACATGAAAATTAGCTAATTAATTAATTATGAACTTAAGATCATAGAAAAGTTCATCAAATTACCAAATATAGCTGGATTTGGTCTAAAAATAGCTTAAATTGGTTGATTTAAGATCAAATTAACAGAACAGAGTCAGGGCCGAGTTATGAGAGCTCGACGAGTTCTTTTGTAACTCATCTCAATGAGCTAAAGGATGATCTACACGAGCTCAGACTGAGTAGATCTAGAGTAGTTTGACGATTTATTTAGCAAATCTATTGGGTGAGCTAAAAAACTGAGCTACACAAGCTCAAAATGAGATACTTTAACAAATAAAATAAGTTAAATTACAGCTTATACAGGGGTTGACACATTGCACAAATCAACAATACCAAGAAAGGAACACGTCTTATTTAAAACAGATCCTCAGACAGATGCGACGGTTTAAAAAATTAAAGTTAAAGCCTCTTTGGGTCTAAAACTGATAAAAAACCATGAAATAATATAAATAAACATGTGTCAATATGTGTAGCTTTAAAATAAAGCAAATACACATGTCACTTTTTAGTTAGCTCGCATTTCATAATGCAGCTAATAAGATAGACTGCCAATTAATTAAAAGATAGAACCGTATACACGCGTCTTTAATTAATTGGATCAAAATTCACATTCTGACACAATGTGAAAGAAAATTCTAATTCAAACAAGCCACTTGTCAAACAATTAATGGCTGAAACAACTGACACTTGGTGGCTTTCCGTAAAACTTTAAATAAAGATTTTGAGCGGATTAAAAATAACCCCGAAAGTTAGCTAATTTTAAAATAAAGTTCTGGTCCAAAAAAGGAGTAAAAAATGTGTCACAATCTAAGTGGAAAATCCAACGCAAAGACTAAAACCTTGACACAATTAGAATACATGTCAAAAAATAATTGGATCGTGTTTCGCAAGTCTGACAAAGTTTGACAAGTGTGGAAAATAGAATACATGTCATCTTTCAATTAGATTAGACTTCGTAGTTCACAGACTTAAAAAAAAATCCGCGGAAAGGAGAAAATTAAATATCCCATGTCTAAAGGAGAGTTAATAAACCTACGAAACAAAGAAATAAATTCTGACATTGTGAAAATACTAAGAAATGTGTCACGATTCTATGAGCTCACACTTTGCAAGTTTGTCAAAAAAAAATGAAAGATATATACGTGTTCAAATGCTATTGGATCACACTTTGCAGTGCAACCAAAATGACTAAAGCAAACTAAAGACACCTAGAGCCTTTTAAATGGCTCACATTTCATAAATCTAACAAATGTGAAAGGTGGAAAATTTTAATTGGATAACAACTGTCATAAATAAAAAACTAACAAATGCGAAATGTGGAGCAATTCTATTCACTTAAGTTTTAAAAATGTCAGAAATAGCTAAGTCAAGTCTGACAATGCAAATACACGTGTAAATCCCTTATTAGCTCATGGATTGCAAATGACAATCAGATAAACAATATTATGACACCACGAAGCAAGATGGAGCTTTTTGATTGGCTCAGACTTCATAAAAACTAAAAAATGTGACACTAGATGGAGCAATATGTTTGGCCCAGGCTTCGTAATCAAAGGAAGTCAAATAAGTCTGTCAGGGCCAAGCTAGATCCTACTGGAGGGTTGGCCCAAGATTTGCAAAGAAAAAAAGATGTCATATTGAATCCATTTGACACTCTAAGAGATTGTATGACTTTGCAAACATGAAAAATAAAAACAAGGAAGCTACGCGGAACAATATTATTGGTACAAGCTTTGTAAAATTGATAATGACCGAAAATACGAAGCCAGATGTCACAAAATGATTAGCCAAAGCTTTGCAAAGACCAAAATGTTGAAAAATAAATACTTTACATCTAGGATGGACTTAAAAGTCCTGAATAAATTGGATCTAACTAAATATTTCAGATCCACATTAAAAATATGACACTAACGACTATTTATAGTGGGAATACTAGAAAAATAGCTCATAGACAACATATTCAAGTCGTAAATGGCTAAAATGAGATGCAAAAGCATATATATAAGAAAAAAAATCTTAAACATGATCTAAATAACCATTTATCCCATTTTAATCAATATTTCAAGCAATATTAGGTGGGACCTAGAAGTTTAAACCTGGTTATCTTGAACACGTCTGTGGAACTTTTGGGTTTCACAGATCCGTCAATAATCTTAAAGTTTCTTATCCCTTTCAATTCAAAATACTTCTAGATTGATCCTACACATGCACAATCACCATGATTTGATACCATGTTAGATTTAGCAGGGAAACTAAGATCTACATATCACATATCTGCCATTAAAGGCTGAAGATTATAGATTATGATGTAAATTGATTAGACAAAGAAATAACTTGAAATAAATAGAAAATAACATGCTAAATGAGAAAGACCTTAAAAAAATTAACAAGAACAAGAAAAATAACAAAAACACATTACACCAAATATAAGTGGAGAAACCTGAAGCAAAAACTCCATTGGTAAAACATTGTCTTTTATTAAGAATCTGATACAATTTTACCCAACACTTCCACTTTGCTCCTTAGCTATATTTCACATCTACAGAGCCATGTATCACATTTTTTCAATAGCTAAAATATTCAGTTAATCACCCCATCCTACATACAACTCGTAGTCTTTAATACGAGTCTACATAGCTGTTAAAGGTAGTCAAACAATCAATCCCAAGAGGGATCACCTAGTTAATTGGGTGGGTGAATCGGTTAGGCTGCTTCACTCTTTGAGTGTGAAAGGATTCACATAGTAAATATTGATCAGAAAAACTATGATCATGTTGGGGCATGCCCAAGTGGCTAATCCCACTTAACATTATCACCCCAAAAAACCCTCATTCTCTTAACTTGATCTTTCTTATTCTTTCATGGACATGATTTGGATTCAAACTATTGCATTGAATCTATATAAAATTATTTATATTTTTACACACATCCTAAAATATGATTTTATTCTTTTGAATAGATTTCAATCTCTCACCTAGGTCTCATTATCCCTCCTGTCCAACTAGTTCAAAAATGAACGAAACACTTACTTTTACATGCATTCCAAATCATAAACATAAGGAAGGTTGGTATAAATAAATTATCTCAACCATTAAAAAGAAAAAAATGTAACATCATACTTATAAACATTCATCAAATGGAACCATATAGGTCGGCCATACTCAAAGACACCAAACAAGCCCAAAACGGGCTTAAAACCCCATCACGTAGCTCCTCAAAGACCACAAACATCATCCACATGATGATTCAAGATTCCAAATATCTCACACATGTAAAATATGACATAAAAATATCATACATGTTCGTAAATTAGATGTCACCAATCAAATTGTTCATAATGCCATTATGAAGCCTCATATCCTTCACCAATTAGTTTTTTCCAGGAACTAGTCTTCACCTACGACCTTTAAGACCATACCAAAGCACCGCAGTTATGATATGTAGCCACTCATTAGAGATAAAATAACATGTATATCACATACATGTTTTCTAGAGCTCCTGAAATATTCATACATGCAAACTACACCAACTTTCCTCTTCTCCAAACTGAGTTGCCTAGAAAGCCATTTTGTAAATTCAACTGGTTTTCACCCTTAATATTAGTTTAAATACATCCAAATTACTTAAATAGGAGCCAAATTAATCCCTCATCAATATCCAATTGATATAAAACATCAAATAATCCATCTCATGTATATTTTACCTCCATATTCTAGCTAGAGCAATCCTGTTCTTAAAATAACTAACCTTCTTCTTCACAAACTGAGATGTATGAATTATAAAATATAATCATAAAGAGACAAATCATATACCATTATAAATAATCTGAATCCTATTTCCATAATATCTTACATTTCCTTACAAATCCAAGTGGAAGGCTTTCAACTAGGTCCATTTATGAAACTTCTCACTTAGGCTTCTTAGGACTCAAGAACTAGTCTTGAGATCAAGTTTCTCACCTACAAAAACAATTCCAAGATTAAATAAAGAATTAAAAAACCCTTAAAAATGCTTTATAAACACTAATAAACCTTTTAAAATAATGAATAATCCCAAAATAATCATGATCCTCATGAAGCTACAAAAGATCATGCTTAACTAGGCATATTCCATATTTGACCTTCAAAGATCAGGTCATAACTTGCTCATACCTTATCAATTTTTTTTTTTGATATATCATTGGAAATATATCTAAAATCAAATAACAACAAAACTTTACCAAGTCTTAACTCTACCCATATCTCTCGCAATTCCACTTTTACCACAGATTTCTCCAAACTACCCAAAAAACAATTCCTCATAAATAGGGCACACTTTTCCATTTAGGACCTCAAAAATGTTCTAAAACTATAATGTAAATCTAGAACAAATCCTATGCTATTTTTTTTCAATTTATTCATCACCTTCTTTGGACAACTTTTCCACAAACCAAACATCTTTAGAAACAAACATTTTTGAGTAGGGCCCACACATAGTCACATGATCTAATATACCATTCTAGAAATTTGGAGGATTTCTCTACAATATTCAATCATCAATTTTTCAAAATCGATCAAAACAGAATCATTACACTCAATTTTCTCCAAGTCACTTTTTATATAGGGTTTCAAAGCAACTTATCTTATTAACGATTATTCATAAAAATATGACAATCAAACCACATGATTCTTTTTGATAAAACTTCTTGGATCAATTTAAAAACATCCTTTAAATCCTCTAGGTCCCATGAAAAACATACAATCCACAACGAGCATCAAAAAGTCAACTTTTACCTCAAAATAACAGTCTGGAAAACCCATTTTTTCCCAAATCTTCATATCTTACAAAATATTCTTTAGAATGACCTGAAACTTGTCATGAAGAATCATGAAAACATACTATAAATTTACATACTAACCATATATCTCAAATAAGTCTTAAACTCTCTAGACATAGTGACTTACCTATGCAATCATACCTTGTTTTCACCTGCTTGCTTCCCAAGGACCATGAAACACCACTGAACCTTTAAGAACTGACCTGAAACTCATAATATACCTCATATAAAATTCCACATATTTATACCATGATCCAAAAAGATTTATCATCTCCAAAAATCATTCCTCCAACTCATTCTGCATGTTCTAGGACTAAGAATAACCTTAGAATGACCGCTACAACCCATGAAATCACATGAAAAAAACTTGATGACATCATACAGACACTTTGACACCCTTGAAACACCATACTAATTTTTTTAACCTCATGAAAACTTTAAAATCACTTGAGAGTACTCAAACCATGACTATGCAAGATAAATCATGCTCTAGAGCAACATAAAGCTTACCAAACTTGGGAACTACCAATCAACCTTCATGTTTGACCTTTGAATCACACCTCATGGAGACACATATGAAATCATGACACCCTTTTCCATCAATGGAATTAAATTCAATAAAAATACTAACACAAAATGGCTAAAAACCCTTACATCCTTGCTATTGTTGAGCTTTTTCCACAATATTATATTTAATTAGGGTGTAAAAATTTAGTGAACCAAAGTCTTGAATATAATTTATTGACCAAACCCTAGTGAATTTAGGGTTTAATATTATAATCTTGGGATATTTTGATTTATATTTTTTTACATCATCACACTTATTCCTTAGATATTTTATCATCATGGCTTCAAACCTAAGGTCCCAATCCCTCAATCTGGTATGGGATAATATCCTTCCCAAAATTTCCATACTCATATCATGTATGGAAAAGGGGATATTTATGATGGTAATAATTATATCATGAATGATGAGGATCCTACAAATTTTTATATACAAGATGAATAAATTCCTCCTACTCAACAACATCCACCTTATTTTTATTCTCCCCCATGATTATTGAATTTAATGATGTTACAACTCGCCATACTTGTTTTATTAGAATTTGTATTAAATTTTATTATATGAAATAAATCACTAAAACTCATACATGACAAGGTTTAATGATACATGTGTGGATGATGATGAAATAAGGTGAATCCAAATGTGCACACAAAGCTTCTTTTCCAAAGAGTCATGAACTTTCACACAAATAGAAAGCTTTAAGAAGAAATATATTAGATGATAAAAAGACAAGTTTCTTGGAAAAGGCCAATCCCAAAAACCAAAGGGCTTCTGAGTGTCAACTTTTCCCTAGATAATTTAGTTAGAGATAATGATAACAATATAGATAATATTAAATGAGGTGGATAAAAAATGATATATGTGACGCCTAGATGTTGGGACACAATCAACATCCTCAACGATAAGTTGGGGAGGGTTGAACATATTTTCCCAGTGGAGATTGGACTCTCCACTCTACTCAAGAAAAACCTCTAACTTCTAAATGATGTTGTTTGGGTTAGGTGTGAAGGCGATTATGTAGAGACTTATCTCGTATTATATGCTCGAATATTAAAAACAAAGGGGTTTTATATAATTTCAATCACGAAGATAATGTCTGGATCATAAGCTTCTCCTAAAAGGGTCATCTAACATAAAAAAGAGGCTTACAAACACCAAATGATTATCCATAATTACATGGTTTTAAAAAAATATGATATTATGTGTAAAATATTTAAAATAGGAAAAAATTATTAGTGATTGATGCTAGTCCAGTGGATCGGTGTTGATTTGGGTGATTGATGCTGATCACTATCAAAATTGAGTTAAATGAATAAAACTTGTAAAGAATATGATTTTGATATAAAGAATATTATTTTAAATTCTTAGGCTAATAGTTGATGATATTGAACTTGAGATAGGAATGTAACTATTTTAAATGAAAGGGAATTACCTTGATGAGAGAAGAACCAAGATGATTGATTGAATGTGTAAACAAGTTACTCTAAAGGGAATTTGATATAGCTAGATGTCTGGGACACTTCATGTTTGATCAATATGTAGTCCTATAGGGCTTGCACCTATTATGAATAGGCTTAAAGATTGGATGTTTGGGAATGAATTCAAAATCCTTGGGTAAAGGCTTGAGCTGATTTGTATAGAATTGATGTCATATCAACATATCACCACTGATCCGTACCAATCGACACCGATTACAGGATAAGTTAGGTTTTTTCTAACCATTTCGTTTTTGCAAATTTTTTTGTTTTGTAATGGTTTAGGGGTTGTTTTTGAGTTTGTGGGATTATTTTTAGGTTGTATGATTTGTTTTGTTTGATTTTTTTAAACTTATGATTTTTTATGGTTGCATGTGGTTGCTAGTGGTGAAACAGTAAATGTAATTTGGTAGAAAGATGAAAATGATTGTGTGGGGTGATTAAGAAAATATTATAATAAATATATGCTAAATATAAATATGTAGTAGTGCAATGATATAAATAATTAAGTACATATTTGACCCAAGTAAATAAGTAATCTATACTTGAAACCTCAGTTATAAATGAAGAGATAAAAATACTTAGATGATTTGTAATGATTCTGAAGGTATGCTGAGCTAGAAATCTACTTGAATAATAACCCAGAGCATCATAACTGAACCTAGAAAATGTAAAAGTATCAGAAATTCTAGGACTAGGTCGATTATGCAAGGTCAGGGGTGTCAGAGACCTTCTTTGGGAACATGTGACTACTCAAAATCAATGAAACTCAGTTTCATAGGGTCATGAGATGTTCGATGGATGTCACCTTTACTCATTTGTATATCAATACAATTTTATGTTATTCATTTGGAATCTATAATAATAAATAAACACAGGTGAAACCCCAAAGCACATTAAATCTGAAAAAGAAAAAGATGCAATTGGGGAGTCAGACTGATCCCAACGGTCACATGACTGATTGAACTTATGTTCTAGGTGCTACACTACATTTTAGACTCCATGTAGTTCTATGTGTGTGTAGAATCATTCCCTAGGTGGCTCATGTGTAAGTTTCCCTTAATAGAGAGAAATAACTATATGTAGAAGATGTAGATAGATGTGTGCATGGAAAAATGAACTTCCCCTCCTATGAAGTGTATGCAGAAAAATGTAGTCTATTACCCTTGTGTGGATGATAGTGGGATTCTTTAATGCTCTTATAAATGCCTTCAGATGAAATATTAGGTGGAGATAGTAGATTCTTAGTGCTTGGTCCTCTATTATGATCACATAGCTTTGTATTTAAATAATTCCATTAGTTGAATTTAATAATTAACCACTAAAAGGATGAATAGTAAGAAATATATATGTTTAATAAATAAAAAATAACCAAAATATGTGAGAAAAGAACAAAGAGGTCGGGGGAACCCAAAGATAATGGGGGCACCTGGGCACTGGCATTCTATCTAGGTGTTAGTGTCTAGAGTCAAAAATTCCAAAGTTTGAAAAGACAGACTAGGAAAAAAGGAGTGAAAGAACAAGATAGAAAGTAGAAAGCAAGCAAATAAGCCAAAGATAATGATCAATTAGTAATTTTCTTGATTAAGAATCATATGAATGGTAGTATGTGACCAGGATTAGATAAATTCCTAAATTGCGTGATTTAGTGTCTAATTTTTCATCCACTTTATGTTGTTGAGTGAATACTTGATAACATAAATTAGATAAGAGATGCATACCTGATAACCCTGTAGATCGATGGAAAAAATCATGCTAAGAGAAAAGGAAAAGTCTGGAGTGATAAAAAGTGAAGCGTGGAAGCTAGAGAAGAGGAAGTAAAATGTTATGGCAGGTGCGGGTTGTCCTTTGATGGGGTAATGGAAAGAGATAGCTAGTGGGGTGCCCACTATGCCATGATCATGTGAACACCTACAACTTCTTCCAGGTAAGATGTTGTTTAAGAATGTGTATATATTTTTAATTTTTTGATGTTTGGTAAGACTCAAAGAGAGAAAGAGAAAGGAAGTGCTTTTTTATGATTCATTTTTCAACCATCAGCTGGGCATGACTTCTAGCATATAGGTTTCCCTTAATTAATGTGAGTTAATGCAGAGAAGCATAATGAAATGAAACGAGTTTTAAACCCAAATTGAAATGTTGAATTCGATGAAACAAAAATATGAACAAGAGAAGGGATGCTCTTTCACTAATGTGATACTAATGAAAGGGAAGAAGTGTTCTTTTTAAAGCACCAAAATACGATTGATTTTAGACAATAGAAGAAGAGAAGGTTCCAGGGGATAAATTTTAATGTAAGAACCTTTTAAAAAGGAAACAAACATGCAACTTTTCACCTAGAAATGAAAGAATGCAAAGAACCCCGAATGGGTCCCACTGGGTGTGCCAAAATGTTTCACCTGATTCTAGAGCGTTTCTTTGAATGTTGACAAAACAGATAAGGGTAAAGGGCTAGGAGGAATACTTGTTAAGATGCTGGTGGTAGGTTGTTACATGTGTATGAATTATGGATCCATAACTAATCGTGAGAGCTTCCTTTTTTCTTGGAGGAACTACCTGAAATGGAAAACAAGACCACCAAATGAAAGTTAAATAATATATGTAGTGGACTACATGGCGTATGCTTGATCTGGGAAGAGTGATACTTCCTAGATGGCTGTTAATCCACTATTTAAAATAACTTAATGCTAATAATAAAGCATATCCTACTATATTTAAATTGATTTAGGTATCTCATTCGTCTACAATAAGCAAATTCGTTCACAATAGGCTAAGCTGTGACCAAATCTGAAGGTCAAAGTCTTGGTCAGGGTACTAGTATTGGTTAGGGTGAGGTTTTGGGTGGTTTTGGGTATTTGGTGGAGGTTTTAAGCTCTGTTCTTGGTTTTTGGTCAAAACACAGAGATTGACATCGGTTTGGTATGACCGATGTCAGTTTAGGTTAACCAGCGGTGGTTGTGGTTAACCGACATTGGTATGGTCGGGGTACATGAAACTCAATAAAAAATTGAGGTGAGAATAGATCTGAGGTTAGATGAAAGTGAAAGGGAAATGGAAAGGTTCGTGTGGGTCTTAGGTATGCACAAGAATGATTAAAATCTGGATATGGGTAGTTCAAGGGTGTGGGTGAAGGGATGGTCAAGTTTGCATGGAGGAAAAATTGTAGGGAAATGGAAAGGGGAGAAAAAACCAATAATAGAAGTAAAGTGTTTGATTAAATGATAATGAACTAGTGCTGGTTAACAAAAACTTACCGTTTGTGCGAGCTTGATGTCTGGTTGGAAATTTTGGGTGATCAAATGGATGGAATTAGGTGTGGTACTGGCACTTCCCTAGATGCTCCTGTGAAGGAAAATGGATCTGTGGTTGCTTTAGGTGCAAGCTATGGATTCTCTAATGCGTGTACTAATACTATTCTACTTGCATGTAGCTCTGGTTTTGTCACTTGTTCTCAAAAGATATTACCAACCTCTCAAAAATGTGCCAACCTCGAAATAATATTGTTTTGAGGGTTAAATGGTAACTGACGACAATTATGGGTTGACCAGCGGTGGTTTAGGGTAACCAGCGTTGGTCAGGGCATGATTTTCTAGGTTTTCTAAAATGGGTAGATCCCTTTGATTTTCTTGAATCTCACTTACTTTTCTCCATAGATTAGAATGGAAGCTTCCTTCTAATGAACATGAATGTGGTTAGAGGGAATATAGGCTTTTATTTTTAGGGTTTTGGTAGGTCTTAGTTAGTTATGGAAACATACTAAGAATAGGTATTAGGGTGAAGTGGCTAGATGAGGTGTCTAGGTGAGGTGGATATGTAGGCATTATCTCAATTAGGATATTAAAATAATAAATATTGTGAGACAATGAATTAATTTAATTAAATTAATTAAATTAATATTAGAGTGGGATGAAAGGGGCTATGGTTAGGTAAATATGTTCAAGGTGTTTGTTTGATGAGGGACCGCGGGGAGTGTGACCCAATTTTGGTGTCTAGATTTTGCCCCCTTTTATCATGTAGCTTGTATTAGTAAGCGACGATGACAAAAATAAGATGTGGTTGCCCCATGTGTGGGTGAAGGTGATCCCCCTCAAATAAGCAACTGACAAGGAAGAAGGCAGAATCAGTGAGTGGTTTGATAAAAGGTGAATGTGATGAAGAGGAAGGTGGGAAATACAAGTAAAAGAAGGGGAAAAAGGTCCACTTAGGTAATCCAGGTAATGGGTCAGGGTCAAAGGTAGTAAGATTCAAACACACACACATGTATAAAATGTAGTACAGTACCAAGTTGAAGAGCAAGAAAACTCTAAATTGTCTAAGGTCGATAGGTTTATCCAAACAAAATTGAAGTGATTCCGGTATCCAAGGTAGAGGATATGGTCAGGAAACACGACACAGGTTAGGTGTAGCAATGTTTAGGTATGTTCCGGTACACTAAAGGTTGGGTTAGGATAAGAGGTCACGACAAGAGGCAAGGTAAGGTCAGAATTTCCATTAATACAGGTAGCAGTGCCATAAGGTATAACAAACACATGAGGTCACAGATCACTAGTAATGTTCCAAGTCTAAGTATCTAGGTCATGGCATGGGTAGGGCTGAGGTATGGGAAAAATAATGAGTCCCCCAATTAGGATGAGGTGAGGGAGTAAATGATAAGGTCAAGAGGATATAGTGAAGTGTCCAAGTGAAGTGTGGGTGGGGTAAAAAAGGATTCAGGTCAACAATTAAGGGTAGGGGGTAGGAAAAAGACTAAGCAGGATGACCGATGACGGTTTAAAGCAACTGATGTCGGTCATGATGGACCGACCCTAGTAATCTAGGGCACATGACCGATGTCGGTTAAGGTAAAACTGTTGCCGGTTAGGTCGGGTAGATTATAAAAAGAAAAATTTCCGTATTTTTCAAATCATTTATCTTTTAGCAAATTGGGAAAACGAAAAGAAAGAGAGAAAAGGTGGGAAGTGACAGAGTGATACTGAGGATTGAGTTGGTGAGCTATATGGCAGGTGATAGTTGGTTGATAGGTGGATCCATAAGCTAGGTGGGATTGATTTGAGTTGATTGATTAGTTGGAGAGTGAGAGGGTTATTTGGTGATGGTAGAGGTAGGAGAGGGATGGGGGGGACCACTAGTGTAGTGGCATGAGGTACCACCACGCAGAAGGAAGTGTGATGAGGTAAGATTCAATCCTATGTTTTATTTTGTTTATGAGATTCAATTAGAGGTCAGGTGGGTGAAAATGGGTTTTTCTTTTTGGGAAAATAAATTTTGAATTATGGGAGGGAAATCAAGTAAAATAGGAATGGGGAGGGAGGGGATTGGGTGAAGATGGGGTGGAGAAGGGAGTAAGGGGTATTTGGGTAGGATTGGGTGGGTAGAAGGGAGTAAAAGGGGGATTTTGAGGGAAAATGGGGGTTGGGCATCGTGGTTTTGTGGTGAAAGTGATTGGCATTGGTTGAAGGTTAACTGATGTCAGTGTTAGTGCGCTGGTATTGGTCACGAAGCAAGTGACCAATGTCAGTTGAAGGGGGACCGAGGTTGGTTAGGGGTAACTAGTACCCATTGTAATTTGGTGAAAAAGGGGCCAAAAGGTGTCCAAGGTTGGGTGGGTGAGGTAGATAGGGGGTGAGAGAAGTGGTTTAAGTGAAAATCATAACATAGGTAAGGGGTAAAAATAGGTAAGGGTAGAGTTGTTAGGGAAAAATGTATAGATGTGTAGGAAAAAGGTAAGGTAGGGTAGTGGGTCAAAATGGAAGTAGGTGAGGGGTTGGGGTGTGTGGTTTAATAGGTGAGGTGATATTAGGTTGGGTAGGGTTAGGGTAGGTAGGTTGGTAGGTTAAGGGTGGGTTGGGTGAGTAGGGAGGTGCAGGTTGGTTTGGGGTGGAGGGTAGGCCATGGGAGAAATGAGTAAGTAGCGAAGTAAAAGAGGTAGGGTAATGAGAGTAGGTATGGGTGAATGTATTTATGGTCATGTTTGAATAATGTGATTTTTTTGTTGGATGTAGGCAAGAGATCAGCTAAGGATGTAAGAAAGGGTGTCACCCCTGCTCGTGACAGTTTAAGGCACAACTATAGTCAAGGAGTTGTGGCATGTTGAGGAGGTGGTCCTGATTTAGGTCTGACGCTACCGGAATGCAGTTTGGTAGCTGAGTCTAATGGTCACCCTCATCGATAGATGGGATTTGGTGACCAACATGTTCAACCTACCAACGGGTGAGATGATAGTCACCTTGGAGGATGAGGGGCATCATGTAGGGGATCGCGAGATGATCCCCGTAGATAGGGTCTGATGGTAGTTTGGATTACTATTAGATATACCACAACCCTTCCCACAGTACCAGAGGGATGATGTGGAGAGACCAGTGCCACTTCCATAGTCAACAGTACCTATTAGGTAGGAGGAGTAGGTTATAGACTAGGATATTGATGTTGCCAGAGTGACAGACATGTATAGATAGTGGTGGGTGGCCCAGCTAGGAGCAGTACCTCCCAGGCTCAGGTAGTAAGATTTAGCCATGATCACTGTGCAGAGAGACACCCTACAGGGGTAGGTGGTAACCCTGATTACACAGTTGGGGATGGTACAGGATCAACTAGTAGCATCAGAGGTAGAGGTGGCCATATTACATGCGCAGGTGGCCAGTCTACAGGCCTAGATGGCCCAGGGTGGAGATAGAGAGGGAGATGAGGAGAAGGTAGTCACCCTACAGGAACATGTTATAGGTTTGTAGGGCCAGTTGGCCACTACACAGGCATGGATTTAGGCATTACAGGTGCAGGTATAGGCATAAGGTGTGGGGCTGATGGAAACTACACAGGCACCAGGACAGGGTCCTAGTTCACAGGTAGGGGCAGGATAGGGTCCTATAGGATAGGTATAGGGTAAAAGGCCTATGGGGCCACCACATACCGAACCCATATCCAAGATATAGGATGTCGTAGGGGAGGCCAGATATTACTAGGATCAGTTAATAGTAGTTGGGATAGATTTTCTATCCTATGGAGAGTACAGGGCACAATAAGCCTTGAGTGAGAGGACTAGATCCTAGACTCATAGCGTGGAGAGCACAGGGGGCCATCGAGCCCCGAGACAGGATCAAGGTGAGACCAATATCTCATGGAGGCTAGCTCTAGGAGATGTACCAGCAGGGGCCTGACCGCGACCTATGGTGGGCAGTGAGAGGTTATCAGGTCATCGGCTAGGAGCTGAGGAGGAGACAAGTGAGACTAAGATGGAGGATGTCTGACAGGATGATGCCTGATGCACATCCCTTTATTTTGATATATTTTGATTCATTTTTGATATATATTGGCCTACGTGCCAAAGAGAGAGAGGATGTATATGAGAGTTTTTATATATTTTTGAGCATATACCGGCCTGCGTGCTGAAGATGGTGAGGCTTTATATGAGAGATTTGAGAGATTGGATTATTTATATGTACCGGCTTGCATGCCGAAGACATTTGATAGTTATGTATATGGATACACATGATTGGATATTTGTATTTATAGAGATGATGATGATGATGATGATTATGGTCATTATGTGTATATATGGTTATGGTCATCTTGCTATTTTGATGTGTACATGTTATGGAAATTATAGTATATAGCATATAGGCTTGGATAGAGTTAGGTCATAGGCATGGATCGAGTTAGGTTATGGTTGAGTCAGGTAGGCATGGATTGAGTCAGGTCATTAGGCATTCAGTCAGGTTTAAGGCATTGTGGAGTTAGGTTGTAGGCATGGATTGAGTCAGGTTTAGGTTGTAGTCATAGGCATGGATTGGGTCAGGTTTTAGGCATGGTTGAGTTAGGTTATAGGCATGGATTGAGTCAGGTTATAGGTGGTTGAGTCAGGTTGTTTAGGTAGGGGTGAATTCAGGTTGTTTAGGTATGGGTGAAGTGAGTTAGGTTGTAATTCATTAATTTGTGTAATGAATGATGATATGGGCTATGGTTAAGATGTTTTATGGTATATACATGATAATGGTAAAGAAATGGTAGACATAATAAATGTATGTTTGATGATGATAAAGGTGGAAAGAAATTTGTTGTTTGATGGGTTTAATTTCCAATTATTGATATAAAAGGAAACTAACAAGGGTAGAATGTGATTTAGGAAAATAAAAGATGAATTGGTTAGGGTAAAGAGTGGCTGAGCTAACCTCCAAGGGCCCCATGCCCTTGGAGTGCTACCTACATAGTCCTGGTGAAAAGGGACCTCAGGCCGATGTAGTTCTCCCATAAGCTAGGGAAGAATGTGAGGAGGTATGAGTATGGGTGGGTATGTTATAGGCATGATTGAGTCTAGGTCTGTTAGGTATGGGTGAATTGTGGGCACATTGGTATAGGTGATTTTGAGTTGATTATGGGGAAAGAGGAGAAAATTACCCAAAAGTAAGTGTCGAGTAATCCTGTATAAGGTAATCAATATGTAATGAAGTAGTTTAAAAAGATAAGAGGAGGCAAGAAAGCCACCTGATTGGTTAGAATCATAACGAGTAGGTCATACCTTAGATAGGTGGATGAACATAAGACCCTAAAGACATTGCATGATTGATTATTATAAAGGTGAAAAAGTAGTCACATGACCACCAAATGTCATGGTTCCACGAGGTCCCTTGAGGCGGTAGGAAATGAAAGTGTGAATGGCGAGAGGGTGAAAGGTGGTTATTATTTATATGGTACTGGGAAGCATGCCTTTTTGGCAAGACAACCAAGGTCACAATGGGAAAGTCCATGACTAAAATAATTTTTGTTTTAACTGATGTTTGAGATAGACTAATCGATGCAGGAAGTCTATATGGGATGAGGAAATTAACTTCTTGAGGTCTTCATGAAGTTGATCGATGTGGGAAGCTTCAGATTCTTGTCTCTTTTTTTTTGTTTTTTGAAATAACTTTACATAGCTGTCCTTCGAGGGAGCAGTCTATTTATAGTAGCGATTATAGAGAGAAATATGTCCTTTTGAGGGAGTCATCTTTTTATTGGAAGTTTGACTCAAGGAGTTGGATCCCATGTGAGGGCTTTTAAGTCATGGACAAGACTAAGGTGAAGAATAGGATTCTTGTTCAGAAAGTAGGGTGAAATGACCATGGGATCTCATCTAAAGGTAGATGAAAATTATCCATGAGAATCATGCTATGTGCAGCACCGTGGTACACATAATTAAGAGAAGATAAAAAGTGACGGGTACGCACATGATTCTTATTTAATCATTGGTGATGGCGTAGGAAGTGGATAGCACTCAAGGGACGAGCATGGAAAGAGGTAGAAGGTGAGGTAGGACTAAAATTCAACAATAGAATGGTTGAAGATGCAAGGTGTTAAGGGGCTCAGGTTTGGGTTTACCCTTGAGTGAAGATAAACGATAAGCACCTGATCCGTAAGTATGAGTCATGATGTATGGTCCAAGCCAATTAGGAGAAAATTTTCCTCATTTACTTTTTTCTGCTTTGGTTACATGTTGATTTTCCTTCAAGACAAGGTCACCGACTTGGAAGGTTCGCTCATGGACACGTTTGTCATAGGCACGTTTGATACGTTTTTAGTAAACTTGAAGGTGGTCAAGAGTGTTAAGAACATTCATCTAATAACTCGAGTTGTGCTAAATGGTCCTGATGAAATTCATCATCATTGAGCATGTCATGGAGAGAAATGTGGAGTGAGGGAATCTAGACTTTGAGGGGTAGAACAACCTCTATACCATAGACCAGAGAAAAAGGTGTGGTGGTAGTGGAAGTGTGAATACTAGTGCGGTATGCCCACAGGGAGAAAGGAATGTGTGTATGCCAGTCCTTCCTAGTATCATTAACCACTTTCATGAGAATTTTGTTGGTGGATTCAGCTTGGCCATTAGTCTGTGGGTAATAAGGTGATGAGAAACTTAGTTGAATGCCGAAGGCATCACAAAGTTTTTGCAAGGTTTTATTTTTGAATTGTTTTCCGTTATCAGTGATGAGGTGATGTGGGACACCAAAGCGATAGATGATGTGATGATTGATGAACTCACATATTTTCTCAGCTTTTGTGGAGATGAGAGGCATGGCTTTAACCCCTTTTGTGTAGTATTCAGTAGCAGTGATGATCTATTGATGTCATTGGGAAGAATGGGGATTGATCTCTCCAACAAGATCCAAACCCCATTAAGAGAAGGGCCAAAGGTCATGGGTGACTTGTAAGGCATGACTGGGGGTATGATGAAGGTTGGCATGTTGTTGGAATTTTACACAACGCTTGATGTAGTCGTAATAATCATGGTTGAGGGTCAGCCAGTAATAGCCTAGGCAAAGAATACACTTAGCAACAGTGAGGCCACTGAAGTGACCTCCACATATGCCATCATGAACTTCCTTAATGGTATAAGGAATTTTTGAACTCGTAAGGCACCGTAAGAGAATGCCATTGAAGCCACATTTATAGAGGAGGCCACCCATGATGACATAATGAGAGACCTTTTTAAGAAAGGCCCATTGTCCATTACGAGTGAGGTCAGGAGGCAAGATGGAACGGGAAAGGTAGTCTGAGTATTGTTTATACCAAAGGTCACTCGGGTTAGGGGTAGCGGTTCCAATGGAGTAAACCTTGTGAGGTAAATAAGAGGGTGATTGGAGTCTTTGTATGGTGACAAAGATTTTAGAATCGGTAGGTGAAGTGGGGATTTGAGAAGCCAAGTAGGCCATGGTATCTACAAATTTGTTGGTTGAACGTGGGATGGTTTGAAGGGTGTAGTGGTCGAAGGTGGTCAAAAGTATGTCTACATGATGTTTATACTTTTGAAGTGTCTCATTACAACATTGGTATATACCATTCACTTGGTTTACGACCAATTGGGAATCACCAAAGATGTTGATGGATTTGACATCCAAGGCATAGGTAGCTTGGAGACCTAATACGAGCGCTTTGTATTCGGAAATATTGTTTGTACAATCAAAATCTAGTTTGAAAGAAAAAGGCATGGGTTCACCATCAAGTGGAATGAGGATAACACCTACCCCACCCCCACACTGACACTTGGAACCATCAAAGAAGAGTGTCATTTGGTATGTGGGCTCGTCCAAGGAAAGGGAAGTAATTGACTCATCTGGAAAGTCAAAATTAGAAGGTTAATCCCTGGAAATAGGTGCGTCGGCCAATTGGTTAGCGATGGCTTGGCCCTTGATGGATTTTTGGTGGATAAATTCCAAGGTCGAGGTCAGCCAAAAGCATGAGCTAGTGCATGGCATGTTGATTTTGGTAAGGTTTGGCATACATGAAGTGTAAGGGGTTGGTGTTGGTCACAACATAAGTTTTGTGATTAAGTAGGTAATGGCGGAGTTTCATGGCAATGAAAACTAAGGCTAAGAGAGTTTTTTGGCATGGGTGTATCAGGTTTCATAGTCTAAAAGAGTACGGATTATGTAATAAACTCACCTTCTCCCTATGTTGTTCATCATGATGAGCAAGCATGGCCCCCAAGGAGTGATCGGTAGCTGAGATGTATAGGTAGAAGGGTTGATCGTCTTTAGGTGGAATGAGTATGGGTGGTTGGAGAAGGTATTGTTTTAAGGCCTCAAAATATTTGTGGTAGTCATTATCCCATTTAAAAGAGACATCCTTCTTGAGAAGATGATGAAATGGTTGACACCGATCAAACAATTGTGAAATGAAGTGGTGAATAGATTGTAACTTGCCTTGCAGGCTACAGAGTTGCCTAAGATTAGTGGGCGGAGGCATTTCAAGAATGGCCTTGACTTTAGCAGGGTCAACCTCTATACCATGTAAGGAAATGATAAATCCTAGGAGCTTTCCTGAGAGAACCGTGAAGACACACTTCTTGGGCTGAAGGCAAACACAATATTTAATAAGGTGGTCAAAGATGGTTTTTAGGATGGCGAGGTGCTTAGAGCGGCATTTAGATTTGGCTAGGAGATCATCCACGTAATCTTCTAATATATGATGCATGATGTCATGGAAGATATAATTCATAGCCTACTGATAGGTGGCCCCAGAGTTTTTAAGGCCAAAAGGCATGACTCGGTAGCAGAAGGTCCCCCAAGGGGTGATGAATGTGGTTTTGTGTTGATCCTCTGGGGCAAGCAAGATTTGGTTATAACTTGAGAAACCATCCATGAGTGATAGCATCTAGTGACCAGTGGTAAGGTCAACCAGATGGTCAATACCAGGTAGAGGGAAGTCATATTTTGGGTAGGCTAGGTTGAGGTCACGGAAGTCCATGTAAATACAAAGCCCCTCTGTCGCCTTAGTGAAAGGGAAAATGTTGGAAATCCACTAGGGATAATCAATGGGTAAGATGAAGGAAACTGAAAGGAGGTGCTGAAGTTCTTCTTTGACCAGAAGAGCAATGTGAGGGTGCATTTTCCTCAGCTTTTGTTTGACAGGTTTGGCATTGGGAATGGTTACGATATTGTGTACCACTATAGTGGGGTCAATATTGGGCATATCTGCATAAGACCAAGTGAAAACATGGTTATGGTTTTTGAGAAAAGAAGTGATGGCTTCCTGTTCAGCAACATCTAAAGATTGTCTGATCTTTAGAATGTGAGGGTCATCCTGAGTATGAATGTTGATTTCGATAGTCGATTCATTCAACATGGTTTGCATCTCAGATGGTAATGACCGATGAATATATGAGTCTTCATGCACCAAGGTAGGTGAGTATAGATTCATCATCCTAACATTGAATGACGTTAATCAAAGGTGTATCATCATTGATCATTTCAAGATACAGGAAGGGAAGAGAAGAGGGAGCCTCACCCTCGCATTGATAAGTCAGAGGCCCCAAGGAAATGGTGTTTATGAAAAAAAAAGTTAGGAGGAATGGATTCTGGATCCATCGAATTCATTGGTGAAGGTGGTGATGGTGGTCAAGAAGGTGGAGTAGGTGAAGGATGTGGAGAGGGGCTAATGTCCTCAATGAGTTCAATGTAGGCCTTCTTGGTAGGTGGTTCAACAAAGCCGATACCACTACGGTCATTATGTTTGTAGGTAGTACATGGAATAATAGTATGGCGGCCTTGCTCGTAAAATCCAAAACCAAAACCCTTCCATGCACATCGGTGTAGGAAGGTGTGGGAGAAATGGTGATTGGTGAGTGAATAGAAGTCAGTGGAAAATGGGCGGGTTTGTGATGCTGGTTTAGGTATGTAAGTGATAGTATCAAGTCCCCCATAGGTGAGATTGGTAAGAAGGTGGGGAGGACCATAAAGGAGGCGCTCTCCTATATGGTGATCATAGCGAGGGTGTTGGTGAAGACTTCCATACTCTTGTGGAGTAAGGAATGTGTTGACACTATATAGGTGATACTCCCCTAGAGTGAGGCATTGAAAAATTCCTTCCAAGGGATTGGTGGTTGGTATGTGGGTAGCTAGAATAGACGATGTGTCAGAGGTTGGATCCAAGGTGGAGTTAATAGATTAGGAGGTTGATGGTTCAACTGTAGAGGTTGTGGCAGCAGTAGCAATGGAGGAGGTATGTGCGGTTGAGGTAGTAGTGGCACTGGTGAGTGGAGGTGTAGGTGAAGAGGCAATGGTTGTGGAGGTAGACGTTTTAATAGGTATGAGCATGTCATTGGGTCAGTAAAGCATGTTACAAGTTTTAAAAGGTGACAGGTCAGCCAAAATGGTATAGGTGTGTCCTTCATGCTCAAACTTTACACAACGATGCAAAGTGGAAGGAACACAACCCATGACATGAATCTAGGGTCTACCAAGCAACATGTTATATTGAAATTCCCCCTCCAAGACATAAAATAACTCTGGAATAGTGCGGGGATTGACACAAACATGGAGGATGACGGTGCCAAGTGTAGAGGTGATAGCGTCATTGAATGAATGCAACATGATGGGATGTTTATGCATGTCAATTGTCAGGTATGCACATTTGAGTGAATGCATGGGAGGAAATGATATTAATGCTAGTGCCCCCATCAATCATAACATGTCATACACGTATATCATCAATGTGGACAGAGATGAAGAGAGCTGGGTCTGGGTCATCAGTTTGGTGCAGTGTGATCTCTTCCTCTTAGAAGCTAAGGGAGGCTACTTGGTGAGTAGGTGGAGGTGTGGATAAAGGTGGTAATTTGGTGAGAGAGGCTACATGATGGGGTGTAATAATGGAGGCTACAAGTGTAGGGTCACTGGGTAAAACCTCAACATATTGAAGAACCTCCATGAGATCTTGATGATGGGATTCCGAGGTTTGGATGAGGTCATATAGGGACATTTTGAGGGGGGATTGGTGTAGTTGTTTGAGCATCGTGCGGTGTGTGACCCCATTAGAAATAGGATATGTGGGGCCGAAGATAGTGATTTTAGGTGTGGGTGTAGATGGTATGTTGGGTATAGGATTGGTTGGTGGGTCGGTTGCCTTTTCCTTTCCTTTATCCTTATGAGCACTGGTAACAACGTGGATCATGTTGATTTGCGGTGGGGAGGTAGGTGAGGTAGGTGAGCCATGAAAAGTATAGTGACATGAGGGGAAAAAGATAAATGGTGGGAAGGAACCTTGTGAGATGAGTTGAGCACACTGACATTTGGGTGGAGGTTTGACAAGTTCTTTGATGTGAACCATGTTAATTTCAAATCTTGGAGGTGGCTCTAGGAGTTGTGGGGGTGAAGGTCTGGGTCATTGAGTAGGAAGTGAGGGAAGAGCTGTGGGAATGGGTGTTGGTGAAATGGGGTCCTCATCGAGAAGGTCATCATCGTCAAAGTTTTCTTTGGGAGGACACAACTAGATAAGAATGGTTTTTAAAGCTTTGCAGTTCTCTACATCATGCCCTGGCACATGATGGTAGGTGAAAATTTTGTTGTTGTCAAAGCCTTTTGGTTTGGGTTTGAGATGGTCATAAGGCCTGAGTAGTGGTAATGTGATGACAAAAGTTTCAAGGAGGTTGGTTAAAATTTTGGCATAGGATCCTGCTAGTGGATCACAATGGGAAGTGAAAGTGAGTTTGGGTATAGGTGTGGCTGACTGTAGAGGAAGGGTGTTTGCATGAGGGGGAGTGGGTCGAGCTATGGTTTTAGGTGTTGGTGTGATCTTGGGTGTTGGTCATGTTTGCTTGGGTAGGGGTATGGTAGATGAACTGGAAGGAGAGTGTGTGGTTGTTTTGACTACCTTATTGGAGGGTAGCATATTTTTGTCTTTAGGTTGCACCTTCTTGGGTAAAGGTGATACAGACACACAAGCTCTAGAGGGAAAGGTGGATGGTGGAAGGGGGTATGTTACCCACGGGGATAACAGAGGTGCTGTGAAGGTAGATGGCATGGGTCATGAAGGAGGCATGAGGGAAAGAGACTGAAATGTCAGGGGTAATGCAGAAGCTATCGATGGTATTGGAGGTATGGGTGGTAAAGATGTTGCAGGTGTGG
Source organism: Taxus chinensis (assembly GCA_019776745.2). Taxonomy (NCBI): domain Eukaryota; kingdom Viridiplantae; phylum Streptophyta; class Pinopsida; order Cupressales; family Taxaceae; genus Taxus; species Taxus chinensis. Next base: position 350,549,880 of record CM034154.1, on the reverse strand, counting down.
GCATAAGTCATGTCAGTTGCTTGGGTATGGTAGAGGTCTGCGAGGGTGGAATGGGTTGCTATGTTTTTAGTTTACCGGTGGGTGGAGGTTTCTTAACCATGTTGGAGGGGTGAGGTCCTAGGATGGATGGAAAGGGTGAAGGTGATGAAGGTGTGATCGGTGAGGTTGGAGTATGAGATCTATGGGATTGGTTCTTCTATTTGGGTGCTGGAGTAGGTTTGGTGTTGGCTTTGGAGGATGTAGCTAAATCTAATTTGATGGGTGGATGAGTAAGGCTGGTGGTTGGGATGACCCCTAAGGTAGTAATAGGTTTAGGCAAGGAAGATGATGTAGGTGTGGGCTTGGATGTAGATGCGTGTTGGGTTATGGGTAGGGGTGTGAGTTGAGCCATGAGTGGTATCGTGGTGGAATTTGTGATAGTTGTAGTTGTGTTTGGTTCAATTGGCCACAATATTTTTGGGTAGATAGTGAAAGTGTCAACAAGTGACATCTGTATTTGTGTTGAGATAGGAAGTAGAAGATGCCCCCAAAGTAAGGCTCTATCCACATAATCTAGGTGATTGGCTAGGCATGAAAAAGGCACTGTTGTAGGTGAGGTTGATGAGGATCCAATGGAAATTCCCATAAAATGTGTCTTAGAGATGGGGAATTTGCTAGCTTCGGCTTCCATGGGTAAGAGAGCCGAAAGTAAGTCCGCAGGATCTTGGGTAGCTGATGGAGAATGGTCACCTAGAGGTAAAGGTATTTCTACTAGATCCTCGATAGGTGGAGGAGAAAATGGGTGCTCCTCTATGGGTGGAGGAGATAATGGGTGCTCCTCTATGGGTGGAGGAGCTGATGGGTGCTCTTCTGTGAGGTGGAGGAGATGAATGAGCATCTTCCCTAGGCTGAAGATGTACCATGGGTGATGGCTCTCTAGGTGGAGAAGTCAAAGGTGAAATGGTTTTGATGTTAATAGGAGTCTCCTTCATGGGTGAGAGAGGAGATGAAGGGTGTCCCTCTGTGGGTGGAGGAGTAGGTGAAGTGGGTTCAAGTGTAGGTGGAGGACTTCGGGCTAAGATTTCCTCTATGGAAGGAATATGAGGTAATTGGGAAGCAATGGGTGCATCACTGAAAATAGCATGGACCTCATGGGTATGGCTATCATGAGTTGAGGTCTCTCCAGTTTGATCAGAAGAAGGGGCATGATTAGGAAATGGTTTCTTGAAGATATGTAGGTTTTGATTGGTAGGTGTGTTAGGATTATCCAAGGTTAACTCACCTTTCTCGAGCATTTCTTGGAATTTTTTTTTTAAAGTGATGTAATTGCCATCACTATGACCTTTTACTTGATGATAGTTGCAGAAGTCGTGTTCTTTATACCACATGGGTGTGTGGAGAGTAAGGTCAAAACTAGTGTGTGTTTTTATGGGAGGAAGGGTGATGGCCCCAGCTTTAATGAGATTTTCTAAGACAGAAGAATAAGGTTCCCCAATTGGGGTGTATTTCCGTTGTTCTCATCTGAATTGAAAAGTCTGGATAGGAGAAAGATTAGATGAGGGACTAGCATGATTTGATGGATGAGATGGGCTAGCCTTGAGTACTACTGCGTTAGTGGTTCCCTTGGATTTTGAATAATTTTTCTATGGTTTTAAGAAGAAGAGGTATCATTTGATTTGAATGCTGAGTTCTTATTGCGTAGTTGTATTTTTTTTCTTCGATGGCCCGAATCTCTAGCTTCCGTGCCATGGTGAATGCTTCATCGAAGGTTCAGAAATTTTGGACCTGCAGGGTTAACGAGATATGTCTAGCACAAGCCCACATGAAGATCTCTATGAGTTTAGTTTGTGGTAGTTGGAATGTGAGTTGATTGATCAGGCTACACCAACGAGAAACAAAATCTGTGATAGATTCATCATCATACTGACATGTAGAGTAGAGGTCAGTCATGGTAACTTTCTTAACGACATTGATGGAGAAGTGATCCAAGAAGGCTTGGGCTACCTGAGTGAATGAGAAGATAGAATGTCTAGGTAACCCACTATACCAATCTAATGCAGGCCTAGTCAGAGACATGGGAAAGGTCCTCAGAAGCAAATTGTCATCATGGGCAATCAGATAACACCCATGTTTAAAAGACCGCAAATTATTTTGTGGGTCCTCTTTGCTATTGAAGCGGTTAAATTTAGGCATTTCCCAATGTACAGGATATGGAAGGATAGGAATGGATGGGTGGATGGGCTCATTACAAATCTCATTGTAGGTGAGAGAGTTATGTGTGCCAGAAATCGATGCCTCCAATGTCTGCATCTTATCCATCATTAACTTGATTAGGTCATTGGTAGGTTGTGATTGTTGGGTACCTCCTATAGCGTAAGGAGGTTGGTGTTGGACATATGATGGAGGTGGCATTCCTATATATGGTGATGTCGTATAGGTAGATTGAGAAGGAGGAAGTGAAATAGGGGGTACATACCCAGAATGAATGATAGATGAAATGGGAGGATGCTGATAGTACGTATATGGAGGTGGAAGGGTCATGGTGACCCTAGTGGCAATGGGGGCTAAGGATTGTATGGAATAGAAAGAACAACATTTTGAAAAGGGGTAGGGGTCACCGACACTAGGGGTGGTTGTGTAGCTACATGTATATATGAAACAATAGGTGCAGATGAGGTTATGTTCTAGGTGGTTGGCGAAGGTATAGTGGATGTGGCAGGTGCAACAGAGGTGGTAGACGTGGTGGTCATAGCAGGTATGGGGCCTAGCTGCAAAATGACTAGGGGCAAGGCAAGTGCGGGTAGTGTGGAGCTAGAGGAGGTTGGAGCAGAAGTAGGAGCAAGTGTTAGGGGAATAGATATGGGCATGTTGTATATCAATTGACTTGAGGCATCTTGAGTGGATGAGTGGGAAAGATAAAACTACAAGGTGACAGGGTTCTGGTCAAGGAGTCGTGTGAACTCCTTGTCTCCTATGGTGATAGTGATAGGTTGGGTAGGATCCATGGGTGATAAAATAGAAGGTGGTGAAGGACTAGGTGGGAGTGGTTGATGACTGACATGGAATATGAGGGCATTTTTTTGGCTTCAGGTCAGCACCATGTGAACAAGCACTGACGTGGCAGGACTGCTTTCTGTAAATGACACAGAAATACAACAGAGATAGGATAAATAGGTGGTGGTAGGTGAATTGGGGTTAAAATGTCAGCTAGAAAATTACACAGGCTAACCAATGCCAGTTAGGTTAAACCAGATGCTGATCACAGGTAACCAGCCGGTCACTGTGGAAAGTGGACAGTTGGTCAAAACAAGGTAAAAGGCCAATACTTTTCCAAGTATGCAAGATGCTGATGGAATTACCAGGTCAGTGAATATGATAAGAATAATAGAGACTCTGAACAACACAACAGGTGAAGTAGGTGTCCTTTTGGGTAGGTTGACCAAAAGAATAGTAAACTGATGCCAGTTAGGAAAAACTGATGACGGTCAAAAGGTAACTGATGATGGTCTCTGGACCGACACCGGTTACTGTGAAATTGAAACAATGATGAAGAAAATGTGGTTGTGAGTTAAAATTAGATGTGGAATCAAACCCAAAATTCTGAGAATGATGAGAATATGGTCCAGGCACACTCAGATGAAGCTAGAATACACCAACTGTGATGAGGAGCGTACAAGGGAAAATAAGAAAATGAAGAACGTGACTTCTCACCTCAAAATGCAAGCCAAGCAGAAACACTAAGAAAAATATGATCCTAAGAGTGCTTTTTCTATTATGTTTGTTTAGCTTATGCTATTTAAGGACTGACTCATGAACTTTAGAATAGAATTTTTTGGTGAGGATGGCTTCCTACAAAGAAGGAGATCTACAAGGAGAGGTTTCAGGTATGTTATGGCAGGGGTGGGTCATCCTCTGATGGGGTACTAGATAGAGATAACCAGTGGGGTGCCCACTATGCCATGATCGTGTGATTACCTACAATTTCTTCTTGGGTGAGATTTTGTTTAAGAATGTGTATATATTTTTAATTTTGTGATGTTTGGTAAGACTCAGAGAGAGAAAGAGAAAGGAAGTGCTTTTCTACGATTCATTTGTCAACCATCAGCTGGGCATGACTTCCAGCATATAGGTTGCCCTCAATTAATGTGAGCTAATGAAGAGAAGTAGAATGAAATGAAACGAGTTTTAAACCCAAATTGAAATGTTGAATTTGATGACACAAAAAGATGAATAGGAGAAGGGATGCTCTTTCACTAATGTGATACTAATGAAAGGGAAGAAGTGTTCTTTTTAAAGCACCAAAATACAATTACTTTTAGATAATAGAAGAAGAGAAGGTTCCAGGGGAGAAATTTTAATGTAAGAACCTTTTAGAAAAGGAAACAAACATGAAAATTTTCACCTAGAAATGAAAGAATGCAAAGAACCCCAAATGGGTCCCACCGGGCATGCCAAAATGTTTCACCTGATTCCAAAGAGTTTTTCGAATGTTGACGAAATAGATAAGGGTAAAGGGCTAGGAGGAATACCTGTTAAGATGCTTGTTGTAGGTTGTTGTGCACATATAACTCCTGAATCCAAGTCTAATCGTGAGAGCTTCCTTTTTTCTTGGAGGAACTACCTGAAATGGAAAACAAGACCACCAAATGAAAGTTAAACAATATATGCAGTGGACTGCCTAGCATATGCTAGATCTGGGAAGAGTGATACTTCCTAGATGGCTGTCAATCCACTGTTTAAAACAACTTAATGCTAATAATAAAGGAAAACCTACTATAGTTAAAATGATTTAGGTATCTCATTCATCTACAATAAGAAAATTATTCACAATAGGATAAGCTATGACTGAATCTGAAGGTCAAGGTCTTGGTCAGGGTACTGCTGGTTAGGGTGAGGTTCTAGGTGGTTTTGGGTATTTGGTGGAGGTTTTAAGCTCTGTTCTTGGTTTCTGGTCAAAACACAGAGACCAACGTCAGTCTAGTATGACCGATGTCGGTTTAGGTTAACCGATGGTGGTTGTGGTTAACCGGCATTGGTATGGTCGGGGTACAGAAAACTCAATAAAAACTTGAGGTGGGATAGATATGAGGCTAGATGAAAGTTAAAGGGTAATGGCAAGGTTTGTGTGGGTCTTAGGTATGCACAAGAATGATTAAAATCTGGATATGGGTAGTTCAAGGGTGTGGGTGAAGGGATGGTCAAGTTTTCATGGAGGCAAAATGGTGGGGGAATGGAAAGGGGAGAAGAAACTAATAATAGAAGTAAAGAGTCTGCTTAAATGATAATGAACTAGTGTTGGTTCAGACAAAACTTACAGTTCGTGCGAGCTTGATGTGTGTTTGGAAATGTTGGGTGATCAAATGGATAGAATTAGGTGTGGTACTGGCACTTCCCTAGATGCTCCCATGAAGGAAAATGGCTCTGTGGTTGCTTCAGGTGCTAGCTATGGATGCTCTAATGTGTGTACTAATGCTGGTTCTGCTTGCATGCAGCTCTGGTTTTGTCACTTGTTCTCAGAAAGATTTTACCAATCTCTGAACAATGTGCCAACGTCGAAATAAGGTTGTTCTGGGGGTTAAATGGTAACTGACGGCAGGTTCCGGGTTGACCGGAAGTGGTTTAGGGTAACCGACGTCGGTTAGGGTGGGATTTCCTAGGTTTTCTAAACTATGGATGGATCCCCTTGATTTTCTGGGATCTCGCTCACTTTTCTCCATAGATTATCATGGAAGCCTCCTTCTAACAGACGAGAATGTGGTTAGAGGGAATATAGGCTTTTATTTTTAGGCTTTAGGTAGGTCTTAGTTAGTTATGGCAACATACTAAGAATAGATCTTAGGGTGAAGTGGCTAGATGAGGTGTCTAGGTGAGGTGGATATGTAGGCATTATCTCAATTAGGATATTAAAATAATAAATATTGTGAGATAATGAATTAATTAAATTAAATTAATTAAATTAATATTAGAGTGGGATGAAAGGGGCTATGGTTAGGTAAATATGTTCAAGCTGTTTGTTTGACGAGGGACTGAGGGGAGTGTGACCCCATTTTAGTGTCTACAATGACCCTAGGGTGAGAGAATATGTGTATATGTCATGTTATACCTGTTGTTGATGTAGCTTGATGTTTGATTGATACGTGATTGATGTGACTCCTATTTCCTATAAGGATGGACCTGCAAAAGAGAAGAATGAACAAGTAGTCAAAGTCATGTATATGAAAATTTAATTCCAAATGAGTAAAAAGTGTGTAAAAAAGTATGTAAAATGTGAAAAGGAACATGTGCACCTAATCCACCATGAGTGAAAGAGATAGAAAGGATCTTGAAGACATCATAGAAGAATGAGTTTTTTGGGCAATGTACACCAGTTATGTTGAGTTCAAGTTTTTTTAGAAATCTCACGCTAAGTATGGAAGAAGTAAAGGTAGAAAGGTCTAGTGTTATTCTCCAACCTTTGACTACTTCTCAAAGTGCGAACACCATTGCAAATGGTGTGTAAAAATTTGATCCATTCTGATCTAATGAGAAATTAGAAAAGAAGGTGTAGTGAATGTATGGTAAGTGATGAAGGATTGCCTCTTCTGCAAGGAAAATTTTAGTGGAAAATTTTCGTAATCTTATGAAAATCAAGGATTATGGAAATTCAAATTGGTGAATATTCTGTGATTCATAGCCAACTTATTCTCTTAAAAGTTTGACCGACATGTCCCTTATATGATTCATTTCATCTAGATTTTACACATATATAAGATCGTATGAATATAATTCACCACCATTTTGAACTATTTCATGCACATATTCACTGAATTAAACATAATAAACCTCTCATCTATCCAACTCATATCTATCCAACCCTAAGCTATTCAAACCCTAATCCGTCCAACCCTGAGGTGTTTAACCTTTGACCGTCCAACCCCTAACTCATATAACCCCTTGGACATCCAAATATGAGCCATCTAACCCCTTAACCGTCTAACCCTGAGCCATCCAACGCCTCATCTGTCTAAACCATCAACCGTCTAACCCCTTAATCATCCATCGCTTCAGTCACCGGTCTCTTAATTGTGAGCATACCAACCCATACGTCATCCAAAACTTTCCATCAAACCACATAGCCCTCTAATCCTTTTTCGTCTAACCCTTTACCATCCAACCCCTACTGTCTAACCATAAACCATCTAATCTCAGAGCCTTCAAACATAAGAGCCATCCCTAAGAAATCATGGATACTAGAAATTAGGGTAAGAAGGTTATTAATTCAACCAGTTCAAAAAAGGGTGCAAATAATTTGCTTGGTTATTTTAGAAAATCACAAAAAATGAAGGGGGTTTCTACATCAACTTAAAATATTGGTATGTGGCATGTTCTATTTATAGGTTATTTAATCTTACAATATTTAATAATTATGTTTTACATACTGCTCTTAAAACTGTTTGTACTGTGTAAAAATTTAACTATAGATAAAATTAATACTATATTTGTAACAATTTTATAGAATTATATGCAGACATTTCAGAAATTACTTCACAAAATAATCAATTTAAAGATATTGATGATCCATTATATGTTGAGGAAAACATTATGTCCCTTGATGACATAGAAGTACAATAAATTTCATCGAATTCTCATGGTACACCAGTAGAGGAAGCTTCTACTCTAAGGTCTATTTTGAGAAAAAGGAGACATGAGAATCAATATATTCTTATTGAGATCCTAGATGTAGAAGTTGAACCCCAAGAAAAAAATAAAATATGTCAAAAGAAAGAGGAAAAACTAGACAATTAGAAGGAAATTCCAGTTTGAATGGGTTGCAAAATATCTGTTTATTGAACCTGTGTACACTGAAAAATGGTAATGATGTTCCAACACAATGTTGATGCAAAATATTTGGTTGGAAATAGGGGAAGGATCACATGATGCAACTTAAACTAGACACAATTGAAAAAAATTGTGGGAAAATATACATTTCCCAAAAGCAAAAGGATGGCAGCATAGTCAGAACACATAAATGAAAAGATGAAAAAGAGTATCTACATGTCAAATACGCAAAAGAATATGAAAAGGAACAAAAATGTATGAAATATGTGAATGAAAAATGCGGGACCATAGTAGCAAGATTGAGAAAATATATGGAGGTAGAAATGTATGGAGAAAGTATTCAATTTGCTACTGTATTCCATTTATTGAAAACAGGAAGACCGATGTCAGATTTAAGAGAAAATGAAATTTTGTATCAGGATATTGGTCTACAAAATGTTCCTCAATCTCATTGGTCATATACCGGTGGCTGGGAAATTACAAAATATTTATCTCTGGTAGAGAAGGAGGATCTAAAATTGTGTGTTCAAAAGGAAAAGTATATTTCCCTTTCATTAGATGAGGTTATTGCAGTTGATAATAATTCATGGATATGTATTCATGTTTACACATCTACTAATGAAATAAGGACTCCAAACCTCTTAGCAATTCATAAAATATCTGAGAATTACAATTCTAAAAATATTTATAAATTGGTGGTGTCAAATCTGAAGGATATCGTCGGAATGGATGACTTTTCCATTGCAAAAAAATTAGTTTATGTCATAACTGAAGGTGCAGTTGTAATGCAAGGAGTAAAAAATGGTCTCTGCATTAGACTTCAAAAAATTGTTACTCCGTTTATGGTTTTTGTCTATTGTATGGCTCATAGAAAGAATCTAGCTTACAAAATTGTGATAACATTTGAAAATGTTTCTAGAGTGGAGGGATTGATACGCGAGTTGCATGCTTATTATTCTAACAGTCTAAAGAGATTGTTAGAATTTCATAAATTTGCAATTGGACTGATAGAGGGAAAAATCTTCTCAAAGATGTAGATACCTGATGGATATCTATGTATGAACTTGCATATAGAATATTTGATTAATATCCTTCATTGAAAAAAATTATTTATAAATACCACATGGATGTAGATAAAGCTAAAGATCTATTATGCCATCTAATAGACATAGAAACTTTACTCACACTCTACGGTATTTTTCCCATGTTGAGAGAGCTTAATATCTTAACAAATCTGTTATAGTAGGTATTTACCTTAGCTCATGTTCACCTAGGTACTTTATTTACCTTTATTGTATTTATCCTCACCCACTTATGTGTGTGGATACTTCTTTTATCTTATTTAGATATTAGGAGATATTATCTAGTTGTTAGGTATAGTTCTTTCCTTGATCTACGGTATTGACTAGATCCTTGATGTCTAGTTCTCTCCTAAATCTATGGTCTTGACGAGTTCTTTGATGACTAGTTATTTCCTTGATTTATGGCTTGATCTATGACCTTGAATGGTTCTTAGATTGTTATTCCTTGCCTATTTAAGCAAGTCCCATTCTCAATGTATTGCATTGAGTTCTATAATAATATATGATATTGCTTCTCATTTGTTTGCAAAGTTTTATGTAAAGTTATTCTGGTGAATTGCTTTCATCTTATTGATCGTGATGTTTGATTAGCATCTGTGTTCTTGGCTTGGCACAATCTGGTTATCGTTCCTTTTATGGTATCAGAGCTACACGACTTGCCGTCACACCAAAAGCTCAAACTTATGGTGGAGAGGGATCTCATCATGTTAATCAGTTATTACGCCAATACCCTCCTGCACGATGGATCCAGGTATACACCCAATGAGGCCCAATAGTAATAGGCACATCGTCATGGCTTTTTTGAGAAGCATACCACTACATTCTATTCTCGCATGATCTGTTCTATGGGTATCACTAGCGGAGTCATTGGTAGACATTCACAGGGTATTATTTCCTCTATTCCACATGTTAAGTGGAATTCTTGTCATGACATTGGTTTTCAAGTAGATAATTCATTGGGATCACACATTGACAAAGCTCCTTTTTTTGTTCGTTCGACTCTTTCTGAGGATCATGAGCAACACATGAATTCTACACCTTCACTTAGACTTAAGAAACCTAAGATTTCAGTTTTCAGACATGATCAACCTAACACACATTCTGATGTTCTTTTGCATGTACCCATTATGCATTTTACACCAAGTCATATGTAGGCATCTTCTTCATCCATCCGTGTTGATTTAGGGTGGATACTTGATCACTTGTGGAGGTGACATAGGCATTCATTGAGAGGAATCTATAGGTGTGGCTCCTCCACCATTCGGCCTCTTGCTCCACTTTCTATACCTTCTACATTATGATGCTTCTTTTTTTGAGCATTTTTCTTTAGCAGGTGTAGTGTATCTCTCTTGTTTGTTGAGAGATTTTATATCTGTATTTTTTGACACTTTTGGCATGTTGACAATATCTCTTATTGGGGATCTATTCTGGTGCATCCCATTTTTAGTTTTTCAGTGTTCGAGTAGTTGTTTTGACAACTCATATAGATTTATAGCATCACTCCACCAATTCAGTAGTATGGGAGGGTGTGGTGTTGATCCTGCTTCTTTGGGTTTTGTGTTCTTGCCTTGTTATCTTGGCTTTTCTTGGATCATGACACTCTGGAGTTTGTGTCATTTCCTTTTTACTTTGGTTATTATTCTTGGATCATGGCATACCTATTTGCAACACTTGATCGAATTATGTTTGGTGTTTTTTTTGCACTTTCAACATCACTCCATTGATAGTCTCTTTGTATGGAGCTATTTTGGTGGAGCCCAGTGTCATTTGTTTTTGAGTTTTTTGATTGAGTAGTGGATTCAGACCATAATGCACACCAAAATTCTTCAGCATTGTATGAGTTTTTTAGCTGAGCTTCTTGGGATGCCTTGGAGTAGGTCTTTACTCTCTTTACTTTGTTTTTACTGGTTTTAGGTACCTTGCGGTGTCCCTTTTTTCCCAGTTATTGTACATGAGTACCTCATCAGGCCTAGTTGCCGGGACTCATACTGTGGACATGCCACATCTATTTTGGCTCCTAGATTCACTTGAGGGGGGGTGTTAGAGTAGGTATTTACCTTAGCTCATGTTCACCTAGGTACTTTATTTACCTTTATTGTATTTATCATCACCCACTTATGTGTGTGGATATTCATTTTATCTTATTTAGATATTAGGAGATATTATCTAGTTGTTACGTATAGTTCTTTCCTTGATCTATGGTATTGACTAGATCCTTGATGTCTAGTTCTCTCCTAAATCTATGGTCTTGACTAGTTCTTTGATGACTAGTTATTTCCTTGATTTATGGCTTGATCTACGACCTTGACTGGTTCTTAGATTGTTATTCCTTGCTTATTTAAGCAAGACCCATTCTCAATGTATTACATTGATTTCCATAATAATATATGATATTGCTGCTCATTTGTTTGTAAAGGTTTATGTAAAGTTATTCTGGTGAATTGATTTCATCTTATTGATTGTGATGTTTGATTAGCATCTATGTTCTTGGCTTGGCACGATCTAGTTATCGTTCCTTTTATGGTATTAGAGTTGCACGAATTATAGTCACACCAAAAGCTCAAACTTACGGTGGAGAGGGATCTCATCATGTTAATCAGTTACTACGCCAATACCCTCCTACACGATGCAGTTGGGTATACACCCAATCAGGCCCAACAGTAGTAGGCACAGCTGTATGGATTTTTTGAGAAGCATACCACTGCATTGCATTCTCACATTCTCTGTTCTATGGGTATCACTAGCGGAGTCATTGGCAAACATTCACATGGTATTTTTTTCTCTATTCCACATGTTAAGTGGAATTATTGTCATGACATTGGTTTTCGAGTAGATACTTCATTGGGATCACACATTGACAGTGCTCCTTTTTTTGTTCTCTCGACTCTTTCTAAGGATCATGAGCATCACATGAATTCTATACCTTCACTCAGACTTGAGAAACCTAAGATTTTAGTTGTCAAACATGATCAACCTGACACACATTTTGATGTTCTTTTGCATGTATCCATTGTGCATTTTGCACCAAGTCATATGTAGGCATCTTCTTCATCCATCTGTGTTGATTTGGGGTGGATATCTGATCACTCATGGAGGTGACATAGGCATTCGTTAAGAGGACTCTATAGGCATGGCTCCTCCACCATTCAGAATCTTGCTCCACGTTCTATACCTTCTGCATTATGATGCTTCTTGTTTTGAGCATTTTTCTTTAGCAGGTGTAGTGTATCTCTCTTGTTTGTTGAGAGATTTTGTATCTATATTTTAACACTTTTGGCATGTTGACAATATCTCTTATGGGGGATCTATTCTGGTGCATTCCAGTGTTATTTTGTTAGTTTTTGAGTAGTTGTTTTGACAACTCATATAGATTTGTAGCGTCACTCCACCCATTCAGTAGTATGGGGGGGTGTGGTGTTGATCTTACTTCTTCAGGTTTCCTGTCCTTGCCTTGTTACCTTGGCTTTTCTTGAATCGTGAAATTTTGGAGTTTGTGTTCTTGCCTTGTTACTTTGGTTATTGTTCTTGGATCGTGGCACACCTATTTGCAACACTTGATCGAATTATGTTTGGTGTTTTTTTTTCACTTTCGACATCATTCCATTGATAGTCTCTTTATATGGATCTGTTTTGGTGGAGCCTAGTGTCAATTGTTTTTGAGTTTTGTGATCAAGCAGTGTATTCAGACCATAATGCACACCAAAATTCTTCAAAATTGTATGATTTTTTTGATCTGAGCTTCTTGGGATGCCTTGGAGTGGGTCTTTACTCTCTTTACTTTATTATTACTGGTTTTGGGTACCTTGCGGTGTCCCTTTTTTCCCAGTTATTGTACATGAGTACCTCATTAGGCCTAGTTGTCGGGACTCATACTGTGGACATGTCACATCTATTTTGGCCCCTATATTCACTTGAGGGGGGGTGTTAGAGTAGGTATTTACCTTAGCTCATGTTCACCTAGGTACTTTATTTACCTTTATTGTATTTATCCTCACCCACTTATGTGTGTGGATATTTATTTTATCTTATTTAGATATTAGGATATATTATCTAGTTGTTAGGTATAGTTCTTTCCTTGATCTATGGTATTGACTAGATCTTTGATGTCTAGTTCTCTCCTAAATCTATGGTCTTGACTAGTTCTTTGATGACTAGTTATTTCCTTGATTTATGGCTTGATCTATGACCTTGATTGGTTCTAAGATTGTTATTCCTTACCTATTTAAGCAAGGCCCATTCTCAATGTATTGCATTGAGTTCTATAATAATATATGATATTGCTTCTCATTTGTTTGCAAAGGTTTATGTAAAGTTATTCTGGTGAATTGCTTTCATCTTATTGATCGTTATGTTTAATTAGCATCTATGTTCTTGGCTTGGCACGATTTGGTTATCATTCCTTTTAAAAGTATGCACAATATCATTCTTTCTACATAAAAGATTTCATACGAATCAGAAGACGTGTGTGCTGGATTCTAAATTTTTTATTTATTTCTGATGGGAGTTTCCAGGGTGCTGCTTTTGAAAACTTGAATGCATTGACAAATTTGAAAAATCCCAAGTGCTTCTTAAAATACAATATACATGATCATCTGTGTATAACAACACATGGAAAAGAGATTCCACTTCATATGCTCCAAAAAAGAGTTCATATGGCTGTCTCAAAAATAGAAGTAAGAGTGACACAAAATATATATGATGCAGTATTAATGGAAACCATGAATAAGTTGAGAAATATCTCTGAATCATTAGTTAAAGAGATCCGGGAAAGATAAAAAATGATAAAATACTTGAAGCAATGGGAGTTGTAAATATGCAATTTTTGAATTTTTCAGAAGACAAACATTATACATCTATCTTTCCTTTATTTGTAAAAAACATGAGTGATCTAACTGACCATTTCTCTAAGACTGAAGAGATAAACAAAGTTTCTGTAGAATATATTTTAGAAAGTAAAATACTTAGTTCCAAGTCAATGGATTTTGCTAATAATATGATACGACAAGTTCTTATTCTACAAAACCCACAAGATTATGGTTCCATCAAAAGGATTTGGATGGATATTTGTTCTAGTAGTATTCTAAGTGAATATTTGAGCGACTATATTAAGTTGTATGAACTATGCCAAACTATGATTTTGGGTTTTGTGGAAGATGAGAGGGTTTTTAGTGCACCATCCTTTTTAAAGTCGAAAGTTTGAAATAGTTTGGACATGAATCTATAAGGTGTCTGAGGTTACATGTATCACGTTACTCAGTGGAGTCTTTCCCTTATGATAGAGCACTCACATTATGGAATTAACTAGTAGAAAGAAGAGGAGTTAGTAATATTCTGTCTGACCCAGGGGATGAAGACACATCCACAAATCATGCTACAGTTGATTTCTAAGACACGAATGAAAGTGTTGATCCAAGACTATTTCAATTCACATAGATTTCATTACAATAATTTAATGTAATAATTAAAACTATTGATGTATATCATACAAAGATTACAACTTTCAATAAATTAAATATTAAATATTCATTTTTTATATTTAGTTCTTAAACTGAAATAAGGAAATATCTATCTTGTACATCTGTTAATTGATTTATTTTACATTTGCAAGAAATCAGAAACATAAATATTTTAAACAAACAAAATCAAGTAAATTTAAGCAACATTTATGTAAACAAAGAGACAGAAACATCATTTGTATTATGTAAAAATTGAATAACAATATATAGTTACAATTCTAATTCCCAAAGTACTCTTGAAATTTTTCTCTCATGTGGTGAATTACTTTATGAAGAAAAGTACAAATTCATAAAGTATTTTCGGCCAATACATTTCAAAGCTTCTGGACAAGTTTTGTCATATCAGGACACATTACGAGGTCATCCTCTTGTCTGCCTATGATTCTGAATCATAGTTTTTCTTATGTTTTCCTGACAGAATAAAAAAAAAAAAATGGTTGGCCACTATCTTTTAATTCCTATGCCAGTGTAAGAATTGTATCAAAACACCTGTCACATGGTGAACTTCACTAACATATTGAATTTCTTATGTAGTAGCAGAAGATTTATCTTTTTCTTACATTAGAGGTGGACAAATCTGTTGTGTCTATGAAGAGCTATCTGCTATAACTCCCGATGCCTGTAAATATCCTACTATGATATTGATATTTTCAAGAATATTCTATTCCTCCCTTACTATATCTCATGTTGACAAAAGTGTTGCATCTACGTCTGTCTTTTCTTTCAGTAAGACTTTTGGATCCATCTTATGCTCCTTGATCATCCCTCTCAATGTATTATTTTGTTTATTTATTACTATGATTTTTTCCTTCAACTATACAAACGAATTCAAGATTTTGCGGGCATTCTTTAAATTTTCTTCAAATACAACTGCTTCTTTCTTTAAATTTTAATATTTTTCCTAAAAAACATAAATATAAAATTTTAGTCTATTAGACAAGTTAAACAAATTTATTGCAGTGCTTATAATATTAGGATTTTACATGTAAAACATAAATCCCAATCACCACAACTTTTTATTTTTCAGCATTTGCTATTAAAACATTTGTCTTGTCTTTAGCATGTGCTTTAGCATTAAGATTCTCCAACCTGTTTAACATTATGTCTATAATTTCGTCATTATAATTATTACTATAGGAAATTGTCCCTAACTGATATTTGTTTAGAAAAACATCCTGCCTTGCTAGTTGGCTCTCTATGGTAGTGAAAAATGAATGCCTTTGAGCGTGATTATGGTATATTGTATTTATTTATTTTATCAAAATTTTAGTTCTCCTTTCCCAAGACCGTACTAAATCCACATCAGACATTACAACCTCTTGAATTGTTTCCCCCATACTATCTGATATCAAATTTTCTAATATAAAATGTGTCTTTTCATCATCTATTTGTGGAGCATTTCTTGGAGGAGGAGGAGAGTCACTGTCCTATACTTCATGCACATTTTGTTATTGTTGTGGTTGAGGTGGAGTAGATTGAATCATATGATGGGTGTAAAAATAGTTTCCCTTGTCAGCATCTCTAGTATAAAAGCCCAAATACTCCTCGTCAAGGGATATGTTGTTGAAAATATTTGAGGCTGTTACACTTAAAACACCGCCTAGTGACAATCCAGGAATTTTTGTGGTTGCAAGATGAACTATTCCATTTGATTTTTCAGGAAACCTTATATTCTTGCCTGCAAATATTCTTTTTGTTTGGACTGTATGTGTTGGTGGTATTGGAGGCCTCCTTGCAAGTGGAATGTGCTCAGAAGATATATTACCTGCAATATGCAAACAAAATTTTTCTAGAAGCCATTATATGGTTAGGCCTTGTAAATGCTAAAAATTAGTAACGTAATAAAAAATGATAAATATTAAAATTTACCTTGCACACTTGGAGATGTAAGTGTAACATTTCAATCTTGTGTATTAGAATGAGTTTGATCATCATCACCCATTTTAGTAGTTTTTGAATATAATAAATGTAAAAAAGAACAATAGAAATATTAAAATACAATACTATACATAATCTATATTAGTTGTTTGAATTAGTTAATTATATCAAAATAAAACTTCATACCTATACTTTGGTAGACATGATGTATATAGCGACCCCGTAGGTCACTTTTAACGAGGAGCTCTTATTGGTGTTGAATCTGCTAAATCCATGTTAGAATCAATAGATACCTCTGCACCGAATTTACCTCGAGTAATTACCTCATTAATTGTTGCAACTATAATTATTCTCTATAAAAGAAAATCTTATTATTATTATTTTATTGAAAAGTATTTAATTTGAAATTGTTATAACAAGAAAAATGTAAAATTAACAATTACCTATAGTTCTTCAAGACTGAGACCAATCATTTTATCATTAATTATAGTTGTAATTTTAGCTTTCTAAAATTCATAGAATGCTTCCTGATAGAAAGCAATAATAAAATTGTAATAAGAGAATATTGTCTTGGATTTATCAAATTGATTGGCACTACAAGCGTGAGAGACATATATTTTTATTTAGTTGGAAAAATATGTGTACCAATCGAATTTTTAACCTGTTAGTGTCTGCAATAAATATTAAACTACCCAATATGAAATGTCTTCATATCTTCCCTGTGATAAAATCCTGGCCTAAAAAAAGTGATGTAACTATAAGAAAGAATTGGTTTGTAATACCTTGAAGAAGAAGGCCTCGTGATAAACAATTAAGAGGAGTTGTAATACTAGAAAAATGTTAAGAGAAAAATAATTTGAAAATAATAAACTTACCATCAACCTGCACACAGTAATGAGACTCCATTTTTTTTGTCTTCGTTTGTGAGGACAACCTTTGGAGTAACTAGCGACTTATTTTCAAATGGTAACCCAGTTAACTGATGTAGGTCTACGGGCTCAATTGTGAGTGAAATTTGAAGACGTATCGGATGCATGAGGAGAATGGAAAATATTACATCATTATCCTTGTAAGAGGAGAGAAGGTAATCAAGCACTGAAGTATCAATATCAAATTAGGGCATGTCCACAAGCCCCAGTAAATTCTAATTTTTCAAGCCAATCCTTCTGTGTGTATTTTTATTTCAGTACCGATATAATCTATAGGAACATGAGGTTATTGTATTGGAATTTGGGTGTAGGAGTAGATGTGGTGCTTTCCATTGTTGAAATTTGGGAGAAATTTGAAAATTGGAGAGCTTAGAGTACTAGTAATTTTGGTAGAAAAGTGAAGAAATGAACCTTGTAGGGGTATTTATAGGATTTTGAATGGGTCAAACGACACATGGATGAAAATTATTGGCTATCCAAGGTGGCCACCCAAACCATAATTAATAAACCCATCCAACACTTAGCCATCCAACAAAATCATAAATCATGCACACAAGACGAAGGGAAAATCCCGCAAACAATGACAAATAATGACAAGTAATAACAGACAATAACAAGCAAGATATCATATAACCATAGTAGTAAAGAGATCTTGCAAGAAAAATGTTGCACAAGAAGCACCTGTTAGCATGTTAGAGAGATAGAAAGTATGTAAAAATGTGTAATCCGATATAATGTAGTTTACTAGTATGAATAAGAAGTAGTATAAATAAAAACAATAAAACATGTGATATGTATGAAAGTAGATGCCCCCAGGAGCCATTGTGGGACTAGTAATAGTTATAGTGCCAAGAACCCATGTTGCATGTAACAATTTGTGTAAATTCTACAATAAAAAATAGAAGGCAAGTGAACTCACATGTGTGTATGGAAAAGATAATTACATATGATACATATAGCTAGTATAATAAGAAAAGTGTACATGCAAGTATAAGTAAGAAAAAACGATGTCCAATCAAGCTATGAAATATGATGTGGATTAGTGAGATGGAATGAAATGCAAAGTGAGTGTGATAGGATCTGCATGATCCCTAAGTGAATGTGAATGAGTATGTATGAGGTGAGACTGATTTATAAATTCCCCCTCAGTAGTCAAGAATGAATCATAGAACAAGAGTGCATCTTCAGGAAATGGTTTGAATAATACGCTGGAAAGATATGATCATTACAAAATAGATCATAGAGAGTGAGTGTGGTGAGGTTCATTTTAGATTTAGACGCTCAGTAATTGAGTACAAACCATGAAACTAGAGTGCATCATAGGTAATTGTGTCGTGATTAATGTGTGTTAGAAATATATGTCATGAATGCACCGAGTATGAGAAGTGTCATGTGATTTGAGGTTCATGAATGTAGTAAGCCCTTAATAGTTAAGTGTGAACCATAGCACAAGAGTGTGTCATTGAGTAATGCCGATACAAATGTATCAAGATGTGTATGATGTGTGTATGATACTAGATATGAAGTGTAGAGTATTTAAGACACCTGAGAATGCTAGAAGGGGGGTGAATAAGTATAATGAACCCCTAGTGTATGATGATGATTATGATATCTGATGAAAGTGAAAGACTAAGGTTCTCCACCTGATGCTTGTGGAGATAAAGGCATGTGACCATGATCAAATATCAGTGGTGTATGAGATAAATGATGAGTCGGTGAATGAGAACTATGTATATGAGACCGATGAGGTGATGTGTGCCTATGTGAAGGAGACCACAAAGGTGATGTGAACCTATATGAAGGAGAGGGATGAGGTGATGAGAAAATATTTAAATGATACTGTGGAGGTGATGGAAACATATGTAGAGGAAATTGCAAAGGTGATGTCTACTTATATTAATGAGTAAGTCGAGTGGTGGACCTAGACTGGTGTGATGGAATAGAAGACCGATGAGACCATGTAAGTTGTGCACAAATAGGAGAGCTAGGACTAGATTGTGCTTTAGATTTAAGAGGTTTTGGGGACCTAAATGCTCTAGTGAGTGCAATGGAAACCTTAATAGGAGGTTTCGGCCATGGTGTGGATGGTGGAAAACCATTGATAGTAATGAATTGCATGTTATGAATGAATTTTAGACACAAGTGATTCATGTAGACAATAACTTGAGTAAATTGGAGCCATGAAATACCTAGGAGCATACCATACCCTTCAATTGAAGGTTCCGTTAGAAATGGCATAAGTGTAGTATGAGGATCAATTGTAAATGGAAGCTTGACATAGCCATATGATTTAGGAACTAGGTAAAAAATATGTGATAATATATAGATGATAGAAATAAGAAGTGTAATAGAGCACCTACATACAAAATGTGGCGAGATGATTTTTGTATTATTAATAACATAATATCCAATAGAAGTGGTGATATGAAATGTGTCAGAGAATAATGTAGCATGATAGTCATGATCAGATAAATTAATGATTAGTGGAGTTGTTTCAGCATGAGCTACAAGAAAATTGAGAGCCTCTAATGCAGGAGGAGGCACTGCGTGATATGTATGATTATATAAAGAGTTGACTGCTTGTTTATCATGTTTCAAAAGAGGATTTATGAAGATATTGAGATTGTGATTTTTGTTGACTAGTGCGGATGTCATAGGATTAGGAAGCTCAATAGAATTATTATTGATAAGATCTTGAAGAAGATTGTGAAGTTTGAAACATCAATATGTAGAGTGTTTAACGCATTGAAGATAGTTTCATATTAAATTTTCATTGTAATTATGCCCTTTAGGATGAGATGAGTCTAAATTGAGTGGTGGAGGAAGCATAATAAGATTGCTTTCAACAAGTTGTGGCAATAGAAGATGCATAGTGATAATCAAATTTTTATATGTACACTCAGGTGGTTCCCATTGAAGCTATTTAGTATTAGATACAACATTGACATTGGATTTAGCTTCAGTAGGTTTTGTATATTGTTTTGAAGTTTATTTTATTTGAAAGTGCATAGTGGATGAATCCTGGTCATAATAATTAAGATTTCCTATAGATAAGAGGTTAGTTTCACGTAGTTTAAGAGTATGCCATAAATAATAAAATGAAGGAAATGTCTCAAATATAACACTCTATTAGAGAGATAGTAATATACTTTGGACAAATAGATCTTGAAGCTCAGAATCCATGAGTACTTTAGAAATCTTAGCTAATCTATTCTTATATCACAAGACATAATCTGCTAGATGTTCATTATATCCTTATTTATGTTACATGTGTTGAGCATAGGATATTTTAGAGCCGATATTAATAGAGAAATGAGCAAGAAAAACATCAGGTAAATGTGTACAATATTTTACTGATTGGAAAAGTAGATCATAGAACCAACGTATTGCATAATAATGGATACTTTTAGGAAATATATTAGCTAAGAGAGTATGATCATCCATAAAATCTAGACAAGCCACATGAAATGATCGAAGGTTCTATTTAGGGTCACCATGACCATTGAAAATGAGGAGCTTGGGAGTGACGAAATTGAGAGGAAGTACATAAGTGGAAATGGTGGGTGTGAAAGAAGTATAAAGTAACAAAGTGGAATCCAGAGATGGAAATGCATGAGAAGTAGCCTATTACAATTGATATATTTGAAATTTAAGATCTTGATAAAGAGGGGCCTAGTATTGAGTGCCGATGAAAGATATTTTCTGTGTATGAGAAACAAGAGGTGGGGTGAAATGGTTTGTGTGAGTAGGAGTAAAAATAGGAATAATAGAAGTAGGTGGAAGAGGGGAAGCAGGTGGTTGAGTAGCTATATTCATTGAAGAGGGGATGTATTAGGGTACATTAAGCTATGCAAGATTGGTGTCATCCTCACAAGTAATAAATAAAAGAAGCTCTAGTTTCTGAGGATGCTTAACAAGATGAGAATTGAGGTCATGAAGATCATCATTGGTGAAAGATACAACCATGATGAAAATAAAAAACAATAATCCTAGAAGAAAAGGTGGGATTGAACATGGGGTTCACCAAATTATTAAGAAAATACTGGAATAAATATATGCTAAATCTAAATATGTACTAGTGTAATGATATAAATAATTAAGGACATATTTGACTCAAGAAAATAAGAAATTTAAAAGTAAAACCCTAGTTACAAATGAAGAGATAAAAAAGAATTAGCTGATTCACAATGATCCTAAAGGTATGTTAAGTTGGAAAACTACTGGAACAAGAACCTAGAGCTTTGTAACCAAACCTAGAAAAATGTAGAAGTGTCAAGAATTCTGGGACTAGGGCACCTATATAGGGTTAGGGGCATTAGAGACCTTCTCTCGGCACCTATGAGTACTCAGAAGTTACGAAACTTAGTTTCGTAAGGCCGTGAGATGTTTGTTGGATGTCACCTTTACTTACTTGTATGTCTCTCCACTTCACTGTTATTCTCCTAAAACCTACAATAAGAAATAAGCACATACAAAACCCCAAAGAAAATAAAATCCTAAAAATAAAAAAGATGCAAATGGGGAGTCATACTGACCCTGGTGGTCACCTGATTGAGTGAAATTACAATTTGAGCATTGCACTACATTTTAGACTCTATGTAGTTATGCGTGTGTGTGTGTGTAGAATCATGCCATAGGTGGCTCTTGTGTGAGTTACACTTGATAGTGAGAAATAAATAGATGTAGAAGATGTAGATAGACATGTGCATGAAAAAATGAACTTCCCCCTTATGAATTATATGTAGAAAAATTCAATCCCTTGCTCTTGTGCGGATGTTAGATGGATGCTTGAATGATCTCATAAATTCATTTGGATGTAACCTTAGGTGGATATAATAGATGCTTAGTTTTTGTTCCTTTATTATGATCACATAGCTTTGTATATATATGACTAGTAAGAAATAAAGATGCCCAACAACTAGAAAAGACCAAAAATATATGGCAAAGTAAAAAGAGGTTGGGGGCACTTGGGCGCTGACATCCTAGCTAGGTGTTGGTGTCAAGAGTTAGAAATGCCAAAGTATGATAAGATAGATTGGGAAAGGAGTGAAAGACCAAGAGAGAAAGAAAAAATCAAGCAAAGAGGCCAAATATGGTGATCAATTAGTAATTTTCTCACTCAGGAATAATATGAATAGTGGTATGTGATTAGGAATAGATAAATACCCAAAGTGCATGATTTAGTGTCTACATGGGGTTATGAAGGGGTGTCTTAGAGTACATACACACCTGTGGGAATCAGGGTGCTCTAATTCTTATGTCTATATTTACGCAGTTTTGTAAAGTGGTTTGTGATGGACAAGCCGCTGGATAAAAATGAGTGAGATAGTGGGATTTATGTTAGATAAGATGCTAGATAGATGATCCCTTATTGGATTAGGAGCCATTGTAAGCTAGTGTGATGGTCACCAGTTTGAATGAATGGTAAGATAGATAAATGTAAGAGTGTGTAGGATTCTATGTGATTACATTGGTAGATATATTTGTTTCAATTTAAGATGCCCCAAGATAGGGGAACCAATTGGTTCTTGACCTATAGATGCATGAATTATAGGGAGCGATGGGAAAATGTTATCGAGAGGCTACATAATCCATGGTATATTTAGGAGATAGAGGTTGAGGATGAGATATATTGCAAAAAAGGTGGACTTACGTGACTGAGAAGTCAAGTGATAGGGGAGCCAATGATTTCATAGCCTATAGATATATGAATTTGTTCAAATTGGTGGAAAAAATGTCTCGAGAGGTTGTGAAATCCATGGTGAATTGATAACCATAGTATTTTACATGATGTAAAATTTTGGAATTTTTGATCGAAAAATGGATTTGAAATACCCAATTCTATGTAATATCCATATTTGATACTTGTAAAACACCCTCAACACATTCATTATTATAGAAAAAAGGCTGAGTTAGGTTGAAGGTGATTCAGACACCTTTGGATGACAAAATATACCATTTGTGGTTAAGTTATGAGTATTAACTGTGAACTGCTATGGTTTGCTACGATTGAGTTATGATTTAGCTATGGTTTGGTTACATAACTGTCACATGATTAAGTCACTTTAGCACCAAAATGGAGAAGCCAAACAATTGCAAATGTTTAGGCTTCTCAAATGATTCATTTCACCTTTCCAACATTTGGGTAAAGTAACTATAAATATGAGTTCCGTTAATCATTCTAGTAAGTGATTTTGAGTGAGAACAAGTGTGAGCAAAGAGGAGTTGTATTTATTTCTTTTTTTGTTCAGTGACAGTGAGTTATTCATTGTTAAGGATTGTGAGCAAGAAAATTATTTTAGATAGAGTGTTAAATCCTTCTTGAAGGCCAATTATTGGTAGTACTTTGTATTTTGGAGATTTACATAGAGAGAGGGAATCAATTTTCTTACCCACTGGAGTTTTTCCCACCTTGGGTTTCTATAGGATAAATTCTTGTGTCTCTTTTGCATTATTTTCCTCAATTTGTAGTATAGTTGTGATTATTTATGCACATTATATTGGTTACAAGGAACTCACGTATTTCATTCATTTTTCACAAGTATAGTGATTTGTTTATTGTTAAAATTATGAAGTTTATGGATCACTTTTGGTGGGTCTTGGAGACTAGAAATAACAAAACTTTGAGATTGTGCAATTAGATGGGGGATCGATATCGATTTGGATAATCAGGAACGATCCAAAGGAATCAACATTGATTAGTAATCAACACCGATAAGGTCTAAGAGTCTATATATAAGTGGTGGATAATCATGAGAGGTCATTGTGCTCATTGTGTTTACTATGATAAGGTGATATAAATTTGATTTTTTTTACTAATTTGAGAGATGGAGGATAGTGGGAGTGGACACAAGAGACGTTGGCTATCCCAAAAAGAGGTAGGTTCAACTTTTTGGATTTATTTTTATTTATTTATTTATTTTTATATAGTGGGCTATAAGATCAACATCAATCACTAGGATTGGCATTGATTAGGTAGGATTAGTAAAAATATTTATAGATTGATGCCTATTTTATATGTGTTGATAAGTCTTTGGATGGATATGTGTTTTAATTGTAATCACTAATAAATTTTCTTTGTTGTTTATGGATGTAGGAATAGAGGCACATGTTGATGAGAGATATAATGATGCATTTTATTGGGGTGGTTACAAGAGTACATGGGAGATGATGACTGGGATATTTTGGAGGTGCTA
Organism: Taxus chinensis; assembly: GCA_019776745.2. NCBI lineage: Eukaryota > Viridiplantae > Streptophyta > Pinopsida > Cupressales > Taxaceae > Taxus > Taxus chinensis. The sequence goes on along the minus strand of CM034154.1, from coordinate 350,525,482 downwards.
GGATTAGGTGGATTATGCAACTATAGGTGTTTTCAGTGGGATTTAGAGATGATCGTGGCCTTGCTAGAGTGGTGGGATCCATCCACAGGGAATTTTTGGTTATAAATAGGGGAGATAATGATCACCCTGGAGGATATATAAAAGATATTAATTCTTCCTATTTAGATGATTGGATTACCCCTATTGATGAGACAAAGTGAGGGGTAATGATGATGAGATCATATGGAGATGTTTCCCGGGATGTTACCTATGTTGAGGTTTTAATTTTGAGACATTATATGATGATGACGTAGTAGGGAGTACTTTGAATATGATGACTATGGAGGGAATAAGTTGTTATGTGCTACTAGATTATGGTGGTGGCCATTTTCTCTGGGAACTGGTAAGAGTGGTAGCTAATATGATCGAGTAAAAAATAGTTTTACTTGGGGGATAGCTTTGTTGGAACATTTGTATAGGGAGTTGTGGGAGTGGTCACTGGGGAGGAGAGTCATATTAGATGTGATAATCATATTGTAGTGTTGGGCATATGAGCACATCAAGGTGATCCATTTCCTTGGGCGAGGTGGTATGACAATAATTTTTGTGTCAAGTTTTTGAGATAGAGGAGTGATTTTTCCTCCAATGCATTATTGTGAAGTTTAGAGTATTATGTAGGTTTTTTTTGTATGGGATGGGGATAGATGATGTTATATGGAGGCCAAATGTGGGTTTTCATGTATGGCTTGGAGAGGGAGATGAGCTACGGAAGATGTAGTAGGATAGGTGGATGTAGGGATAGAGGATGGAGATGGTGGAGGTAGTATCATCTGGATGGGTGTGGTTGTAGTTTCTCCTGATATAAGATGTAATAACCCTATTTTTTACAGGAGGTTGGATGGAGAAATATAATTTCCTGCAACATAGGTTCTAGATATACATGAGATGTATGAGGAGGAGGTGGCACCTGTAGTAATTGTTGAACATTCAAGCATTGAGAGGGGGAGGGGGTGAATCATTTCCCTTAAAAAATTGCACTTTTTTTCTTAGCAATAAATTTTGCATTCAATAAATTCAATTTAACTATATACCATTAAAGGCATGTTGTTATGAGAGAAAATAAAAAACACATGGAGACACAAAAGTTAGGTGGGAAACCCTAAAAGGGAAAAACCCACAAGGATAAAGAAATATTAAGAACAAAGGTTCTACACTAATTACAAGATCATGAAGCACCTACTTCATATTAAAACACCCACTTCAATTCCTAACCAAGAACCTACTTGATTGATTTTGCAAGCACCTACTGGAAGTGAAAACAACAACTTTCAACTAGCTGAGATATAACTCAAGTTTTTATCAGTTTAGTTTGATCACCTTCTTCATATTTACTTAACTCAACATTTTTGACCTCTATTTTAGTTTTTCTTCATCACTTCTTCACATATTTTGTGCACACACACCTTGATATCTGTAGTAATGAACTTAAGAAAAAACTTAATGTATATTTGCACACAAATACCTCTCTTCCTTGGAATTTTACACTTCACATTATCCTCTATAGATATTACTTATTATTTTTTATTTTTGGAGGTAAATGGCTTCAAAAATAGTGTGATTTACAAACTTGTAGGTTTACACAATAAATGACATCAGTTGTGTAAACAATGTCAGTCACCTGGAAGTAATTGATATTGTTTGGGTAGTTAACATTAGTTACGTGTGCATGAAAGTTTTTATTTAAAACCTGATATTATATTTAACCTTTGATTAAAAGGTTATCTAAGGGTTGTAAATGTATAGCTAAGTTTCCCTAATGTTTTTATATGCTTATAAGCTAGAAAACTAGGGTTAGAAGGTGAGATTGATCATAATTGTAAGAATATATTCTTAGAGAGAGCTGAGAGAAGCTTGCGAAGGAAAAGTACTATACATTCATGTGAGGTGTGGAAGATTGTAGATCTTCATTATACATACTCTGTAAAGAAAATAATACTAGATTGGTTGTTTCTTGGTGGACATAGCCTACACTGGGTGAACAGTGTTATATCTTGTGTATTTTTCTTCTAGTTAATTTATGTGTTTATTGCTTATATGCTTAATTTTGATTAAATATCTATACAACAAGTGTGTGCTAACCTCCAACAAATGGTATCATATAATTTCTTTTTTTTTGGGTTTTTGTGGGTTGAAAAATTTAGTCATAGAGGGATTTCTGATTGAGTGGGAGCACAACAATGACAAAAGATAACAAATACGAAGTGGAGAAATTTGACGACCATAATTATCAATTATAGAAGATGTAGGTGGAATATTATATATATCATAAAGATTTATATTTACCATTGGATGTGAGTGTGAATCCTACTAATATGACTGATGAAGAATGGAAGATTTTTGACAGAAAGGCTTTGGGGCCTATAAGATTGAGCATGACAACATTTGTAGCTTCTAATATTATTGAAATAACAACCATGGTAGATTTGATGAAATATTTATCTAATTTATACGAAAAACCAAGTGCTTCAAATAAATTTTATTTGATAAAGAAATTATTTAATTGAAAAATGCAAGAAGGTGGATCTATATCAAGCCACTTGAATGATTTCTATTCCATTGTAAATCAATTAAAATTAGTTAATATTTCATTTGATGATGAAGTGAAATAAATTTTATTCTTATACTCTTTTCCAGATAATTGGGATAACTTGGTAATGGATGTTAGTAATACAACATCTACTACTAATATTTTAAAGTTTGATGATGTGGTTAGTATAATCCTTAATGAAGAAATATGCAAGAAAAGTATAGGAGAGTCATCATCTGGAAATGCTTTGAATGTAGAAAGAAGGGGAAGGAAAAAGGAGAGATCCAAGAGCAAGAATAATGGGAAATAAAAGTCTATGAATGAAATATCTAAATCCAGAGGTAGAGGAATAACTTGTTGGAATTTTCGAAATAAAGTAAATGCAAAGAAGTATTGTTGGTTCAAGGAAAACAAAGAGAATCTACTAGAAAAAGGTAAAGAGGAAAATGTTGCAATTGAGGTAATGTAAGATTCCCTCATTCTCTCCTTGGATAAAAAAGAATAATGGGTTTTAGATTTAGTATTTTCTTTCCATGCTACCCCTAATAAGGGTTATTTCAGAAATTTTGGGCTTTTTTATTTAGGAGATGATGAACCATGCAATATTACTAGTTAAGGGGAAGTTCATATAAAATTACAGAATGAAAATACATGAATATTGAAATATGTCAGGCATGTGCAAATCCTTAGGAGAAATTTAATTTTTATAGGAAAGCTAGGTGAATTTGGTTACATGGTTACATTCACAGCCGACTCTTGGAAAGTTACCAAGGGAGATCTTGTTGTGGAAAGAGGAAAGAAGATAGGAACATTGTATTTGTCTACTTGTATTACTGATTCGTTTTCTATTCTATCTACTTTAGATTTAGATGCAAGCATGTGGCATAATCAAATTCATATATTAAAGGAAAAGGGTAAGTTATCAGATTTAAAAAATGTAAATCTTGATTTCTGTGAGAATTACATATTTGGAAAGAAAAATAAAGCGAGGTTTCTTAAAGTTAGGGTAAAAAAGGAGAAAAAATTGGAGCTTGTGCACTCATATGTGTGGGGACCAACCCAGGTAGCTTCTCATGGAGGATCCCAATATTATGTGACTTTCATTGATGATGCCATAAGAAAGGTATGGGTTTATTGTATAAAGCGTAAATATGTTGTTTTTGATACTTTTACAAGATGGAAAGCCTTTGTAGTAAATGAAACAAATTTAAAGTTAAAATTCCTTAGATCTGACAATGGTGGTGAGTACTGTAACAAGGCTTTCATTGAATGGAATACAAAGAGAAAGAACGGTTCCTAGAACACCACAGGAGAATGGTGTGGCTGAAATAATGAAAAAAAACTATCATGGAAAGTACAATAAGTATGAGAATACATACTAGATTAACCTTGTAGTTTTGGGTAGAAGTAGTAGACATGACAATATATTTAATCAACCGTGGGCCTTCAAGTGCAATGGATGGTGGAATACCAGAAGAAACTTGGACTAGAAAAGAGGTATATCTTTATTTTCTTAGAGTATTTAGTTTAGAAGAATTTGTGCATCTTGATAAAGAAAATATGAAGAAGTTGGATGCTAAATCCAAGAGATACAATTTTATTGGTTATGGATCTGGTGATTTTGGATTCCATTTTTGGGCTTTAGATGATTCTAAGATTATTAGGAGTTGTGACATTAAATGGAATGAAAAGATAATTTACAGGGATTAGATTTTGATACCCAAGGATGAACTGGTGGAAGATTTTGTGGAAGAAAATGCATTCTCAGATTTAAAATAGACACCTACAAGTATTGGTGTCCATGAGGGTAACTGGTGTCGATAGCCAAAGGACTGACATCAGAAGCTTGAACTAACGTTGATAGAAGAACATCAGGATTGATGTCAGTTTCAAGAACTGACGTCGGTCACTTTCAGAGGTTGATATGAATGTACAAGATGTACAAAGTGAGCCTATAACACCCTAGATTTCTATGAGAAGGCCATAATGGGTAAGTAAACATACATAAATATTTACACCTTCCTTATTTTATCTGTTATTGATTGATAGTGGTGAACCAAATTTTTCTAAAGAAGCAATGTAGGATGAAACCAAAAAGAAGTGGAAGAATGGTACAGATGAGGAGATGGATTCACTGAAACAAAAATAGACATGGGATTTGGTTAAGTTTTCAGCAAGTAAGAGAACACTACAGAATAAATTGGTTTACAAGATCAAGGAAGAAGAGAGTGGAGAAAAAATATACAAGGCAAGACTTTTGGTAAAATTATTTGCACAAAAATAAGGTATTGATTTTGGTGAGATTTTTTATCCTGTGGTAAAAATGAATTCCATATGTACTATTTTGAGTTTAGTTGCTGTAGAAGATTTTCACTTAGAGAAACTTGATGTTAAGATGACTTTCCTTCATGGTGATTTGGAGGAAGAGATATATATGTGGTAACCACCTGGTTATGAAGTCAAGGATGGAGCTGCATGATATAATGTAGAAATTTATCTCCAAGTGGGAGGTTGTTGAGTTGTGGAGCTAAATGGCTTCACAAATAACATGGTTTACAAACTTACAGGTTTACAAAGTAACTAGCATCATATGGGTAACAAACGTCAGTCACTTGGAAGCAACCAGTATCAGTTAGGTAACCAACATCGGTTACCTGTGCGTGAAAGTTTTTATTTTAAACACAAGATTATATATAACCTTTGATTAAAAGGTTATCTAAGGGTTGCAAACGCATAAATAAGTTTCCCTAATGTTTGTATATGCTTATAAGATATAAAAATAGGGTTAGGAGGTGAGATTGATCATAATTGTAAGAAGATATTCTTGGAGAGAGTTTAGAGAAGCTTGTAAAGGAAAATTACTGTAAATCCGTGTGAGGTGTGGAAGATTGCAGATCTTCATTGTACATCCTTTGTAAAGAAAATAATAATAGATTGATTGTTTCTTATTGGACGTAACCCAAAATGGGTGAACCATATTATATCTTGTGTATTTTTTTTCTGGTTAATTTCCATGTTTATTTCTTGTATGCTTAATTCTGATTATAGATCTGTACAACAAGTGTGTGCTAACCCCCAAAAATTATTTCATTTCAATTTTAGAAGGTCAAGAGATAAGGTTCAAAAATGTTATGGAGAATAATCATTACCTATGTATTATTAGATAAAAGTTCCCTTTGTTTCATTTTCTTTCATAGCCTCTTATGTGCATATAAGGCTAGAGCTTATGATTTAACAACCAATCCATCAGTTATAGATTTAGAGATATCAATTATAATTGAATATATGTCAGAGATGACTGTTACAATAATTTTGTCTCATAATGTGGTGAACCAAGGATTTTCTGTTAGTTTTATGACCATGTGCCATTTTTCATGAGCATGCAGCCTCATTCCAAAACATTCTAATATTCTATAGAGACCATTCACCTTCTCCATTTCTGATCCTTCTACTTATACACTTCATAGTTACATGAGAACACAACTCGATAGAAGGAATGACAAAAATTTGTAGCATGAGGATGAAACAGGCTAATGAACTGATGTTGATCATGCACTTAGTATATTGATACTTCAAGGAAACTTCATCAACTGGCATGGGATTAAAGAACATCAACTATCATTTTATTTTCTTCTCAGACAAAGCTTTACATCCTTTGTTATAGCTAGACTTAGATACAGGTTGAGCATTATCTTGTTAAGGCATAAGACTACTTATTTCACTGTTTTCATAACATAGATGTTGATTTTTGAATCACATAGTAATTTTCCAAACTTAGAAGCTCAGATAAACAAAAAATATCTTCATACTAAATACTTTAGGATAGTGCATTTACAATTTTCTCATCATGACTGTGTTCATGAATAATGCATACACATATAATATCAACACAATATTGTGTTCAATGGTATAAGGACTATAGGAGGTTCTTACCCATATTCAAGAGCTTGAATATTAAAATCAAGAAGTTTGGGACACTTGAACTCTGTTACTTCAAATTTTCAGTTCTCATACATGAACCACACTATCTCAGTCAACAGGGAGCATAACACTTCCACCAAGAATGGGATTTTAGTACCAAAAAAACTTGGAGATGATGATAGGATACAACATTATCATTTACCTCACTTAAGAGATCAGGAATTTATAAATATTTTTCTATTTACGAGCTTTAAGATAGTGCATTCATGGTTTTATCATCACATACTACAACAAGGAGAGATTTGAATAATTCATCAACCTTATTAGTCTACCATGGCAATAGAAACATATCTATAGGATAATTTTACCGCTGTACAACTTCTTCAATCCATAATTTTTTTAAGTAACACACTAGTAGGTTCAGACAAATAAGTTTTCTCAAAATTGTGCATGGAGAGGGTTTTGTCATATCAAAACCTAGTATGAGGTTTTAGAGCTCAAAACACCTTTCCATTATTTCTTATACAACTGTGACTAGATAATGACCTCACTAGAAGTTTGCAAATAATTAACAAGCAATTGAATGCATGGTTTATCAGGCCACAAGTATGAATTTTTCTCAACTTATCATTCCCTTGAACACACTACTGACACAGTTGAAAAACAATAATTTTTCAAACATCAAATTTATTCAAAAAAGCATACAATTTACTCCATAAGGTCCTCCTGATCCTATTTTAGGTGCTCACAACCTCATTATGCTCCAACTATAAGATTTACACATAGAAACTACATCAAGACACCATGACTAGTCATTCTTATAGCGATAGAAGAGAGAAACTCACCTAGATAATTGAAAAAATCCACACATCTTGTTCTAATAATTTCATTTCCACCTAGAATATGCCCTAATATCTCTAAAGTGCTAAAGTTTTCATCATGAATCTCCAAAATATAGCATGTACCTATAAATTTTATTGAAAATTGAGTACTTCTGTACCATATAGTCCCACATGTACTTTCATAATTTTATTTTAATGACCCTTGGGGATTCCTTTACATGTTCAAATAATATTACTAGCTTTTCCAATGCATTTTGTGATCAAACTTTGCATATTTCCTCTATCACTCAAGGAGGGAGTCATGGAGGCCTTCAAACCAACTGAGAAAAATGGTTAGAATTTTTTAACCACACAACCAATTGATATCAAACCTTTTGTATTTTATTTTTATCCAAATTCCCTACAAAATAGTATTCTATGAGTTATCTGAAGAAGCTCTATCAATTTAGCAAAACTTCTAAGAAGTTGGAGTAATTATTTTGACCTTCTCAAAAAAATGGTCTTGGAAACATTTTCTCTATAACCTCAATTTTCACTTTATTCCCATTAATTTTTGCTAACACCATCAATAATCACTCATTTACCATATCCCAAAGTTGATTTTTCATGAGGCCCTCTGAATTTTCTTGACCCATCTCAGTTTCCTATGATTACTAGGCATGCTTCATCCTTCATTTGCACTAGGTCTCCTTCAAACATCAAAATCCCTAATTTATGACTTTTTACACCTTCAAATACCTTAAAGAATGTTTCTCCATCCTTCACAAGATTTTAACATCCATATTATACTAGTAAGGAATAATAATCCATGGCCAACTGGAAATAAAACTTTACACTGGACCTAGTTTAACTTGTTTTTCACTTTGAATACACAATGTGACCTGAAGACCATTTTCACACCTCTAAAACACCTTGGAAATTTTTTTCCTCCATACCCAGAACCAAGAGGATTTCCAAGCTAAATTATACATTTGGAATTTTAGACACACTTAAGTCATGCATCAGTAACCTTCTAAGAAAAACATTACATAACCCTTGGAGACACCTAAAGAGCAATGAAACATGTATTTCATACCTTAGGAACATGATTAGAACTGATATAGACAAAAGAAAAAATATGTCCATGCTTGACCTCAAAGAAATTCCTTGAATCCTTGACACATGCACACAAATAAGCTTATGAATATAAGAAAAGACCTTGAACCAGAGTGATACCACTACAAGATAAGACATAGGAATAAATTTCATACTTAAATAAGAGATCATGAAGAGTGAAATACCTACTCAAGGCCATGCTCAATCTTGTTTGACATAAATATTTTTTTTTCATTAGTAATATATTATGTAAGGGTGAAACCCAAATACACGACATGGTGACAAGAATAGATGGTCGCCATAGGGAAGAGGATGAAGAGGGCATGAGCCACAAAAAGAGAGGAGGATGTGGTGATGGAGGAGGTGTGAAGGTGGAGCTGGGAATATTGAGATAGTATGAGCGATAGGGATGTTCAAGTGGATTCCTTGGAGAGTAAGGTGGTGAGGCTAATGGGGGTGTTAGGAGAGAGAGATGAGTGGGTATATTAACTAGAGGTGGAGTTAGGGAAGGATAATCAGGATAGAGATCAATATTGTTAGTAGTGTGCACTATTAAGGGAGTGATTCAATGTGATTGGGAGTACATTGGAAGTTATAGGGCCAATTGGGTATGGAGTGTGGGTGTCACTGGGAGTAGGAGCAGCTAGAGGTTGGGTGGAGTAGTGAATGGAGTTCATTTGGGGCCACTTGGTATGGTGAGCATCGATCAGTACCAGGATTTACACAAGGAGATGAGATACTATAAGGGGGTGGTAAGGGAGATGCTTCCAGAGATGCCTCACTACGTAAAATATGTCATAATCCAGTGACATGCATCATAACGAGGTCCTGAGGTCAGTAGGAGGAGTATCAGTGGTCCTCAGAGAAAGCCCGAGGGTGGAGTAAGAGGTATAGGGATATCAGATGTATAATTTACAATGTGATATATGATGTTTTTTGGACATGTGGATATGTAAGATGTGTTTTGATAATTTTGATGTGATGTTTTATATGATTTTATAGATAGATCTTAGATATGATGATGTATATGGTATAATGAAAATGATTTATTTTATTCATTGTGATGGAGTTTGGATGTGATTATATTTGTGTGAATGTTGACATTGTTGACTAATATATAAGATGGTGGTTGAAATGTGTTTGATTATTTTATTTTATTAAATATTTATATGTATGTGATGGTGATTTTGATGTAATTGCACTTGCAAACCTAACTACTGATAATTTATAACTAACAATAGTTAGCTCATTTTAAGGTTGTGTGATTGATTATGAGATGAGATCCAGTACATTATCTAATTGCCAGACATGTTTGGGAGTTACACATATCTTATATAAGGGAATGTGTGCTCCTTAGAGGTTCTAGGATGTACCTCAACTTTTATTTTGATATTACATGAGCTAATCAATGTGGGAAGATTGCATCTCTTGAGGGAAATATGATCAATACAAGAATCTTTCCTAGTTTGATAAAGGATTTTAGACATGTTTAGAAAGTTGATTATATATATATATATATATATATATATATATATATATATATATATATATATATGATTTGGGTAGCCATCCTTTGAGGGAGTGGTCTATGATAATATTTTTATTTTGGTAATGATAGCTAGCATATATTTTGATAGTTGTCCTTTGAGGGAATATTCTATAAGATGTTTTCCATCCCATAGTAATTTTTTCTTCTTTTAGCTGAGGATGGGCCTAAGAGACTATCTAAGGATGGTGTGTTTGATATACAAGATAACATGTGTATCCTTAGTATGTCATTTGATGGATATATTTAAGAGGGGGGTAATGATTATGGGCTCCCTTACTGAAAAAGGTACTTGTCCATGTGAAATATACCACGATTAGGGTCATGGAACCCATATTAAAGGTCGTAATAGGTATAGTGATGGAAGACCACATAATTCTAAATCATTATTTAGGTGAGGGTTTGTAATAGTTGTTTGAGAGTGAGGAATCATATATGAAATAAGGTTTTGTATGTAGACATGTTAGCAGTAGAAGGGCCATAACTGTAGGCCAATAATTGCATGGCATTAAGAGGTTCCTTTTCGTACTTATTATCAAGAGAGGCTAAGTAGTAGGCTCAAGATCCATATTTGTGAGTGATGATGTATGGTCTGATTATTTTAGTGCAAACCTTCCACATTTACTCTTTTACATATTTGTGACGTGTTGATTTTTTTTAATGACAAGATCACCAATATTAAATTCATGTTCTTTGAGATGTTTATTGTATGCACATTTGATTTTTTATTTGATAGATATTAATATGTTTAAGGTTGTTTAGTCGAGGTTTTTCTAAAAATTCAAGTTGTGATAGGTGTTCTTGATAATATTCTTCTTCAGGAATGGAATATTTAATAGAATGTGTAAGGATAGGATTTATACTTTGAGGTGGAAAAAATTCAATGTCATTAACTAAGGATAAAGGTGTAACACCTGTAGGAGTTTGAATGCTAGTCTGATAATCCCATAATGCAAAGATAATTTGAAGATGTTAATATTTACTAGCTTAATCGATGGTTTTGGTAAGGATGTTTTTGAGGGTTTAATTAGATGCTTCTACATGGTCATTATCTTATGGATAATATGGCATAGAGAAAACAAGTTTGAAATTATAAGTGTCATAGAGTTTTTGAAATTTCTTATTTTAAAAATAATTTACCATTTTTTGTGATAATTTTATGAGGGATGCCAAAGTGATAGATGATGTGATGATGGATGAAATTTATGATATTATCTACTTTAATGGAGATAATAAGGATATCCTCTACCCATTTTTAGAAGTATTTAGTTGTTGTGATGATAGAATTAGGTCTTTTGGATGATCGAGGGTTAATAAGGCTGATGAGGTCAAGTCCTCACTATGAAAACTTCCATAAGTCTTAAGCTAATTGAAGAGCATGAATAGGGATGTGTGTGAGATTGGAATGTTATTGAAATTTTATGCACTTCTTGACATAGTCACATGAATATTGGTTAATAATAGGTCAATAGTATCCCATCTCCAACATTCATTTAGCAATTTTCAATCCATTAAAATGTTTGTTGCATATTCCATTGTGGAATTCTTGGATAACTCGATGAGTCTATGAGGATTTAAGAAATTAAAGGAGAACACCATCAAACCCTCTTTTTTAAAACATACTCCCTAGTGTTATATAGTGGGATGCACATTGTTGGAAGGAAATATTACCATTTATAGATAGATTTGAGGGTATTTTTATTTGGGAAAGATAGTTGTATATTTGGGTGTACCAAATGTTTGTTTGATTATCTTCTATATGATTGATGGTAGGAAGTTTGGTGTTCATATAAGATGGTTGATAAATTTTGTGTACGATGATGAAAATATTAGAATCATCTTGTGATAAAATAATAATACAAGTGAGATATGCCATGGTATCTATAAATGTATTAAATGAACATAGAGTAGTTTAAATTTCATAGTGATCTAAGAGCTTCAAAATATCATCGACCATGGTTTTATATTTTTTGTAGGGTTTCATTTTTATATTGATATGTTCATTTGATTAAATTTATGATGATCTGGGAATATCCGTAGATGTCAAGGATTCCTACGCTAAGAAATATTGTGGTTTGAAGACCTATGGTGAGGGATTTGTATTATTCCATGTTATCCATACACTTTAAATTTAGTTTGAAGGATAGTAGAATAGGAGTTCCCCAAGGAGGTATTATGACTATTCTAGCACCCCACCCTCATCTTTATTTAGACCCATAAAAAACATGATCATTTTGAAAGGAGTAGTATCGTGATCAAGGGTGATGATAGATTTGTCATGAAATTGTTCACGAAGTAGTTTATTACTAGAAAGGTGAGATTTTGCAAGATGATCAATAATGACTTGCCCCTTGATGAATTTTTAAGAGATGAATTCAAGATCAAAATATATTATGTGGATGAGCCATCTGGTTATATGATCATTATGATATGACTTAGATTGCATGGATTTTAGTGGATTATTGTTTATGACTATGTAGTTTTTGTGATTGAGGATATTGTGTTTAATGAAAAGTTGCAAAAGCCATGGACATGGGGTAAGAATCTCTAAAGAAACCCAAAGGATTTGAAAAAACTAGTCAGTGGACCATCAGATAAGAAATAAATGAGAATTCATCACTTTGTATGCATTAAACTTGAAAGAAACAAGAAACCTAACATATCTATTCTTGAAAGCTCTAACAAATGAACTTAGTAAGGATTCTAAGCAATCAATTTGTGATTATAAGAATGGGATCTCACCATTAATGGCTTCAAGGCCAATGGTTCTTACCATTTACTTAATTCTTGGTGTGTAGTGCAATGGAAATATCAATAGCTCAATAAAATAAATGAAATAATCTCTAAACCCTAAACAAAATGCTATAGTTTATGTTAGGAAGAAGGAGAGTTCTTGAAAAATGAGAGGGGGTTATATTCCTATTTATGTTACAAATATATTGTGTAAAATTATTAATAAATTGTAATATTATTAATAATGAGTTAATACAAATCATATTAATAAGATAGTTAATAGTTGTGTGTGAGTGAAGTTGTTGAATAAACAACTCACGTAGCTATTTTGGTTTGAGAGATATTAGGAGATAGGTTTGAGAGATTCTTGGAGAGTGATATGAGGGATTGAAGATGAAGTTTGACTCCAAATTTTTAGGAGATCAAACATTATAAAATTTAACCTCTATCATTGTAATTGATATCCCAAATGAATTCTTAATTTCTATATATTATTATTCGGTGTTTATTTCTCATATTATTGTGCAGTTTTTATCAATTTATAGTTTTTCATTTGGGAAAATGGGAAAAATTTGGTGCATGTGGGACTAAAAAGGAGTCAAAAAGTTAATTAGGGAGTCAAAGTAAGATTTAACTAAGTTTAGAAGAGGTTAATCATGGTTAGGACTAGTCAAACTAGGCTAGGCTAGATAATCCTATTTAGAGAGGAATTAGGGTTTTGAGAGAGTTGTGAGAGGCTTAATCAATCTAATGAAATGGATTGATAGTATACAAATTTAGTAAAAGTGGTATAGAAGAGGGTGATAAGATGGTTTAGCTAATAATGGACTAGATTAACCCCATTAATTGGTTTATAGGAGAAATATGACCAAAAGAATGTCGTAAACGATGAGTTAGAGGATTCAAGTTGAAGAGGTATCGTCAATTTTCAAGAAGGAGAATAGTTAGTGCAATATTAGGAATAATAGTGCTTTGATAAAACTACAGGTGTCTACATTTTCCCCTCTTTGGGGTGACATAAGCTATGTAACTTCAAATAAAGTAGACAAACATAAGAAAATGATTTTTTTTAAAGGGGTAGAAGAAAAATTAGTTAGCTAAAGGGATGTCCCCTTGAGTGTTGATGGGTGATGGAAGAAATTGATTGAAAATCAAAAAGAGAATATAAGAAAGAAAAGATGAAGAGAAGAGGAGAAAACAACAAGAAAAGGGAATATTGAGCTACCACAAACCAGTGCTTACAAAAACAATTTGCAATCATCATTTTTCTTAGCATCCTCATCATCAGTCCTTATTAAAATGTGAGCATACGACAGAAGTGTAAAATGACATGAAAAGCCAAGATACAAACAACCATCCCTTACTAAAACAACAACTCCATGCAACACACAAACATGCAATGCAATACGAGAAGTAAAAAAGCTCACTTAACAAGGAAATAAGTATAATCACACACACTCAAACCAATAATGCTCAAGGTGGTTGCACAAATATTTTTTTATCGAGTTGCAATCCAATTTTTTTTGATAAATGACAAGGGTTTAAAATTATGCCCCAAGTAATTTGTATATATAAGGGAAAGGATGGAGGATACTTGGGTCCAATGGAAAAGCAATGTGCATGACAAAAACAATACCAGACAATGGATAGTGCCCCAAAGTACAAACGAAGTAAGCAGCGTAGATTTTGTAAATGATTGTAGAGTTAGGTGATCCATGAGTCGTTGTTTCAAAACATGTGAAAATGTCAGCAAGATAAAATATGAGTGCCATGTGGGAGACATAGATTTCAGCTGCAAATGATATTTTTACCAATTTTAGTCCATTTTTGAAGTGTCTACAATTTTTTAAGATTTTTGGATGATTTTATAATTTTTAAATTTTTGACAGGTCAGAGGAATTTAGGACATGGAAAGTCACCTAAAAGAACATGAAAATTCTCCAAGGAAAATATAATGGTCGTTGGGTGGAAATAAAATGCCTCGGTGAGAAGACAAATGGGCCAATAATAATTATTTGTAAAAATAATCATGGCGCTAGATAAAAATAGAAGACAAAAGCACTTGGAAATACCTAAAAATTCCCTAGGGTGAAGAGATAAGTGCTAGGTGGTAAATAGTGCCTAAGGATGGTTGATATGATATCACATGTTTTGTACATGAGATATTTTGGTAGATGCTAGCATTTGGGATGATATTAGATGATATTGGTGTTGGGGGGATAGATTTGTGATCCTGCAAAACCCCTCTTGCCCCCATTGATGATACGATATGTGATGATTAGCTTAGTATACATGCATGATATAAAAATTAGAATTTTTTGTATATATGATGTATCAGATGATGTTATATGTGATGAATGATAGATGTGATAAAAAACAAATGTGTAGTAAAAAACCACACAAGAAAAAGTTAACAAAACTAAAAAAAATATACAACCAAAACTATACAAACTAACAACTAAAATAAATTTAATCATTACCTTGTTTTTGTGGGACAACATTGATATATTTTCAAATGTTTTTGGTTTATCTTGAAAGGTAAGTTTTCAAGGATACTGTTCACATTGTTTTTAGGGTTTCCCTAAGACAATTGTATGAAGGTGGTGTAACTTCATTCTAAGGGGGGATTTTCTGAATGTTTAGATTTTTTGTATTTTTATCAATGTTTTTTATTTTCTAAGGTCATGTTCTGAAAGCAATGTACAAGGAAAAAGAAGCGTGGATTCCCCTAGCATGATGTGGGAATATACAAAGGGAAGAATGCCACATGTACATATACAAAAAATTATAATGTGAAGGTGCCCCCAACATTAGATGGGAATATATAAAGGCACATATTTCATGCAGATATAAGAGTAAATAAGCTAGATCATGGATCCATGAAGATGGATTCGGTACAGTTCCTAGACCTAGTAAAGGAAGTTATTTCTATAAAGTGGTGAGGGTTATCCATCCTAATGCAAGAGTAACTTGTTATTGGTGAATCCTCCTTAAGTGTCGGAAACCATTTTTCACCCAAAGACATGCCCAATACACCAAAATTGTGTGGCTTTCACAAGTGGATGACCTATTTTTTCTTTACTGTTTTCTCAAAATTTTCATGTTTTTCTTGTTTTTTCTTTGTTTTTCTACTTTTTAGGTATTTTATAATATTCGCTCCATGTTTAAGCATAGAATCACTTGAGATGCATGGCATTCATAGGTTCTAAAATTTATTCACCATATGAATATGCTAGTTTATAAGATCTTGACCCATATTTAGCAACCACCACATAAGGCCCTAAAAAGTTGGCCTCAAACTTACCCTTATTTTCTCTATCTTTGACGATATTCTTTTGATTTTATTTCAAAACTAGATCATCTACATGAAGTTCATGATGAATGATCCATTTTTATATCCTCTTGATACTCTATTCTGATATACCTTAAGGTGATTAAGCACTCTTATATGATTTTCATCCAAAAAATATAGCTCTTCTAGCCGAGCTACTATATAGTCTTCATCCTTATCAAGATAATCCTAGAGAGATATTATTAGGGAAGGAAGCTCCACTTTGAAGGGTATGATGGCCTCAGTTCCATAAACTAGGGAATATGGGGCCACACTAGTAGGAGTGTGGATGGAAGTTCGATAGGCCCAAAGGGTGGGATGTACATGTAAGTGCCAATTATGGCCAGTCTTACTTACCATTTTCTTCATGATCCATATAAGGGTTTTATTGGTAGCCTTGGATTTTCCATTACCTCGAGGTAATATGGGGTATACCACTTGAGTTGGATATGGAAGCATTGACACAATGTTTTAACCATTTTTTTTTTTTGAAAGATTTACCATTGTCAGTGATAATGGTGGAAGGGATACCATAACGACAGATGAGATGGTTCATGATGAATTTGAAAATTTGTGTACTAGTGACATAAGTAAGAGGCACAACCTCTACCCATTTAGTAAAATACTTGGTGGTAGTAATAATGCGGGTATGACCATCTGAAGAGGAAGGATGAAGCTTCCATATGAGATCCAAGCCCCATTTATAAAATGGCCAAGGTGTCGCAATAGGCTACAAATCTTGTACCGGCACATGTATCAATTTTCCATACTTTTGGCATAGCTCACATTTCTTGAACAAATTACAAGAGTCTTATTCCATGGTGGGCCAATAATAACCTAACCTTAAGAGCTTGTCAACCAAAACTATACCACTGGTATGTTATCCAAAAATACCATTGTGTACTTCCTTAATAGCAAGGACTAAGTCACTAACATCAAAACAATGAAGCAAATTCCTATCGTAGCCATGACGATAAAGGGTGCCTCCTAGGAGAGTATAATGGGCTATAATATGGATAAGGGCTTTCTTCTCTAAATGGGTAATGTCCTTGGGAAATGTTCCATCTTGTACGTATTTAAATATAGGGTCATACCAAGGGGAGGATGGATCAACAGTTTCACATTCCAAACAAGATTTTGGGATGTCGTATGTGGGTATTTTTTAATGCTCTACAAAGAAAGGAATTTTTCTTTCTTGAGGTGGAATGTGCAAGAGAGACCTAATTATATCCATAGCATTTTCTGATCTATTATGTGACCTCAATTTTTTCTCAAAGACAATCTGTGTAAAATACTCCTTCAAAGTTTCAACCAATTTCTTATATAGAACAAGTTTCTCATCTTTAACCTTATACTCATCATTGAATTTCTTAATAATGAGTTGGGAGTCCCCAATGACTCATATCTATCTAATATTCCAAGTGATAGTAAAATTGAGGACATCAATGAGTGCCTTATACTCTACAATGTTATTAGTGCAAGGGAATCCCAAATGGAATTCTCTTGGAATAACCTCACTTGTGGGAGTGATGAGGACTACCCCTGCCCCTGATCCATGGAAGGTGAATGATCCATCAAAATGGACCTGTCATTCTACAAAATCTTCTACATACATCATGGATGCATCTGGCAGGTCTAGATAGAAAGGTTCTATTCCTGGTAGAGGAGATTCTGCCAACTGATCAGCCAATACTTGTCCTTTCAATGAATTCTAGTTTACAAACTCAATGTCAAATTCACTTAGGAGAATGATCCAATTAGCCATTCATCCCATAAGGGTGGGTTTGGATAGAAGGTATTTGAGAGGATCAACTTTGGATATTATCTTGGTTTTGTTGTTAAGGAGATAATGGTGAATTTTTTGAAAGGTGAAAATGACTGCTAAACAGGCCTTTTTCAATCTACTGGTAATTTAACTCATCTGGAAGGTCTAGATAGAAAGGTTCTATTCTTGGTAGAGGAGATTCTGCCAACTGATTAGCCAATACTTTTCCTTTCAATGAATTCTAGTTTACAAACTCAATGTCAAATTCACTTAGGAGAATGATCCAATTAGCCATTCATCCCATAAGGGTGGGTTTGGATAGAAGGTATTTGAGAGGATCAACTTTGGATATTATCTTGGTTTTGTTGTTAAGGAGATAATGGTGAATTTTTTGAAAGGTGAAAATGACTGCTAAACAGGCCTTTTTCAATCTACTGGTAATTTAACTCATAGGTAATAAAGGTATGACTAAGATTATAAAATGCCATTTCTCTATGGTCTAGGTCATATTGGGAAATCGGTGCACCAATAACAAACTGGGTAGCTGAGATGTATAAGAGAGGTTCACTTGGGGTAGGTGGCATGAGTACAGGTGGGTTGATAAGGTATTGTTTAAGTAGTGCAAATGCCTTTTGACAATCTATTCCCTAATTGAATGCAACATCATTTTTGAGGAGATGTGTAAATGGGTGGCACTTATCCGCAAGCTGTGAAATAAAATGGTAGATTTCCTAAATATTTCCTTGTAAAATTCTCAGTTGTTTGAGATTTTTAGGTGGAGGAATTTATGTGATAGTTGTAAACTTGAAAGGAGCTACCTCTATTCCTCTCTGTGAAACAATGAAACCTAGGATTTTTCCTGACAAAACCCCGAAGACACACTTCTTGGAGTTCAAGCATACCTTGTAATCCTAGAGACGTTGGAAAATACATTTTAGCACTTCAGGATGCTCTCCTCTACTTCTGGATTTTTCCAAGATATCATCAATGTAATCCTCCATGATGTCATTCATCATGTCATGAAAGATGATATTATTTGCATGCTTATAGGTGGCCTTGACATTCTTAAGTCCTAAAGGCATGACCCTGTAACAAAATGTCCCCCAAGGGGTGATGAAATTTGTCTTATTCTGATCCTCCTTTGCAATCCTCATTTGGTTATAACTTGAAAAACTATCCATTAAGGACAAAATTTCATAACCAAAAGTGGAATCAACAATCATGTCAATATTAGGAAAGATGAATTCATCTTTGGGACATGCCTTATTGATGTCACAAAATTCAGCGTAGATCTTTATGGCAATAAATTTCTTCTGAATAGGAACTATGTTAGATATCCAATCTGAATATTCAATGGATTTAATAAAATCAGTAGCTAATAAATTTTCAAGTTCTTCTTTCACAAGGAGTGAAATTTTAGGGTTCATCTTTCTCAACTTATGATTGATGGGTTTGGCATCTGGGTACACAACAATGTTATGTACGACCAAGTCTAGATCCAAACCAAGCATATCAACATATGACCATGCAAATATATCTCCATATACTCTTAACATATCCATAAAAACCTTCTATTCTTGAGCTGAGAGTGAAGCTCCCAACTTTATTTGTTCTAGGTTCCTCTTCCGAACCAATGTTGAAACTAATGGTTTCTTCAAAAATCATCTTAGAGGTATCTTCCATCCATATAGGATAAACGGTAAGAGTAAGGTCAACCTCCTTAGGTATCTTGTCATCATGCTTGAATGGATAGACCATTTGGTCCATATGTTCTTTGTTTTGTTTGTCTACAAGTGCTTCAATTTTTTTTTTGCTATGAGACTTACGTTTATTCCTTGCACAAGGTTTCTCTAAAATATTCATACTCTTTTTTGTGACCTTCTTATTCAAGTGTCCACACATCTCTACTTATTTTCCAAAGTATGCACATGTGTCTAGCTGAATTAAAAAGCCTTTCTTATGATCCCTAGCCAGAATAGAATCCCTAAGACCCATGAATTATGTAAATTCCTTGTCGTTCTCAAAGAAATCAATTAGCATGTAAAATTTTTGATCCCAATCAACAAGTTTGGGATATACAAGGGTTACTTGGAAATTTGTTTGAGGATTGGTTCCAAATAAAGTAAGGACAACTAAATCAAGGAATAAGTTAGTGGAGGCAAGATCCTCATAGAGGCTATATTGGGAATCCGCATCACTATCAAAATGAGATGAGTCATCCTCATGTTTAGAAGAGGTGGGATCAATCTCAAATGGTGGATTGTCATGTGGTCTTATTCCAAGACCATGCTTGTATGATTTGAAGTGATGGATAGGAATGGGTTCTAATCTCTTTTGTGCATTGATTCCACATCCAAACCCATTGTAACCCATGATGTACCTCATACAATGGCCTTTGACATATAGTGGGGCCTGATGACATGAAGCCATGGTGCCTTCAAGTAGTCTACTAGTGGAATCTTCTAACATTTTTTCCTTGGATAAGAAACCACTAGGAATAAACTTCTCTAATGGTTTATGGCATTGATCCTGAGTGATTTTGAACTGAAAATAGGGTTTTCCATGTTTCCTGGGTAATTCTAATAAATCTGATATTAATAAATCTTGTTCAAGAGTGAATGGATCACTTGGGCCATATTTTTCTGACATTGCCTCCCATGATGCAAAAGGGTTGACCAAAGAAGGAAAATTTTGATTACAAGGAGTGAGTGAATCTGGATCCAGACATTCCTTGATAGGATCTATTTGTAAAGGAACAACAATATCTACAGAAGGGAATTCATAAGTTTCACGAGAAAAACTATCCAAGGCTCTACAATGTGTAAATGGTTCTGGATCACCCTGAATGGTGATTATCTATCCTTTATGGCACATCTTGATACACTGATGAAAAGTTGAAGGAATGGCCTACATGGCATGGATCAATGGGCATTCTAAGAACATATTATATGATAGATCCAGGTCAAGGACATGAAACATTGTATCATGACAAGTCAGACCTAATTCCATTGGAATTACTATACTGCCTGCTGACTCTCACTCCTCATTATCATAGGCCATGATTGTAATAGTTTTGGACCTAGATCCATTTCTAAGTGGCCTAGCTACTTAAATATATTTAAAGTACAAATATTTAGACCGGATCCACAATCCAAAAGTAGTCTCTCGATCTTGCAATGGGTAACAACTACTTCTAGATATAAGGGTAAGTTATGTTATGGGTCGTTACGCAGGATTACAACGTGATAAAAGGTGATATGATCATTGTAGTCAAGGTGTGAAAACATGGCTTGAAGGTGCATGAGATCTACATCAGTGAAGACCCCTAAACTTTGTAACATTCTATACAATATTTTTTTATGGGAAATAGAGATTTTGAGGAGATCTAAGATTGATATCCTAGCAGGCATCTTCTCTAACTATTCTATTAGATTGTACTGACCTTCCTGAGGGATAGGTAGGGGATCTAGTATAATTAAATGAGCACATCTAACATCCCTATTACACAACTCTTTTCTAAGATCCTAATAGTATTGACCTCTTCATCAGACATGAATGGATACGTCCTATGAGAGAATTGAAGGGACTATATTTAGTGGGATAAATATAATCAGAAGTCCTATAGTCATTGGAATTTTTTCCGTGATTTGGATTCCTATGATAGAATTGAAGGGAATATCTTTAGTGGGATAAATATAAGCAGAATTCCTATAGTCATTGGAAGTTTTTTTGTGATCTGGATTCCTTTTATTTTTATCTTTATGGTTAGGAAAAGGCTTCTTTAAAGATACCCATCTTCTCATTTGGCCCTTTTCTTCAGTTAAGGGGAGAGTTTACAGAGATTTTTCCCTCTTAAATGAGGTCTTGTATGTAATGACATAGTCTTAATAACCTATATGTCTTGTGCCCTTTAATGCATGGTGGAATTCACAATACTCATCCTCTTTGAACCAAACGGGTTTTAGATAATTTTCTCAGGTATGGTACCATCGCGGTTGGATATTCCACCATGTTTACGTTATCTAACTATTTTAGTATGGTAGATAGGGATTCCATTAATGGCGTGAACATACGCTTAGTGGGTGCCTTAGAGAAGAGGTCCTTATGAGAGATTTAAAAGTGGACCATTCTGCATGGTTTTGGACTCTTTTGGAGTGCTTGTAATTCCATCACCAATGACATGTTTGTTTTTTTTAAATAACTTCCATTTATCTAAGGATTTTTCTTCATGTTTGTATTTGAGAACCGATTTAAGTGTTCCCTTTGCGATGAGGTCATTTTTGATTTGACTTCCCTTCTCTATAACTTCTTTGAAGTTTGAACCACAATAGACCATTTGTAAATGGAAGGATATCTTTGGGTTCAAGTTAGGCAAAAATATTCTTACTATCTATTTTATCTGGCAAGGCACAAGGGAAATGGCTTACCAACCATCGCCATCATTGTAAACAGATTGTAAATGTCTCATTGGCCTTCTGTTTTGCATTGAAGAGGTCATTCATTGTGATATCATTCTCCATGTTGTAGGAATAATTCCATATAATTTTTTATACTAACGTGCAAGCCACATTGTAATAGAGCACTTGTGGTATGCTAAAGAACCATTCCAATCCCTATTGCCCCTAGGCTGTGAGGGGAAGAGTTTGTATTAAGAAGTTATCATTGTATGCAAGCTCTGGGAAAGCCATATAAACAGTATTTTATATGATCACAAGGATCACCTTTGCTTTTATATTTATCAAATTTAGGAATGGTAAAATGCTTTGGGAAGGGTTGTCCATAACATGTCCTTATCAAAGGGGTAAGGGCACATTTCTTTATCAAAGATATTTCCTACTATGTCCTATGTTTCCCTCTTGTAGCATAGTAAGCGTGTCTTTCATTGATTGTAATTCTAATTCAATGGGTTTTTCTTTGGTAGGAAACATTGTTCTTTGTGCCTTAGCCACTTTAAATGTTGTGTCACTATATAGATCAAAGCGGAACTTGCTAGATTTTGTTTTGAGTTTGTCTTTGTTTATGTTCCTACTTGAGGAGCCTAAGTTTGCTAATTTTTTAGCTCAGTTTTAAAATCTATTTTTGAAGGATCTCTTCTTCAATTAAAGGATCCTCTTCCTCATTGAACTTGGGAGGTGGTGAGGATTTACGCTCAATCTTCACTTTACGTGAAACTTTGTAATAAGGTTGTTGTGGATCACCAAGTGGCTTGGATATGGGTCTCATTCAATGGTGTTTTGATGTTTCCCTAGAATGTAGAAGCGTACACATACGTCAAAGGGGTTATCCATGTCTAAGAGGGGACCTTCAGTTATTCTTGTTTTATGATTAATGACCTTTGTTTCCACTATGCGTTCCTATGGAAGCTTGGCTACTAACTCTAAGAATCTTATGAGTACTTGATCTCTGTTATAATAAAGAAGCTCATCAAACCAACCTAGGTCTAATTGATGTTGTTCTTAAGAAGAATCAGATTCTTCTCCACTATGATCAATTAACGGCTTTGTGTCCTTAACCTACAAAAAGAGAGGTGCTAAATTGTTATCTTCTAAATTGTAATGATTCAAAAGGATTTTCTCCGAAGTTGTACTCATTTGGTCTGGACGTCATCCTCATGATTCTAGGACATCACTAGTCAAAGTTATACTAGATTTTGTCTAAATGTCATCAAAGTTTTGCATGAAACCTAGGCATATGTTTGTGTAAGTCATCTTGATGTGATGTTAAAATAACCTAGTGTGTCTCTAGAATTAACTCTATGTAGTTGTTTTAATAATTCAAAGAACACTCATATGAAACACTGAAATGCAATGATTACATGAATTTTTGTTCTTTCACCAAGCTTAAACCCTAACTATGCTTCTCGGTGAAGGGTCCAAAGTAGATAGTGACAATATCATATCAATGCGTAGGTCAAGTTAGAATTCTAACAAGGCCTAAATATTAAAGTGGTACTGGTGCAATCTCTCGATGAGATATGTTAAAACTATTTTGGATGCTGATGAAATCCAAGTCTTCTAAAAAATGAAAGTTGCGAGTATGTATAGCGTAACAACACTATATTTATATATTAACCAAGCAAGCAAGGTGTTAGTATCAAGATAACATTATTTTGGTATATATATGCTAATATCGACACCCTCAAAAAGACTTAA
This sequence comes from Taxus chinensis, assembly GCA_019776745.2. Taxonomy (NCBI): domain Eukaryota; kingdom Viridiplantae; phylum Streptophyta; class Pinopsida; order Cupressales; family Taxaceae; genus Taxus; species Taxus chinensis. The sequence continues at coordinate 350,501,531 of CM034154.1, read as the reverse complement.
ATGACGTCGGAACTGAAATGAAGTATGAGTATAACAAGAATTTGTTATTTGTGTGAGTAGCTTAACTGCACAATAAATGGACTTATATCGAGTTCTCAAGAAATTGAAAACATGACGTAAGTACCAAAATTGTGTGACTAGAATGTGAGAAAAAAACTATCAACCTAAGGAGAGATAAATGATGAACCGAAATCATAGTATTGAAGACGATCTTGAAATCAAGATCAAATAACTATCAAAGACATGAAAATTTCCTTGCACACTTTAGACGTTTAACAACCTATTCGTAAACATGGATGGGCGTAAATAGACAAAAAGGTGGTGAGTACTATCTTTGATAAAATGCGTGAGGTATGCTTCCTTCTCACCCCAAAAATGAGTGGTGAGAATGCAGTAGTATAGATCAAAAGATGAAAAATAAACTAAGCACCACTTGGGAAGAGTTTCACCTCATCTAAAGATGAGAAAGAAACTAAGGTAAGTGAGACGTCGTATAATTCTGTGATGAAAGATACTTATCTCAAACTTACATGGGATCTTTTCCTTGTTTAAGAAACAAGGTTCATACTCCAAGTGAGTCATCACTTCATGATGGCTTCATGCTAAAATGGACTAGAAAAGTGTGCTCCAAGACATAATGGCTTCCCTAATAAGATCTCTCAAGTAGGTGTCGCAAGTTGTCTAGGAGTGAGCTCGATTTTCCTAAAGAGTCACACTAATTGATTTGGGAGTATCTCAACTTTACTTCACCCCCTTTTGATACAATGAGAAATTGGTGTGTTCAGTTGTGCCATCACTAGGGTTGTGATACAGAAAACTTTGACTCTAACTTACAATGTAAAATCTAGTCAAGTGGGTAAGTGGAGCGCTTCCTCTTTCATCCACGAGGTTACTCAGTGGTGGATTACTTTAGGGTTTATGGAACCACCCCCATTGTTGTAGCCTAAGGCGTTATGCCAAAGGGGTTATTTTCTAGTTGAGCGGATAGGGACGTACCCTTTTCCAAAACCTACAATATAGTGTGAAGTGAAATGGTGTGTTTTTTATCTTGCTTTAACTTAATGTGGTTTTAAGTAGCACACCATTTGGGAACCTATATGAAAACATGTGTATTAGAAGGTTTTTATTTTGTCTTGACTTCACCTTTTTTTGAAAAGCATTAGGCACTACATGAAAGGAGTTAGTAATTTTCCATAAAATAAGAAAAATAGTTTTCATGTTGTTTTTGATTCCTAAGATCACCAAAAAAGTGGGAAGGAAGAACATAAACAATGTGGAAAACTCAACTAAAACAGGTTTTATGGAAAAATACTTTAAGTGTTTTGTAAAAGGAAACTCATTTTAGCCAACTTTGAACTTTAATCCATTTAAAAGCTTAAATTGAAGTGTTTTGGAAGTAAAATAGAAGGTTTTTGAAACATTTTTGATTCCCAAGATCACCTAGAAGGTGCAAGGGAAGAGCATATGCATTTCAAAGGAACCCTACAAATGAAAAATGTGAACACTTAACTAAGTTAGTATAAAAATATGAAGTAAAATAAACCTACAAACCACTGTCAGAACCTTGTAAGAAACATAGAAAACCAAGAATATTAGAAAATTCCATAAATCTATTTTTAGCATTTTTTCAACGGTTTTTAGTATTTTTGCATTTTTGGAGGTCTTTGGGGAACTTTGGGAGTTTGATGATAGAAGTAATGATAGTGAAGGTATATTAATTTTGAAACTTCCCTCAAAAAGTTTATTTCATTCTCTTTTTGAAGCCTGTGCACCCCTTAGGGTGTGTGCACGCCATTTTGGGTATGTGCACGTGGGTTATGGTGCCTGCGCCCCTCGGTGTAGACCTAGCGAATCTGCAAGGTGCCTGTGCTACCTGAGAGATGCCTGTGCTAGAGAATAGGTGTATGCTCTAGGGAAGTGGAAAAATGGTATAATTTATAACAGTGCATGTGTGCTGGAAGAGGGGTACTTGCACCAGAAAAAGGGTGTATGCACCACAATTTGGGTGTGTGTGCGCGCCTGGTAAATTTTTTTGAAAGAGGATCGAGAATACATAGGGTACTTAGTTGCCTAGTGAAAATGACATGTTTTAGGGTGTCTATGCAGGAAGAAGGGTACATGTACCATGATTTGGGCATGTGCTCCTGCTATCAGGTACATACGTATGTATTTGGGTGCATGTGTACCTTTAATAAAAATCAAAGTTAGTAGGTGCCTATGCTGGTAGAAAGGTGTATCTGTGCCTTCCTGAAAAACCACAAAAAAAAACTAAAAATGAAATTCTAAAAGCCTCAAAAGGTTAGAATTTAGCCATTAAATGCAATTTATAGCATAAACTTAACAAAGAAGCATGAAAATGAAGGTTAACTACATAGAACCTAGCTAAAAATCTTAAGGTAAAATATTTAACCCTACAAAAACATGTAAACAGTTAGAAATTTAGATAAAAGCTTGAAAATGGGTCCGCTAATGGAGGATGGACTAAGTGTCCCACCGAGTGTGCCAAATGTGTTCGATGAAAAGTTACAAAAGCCATGGACATGGGGTAAGAATCTCTAAAGAATTTCCAAAGGCTTTGAATAAACTAGTTAGTGGACCATCAGATAAGAAATAAATGAGGATTCATCACTTTTCATGCATTAAACTTTAACTAAACAAAAAACCTAACATATTTAGTAATCCTCTATTCTTGAGAACTTTAACAAATGAACCTATTAAGATTCTAAGTAATCAGTTTGTGATTATAAAAATGGGAGCTCACCATTAATGGCTTTAAGGCCAATGGTTCTTCCCATTTACTCAATGCTTGGTGTGTAGTGCAATGGAAAAAGCAATAACTCAATAAAATAAATGAAATAAGCTCTAAACCCTAAGCAAAATACTATAGTTTATGTTAAGAAGGAGAGTTCTTAAAAAATGAGAGGGGGGTCTAGTCCTATTTATAGTTTTCCATTTGGGAAAGTGGGGGAATTTTGGTGCATGTGGGACTAAAAAAGAGTTAAAAAGTTAATTAGGGAGTCAAAGTAAGATTTGATTAAGTTTAGAAGAGGTTAATCATGGTTAGGACTAGTTAAACTAGGTTAGGCTAGTTAATCCTTTTTAGAGAGGAATTATGGTTTTGAGAGAGTCGTGAGAGGCTTAATCAATCCAATGAAATGGATTGATAGTCTACAAAGTTAGTAACAGTGGTATAGAAGAGGGTGAGAAGACGGTTTAGCTAATAATGGACTATATTAACCCCATTAATTGGTTTATAGGAGAAATACAACCAAAATAATCTCATAAATGTTGAGTTAGAGGATTCAAGTTGAAGATGTATAGTTAATTTCTAAGAAGGAGAATAGTTAGTGCAATGTTAGGAATAATAATGCTTTGATCAAACTATAGGTGTCTATAGAGATAATGAGGAAGTTTGGAATTTTCGAAGTACTAGGAATAACACCACTTTTTTACTTTTGAATAATGGGTTTTGTAATCATGAAGGGTATGAATTATGTAATAAATAGCCTATTCCCTACCTTGCTTGTCTTGATGCACTAGCATGGATCCCAATGAATGACCAACAACAAATATATACAGATAAAAAGGATTTTCCTCGCATGGAGGTTTAAGTACTAGTCGTGACATGAATTTTTTTTTGAGGGAATCAAAATCCAGTTGACATTCATCATTCCACTTAAAGTGGATGGATTTTATAATAAGGTGGTGGAAGGGTTGACATTGGTATGATAAATGAGAGATGAAGTGATGGTTATATTGAAGATTTTCTTGGAGGCTACATAGTTGTTTGAGATAAGATGGAGGAATTTAGATTATAACTTAGAATTAGGTGGGGTCGAATTCAATTCCCCTAATATCTACTATAAATCCTAATATTTTTCCTATGATAACCTTAAATACACATTTAACAGGGTTGTGTCAAAGGAAAAACTATATGAGATGGGAAAAGATCATGCTAACGACAACAAGATGGTATTTTTAGTGTTTGGACTTACCTAAGGGACCATATACATAGTGTCATACAATTTTATGGATAAGGTCATGAAAGATGTATGTCATGGCACATTGACAAGTCACTCATATGTTTTTCAAGCCAAAGGGAATTACTCTATACCAGAAGGTTCCCCACATGGTGATGAAAGATATCTTATGTTGATCTTCAAGTGTAATGATTATTTGATTATAACTAGAGAAACCATCCATAAGAGACAACATCTCATGCCGTGCCATTAAATGGAAAATTTGATCAATGTTAGATAGGGGGAAATCACCTTTTGAACAAGGGAGGTTAAGATATCAAAAATTTGTATAGATACACAACTTACTAGAGATTTTGGTTACATGTATGATTTTAGAAACCCAATGTCGATAATCAATAGGTAATATGAAATTAGCCATGAGAAGACACTAAATTTCTTCTTTGATTAGTAACGCTACGCGAGGATGCATTTTACAAAGATTTTTCTTCACTGGAATAACATCAAGGATGGTGATGATATTATGAATATGATGTTAGGTTTGATACCAAGCATATCACTATAATACCATTCAAAGGTGTGACTATAATTTGATAATAAATTGGTGAACTCATGGAGTTCCCGTGGGTCTAAAGCTTAATAAATTTTGACTATGTGCAGTTCTTGTGGTTTTCCTATATTAACATTGAAGGTGGATTCATTGAGTAGTGTAGACGTGTCAGGAGGTAGGGATTTTTGGAGGTGGTGATATTCAACACACATATAGGTTAGGATATCCTTTTTTTCATATCAATGGAGACTATCGATGATGGAGGAAACCTCTTCTATCATGTTATGTAATATTAATGGGAGGGACTTGGTATTACCATTAGCTTGGTAAGTTAGTAGTCCTATTAGCTTGGTATATTTTTTATTGATAAAGAGGATTGATGAGACCCATTCCCAATAAATACTAATCTTAAATACCCCGAAAAATATTTTCTAAAGCTTCTAGGCCTATACCCCTTGATTACAAGCCTATGAAACTTTACTTAACTAAACAACCAAATACATACTATTTCCCATTCAGAGATGGAAAAAAGTCCTTAATATTACCCATTCAGCCATTTTTACTTTTCCTATTCTTTACTTCTTGCCACTTACAATACCCTATTGTAACAACTAGTGAAAGATCACCAGGATTCACTGAAGCCATTCGATTATCTGACAAGGATTCCTTATCCAAATATGATTTGGCAAGAGAAAGCCTAACGACAATAATACCTTGAGAATCTTGAATTGGATCTAATTTTTTTTTACCATACTTTCCTATGCCTTATTATCGGTCTTGGAATTGTAAGGCTCCTCCTTAAAAGTCAAAACATTCACAAATTCTAGATCCAAAGTTCTTCAATCTATGTTCGAGGCCAAGCCACTCTTCTTTGTTAGTTTCTTAATCATTGGATATGATGCTTGTAGATGACTAGGGTTTTTGTAATTTCTACACTAGAATGCCATGTTTTCATAATCTAAAGGTTGTGAATGCTGAAATTTTCCAAATTTTAAATTTATTCAATCCAACAACCCTTTACTCAAGTCAACTTCTACACATATATGAGTGAATGAGCATAGGCCCATATGTGTTCTATCAAATTATTCTTTTTAAAACCTCCCCAAGGAATTACCGATATATTCCAGTGTATACCAAAGGTGAAAAGGAAGATTGGGAAGTCTCACCCAAACTGGCGTTTTGGAGATTGAAAGAGAATTGGGATCAAATTCTGGGAACCAAGGAGTTAAAAATATACCAGCATTACCCTATAACTAAGGCCCATCAGCTAGGTATCGTTAATAATCCACAACTTATTTAAAATGAACCACAAAAAAACCTCTGGACCAGAGGAAAATTTCACATTTATATGTCTAGTTTTGGAAAATCTAGTAGTATAAATCCATAGAGGAAGGCCATATCCCATTGAAGCAACCAATTATGACATCTTGGGAAATATTTTGATAATATTCCTCCACCTCCCAAAATTTAATGTCCAACAATGGAATTTCTTCAGCGAGGTTGACCAGATACACCTGATTTCTTGGATTATTGCTTTCTGTTTTACCTAGGGCATCTTTGAATGAGACCCTAGGTTTATGATTTCTACTGCCCTAAGCACATCCACATGTATTTCCTTTTTCTACTCTACTAAAACCCTCAGAAGAAAGCCCAACCATCATCTTACAATTTTATTTTCTAGGTTACGAATTAGGGCACAAATTTTTCCCTTCCCTGGTATGTGAAGCACCATCCATGGAATCCTGAATCCTGCAAGAAGCTCCACCTCCATGCTATGCAGACTTCCCCTGTAGCCTTTTCTCCTCATGGCAAGACAAAGTTTCTATCTTCTTCACTTTTTTTCCATTATTCACCATCGCTCCAAAAAAACCTTTACAAATACCACTATCTATCTACTAGGTGGATCAAGTTATTAATTTTCAAAAATTTGGATGGTATATTATTTTATTATACTAGAGCTATGAACTGAAATGCTGGAGGAGAACTTTCTCTAAGTGGGACATAGGGGTGGGCTTGGGTCCTTAATGTCTGTCGAGTGATCCACATTTAGAGTGCCCCACTATGTTCTGCTTGGTCCATATGGAGAAGTTTAACCCCTATATCAAGGTGTCCCCATGGAAAATTATTGAAAGAATCCAATAAATACAATGGGATTAGAACTTGGTTTGATGATTAGAAACTAATTGTAACTCACCAATATCCCAATACCTTGAGTTCAAAACTTTGAATGCTAAAATATTTTATAATACCAGAGTTATGAAATGGAGTGGTGGTTTAGAGGAGTAATTTATCTAAGTGGGACATTGAGGTGGGATTGGGTCCTTAATGTCTACTGAGTGATCCACATTCGAAGCACCCCACTGTGTTCCGATTAGTTCACATGGAGAAGTTTTACCCCTACTTCAAGGTGTCTCCATGGCCACTTATTGAAAGTGTCTAATGGCCTCAATGTGAATGGAGCTTTGGTTGATGATTACAAACTACTTGTAACTCACCAATTGACTAAGAACTTGAGTCCAAAACTTTGGATGGTAAATAGTTTTATTATACCAAAGCTATGAACTAGAGTGGTGGATGAGTACTTTTTCTAAGTGGGACATAGGGGTGGGATTAGGTCCTTAATGTCTACTGAGTGATCCCCATTCGGAGCACCCCGCTATGTTTTTCTTGGTCCATATGGAAGTTTGACCCCTACCTTAAGGTGTCCCCATGACCAATTATTGAAAGCATCCAATGAACTCAATGGGAATGAAACTTGGGTTAGTGATTAAAAACTACTTGTAACACAACAATATCCCAAGACCTTGAGTTCAAAATTTGGATGGTAAACACTTTTATTATATTAGAGCTATGAACTGGAGTGATGGAGGAGAACTTTCTCTAAGTGGGATAAGAGGGTGGGATTGGGTCCTTAGTGTCCACCGAGTCATCTATATTCGGAGCTGATCATTATGTTCTGCTTGGTCCATATGGAGAAGTTTGACCCCTACCTCGAGGTGTCCCCATGGCCACTTATTGAAATCATCCAATGGACTCAATGGGAATGAAACTTGGGTTGCTGATTACAAACTACTTGTAACTCACCAATATCCCAAGACCTTGATTTCTATTAGCTTGGTAAGTTAGTAGTCCTATTGTGATGGCATTGATAAAAATATATAGGAGGAATAAATATGGTGTCATTGGTATCAGAGGGTATGTTTGATGATGATGAAGAGGATGGTTCATATTTTGGTGTTGGTAGTGATGAATTTGAAGATGGTACTTTCAAGTTGAATCCATGTTTTTTGTGGGGTTTCTTCAAATTTTCAAAGGGTAACTCATGTGGGACTTGTTAATATCTACCCAGACCAAATCCTTTCCACATGAAGTGGTAAAGGTAAGTTTGGGAAAATTTAGGTTTATCTAAGAATGAAAATTTTGGAGTGGATGGTTTAGCAGGTGGTTGATTGTCAAGATGAGAAGAGGGGTGGTTGATACCTCCCTAAATGATTTGTGTTTGAAGAAAAGGTAAAATAAAGGGAATAATGTTTCCAACATTAGGTTTGTATAGGGGCTATTTTTTGGGTCTCCCATATGTTTTTGGTGTAGGGAGTGTATAAAGAGCTAAGAGTCTATACTCCCTAGTGATAGGAATTACATTATGTGTTTAAATGATTGATAATCTCATAATTTCGATGTGGGGACAAAGGAACTCATGGAATATTTAATTTAAGGGGTGGTGTTATTTAGGACAAACAACACACTGTTTAGAATATAGGTCACATGATAGGATTTAAATGGATTAGTATCAGTGGGAACCATAAAGGTTTTACCTTTGTGTTCATATTTTAAGCACCAATGTAAGGTGGAAGGGACATAACACATAACATAGATCCAAGGACATCCTAACAGTATATTGTATTCAGACACACCTTCTACAAGGTAGATTTCTTTTAGATAAGATAAAAAATAATTTTTTTTAAACTGGGGACTAAAAAAACCCCATACAAAGAGGATCAAGTTTTCCAAAGACAAAAATTAAAATAGAGCCATGAAGGTAGAGTAAAAAAACTTGACAATAGGCCCCCACACAAATGGGCCAAACTACAAGAGTTTACAAATTAATACAAAGTTTTTTGAAGTCCCAAAGGGACAAAGAAAAAGGAAAGTAAATAAAGATAAAAGGGAAACAACAGGTACACAATTAGTTTACCGTATCCCTGCTATGGGATCTGGTACTCAGACCACCATACCTCATAGGATCCACCTTGATAATAACCCTTTTTGGATGGTTGAATTCCTCATTCTCAGCCTGTATCTCGACCTTCTCTTCCCTTAGATCCTTGATATGATTATACTCAACAACCATACCCAAGCTATCACCATTATCCAAATCCTCACTGTCAAAAGAACTCAGCATCAAATTCATCTTATTTTTTCCCACCTGAGTAGAAACCTAATCCTAAAGAATAGAAATCCATTGCTCTTGCATAACATAATTGGCTTGGATACCCTTGATGGTTTTTTTTATGGGAATAAATTCTTTGATGGCAATATTTCAGCTCTTGTATGAGGTTTTTGTTGACGGTGAGAATGATGTCAGTAGTGGTCTCAACCCTCATCAGTATGGCCTCCCATTCAAAAAATTCTTGGGCCCTTTTAGTGGAATTTTCATCAAAATTATTGATTCCTTTTTTAAGATTACACAAGGCATCCACGATACCCTTATCCAAATCAATAAATTTCTATTTCTTAATTTTGTTAATGTGGGAAACAAGTGTTTCCTAATTAGAATCATGGTAATTGACATGTAAAGGAATGTCCATGTTACCTCTTTGAACCATGAGAATAATGGGACCCTGGTGAAGGGGTATATCCATCTTATTTTTCTTAAAATCCTCAATGGTCGAGAGAAACGATTGATAGAGAAAATGAGAAAGACTCCTAGTCTGGTCTCGACAGAAAAAATTGAGGATAGAAAAATGATGAGTAATTTTTTTTCAAAATTTTCCTTCGAGGGTAAAATACTTTATAATAACTAGGTAGACATCAACACACCTATCTAGTAGATAGATGTGAGAAATACCATCATCATAAGCTATTTTTTTTCCCTAGCTTCAAAGAAAGTAGCAATTTCATGTTTTTTCTTAGTTTTGTCTTTAAAATTTTTGAGGCCCTCCATTTTTAACCCAGTAACCTTAGAGATTGAATTATCAAAAACATCAATATGAAACATGAAAAACAAAACCACCATCCTTCTAGGTAAAAATGAAATCAACAGACAGGATAGGGTCATTACCTTTGTGTCGTCGAATGAACTTGGTAAGACCACATTTATGCAGCAATTTCCACATACCCGTGTCATTTTTGAGGTGGATAAAAGTAGAGGGATCTATTCTCACCCTAGCACCCCCCATGAAACCTACAAGATAAACACCTTCACAGAGCTGAGAGATAAATGGAGAAATATTGGGGAAAAAGCAAGTGAAATTGACAAGGCTAGTTTTCCAAAAAGGGAAGTCCTTTCGAAAACCCAAGAATGTGAACCAGAGGTGTCATCATAACCCTTTTTCCTATATTATGTCATCATTAATGATCTTGTTCACATGACCCCAAGGAGTACGTGTCCCACTCTACATCTCCAAATTCACCATGGAAGTACCTTTTTTGGCCAATGCATCCATCGGTTTGTTCCCCACCTGATAAGTGTGTTGAATGAACACTTGTTAAAAGGAAGCAAGAATGGAACATGCCTCTATAATCAAATTATCAAACTTCTAGCCACATTTTCTGCTATCTTTGAGGGCATTTATGACACGTGTTGAATCACCCTCAACAATCATATTTTAAACCCTAAACTGTGACAAAATATAACACCCCAAAGTATGGCTCTGGCCTTAGCAATGTTGTTTGATTGGTTACTAATGGGTCCCGCATATGCACCAATGCACTTACCACTATGGTCAAGAACAAGACCCCCTCTGCTAGCCACTTTTTTGTTCACATGGGTCGAGCTGTCAAAGTTTAGTTTGTGGTTTTCATCTGATGGTTTTATCCATTTGAAATTAAGTTTCGATTTTTCCTTAATGGTGGTGGTGGATTCATCCTCTAAGTTTCTAATAACATTAGTTTCCCACTCCAGATACAATCTGACCTGTTTGGGTTTTAGGATCCTAAAGTTATCCTTAAGAGCTCATTTCACTTTATCAGACTCTCTGATCAAGCTGACCGATTTATTTCCTAAAGATCATATTGTTACGTTCAATCGAGATTCCCCATAAAACATGAGGTAGGGATAGCTTCCACATTTTTTAAACCATGTCATTCTGAAAATTAAAGTTCCACTGCTCAGGTAAGAGGGCCACATCTCCCAAAAGGACCCACTACAAATTGAATATACATAGGATCGTAACGAAGACTTGAAAAGAATAGGGACATTCCAAAAATAAGTTCTTGATGGTTTCTTCATTGTCCTTACACAACCCACATATGTTAATAATGATCATTCCATTCCTTCTGAGTTGATTCATAGTAAGGACCTTACCTTTGATGACTTCCCAAAAAAAATGTTGATCTTAGGGATAAGATGCTTATTCTAAACCTTCCTCCAAACGATATTTGATTCCAAATGATTAAAGTTTTTCAAATATCTAGATTTTACCTCGTAATCCCTTGTGTCGATGAGTCTCCAATTTTCCTCATCCTCAACTTATCCATACCTATATTTTACAAGGTAGAAAATTTAATAAAGGAATTTCACACCTATTTTTATATGTAAGATTACTATGCCCAAGGTAGGAGAGATAATATCGTTAAAATAATGTAGGATGGTAGGTGACTGAGCCACAATAGTATCAAGTTTAATTTTTTTGAACTGAGCCACAATAGTATCAAGTTTAATTTTTTTGAAATCATGAGATGAGGTTATGTTGATGCTAGTGTCATTGTCTATCTTAACTCTTTTAATGAGAGTATCATTGATTTTGGTGGTAACAAACATGGGAGGTCATGGTCCTCAGGTTGTAATGATGGGATCTTAAAATCAACAAATGCGATGACTATAAATATTTTTAAGGCACCGAAAAGGTTGGAAAATGTTGGGGCTCATTTGATGGTACAAAGATGGATTAAAGGGATTCGATCATAGCTTTCCAATGCCGAGGGAAACTTTTAATGAGTTCATAAAGGTACATATTGACAAGTTATTGATGTAACTATTTGAGGATTGTGTAGATGTCATAGATTGGATCTAAGGGGATGTAAGGATGGAGATCTTAGGTTTAGGGTATGATGAATTGGATGATTTAGGGGGAGTCGTAGAGATAGAAATTTTAGGTATATTTTAGTTTTGGGCTTTCAAATCATGGGCACATACTCTTGTGGTTATGTAGACTATATCAATTTGGAAGAAGAGGGATTCACTAGAGTAGGTTTTGTTTTTTTAGATGGGTGATGTTTTAATATTATCAAACTCAAGGGGTTTAGGAGTAGGTTTGACCTGGTGTTTTGATTTTTTTTCTTTGGGATTGATAGGTCGATTAGGATGGTATTTTTTCATCAAAAGGAAACCTTTATTAGAGAGACTTTTTATTAATTATTAGAGGGATTTATAGTTCTCATTATGGTTCCCTGACATCCTATGATAAGAAAAATATGCATCATATTTGTACCAGGTAATTTTCCATTCCCAAGGATTAGAGGGCTTGATCAATGGTAATGATATAATTGACGACTAACAAAACCTCTCATAAATTATGCTATTGTATCCTGATGGATCTTATTGAAATGAAGAAATTGTTGTAAGACATTGAGTACCATTGGATGGTATAGGAATGTGATAAAAAATAATGCATCTTATGCCACATGTGTAGGCATAGTTTCAGAATTGGATTCTAAAAGGGTGATTAGAAGTTTTGATTAAGGATGTAGCCTTGGGATAGAGGGTAAGGACATTGTATTTATAGGTGTGTTTTTCTTTTGATTATCTTGTGAGGGTTCCAATTTTTTATGTGGGGAACTTTTTGATTTATGTATAGTATTACAAAGGACTTTGATTCATTGTCAAGGGATCTTATCTTTGGATGAGATGTTTAATATTTTCACAATATATTTTTCATCTTGTGATCCCCAAGAGATAAGATAATGGATACATATGGGGATAAATATAATGAGAGTCACATATTATGATATAGTAGGACTTGGGGCTTTTCCATTAAGGAGATCAAGTAGGTTTTCTTGTTTGATTGGTGTTTCGGTTGTAGAAGCACACAATGGGGTAGATGTAGGATTCTCTAAAGGTGAAAGTTGATTGATGGTATTGATAATATGAGTGGTAGGATTTTGGGACCCTACGAAATTAGTATGAGTTGTGCTATTTATTGGGGGATTGTTTTTATGGACACAAAATCATGCACTTTGGGTAATTATCTAGTCATGATTACATACTACTATTCATATGATTCCTAAGTAAGAAAATTAATAATTAACCCTTGCCTTTAGCCACCTTTATTTTTCTTCTATTGAAACTTTCAGTCTTACACCCTTACTTTCTTAGTGTAACTTTTTATACTATGTATTTTATTATCCTAGACACTAACGCCCAACTAGGATGTTAGTTCTGGGCACCCTCATCCCCTCTGGGTAATCCTAACCCCTTTCTACTTTACTAACATTTTTTGGGTCCTTTTTAGCCATTTGAGAATCTTATAATTTTAGTATTTGGCCTTTTAAGGGTTAATTAAAAAATTCAATCAAAGGAATCATATAAATATAAAGTTATGTGATTATAATAAAGGACCAGGTACTAAGCATTAGCTATCACCACCTAAGGTTGTATCCACAAAGCATATGAGAGCTTCATTACATCCATCTAAAACCATCACAAGGGACACAAGGGATGGTTATTATGTATACACTTCATAGGAGAGAAGTTCATTTTATTTCATACACACATCTATTAAATTTATTTACATTTATCTTACTTGCTCACTATCAAGTGTGACATGAAAAAGAGTCACCTAGGGAGTGATTCCACACACACATATAACTAAATTGGGTTTGAGATGTAGTGCAATGCTCAGTAGTAAGTTCACCATTGTGACAACAGAGGATAATCTGACCCCTCATTTTGTAGCTAACTTTGTAGGATTTGATTTCTATTTGAGGGGTTTTCAAGTTCATATTTCATTGCACGTTTCTAGCGACCTCGGTTATCTTGGTGTGACCAAAAGTGACTAATAGAGAAAATATTACAACCAACCAGAGGATGTTCCTTGATATTTTCCATAGACCCAGGCACCCAGAAACAGGCTTAGGCTACCCATGGGTGCCCCTGTCCATCTCTAAGTACCCCAGTCCAGCCTATCTTTCCAAATCTACATTTTTCTGGGTCTCTGTGTGACGCTCCTACTACTCTGTTCACCTAGTCAGAACTTTGGTACACTCAAGTTTTATTGTGAATCAAATAAGTACCTCTTTCTCCTCTTTTTAGTTAGGGTTTCATAATTTATTGCTTAGTTGTGTATGTGTAATTTTTGTACTTAATTGCATATTTATTTTACTGCTATAATAACATTAGATTATGAAAAGATCCACATTTTAGCTTAATCATTTTTGTGAGCCAAAACTCAATCTTCATGCTCTTAGGATCCTCATACCTCCATTGTTCTTATCATTCTAGGATTTCTTCATCATGAGTATCTAACACTTATTTCACTAAATTTGGAATTATCCCATTCTGAGACACTAAAAAATATCGCCAATATTGGAATTCAATATTATTATTTTTAGATTCAAAAATGTTAAATATTGGAATTATCTGCACTCCAAAATCACACATATTGGATTCACAAATCACATATATTGGAATCCAGAATCACATATATTGGAATCCAAAATCACTGATATTGGAATTAAATGTACTCCAAAATCACATATATTGGAATCCGAAAATCAAAATATTGGAATCTATTAATTCTCCTTCTAGAGTCCAATATATTTGGTCACAAATGAAATTTATGAATTTTTGAAAATATGTTTAATGATTTTAGGGAATTCAACATTGATATGAAAAATAATTCCTATTGGCCTCTAGCCTTATAAAATAGATACATTTTATGTTTTATAAGGGCTAGTAGCTGCTAGGCTTAATGATTTCTTTAGAATAATGCTCTTATAAGTTTTAAGATGTTTTAAATATTAAACTATGTAAATTTGAATATTTCAAACGTCATTGGCCAAGCAACTGCCAGGCTAATGACATTCACAAGATGTGAGACAATTCTTGATTCAATTGCTATATTTCGAATGAACCTTGGGGCAACCAAAGAATTACCAAAGTTGTTATGAAGAAAATTAAAGAGGGTGACTATTGAATTTAGGAGAATTAAATTAATTGTAAAACCATTCTAGATATATTTTCATATTTAAAGTTAGATATAAAATTTACTTCATTTATTATGGTGTGATTGAACCTCAGTGCAACTAGAGAATATCTAAAGATGTTATGAAGAAATTAGCATAGGGTAATGATCTAGTTTAGGAAAATGTAATTAATTACAAAACCATACCAGGTATATTTTCATATTTAAATTTAGATATAAAATCAATTGTAGGAGACATGTCATAAAATTTATTATATTCAAATATGGATATTAACTTCTTTTAAATTAACTATAAAACTATCCCATATATATTTTAGTATTTAAATATAGCTATGAACTAAATTGAAATTTCTTAACTAAAGGTAGAATTATAGTAATTGTTTTTAAGAATAATTTGAATTTATAATGTAACACTATTGCTGAAGACGGGCTTCCAATTCAACAATACAAAACATAGTAAAGATTAAATACAAAAAAGCTCCCTATAATTATTTTGTGATCTAATATAATCCCGAACATCTTTGACATCCAAAAAAAGGCCACAAAAAATATAAGAAGTATTTGTCTTCTGAATTAGAATCTATGTTAAATGTCTCAGCAATTATGTAGTTCACAACATCATTGAACTTGTTTTTCTCTAAAGGGTCATCTATAAGAACTGTATTTTTACAATTGTACGATGCATTAAACCGTGACCAAATAGAGTAAATATTCTTGGGATATAATTTGGGATTCTCAGAACCTTCATAATCATAGCATTTGGTCTTGACGTAATCTTCCTTTGTAAATATGAAATCGAAGCTTGCAACCTCCAAGCTAATGTTTTGAAGGAATGAAGGCATCATGTCATCAACATATGACTTTCTCATCGATGTCCATATTTCTATTTTGAAATGTTTTTTGCACTGTTGCACGAATTATTTCACATTAGGTCAGAAAAAATAGTTTTTTGTGAGCTCGATGCCACAATTTTTTTTAATTGTTTAAATGCTAAATCAACATTGTGGAGGGTGTGTGCCAAAACACCATTTATATCAAATATGGTAAATCTCATGTTGCATGTGTTCATATCTGAAAATGAAAAAAAAATCTAACGGTTGAGGGCGGTGAATCAATTAAAAAATAAAAAACAATACCCTTTCGATATTACTATATCAAAAATCAAATGGTTGTAGGTGGTGACGAAGGTAAAAAAATATAAGGGTGTTCCTCATTTCCTAGTATTATACTAGGAATTTTTTTTGTTCAATATTTATTTAAATAGAATGTAATGTTTCAGCGATGAGTCTTTACATATTGTATTATAGCTACTTTATTGCATTGGAAAGTAGTATACATTTTCTATTGTCAAAGAAAAAACTAGTTTTTAATCATGCTCATAATTAATTAGGAATACATATTTCATTAATAAAAATTGATCAAAGATTTGTTACAATAAATATTTATTGTTAATTCACATTCACAACTTATACACTCACTCTCTAAACTTATAATTAGAGAAAAATTAAATTCTCCCAACTTATAAATGTATAATTTTAGCATACAAAATAGTTACGCAGAACCATAAAAAAAACATATGAATGTATTTTATTTACAATGTTAAGTTGTATCATCACAATAACATTTTTAAATTTTAACTTTTAATTTAACATTTACTTGATACAAATATTTGATGCCGTATACCACATTCAATCCGTTTAGAACTATTAGTGATAAGTATTTTTACAAATTAGTCATCAACCACATATCTTTTGAACAATGTTCTCCTTTTCTTGTTATCCCAACCATAAAATTTGCTGGAGGGTTTCCCTTTGCACCTAATGTAATACACATTGTGTCTTCAGAATTATAGGGAACATAAGTTATACTCCAAACCTTTTCTAGATCCTTTTTTTCAATTGCATCGACTATATCACAATGTTATTTTTCCTAGGTGACTACTAGATTCAAGTCAGTCAATATTTTTTTATTGAAGGCCTTTATCAACTGTTCAACATATAAAAAAGTGATTTTTTCTGACCAAATTCCCATTTCAAATTTTGTCGATAATGACTTTATAAACTCTTTCAGGTCACCTCACACGTTGATAGTCTCCTTGCAGAACTTGAATGACATGCCCCTAGAGGGAGTTTGGTTTTTCTCATATAGGAAGCCATCCAAATTTAAAATAATAAATTAATTCTTGTAGATAATTACAAAGAAGTAAATAATTTTTTTGATTGATCTCATATCAATTCTAACCAATGGAAAACATCAACATTTTAGTTTGCAACTACCACTTACCGATGGGCCTTACGTGTAGGATTACATATTCTTTATTTGCATCTTGATCCTTTGATGCAAGATTTATTTCAAACAAACACCAATATATTCATAATATAGCTATTTCTATGACAAACGAACGTGTATTTGAAAAAAACATAGTGATTTATGTGGTAAAATGGTAAATTCAATATTAACACTTTAGGTAGCTACCACTTACCAACTGAGCTTCTAGCTTAGCTTTCATAGACCTTACTAGCTGCTGGTTTTTTTGATGCAAGATGTATTGCCAAAAAAGTAATCAATTCATAAAGGATTTCATGCTATGGCAAATGAAAGCATAATTGAAATGCATACTAGTCTCTGTGGTAATATGGTAAGTACAAATCAAAATGTTCTATGTGTTTTGAATGAATTATAACAACCGCTAGGGTTCATTTATATCCATTGAACCACCCATTGACAGATAATAGTTTTGAGATATTGATGTGGATTAAAGAATTCTAGGCTATGCCGTCATTAGATAGAATAAGTATCGATTCTAATGTCTGTATCTTTATGTTGATACTAATTATTTATGTAGATAACTAATAAACTGTTAACTAAAAGCTATGTAGCATCAGATGCCACCATGAACTGTTGAAACAATTTATTTGGTAATTCCTTCTTTAAAAATGGTTTCTCTTCTAGAATTAGCTGATCATTTTCTTTAACTTTGTGAGCCTTAGAAATGGTTATGTTTAAAAATACACATTGATTACATACCTAGTTCTAACTACATATTCGTGCTAGTTACCACTGAAAACTCCATTGTTACTTTCTTCAGTTGTTGGTCATCTACATAAACCATTAATTGTCTTATAAATTTGTGGGACTTATTAGAAGTTATTATTTATAAACGCACACGACTAACAAACCAGGATGATGTAGCCTAGAATTCACCAATACAAGCCCAGGTGCTTTGGCACATCACTCAACCTAGACTAAATGCTCACCTGAAGTGTGCAAAGGTACCAAGACCCTCTTTAGGGTTACTATTATAGGATGTTAGGATGATGAAGACTTAAGGAATTAAGATCTATGACTAATATATCATTCTATAGTGCATGTTCAGTTATAGATCTAGAGAATAATAGACTTAAAATATAACCATGATGAAATCAAGCATAAAATACTTAAATATAACCATGATAACACCTTGATTCAATCCATAATATCCATTATATTAAATTTAGTAATACACAAAAGCTTCATTACAATAACAGTAGTATACGCTCATGCACATATTAGATTTGGCAGCATAATCTCACTATAACACAGTTATCACACTCTCGATTATGATACACAATTTAATACATATTTACATGGGTAGGGACTTTCCCTTCAATACTTATCTAATCCCAAAATAGGTCACATGCTATTATTATCCACACGCTGTTAAAAAAATAACCACACATGCACGTGTGCTAAAAATATACTGCTTTTAGTTAACTGATAGTAGTAGATTTATTCTCGGCCTATATCCATGCAAAGTAATTTGTAGATGATCCTCCAAAATTAGCCAATGCATGTCATGCAAGTCTCCAACCGATTTGTGTGCTCCACATGCTATCTCCAAAAATAGATCCTCACTGTGAAAACGGATAATTCCCAAACCTATTTATATTCTTCACACATGATCCTTTCCAATAATTCCATGCCTTTGAATGTGCTCTACTCTCTTACGTGAACCTTCTGTATGTCCTTTGCTAAGTGCCAGATTTTGACTGACCAACATTACCCCACACTAATTGTATTTATGCCCCATAAATGGTTGTCTCCAAAATGAATCAAAGAATGTGAATAAAGAATCGAAATAATTTTGATGAATAAAATAATATATTTACCTTGTAGTATCTTCTACTTCAACCTGAATAATTAATTCTGGATATTCTTCTTTTATTTCTACCTCTAGAGTCTACCAATCATTGAACGTGGCCTCTTCCTTCTTTGGAATATCCACTGCAATTGATTCTAACTCATCCTTTTCAATATATCCTTTTTAATTCTGTAAGACCAACACAATGTTGGACATGACAGTCATTCTCCCTTCTAGTAAGTCCATCCTTTACATGACAAGTTTTCTAAGATCATCTAACCTTTCCTTGTGTGGTTCTTGAGTTGTTGTAAGGGCCTTGTGCTTTTGTTTAATAGGTGCTAATCATTCTGTATGGCCCAATGTTTCATCTTTCATGGCATTCAGGACCTCATTATCTTCTAAACTGGTCTTGGTCCTTATAACGGCTTTTGGCACTGTATAAATATTTAGCACTTGATCTACCTTCTTTAGTTCATCCTACAAGTTTTGAAGCAACCCCCCATATGATGCAATATTCAGAAACACTAAATCCTTTTCTCTCTCTGGTTCATGTGCTTGGTCCTTTGGTGCTGGCATGCGCAGAGGTTCATTTACAAGCACTAAGTCCACCAATGTACTTACATAATGTATTGCCAAAGGAAACATCTTAGGTAACTTTTTCTCTAATTGTGGCCTAGCCTTCATGGCATTGTCCCCAATCTCCTTTACCATGTTGATAAAAAAACGTTCTTCTTCTGTGCCAAGTATTTTTCCTGCTTTAGGCATGCTATTTCCTCATCCTTAATTTTGATATCCTCCCTCAATGCCCTAATTGTTTCATCTTTATCCATATTCTGATGTGCCACTTCTATCGATACTTTCACCAAATAATTTCGCACTTATTCATCTGACATAATAGTGGGCTTTACTATTATGTGCTTGGCCTAAGGTGTCTTCTTCAACCTCCTTGAAACACATGAATCTTCACATACATCAAAATCTGGTTCATCCATGTGCATGTGCATCGATCATGAAAATTTCTTCCTTGTGTACACAATTTCCATATCTTCATCCATCACATCCCAGCCATTTAACTCCTTTTGTGTCATTGTGATTTGGAAATGGGCGCATACAATTTTACCTGTGTTCGCGGCATAGCCCATAACTGGTGGAAGATATTCTCCACTTGTTATTTTTGATCTAGGCTGATTAGGAACTTGGGCTTCAAGATTTTGAACTTGTGTTGTTGTATGCTCAGTAGTCTCAGTTGCTATCTCATCTGCCTCCTTTCCTCCTTCCTATCCATCCTTCATATATTTATCTTCTGGTTCGTCCTTGTTCTCTAGAGGTGTAGGGGAATTTGGCACGCTTTCCTCAGACTCTTCCACTTCCTCATTCAAATTAAATTTCCTTATTATTTTCTCAATTATCTCCTTCTGTGGAGAGAGTTGAGGTGATTTGCACACTAATTGCAGAGTAGTGCATAGGGTCCTTGTTCTCCTGAATACTCTTTTGAAATGACACTCTCCTTGGATTACATCTAAGTCCTCATCATCTCCCTTCTGTGGCTAAGGTGGTGTAGTCATGGGCTTAAATTCTTCCTTATTTAGAGGCTGTCTTCTATCTCTTTGCTCCAAACCACCACTATCTTCATGCTCTTATTCTTCATCATCTACTTGAATTTTTTTTGTGGGCTTAATATTTTCCATTGTATGCCTACCTTTTAGCGGCCCTGGGAGTGCAAACTAATTCTCCACATACTTAGTTTTCTCCAACTTGGGTTTGAGTTATAGGTACATAAGAATTTCTCCAATGTCCCTAACTACCAAGATTACATGCTTCATGCTTATAATATCTGAGATAAGCCTCTCAATGTAGGCATTCCTCCATAGATATACATATTTCTTTCTTAGAGTGTGGTAGTCGTAATCTACCTTGTTTGCATTGAAGGTTAGGAAATGCGCATCTAAAAAACTAGTGAACTGATGCTTGGAAATACCTTGTTGTGAAGGCATACAGAAGTTTGCACCATGGGATCCAAGCCCCATCCTTCATTGCAAATTGCGTGATGCAAAAATGTTGGTAGACTGAAAACTGAATTTCCTTAACCACCACCAAAGGAAACTCATTAGGTATGCTCCAATCTTCTTCAACCACCATGCAGAGTCTATCATACCACATTTCCTCCCTCTTCTTGAATGGTCTACTCATTGATTTGTCACACAAGTACTTTCTAAATATTTTTATGGGTGACTTGTGTTCTATGGGGTGCTCCCAAATCTTCTCCTTTGGCCCATCGGGCACTCCACTCTCCATAAATACTAAAGACAATAACACAATGTCAACAAATTATT
This sequence comes from Taxus chinensis, assembly GCA_019776745.2. Lineage (NCBI taxonomy): Eukaryota > Viridiplantae > Streptophyta > Pinopsida > Cupressales > Taxaceae > Taxus > Taxus chinensis. The sequence goes on along the minus strand of CM034154.1, from coordinate 350,480,187 downwards.
CTATCACCTATAAGCACTTCTTCAATGATTGTATTTGCTATGTGATCTATAATATTATAGACCACTCCTTTAGACATCTTATTTGCAACATGCAACCACATTGTGTTTACCTGCAACCATCTTCCTTGGTCATTTAGATTTGTTACAAGATGTGCAACTACCTACACTACTGGATACTATTTCAATTTGTCAATTTCCATGCCACATGGACCTGTATTATACCCCAAATCCTTTCTTGTCTCTAGGATTGTGGCCTTATTAGTTAAATCACTATCCATATCCACTCCTAAGGCCCTTAGTCCCATCACAGTTGGAATCAAAGAAGATGTGATCCTAACCCTCCATCCTGCAAAGTAGAAGAAGTCCTCATGGACTCTACTCATCAACCACTGATACAATGGTTCATACCTCCCAAAATATGGTAACTCATACAACTGGTAGACTCCATTTTGCTTCAATAAATTCTCACCAATGTCATCATACAGTTGCATATCTTTTATCGCGTTCTTGCTCATTTTTGTGCTCAACAACACATCGAGATCTTTATTATCTGATTTTCAATGGTTATAATAATTTATTTTACATTGAAGGATGTGGGAATCCCATTCTTGTCCCATAATCAAGCCCTCTGGATACTTCATTTCTAAGAAATTAATCTCAAGAGTAATTTCTTCTTCCACTTCAACCTTCTTCTTCCCTTTTTCTCCTGTTGCGGGTGCTTTCTTCAATGCCATATGAAAAATATCTCTTTTCTTCCCTCTATAATTGAACAAGTCAAAACCCTAGTTTAAATCTTTATGCCCTAGTGGAAATCACCTACCCTAGCTCATTTGTAATGCATTTGCTTCACTCAAACCCTTCACCTATGGGAATGCAAGCTTCTCCTGCACACAACCCTTATCCCCACGTCTGGTTTCATACTCTTTACACCTCAACACGATTACTTGGATCATTCGTACTTAGCCCTTTTTAAATTATCTCAATTGTAATGGTAAAAATGAACTTGCATGCCATCCTTATATAGAATTTCAAAAATTTAGTGCATTTATTGCTCCTCTACCTACCAATAATCCTCTCATTAATCGATCATTTTCATTCTTTCCATGTAGTACATCTTTGCGCCCAAGCTATAACCTTCTAGAGCACCTTCCTACCTTTTTTCTGCACACTTATCTTCAATGCACTTCCATGTGCCTGAGTAGCTCATCACTATGCCTTCCACTGGTAGTCTTCACGGCCTCTTCTTACCTCGCATTGTACTTGTTTCTTCATTCCTTTATATCTATGGTCCTTGTGTCTTGAAGCAATCTCTATTTTTTTCAATTCTCCAACCTTGAATAACACCCATAGATAGTCCCTTTCATGTGTACTTATTACCATCAGTCATGTACCTAGATATCAACAACCTACACAACACTAAGGGTATGTGCAGTCCTCTGCGCATAAAAATTCTTCAAATAGGAATTAGCTTCTGGCACGTAAACCCACTTATTACACAAACACACAAACTAAATTGATAAAGCATAATGATAAAGAAGGAAACACATGAAGGAAATTTAGAATTGAAAACCTAATCTAAATGGAAAAACTGCCTTATTACAAAAACAAAGAAGACTTATTTATAGTAAGGCTTCAGCCTACTCCCATTGAAGTAACCGGGTAACCATATTACATCAAGTTCCTCTAATTGACAAGCACCTAATTTGATTATGTGAGTGATAACATATAGCCCCAACCAATGTACCTTGAGTTTTCCTAGATGTCACAAAAATTTAGAATCATAAAGGAGCACTATCTATCCTATATTAAGATTTATATCCCTGATGTGCCTATAATGCCATGATTTTTACCTGAACTTCTCTTGTTTTTGACTCCAACGTGTTATGGCTTGTCACTCATCTATATTAAGTAACTTTTCAATCCATTCTTTTAATTCTTGTTCATCAGCTAGAACTCCAACGTGTAAAATACGTAAAGAAGGTAACATAAATTCCATATGAAGAACTGATTTTGTGTCAAAAACTAATTAAAATGGTGTGGCTTTATTCAACCTTTATATGTTGTTCAATATGCCAAAATTACTAAAAATACTTTATCATCCCAATCCTTTCTTCCAACATCATAGATTTTTGTGAATGTATGGCTCATAATTTTGTTTAAAGCCTCAACTGTTCCATTTTCCTGAGGATGATAGAGTGTAGTCTTATGGTGTGCAATCATGAATTCATCCAATAGAATTCTGATTACCTCATTAAGAAAATGTGTACCCATATCACTGGTCAAAATTAAAGGACATCCATACCTTGTAATAATATTTTCCCAGAGAAAATAGCTACTGTAGCCACTGTACAATCCTTTGTAGGTGATTTTTCTTTCCACCTTGTCAGATAATCTATGCAAGTTATGAAGTAGCGCAATCTAGTTCTACACACAGCTGGTGAAATAGGACCCATAAAATCTATAGCCAATTTCTCAAATGGTTTTACACTAGTAATAGGTCGTAGAGGCATTTCATCTCGTTGACCTGGTTTCCTAAGATGTTGAAAATAATCACAAGCCTTAGAAAATTCCTTGCAATATTTATAAAGGGCCTCCCACCATAATCTAGTGAGTAGAATCTTACACATAGTGGCATCACCTACATATTGGCCACCTAAAATACCACCATGAGCTTCTTCCATAATATCTGTGTGCTCATGTTCCAATACACAATGACGTAATACTTCATCCCGACCTAGCTTGTACAGGTCATTGTTAATCAACATGTAGGAAGCTGCGTGTATAGCAAGTTGTTTCTTCTACAAGGATTTCATTCCTTCTGGTGTCATACCTGTTCATAGAAAGAAAACAATGTCCTCTAGTTTTGATGGCACCTGTTGTAACTTGTATAACTATGCATCTGGCATGGTATCTTCAATTTCCTGTTCTTGTTCTCCTGACTATATTCTGAATAAATGGTCTGGTCTAGAATTAATTTTCTCTGGTTTTACAACAACTGTGAAATAAAATTCTTGAAATAATAGTACCCATATGCGTATGCACCCTTGTAAAATAGGCTTGTTTACTAAATACTTCAATGCCATGTGATCTGTATAAAATACAAATGGTGTAGCTAGCAGGTACTGTCAGAATTTATATAGCACATAGATCATTGACAAAGCTTCCCACTCTATAGCTGTGTAATTTTGTTATGCAGGAGTCAAATTTCTACTAGTAAAATAGATAGGATGATCTATAATACCTTCTCCAGGTTGAGCCAACACTACACCAATGGACGTGCCAGAGGCATCTGCATGTACATGAAATGGTTGTTCCCATGAAGGAAAATGTAGAATAGGCATGGTAGTAAGTTTCTCCTTCAATGTCTCTAATGTGTGCTACTGTTTTTCTCCCTAGTAGAATGTACCTTTCCCTTTCAATAACTTTTCCAATGGTGTGAAAAATTTGGCATATCCTTTGATAAATTTTTTGTAATATCTTGTATGATCCAAAAATCTATGCACCTCACTCTGATTGGTAAGCTCTCTTAGGCCTATAATAACTGCAACCTTGGCCGGATCAACCAATAAACCTTCCTTGCAGATTATGTGTCCTAACAAAATTCCAAATGGTTTAGCAAATATGCACTTCTTGATGTTCAAAGAGATACTCAATTGTCTACATCTTTCAAACATTAAACATAGATTGTCATAATGATCCTTAAATAATCCATACACCATCCAATCATCCAAATAAACCTGTAAGAAGTTGTGAACAAATTCTTTAAAAGCTTGAACAACTATGCACGAAAATATAGTAGGCATATTTTTTAGACCAAAAGGCATTACAATATAGGAAAATCTACCCCATTTAGTATTAAAAGTAGTCTTTTCCTGATTCTCTTGGGAAATCCAAACCTGATGATACCTAGAGAACCCTCCGTAAATGAATAGATTTCATGCCCTACAATGTGTTCTAATATTTCCTCAATAAATGGCGTAGGAAATGGATCAGTCACACATGCAACATTAAGCTCCCTATAGTCCACATAGATCCTAATCTATCTATCTTTCGTAATACTAATCACCATTAGACTAACCCATTTTGACCTCGTCAAGGGGCTTGATAATCCCATACTTCAAAATTTTGTCAATCTCTTCTTTGACCTTTTTGCACACATGTTAGGGTTCATCTTGTAGGGTCTCTTTATAACAAGGCACCACACCCTCTTTAAGATTTATATTTACCTCCCCTAATGATTCACGCTTGCCTTTAAGTTCATGGTACCCCATAGGGAATAATTCCTGATAATCCCTTATTAACTCTATGATTTTTTCCACTTCAGAGTCTGACCAATTGTCTCTAATTATGGATTCCTTAGGCTCAACATTTTATCCAATATTCATGTTCTTTATCTTAATAGGTTCATGATATGCGTGCGTGGTCTTATCTACACTGTCCAACACCACACGCCTACCTATTGAATGGTTTACATATAGATTTTCCACTTCTTTGTCATCCACTAAGTAGACAAGTTTTCCTTTTTCTTTCTTAAGGTGAGCGCATTGAAGTATTGTGACATTGAGCCTCTTTCTCCTCAACAAGATGCACTTCTGAGTTTCCTTCGTCTAATACCTCCTAAATGAAGTTCTTCTGCCTGTAGCACTATATCTCATAGTTAAGCACTTTATATGACTCTTAATGCTTCTTTCACCGAGAGGTTTAGTGGAGAAGAATTGAAATTTTTAGGTCCATCCTTGTAATAAAATACTTCCAATTTCCATTCTCTTTATAGATTTTTGTATATACATACCAAACATGTGTGCACCCTTGTAAAGTGGAATAAAAATTATGTACCCATAGTGAAGGTGGTAAAGCTTCCTCACCCCTCTATCCATAGTCTCTCACACTTCTGAACATGGTGCTAAATAGGATGATTATCATGATAAGTGCATATTTGAGTAGGTGCATTGCTCCTAAAGAACCTACTAGCAAGAGAAATCCTAATTTCATTCCATCTTACAATATTATCCTTGTGGACTACACCACCCACATATTTTTATTCCTACGTAGTGTGTAATGCTAGCATATTCCTTCTTTGCAGCAGGGTCTATCCATTGTTCCTCCATAGTGCACACATGAATAACTATAGGATATCCTTCTCCGGTGTATTAATGGTGCTGATTTGTTACCTATCCTCTTGACATAATGCAGTTTTTTGCCTCTAGGAAATATGCTCTTTACTTCGGGCCCTACCAAATCATAAGTGCTATAAGCCCAATTATCACAAGAAACACTTGTAGTATCACTAATATATTGTGCATCCTCACACTGATATTATTCCTTCTTTAGATGGCTCAAGCACTTATAGATCCCGAGATGGTGCATGTACATAAATTCTATTTAGGTATTCTTCACTCAAGGACTCAACATAGGGCACATATTTTTCCATTTTTTAAAGGGATAATAACTCTTTCCTCCTTGTTTTCAAAACTTATATAATCCTTATTGAAGTGAAGATCAGACATTATTTGCATAGCACTAAGGATGCCCTAATAGAGGTGGGAAGCTATCTGACTCTGCCAGCACTAAACCCTCAAAATCTCTAGTGAAATTATATCATTGTATGGTAATGGATGCATATTTCAAAAATCTGATGGGATTGTCCTTAGTCTAATTAGCCATGCAATAATAAATTAGAGGATGGTTGCAATGAGGGATTTTCCCATTTATACCCATGCATCTCAAAGTAAGAACATTGACTTCCACACATGTATGAATCAATATATTACTCGATAACCACCCATGCACAACAAACATTTAGAGTGATTTCCATGTCATAATCTAGGCTGTGAGGGGGAATATTTACATGTAGGATTTATTGTTTAGTATTCATCACTTGTGCGTACGAAGTGTTTTATTTTAACCAATTCCCTAATAATGGAATGATATTCCCCTAGTGTAATAATTTACAAACTTCTCTCAAGTCATCTACATCAGTATGGACTATCTCTAATGATTTATTTTATTCCATATTTCATGATTTCTCCTTCAAATATTGTATTTCACCCAGAAGATTCTTGAGTACCATTCCATAGTTTCTCTAATAAACATCCTTTTGATGGGTAGGTTCAGGGTACCATGCATGTAAAAACCCTCATCCATAGTGATGGGTAGGATTATGCTGCAATGCTTTTCTAGCACCGTATCGCCTCAACACAGGTCATGATATTTACTTGCAATGCCTCAAAATATTCTTCCAACTTAGACATCCACTAATTTTCCACAATGCATTGTATCCTAACCATCCCTGTATCTTTTTTTTCTTATTATGATGCTTACTAAGATGCTCATACAAGTCTAGGAACTCCTCATAGCTATGAATATTTCCACAGAAAGAACATATAATATTTTGAGGACATTCACACATGTAGTGGTCAGGAGATCCACAAGTATAACATGTTCCACCATGGCCTCATCCTCCAAATCCACCACGGTATCCTCAACCTCTGTCATGACTGCCTTCAAACTACCCTTCATTCCTATCATAGTGTGCCCGATTATGATCCCAATCATGATTTCCATTCTTGCATTTAAATTTATCTGAGACTCTTGTCTGTTGTACACCAATATCTATAGCATTATGGATCTGACCAATCAACCGATAGTCTTCTCTGTCATGAGTCATGGACCTGTAGATTTTACAGTAGCTTGAAACATTCTTCCTTATCACACATTGTAGTAACAGAAAATGACTAACATCATGGTTTAAATGACATATCTCACAATCCAACAACAATGAGTGCACCGATCTATGGGGAAAACTATCCTTTGTGTGACCTTCTACTTCACAATATGTGCACCAAATCCTTGTGCACGTCTTTTGTGTTGAATTTTCTGATATTTTCTCCAACTGAGTTTCCATAGATGTGATCCGTGCTTCTAAAAATGGGCTCACCCTAGTGTCTATGCTTCCAAATTCCTCAATGCATAAGGCTACTTCAAGTTCTTCACATGGATTAGTGTATGTATTATGTGATAATGACCTTCTAAAAGGGGTAATCAGACCCCCAAAGAACCATTGTGCATGCTAGCTTATGTGTATGTCATAAGAAAGCTTAGATATCATTGTTTTAAAATGTGCATCATACTCTCTAAAACTTTCAGTAGTACCTTGCTTAATATCCTTGAGTGCACTTATACTCTTCTGCTCAAACTCAGGGAAGTGAAATTCTTTAAGGAATGCATCTTTTAGAGCTGTATAGTCTATGCAAGTCTTATTAGGGTAAAATTTTTTGTACTAGCTGTGTGCATGCCCTTATAACATGGTATAAAATTGGCTTTCCCTATGATCAAAAGTCGTGATTCCTTTTGAGTGCCACAATATTTCAGACATATGCACATGTTCAGTAGTATATTTTATACCCCTATACTTTGGAATACGAAGAGACATCTCCATGTAAATATTCTAGGGTTGGTGTAGACCTTTCCCACCTAATCTAGAGCCTCCGGTGTTTCCTCTACCTCTAGAACCACTAGATCCGCTGAAACTAGTGCCACCTATGCCTCCTAATCTTGAACCTGTAGCTGGATTCGGACCAGAAGATGTAATTCCCTGTGTCCCAATAGTAGAATTGAACTATATTCTGACAGTTTGCAAAGGATTACTACTCCCATAAGATAGTCTAAAAATATACGTGCCTGAACTCTACACTGATGACACACCTAAAAAGGTACTCTCATATAACAACAAATCCATTTGTGTTTCCATCTTTGTGCCTCTCATAATACTCACTCCTACTCTCCCACTACTTAAATTAGCTTCTTGATTATTTGTTGTAATAGATGGTGGAAAACCAAATACAAGGGCAAGGTTGCCAGGTGGATTCAGATGTGCACTCATGGCTCAAGTTGTATCTACTGGTGCACTTCTATGTGAGGCCAAGGAGGTTTCCCTGTCTTGTTTTCCCAAATGGGGGAGTTCCTGAGGTTCAACTTCCACATCTTCTACGTGAACTTACACTCCTTCCCAAACTATCTTTCTCCACAACTCCATTTTCTCTGCAACCTCTCATTGCTTATCTACCTCCCTCTCGCACGCCTCATTATACTCAAGCCACCTTTTCCCTCTCTGAATTTCTACCACCAGGTCCGCCATCTTTCACCAAACTTTCTCCTGCCCCTGCACGTGGGGAGGCTTAGTTAGCCATCGGTTTACTCTCCAAATTCAAATTTACCATCAGGATATTTATCACCAGTGGAATTCCTTATAGGTAAGTTCCCCTTGGATATCGTAAAAAATGGAATTCAGTTACCTCTATGCACAAATAAATAGAAATTGAGTACTTCAAGATATAGCTATTCAAAACACCACGGAACCATGTATCCACAATGCAAGTCCAAATCAAATCAGCATCATAAATGGCCTGAAATTCTTTCTACATCTAGATAAGTGTGCGATACCTCAAATTCCACTTGGATGCATAAGCAAACATCCAATTGTACAATTCTATGGAAAGAAAGAAAGAAAATATCTCATATAAACTGTCATACAAATTCTGTTCCACCCACATGTGTGTGTTAAACTCAGATCCAGTGTTGAACTGCCATGTGTATTCTTCTTCCAGATTGTGTATCCATTCCTCAATACTTTATAAATTCAACCAATATGTATTCATCATGAACCATCTTGAAAACAACTAAAAAAGAGGTCCCGGTAACAAAAGTAATGATGCAGCCTAAAATTCACCAATACAAGCCCAGACACACTGACACATCACTCAACCTAGACTGAGTGCTCACATGAAGTGTGCAAAGGTACCAGGCCCCTCTTTAGGGTTTCTGTTGTAGGGTGTTAGCATGATAAAGACTTAAGGAATTCATATCTATGACTAATATGTCATTCTATAATGTATGTTCAGTTCTAGATTTAGAGAATAAAAGACTTAAAAGATAACCATGATGAAATCAAACATGCAATACTAAACTATAACCATGATAATACCTTGATTCAATCCATAGTATCCATTATATTAAATTCATTAATACACATAATATTTCTTACAATAATAGTAGTATATGCTCATGCACGTATCAGATTTGGCAACATAATCTCATTATAACATAGTTCTCACACTCTCTCTTACGCTACACAGTTCAATACATATTTATAAGGGTGCAGAATTTCCCTTAACTTCTTATCTAATTCCAAAATAGGTCATATGCTATTATTAGCCACACACCATTACAAAAATAGCCACACATGCAAGTGCACTAACAATAGACTACTTTTAGTTAACCGACAATAGTAGATCTATTCTAAGCATGTATCTATGCAAAGTGCTTCGTAGCTGATCCTCCAAAAATAGCCAATGTGTGTCACACAAGTCTCTAACCAATTTGTGTTCTCTGCATGCTATATTGAAAAATAGAGCCTTACCATGAAAATGGCTAAGTCCCAAACCTATTTTCTTTCTTCACGCACGATCCTTTCCAATACTTCTACACCTTTGAATGTGCTCTACTCTCTTGCACGAATCTTCTATATGTCCTTTGCTAAGTGCCAGATTTTGAATGACCAACACAAGATTTACTTGCATATTTTTGGATAATGTGGTTGAGTTCTCCTCATCTGTTGTCAAAGATGGTGAGGATAGAGTATTGTCAAAAAAATGAAAAAATGGCAATTGAAAACGTAGCGCATTAAACATATTTATAAAGTGATTAAAGGTCAATCACCATGATGAGTTGAATGTGTAACATCAAGTTGAGATGTTTATACATTAATTCCTATTGTTCTTTGGTTATTTACGTAAATAAGAAATGTGTAAGTAGATTTTTTTAGTTGAAATACTTTTAACATAATCACATGTTCGAGTTGTATTCTGGTATGAACCTTTCTTCATACGAGAATAGTAATTTTTCAAAAAAATTCTTGACTATGTATCTCAAAAATAAAAACCACAAATTGATAGGATTCAACTAATGCACGTAGTGCAACATTGTCTCCGTAAAGCATTAATACTATAGAATCCTGGGAACAACATCGAGCAAACATCTCAGAACATAACTCATATGATCACTCATAATAAAAAGGATGTTTATTTCCTTTAAGGCCAATTTAGCTTGCAGTTATCAATTGTTGTGAAAGTTTTTCAATCCAATCCCTATTGAATTCTTCTCTTTCATCATTATTATCATTGTAGTTTTACACTCCCGTTATTGTGTACATAAGACATAAACTTTTAAATTGCCTGTTGTTATCATAGAGTCTATAACATCCATACAGAATTGATTCTTCATTGTCTTTAACCTTTTCCATGTATTCTTTTAATATTTCTCTCAACATTTTTGAATATTCAATTGGTATGAGAACAATAACAATACATTCCATCTCACTGGTTCTAATAACTATTAGCAACTCCATTATTTCTCAAAAGAAATATCGCTAGACAAATTTTAAAAATCAGCGATAACACATTCTACATTGAAAGGATTGGTGGCAGGAATAGCTGCTAGAGTTGACGAAAGCTAGAATGGGTATGCACATTAATAAGTAAATTCTTATGTGTCCTCCATCCTTGCGGGTATATTGTATTCCATTGACACTATATAGTTGTCTAATATTGTCTGAGCCACAACGAGAAGAACTTCTTCTTCCACCTGGTCCTTTTTTATTTTAGATTTTTTTCCCCTATGTAGAAATCATATTTTCTCTTTCCTTTCCTCTCTTCACCCAATAGTATAAAAAAATGGTATTAGTGTGATTCATGCAATTTAAATTTTTCAATTACATCAGACTCACTACAAGATGTTAATAGATCAATATATGAACGTTTCTCTTTAAAATATTGTAGAACTTTTGCTCTCATTTTTCTATCTCCTTTTATTCTCTAATAGTAAGAATAAAATATCTCAACTATTACACCTACCTGAACAAGGCCAGTTAAATAGATATCCCCTGATTGTACTTTATCTGCTAGTACTGATAGTTCTTCATTGTTCATCACTCTAGCATCCCTAAATGAATTGGTTGTGAATCTTACCAATTAATTTGGTTGAAATTTATCTTGATTATCTTTAATGGGGAATAAACAAGGCCACCAGATCTAAACAACTCAAATTTTATAGTCCATTTAGTCCATATATCATCTAAAAATAGTAGAAAAGTCTATTTATCATATAGAATATTGGTTGTGCCTGTTTTGAAAATCAAAATGCATTGACTGTCAAAGTTCTGCATTCAAAGGACAATCATATGTTTTATATTTTTATATAAGGAAGATAAATGTTAATAAAAAATGCAATAAAATTAAAATACATTACCCTCCACTACTCTATTTTATTTTTTTCCTATCTAAGACATTGAGGACATCTAAGCAATTTCCAAACCGGTCTAGGTTTATACAAAAAAACAATAAACTTGGTTTCTATCAAATTTTTGATCACTTCATTCTGTTGTTTGAAAATATTAGTAATGGCTTCGTTATTTTCATTTTCAGAAAGAATGCGAGTTCTTCGAAACCATAGCCTCTTATGTAAATAATTGTAAGTATCTGAGCCCAAAATATTTGTGTGTGCACATATTGTATGTTGGCCATCAAGTATATAAAATTTAACATCATCCCTTTCCAATTCTTTCGGATATTAAATCTTCACTACCTTATTTTTAGACTCCAAGAAGGGAAGAAGAATTACATCCCTATGTGTAAGAATAACATTTATCAACATGGAATGCACAAGAAGGTCAACATTATCATCATATATAGGATTATAATGATAATATTAAGGTGCTACATGGCACCTCAAAACATCAATTAAAAATAATTCACCATTGAAAAAAAAAGTAATCAAACTACTGAATAGTTGAAGGTTCTATTTTTGTGAATATAGTGGGTTCTTTCTTCAGCAATGCAACTGATTTAGTATTATTTTTCAACCTCTACAGCTTTGATCTTGATGGATTGACTTAGAAATTAGAAAAATATGTTCACCTTAGCATAGTAACAAACTTGGCATGTTTAGGAGGTGAAAAAAAACCTTTTCTATTCAGAAAATGACAAACGGAAGAGGTTGTATCAGCTATACAAAATTTTTTGAGTACTGCAAGCATGTCATTGTGAATGTCTTGTGAATTTGAACAACTAATTTTATCATTATATACTAACAACCCTGAATCCCAACTATATATTGAACAAGAACATTTTGTTTTGTCTTCTAAGGCTTTCATCTCCCGTTTCTTGAATAAAGAAACATCCAACTCCATATCCGGAATAAGACACTTATTATTTTCCTAGTCAAAGTGTTCCACTTGAACAAAAATTGTACTTGAATCAACATCTGTAGAGGATATAACCATATTTATTTCCTCACGCCATTCATCTACAAAAAAAAAATAACCATAGGTTGTAGTAGTTGTCGGGGCCATGGATTTCAACAATTCATTCCTCATCTCTTTTCTTCCAGCACTCAGCACCATTAATGAATGGAATTTATGAGAATGGATTGTGTCCAATGGAATAAATTGCACCTATAATTGAAGTAGAATATATTAATAATTACTTCACATATGTAGTAAATTATTTTCCCATTGTATGATAATGAATGTAAGTATTAACCCTTGTGATCACTAATCTCTATAGTACATTAATTTTTATCATTGGAGATTAATCAACGTAATGGTTAACAACTGCTAGGCATCATCCAAACATGATATCTAACCTTAAAATGGTTATGGTAAATCATATTTTATGGATCAAATCATTAATAACAAAAACTAGGTAAAATTGTGCTCGACAAGAATTGAATGAACTAGCATAAAGGACATTAAGATTTATTTTTTTGAATGGTGAGCAGAGTGTGTGAGAAACAAATGACAATAAAGGGTTTGGTAGTTGTTAAGAAAAATTTGTTAAATATAAAAATGATTAGTTGTCCCATAAATTTTTTTAAAAGAATAACGTAGTACTCGCTTAGGCATAACGATTTTTATTTGAAATCGAGCATTGGAGTATTTCATAATTCACATCCATTTGTAGCAAAGAAAACGCTTCACAAAAATGAAGCTCCATTACTAATTGAAATTAATGACATAAATATCATTTGGCTTTTCCGGTTCTTGATTTAAAAAGAGATAAAATAACAAATCATTATCTAGCCTATTGGCCTCAAGGTTCCCGACATTACCTCTCGTGGTGTTAACCACTATCTCTACAATTTTGAATTGAGATTGTTTTTCAATGACTATAAATTTTTCATGTTGGCTTGACAATTCCTGACAGAGCCAAGTGCTACACTACATACCCAAGGGAGGGATGAAGCCTTATATTGTTATCATAATATATATTCTTTATGTCGTATAATTAATTTAGATTTTTATATTATAAAATTTGTAGAGACCACTAAGCTACATTACTAATGGTAAGGAATAAAACAACAATGACTAGGCTCAAAAATATCTCAATTTGAAAAAAGGGACCTCTAAGCTCCATTACAAGTAGAAATTAATAACATAACGGATGCTAGGCTCAACATTTTATTCATGTTAAAATACCAATATAATAACAAACAATGATCTAGCTTTTTTTAATATTGGCAAATAGTTTTTTGAAAGGGACTATACCCTTGAATACAAAATAAGGCCTATAAGCCGGAATAAGAGAGAGGAGCAGAGTAGCTGTAGCACAGATCAAGAGTTACAATAAATACCACGTAACCCAGAAACAGCTACACAGAGAAGACTTAACAGTAAAACAACGGCAAAAAAACAGCAAGACGACAGCCAAGAAACAGTAATAATAACAAAAAAGAGCAGCAGAAGTATCCAGGACTACTTCTTGGCCGCTTGATCAATGCTGATCTTGACTTTTTTCCAAGCTTGAAACATGCCTAACACGGTCATCTGAGCAGCATCCATCTTATCGAGCTCCTCAATGGTTCTCTTGCTCTCTTTATCATTGCCCCAAAGCGCTGCCGGGACACCGCTTAGATTTGAAACACTCTTGGCATGACCTACGATAAACTCCTCGATGGCCCTAAAGGCTGCAATATTGTAGTCATGTCTAGTCTTAGCCTTCCCAAGGCGGGAGTCTAAGGAGGTCAGCTTTTTGTATATGTCATCAATCTGACTATTGTCAGTGCTCCCTTCCCCCTCCATGCTTTTTTTGCCTTTTTGCTTGGCAAGGTTTTTGACCTCAACCTTCAGCAAATTAATCTCTACCTCTAAGGCCTCCAATTTCTTAGAAGGGTTATCCATCTGTGCCTCCCGGGGACTGGCACTTCTAATGTTCAGCAGATCACGAGCAATATCAAGCTCAAGAGGTTCATCCCCCACAGCAGCAGTCTCAAGATTGAGTCTCCTAGAAGCCCTAGTGACTCGTTTAGAGGTAGAGGCAAGGTGGGTGGCAGGGGTAGCCACAGGAGGAATAGAAGGAGAAGCATGAGCAACCGGCATGGGGGTAGCAGCACCTAAGGCAGGGGCAGCAGCAGGGGCAGCAGGGGAGACAGGACTGGCGGCAGCAGAGCCCATCAAAGGGGGAGCCGGGCTGGGAGAGTAAGGGAGACCGGGATACTTAAGAAGACAGAGCTTGTGGATAAGCAGAATAAGCCCTTGGTGCAAGGGAACCGCCCGAGTATGTCTCTAGAACTCCAAAATGGAGCGCTCAAGAGAGCTTAACAAATAGTGCGGGAAGCAAACCAACCTATTTCTACAGAAGTGGTTCAAAAAGACAAGATGCTTAGCAGGGACAGTAACAAACCTGCCTTCCAAGGAGATGAAGCGAATCATCATGCGGGTGACTTCAACGTACGGGGGTGGAATTGAGCTTACAAGCAGGCCCGCAGTGCTGAAAATAAGCTTCTCATCCTCCTCCACAAATCTTCTTTCTTCAACCTCTTTGATAACCCTCTTGTTGAAGAAGCGGTACCCTTCCAGGCTGAGGCCAGTCGCTTCAGCTATGAGCTCTTCATTGATAAGAATTTTCTGCCCCCCATAGTCGACTGTCCTCCCATTCCATTCCTTGGCAAAGCGAACAGAGATGCTTTGATCATGCCCTTGCATCCTTTCAATAAAGCTGGTGAAGCCGCCAATGCTAAGAAGGTTCCAAAGCTCCGTGTTTTCTCTCCAGTCAGGGTCCGTGCACGGCTCAATTTGACAGGGTGGCCCTCCCATCTTCACTGTGATGTGTTGGTTACAGCAATTTCCAGGATACCTTTGAGCGTGAAGAGTATTACGATTCTTGCTGTTGAAGGTCGCATAAAAATAGGAACTATAGCCGTTAGTCTTCTCACGAACGGCTGTGTGATTTCTGTTCTGAGCCTGCGGGAAGTCGCGCGTGAAAACCCCTTCCCTGTCAGCTTTCACCTTGTAGTTATCATCAGTTTTCATGGAGCTTAGCATCCAGATATCAACAGCTATTGTACCTCCCGCGTGCGCAATTTTTGAATCCAGATATCTCCACTTGAAGTTCCTTAAAAAAATCTTGCTATTATTTGAATTAGATATCATTTGCCACACCATATACTTTAAAGCAGCACATGTGGAAGAATTTATGGATTTGATTTTCCTCCAAAGATTAAGGCATATCTCTAGAGATTGTTTGCATGTGAAGGTCCGCATGGATGCTGTTGTGGAGCTGATTAGGGATACTATCCTCATCCAATGTAGTGAAATTTATGTTAATGCCATAATTGGCCAGTGCATCCGCCAGCTTATTGCCCTCCCTGTAAGTATGTACTATTCTGATACTGTTGAAGGTATGACTGATGCTTATGGACTCAGAGATAAAATCTTTAATATTCCAGCTGGGAGATGAGGACTAATTCAGAAGTTTAATAATATTAAGGGAGTCCCCTTCAACAATAAGGTTCTGGATATTTTGGGCCCGTGCAACTCTTAAACCCCAGAGAGCAGATAAAGCTTCGGCAAAATGATTGGTTTGAATTCCCATTTTTCCAGCATATGCAGCAATCAGATTGCCTTTGTGGTCCCGAATTGCCCCTCCTCCTGCTGCTGTTCCAGGGTTACCCTTAGAGGCGCCATCAAAGTTCAGCTTGAACCAATTGGAGTCAGGAGGATGCCATTTAATCAAAGATCTATCCACACTATTCCCGGGGTTGCTCCAATTACCAAATTGCCAATTAGATAAGATGTGCTCTTCATTCTCAGGGTAACAATTGTTTTTGGGAGGTTTAAATCTGGCCATGTCCTCTTTGATGCCTTGGGAAATTTTGCCAATACTGAAGTTAACAATGATCTAGCTTAGTGGCCACTAGGCTCCTATGATTACCGATTGTCATTGTAATCACTATCTATTCAACTTTAGACTGATATTATTTTTAGTAATAGCAATTATATTGTATTAGCTAGACTTCACATGGTGTACCTGATTGCAGCACTACATTCCAAAAACATGGATGAAGAATTATATATTTCACCAAAAATATATCTTTTTAGGCCTAAAAAAAATGATTAGTTTTCCCATAACACATTTTTAAAAAAATAACATAGGTATATCTTAGTGGCCGCTACAATCCTTTCATTACCTCTTTTCATAGAAATAACCAGGTGTACAAATTTAGATTAAGATTGTAATTGTCAATGATTATAATTATATCAAATTAGCTGCATGTTACATGGTGGAGGAAATTATTGCACAAATTTCCATCGAGAGGGATCAAGACTTTCTCTTTGTATCAAAGAAAATGCTTAGTGATCGCTAAGATCCATTACTAGTTGAAAGGAATAATGTTGCGGACAATAGGCACAAAAATTTCAAAATTTGAGAATAAATATATAACAATAAACAATGGTCTAGCTTGGGGGCTGTTGGGATCCTATCATTAACATTTTCCATTGTAATCACTATCTATTCAATTTTGGATGGTTAGTGTCTTTCATTGATTGTAATTGTATCATATTGGGTAGAATTCACATGGTGGACCCAATTTCTGCACTACATTTTCGTCGAAAGGCATCTAGTCTTATTTATTTCTCCTAAGATATATATTTGAAAATTGTAATCCATATTCATTCATATCAGAGAAAAAGGGTATCAACTGCTAGGCTCAACAATTTCTTAATTTAAAAATAGAAATCACTATCTGTAGATCTTAGATCGATCGTAATTATCAATGATTATAATGTTATCAAATTGGCCACATATTACTTGGTGGATCTAATTCCTATAATGCTTTCCATTAAGAGGGATCAAGTCTTTCTATCTTTTTCAAATAAAATGCTTAGCGACCACCAGCCTTCTTTACTAGTTGAAAGGAAAAACATAGTAGCTGCTAGGCTCAACAATTTTAAATTTGAGAATAACTATGTAATAACAAACAATGGTCTATCTTAGTGGCCACTAGGCTATTATCATTATCATAAAAAAATTTAATCACTATTTGTTCTACATTGGATCGATAATGTTTTTCATTGATTGTAATTGTATCGTATTGGTAAGACTTTACATGGCAGACTGAATTTTTGTAATACATTTCATCGAGAGGGATCAAGATTTATTTATTTCTCTTAAGATATATCTTTGTAATTAATTATCCATATTTATTCGTATCAAAGAAAAATAATAGCGACTGTTAGAATCAACAATTTCTCAATTTTCAAGTAGCTATTGATTAAAAACTCATGGTCTAGCTTAGAGGACGCTAGGATCCTTTCATTACCTGTTGTTGTAGTAATCATTATATTTACATATTTAGATCAATTGTAATTTTCAATGATTATATTTGTATCAAATTGGCTTCACATTACCTAGTGGAGATAATTCCCGCATAATATTCCATCGAGAGGGATCAATACTTTTGGTTCATATCAAAGAAAATGTTTAGCAACCGCTAAGCTCTATTACTAGTTGAAAGGAATAACGTAGCGACTGCTATACTCAAAAATTTATAATTTATGAATAGCTATATAATAACAAAAAATGGTCTAGTTTAGTGAGCGCTAGGCTCCTATCATTATCACTTATCATTATAATCACTATTTGTTCTTCTTTGGATTGATAGGGTTTTTCATTGATTGTAATTGTATCATTTTGGGCAGACTTTACATGGCAGCCCCAATTGTTACACTACATACATATCTTGTGTAAGCTATATCTTTGTAAATTGGAATCCATATATACTCCTGAGAGTGAGTGATATTTTTTGGTAGTTTTGATAAGATAGATTAGTACAACATATAATTCACATCGGTTCTTATCAAAGAAAATGCATAGCGACCGCTAAGCTGCTTTATATATTGATTGAAATGACATAGGGTCCACTGGGCACAACATTTACTTAATTTAGAAATAGCCATATAATAAAAAATCGTGATATAGCCTAATGGCCGCTAGCTACATTCCAATACCTCTTGTCATTGCAAACAATATCTTTACAACTTTGAGGTGCTACTGTTTTTCGTTGTTTTAATGTAAAAAACGCCATTTGGGATTTCAGAATTTTATGCCACGTGTCGTCTTTTTACTGGTAGATATTTATATTCTAATATTGCAGTTTCATATAGTTTAAAAATATTTTATATTCATTTCTTTACATTTAAATTTCATAATAAACATGTCAATTATAATGTTTTCTAACTATTAGGTTCAAAAACATGCCACATGGCACAAAATAATTGGATAATTATTTTTCATTTGTGCGGTACATCTAACATTGCATAGGTCGATTTTGATAAAAATAAAAAATAAATTTACCTATACATTCGTACACTTTATTTCTTTTTTTTTTATTATAATATTATATTTTTTTATTGCATTTTAACTATTTTAAGATATAGCCATGTGTCATTGTTTTACTGGTTGCTATTTATATTATAATATCACGATTTCATATTATACTCATTTCTTTATATTTAATTTCATAATAAATGTTTCAATTATAATGTTTTCTAACTATCAGGTTCAAACTTACCACGTGACACAATACTTGGAAAATTATATTTCATTAGCATACTACATCTAACATTATCTAGGTCGATATTTGATAAAAAATAAATATAAACGTGCCTATAAATTGATATAATTTATTTCTACTATTTTATTATAATATTATAAGTTTTATTATGTTTCAACTATTTTAAGCTATAGCCAATAAAAAAGGTGTTTCTTTCAATATTGTTTATTTTTTCGATATCCCACACCTTTTCTTAATGAGTGGTAAATTCAAAATTTGAATTGCAAATTCCCCTGATTTTTTGAGAATTTGATATTTCAATATTAGCACAAATTTCCCCGCTCTAATTTTTGAATTTCCATATCCTGCACTTCTTTTATTTTCAAAATTTGTAATGTGGACTGTGTAAAAAATTAATAGTAAATACCCTAGAGAACTAGTTTTTTAGGTTTTTTGTTTTTTCGATCTTGTAGAACAACGACTCATGAAATAATAGAATAATATAAGCAAGTCCTAGATTATAGGGCCAAATGCAAGAATCCCAATCATTTTAGCCAAGGAACAATCAAGTAGTAATTATAATCTTGTTCATGGATTAATAAAAAGGGAACAATAAACCATTGAAAAAAAGGATGCACACACACTGGGGAATCAAAGGGGTTGTGGAAAAATATTGTAGATAGTTTGATGTAGTAGACGGTGGTTGGAATGACATCACCAAGCATGAAATAATCTTAGGTCTAAACCAGGTATTTATAAAAAACCACATACTATAATAAATGTGCACCTTTTTTATTGCGGGTTTGTTCAGCCATTCTATCTTCGACCACATCTTGTATTTTTCATGTCAGTCTAGTCCTGCTTTTCCCTAAAAAAATGTAATCTGTGGCCTAACTCTGCTTACTGGTTCCTTCTGATCAATTTTTCAAACCACCTTGTGCTTACTAGTTCCTATCTTTTTTCACGGCAGTTTAGGACTGCTTTGCCCAATGAAAATGCACTCAATAGCACAATTCTACTTACTGGTTCCTTCTTATAATTTTGTCACACCACCTTGTTCTTCAAGAAAGAAAGGAATCTGTTGTGCCTCAACTGACAAAAATTTAATCCCTTTTCATCTCTGGTTTTTATTTCATTTTAACTCTTTCAGGTTTCTGTCGATGTATGTCCCCCTTTGGATTTTTTTTCCTGATAATGATGGCCATTCGTATAATCACTAGTTTTTAAAATTTTAATGTTTAGTGAGACTCAAAATATTGTTTTGGTATTCGTTACGTCCCCCCTTTTCCCCTTTTATTATGATGATAGAAACACCCTGAGATAATTATTTCATTGTACATTTTTTATATGGTTTCTGCGTTGACTTTGTGAGAAGATATTTGAGGTTAAAAAAATGGTTTAAAATTGTAAAATCATATTAATTTTTCAATTGCGAGATAAATTTTTGTGTAATAGACGGTAAACATAATATATGTATGCCTAAATTTGATATATTAAATATTGTAATTAATATGTATTTAAATTTATAGTTTAAAACATATCCGCCTAAATATATATACAGACATATCTTTGTAGGCACGAACATATAATGATTTTAAAATAATATTATCAGTATGCCACATATTATTGCCAGAAGATAGAGTGTTTTCATTTATATTAATTCATTAAGGTTGCTATGGAATCCCACAATATTATTAGTCTCTATAGAAGGCCACAAACTAATAATTTGAACATTTGGGTTGCTAGCAATTAACACATTAATGAATTATATTATTAGTGTAGCATTTGACAGGATATGCTACAACATATTTTTTGGATATTAGTTGTGGATATGATTTAAAAATAATAATAAAGCTAGTGCAAGCTTAGCAGCCACTAGGGTATAACACAATACCATATTTGTAGCTTAGTGATCAGTACTCAATAACAAATATTTTGAAGTCTAGCAGTTGCTAGGTTTCTCAAACTAAAGTAAGGTAGCTTGAAATTAGCTCCCGCTACGTACTACCACAACATAATAATTAAAACAACGTTTTCGACCAGATTTAACATTTTAAATTAAATTTATTTGGGATTAGCGACCACTAGCCTTTATAACGATGCAATAATTTAAGCTTATCACTTGTTAATATTTAACCCATAATATTTGTAGCATAGCAATTGTTAATAGATTAAATGAAGATTCGAGGAGGCTAGTGTCTTCTAGAATATGCATACTCATAATGTTTGCAAGTTGTCGATGGTATGCTTTAATAAATAAAATTAACAAATTTTTATCTACACGAAATCTAGGTGCTTTCATAATAGAATATTTTGAGTTTAGATGTATCGAGAAATTAACAAGACATAGAATAATTTTTTTAGCTTAGTGTCTGCCAGCTTATGGTGCAACATTTTATTTGAAGATATGTTGTCGCTAGGATTCAATGAAAAACAAGTAAGATATTAGGAGCTTAGCAGCCACAAGTTATGCCTCAAAAACATTTTTTGAGCTTAGCGATCGGTTCTCAATAATGGATATCATGAAGTTATATGCCGCTACAACATTGATACATCATAATATTTGGAACATAGCAATTTCTAGGATTTAACAAAATAAAGAAAGATATTTTGAGTCTAGCGTTTGGTCGTATTGCCGCAACATATTATTTGGAGCTTAGAGGTCATATGACTTCATAAAATAAATTTAGGTAGTATGAAATTAGCAGTTGCTATGTAATGCAACAACATAATATTTAAATAAAATATTTCGACATGATTTAACATTTTAAATGAAATTGATTTGAGCATAGTGGTTGATAGCCTTTACAATGATGTAATAATTTAATCTTATCATTCGTCAGGATTTAACCCATAATATTTGAGGCATAACTGTCACAAGGATTTAACACATTAAATTAGGATTCTAGGAGGGTAGCGTCTGCTAGGTATTGCCGCAACATATTATCTGTAGCTTAACGGTTGGTATGATTTCACAAATTAAGTTAAGGTGGTATGAAATTAGTGGACATTATGAATAATAAAAACATAATATTTAATTTAATTTTGTTTTATAGGATTTAACATTTGAAATGAAATTGATTAGAGCTTAGCGGCTGCTAGCCTTTATAATGATGTAATAATTTAAGCTTAGCCTTTACAACAATGTAATAATTTAAGCATAATGGTTGCAAATATTTAATAGATTAAAAGAAGATTCTATTAGGTTAGTGTATTCTAGAATAATCATATTCATAATGTTTGCAAGTTTTTTGCATTATGATTTAACAAATCAAATTAAATTTTTTTGAGCTACACGGAATCTAGGTGATTCCACAATAGAATATTTCCAGCTTAGATGTCTCAAGCATTTAAGAAGATGAAGAATTAAATTTTTATCTTAGCATTCGCTAGCTTAGGTTGCAACATATTATTTGAAGATACATTGTCACTAGGATTTAATGAAAAACAAGTAAGATATTGTGAGCTTAGTGGCCGCTAGGTTGTGCCTCAAAAAAATTTACTAAGTTTAGTGATTGGTTATCGATAACAAATATCATGAAATTATATGACGTTAAGACACTGCCACATCATGTTATTTAGAACATAGTGGCTGCTAGGCTTTAACAAATAACAAATGAAATTTTGAGTCTAGTGTCTGCTAGGTATTGTGGCAACATGATATTTATAGCTTAGTGGTCTATATGTTTTCACAAATTAAATTAAGGTGGTATGAAATTAGCGGCCGCTACATATTGCAACAAGATAATATTTTAAAAATGTTTTCCCATAGGATTTACTATTTTAAATGAAATTGATTTGAGATTAGCGGCTGCTAGCCTTTGCAATAATGAAATAATTTAATCTTAGATTTCATTAGGATTTAATACATAATATTTGGGGCATAGTGGTCGCAAGAATTTAACACATTAAATTAATATTCCAGGAGGCTAGCTTCCACTAGGATAGCTTAGATGTCTCGAACATTTAACAAGATGAAAAATGATTTTTTTAGCTTAGTATCTGATATCTTATGTTGCAACATATTATTTGAAGATATGTTTGCTAGGATTCAATGAAAAACTAGTAAGATATTGTGAGTTTAGCATCCGCTAAGTTATGCCTCAAAAACATTTTATGAGCTTAGCGACCGGTTTTGAATACCAGATATTGTGAGATCTTAGGCTACTAGGACATTGCCACATCACAATAGTTGGAACATAGCGGTAACTAGGATTTAACAAAATAAAGAAAGATATTTCGAGTCTGGCATCCACTAGGTATTGCCACAATATATTATTTGTAGATTAGCGGTTATTAGGATTTCACAAAATAAATTAAGGTAGTATGCAATTACAAGCTTAGCAGCCACTAGGTTATGCTGCAAAAATATTTTCTGAGCTTAGCGATCGGTAAGTCACTACCACTATTGTAATTTTCCAACTTTGATGTTGCTAGAATTTAACAAGTCAAAAAACTATTTTTTCAGATTAGCGTTCGCTAGCTTATGTTACAACATATTATTTTAAGATTTGGTGTCTCCATGATTTAGCAAAAAACATCTAAGATATTGTGAGCTTAGCGATCGGTACTCATTTATGGATATTTGAGCATAATGTGTGCTAGTTTATGCCAAATTTATATATTTGGAGCTTAGCGTATCAAAAAAACAAATACATGTTTAGCTGAGTATAGCATATGGAATATATACACAAACATTAAATCAATTATAAATATTCATCTATTAACATGTCATACATATTATAGTGCTTACCCACCTATCTAAGATACTACAATTTATGATTCACTGGGGTTCTTCCTTAACTATGGGCTTTTTTTAAGCCAAGCCTGCATACTCGCTTTGCTACCACTCGCATTACTACTAATATGCATCCAAATTCAGTATACCAAACATTTTTTGAGGTATTTTCTCATCATATCAATTTTCCTACCAATCCTAATGCTGATATTTCTATTTTTGACAATGATCCATCGTTGCATAGCATGATTCACATTTGCAATATGGGTATCAAGTGTACTTTAATTGATACCGGATGTGAACTCAATCTATGTCCTATATAATTCCTTGAAAATATTGGTCTTTTTGCTGATAATGTTGTTCCATCATTCCTTTCCCTGCAAGCATATGATGGTTCTGTTCATCCATGCGTAGGTCACATTACTATGCCTATCAATAAAGGGCCAAAAAACCTTAACATAGTTTTCTTTATCATTGACTTTTTGGTTTCATAAAATTGTTTACTTGGTCGGCCATGGATTCGTGCATTGCAAGTAGTTACTTATATAGTACATCACCATGTAAACTTACTACATGAGGGCATATAATATAAAGCTCCTAGTGGTCATGACCCATTGAAATATTGTGACTGTGATTCCAATATTACAATTCCTACTCCATGCTATGATATTACTAATGAACCACAACCCATGGATACTCTAGATCATTTACTCCCACTTGAAGGTATTATTTGCATACTAGATATGGTCTCAACTACAACACCACCTCCTAATGATACTACTACTACTATGGTACTCCATCAAGGGCCTACTCACACATACGATGCCATTCCACCTACTTCAATATCACATGTGCATCCACCATTAGCATGTCCTCCCTTTAAATATATGATTTTCATGAATGATTATTATTGGGAGCATATTACATTTGACCCTACTTGTGATGAAACTATATGCACACATGATGGCTTGGCTCAGCTAGGATTTATTGTTGAACATTATTTTCCTCCACATCATGATCATCATCTCTACCATGGGTTTTTTTGCATCACCGCTAATTATAGACTTTGAGTCTTTTATCTCAAAATTTTTCTTGCACACACTTCTCCACTCACACTTGAGTAATCTTTGCTAGATTATATTAGGGGCACGTTAGATCCTGATCATATTGTAAACACCAAAATTAGGTCACACTTCCCTTGGTCCCCTTTCAAATAACCAAATTAAGAACATTCACCTAACCATGACCCTTATACCCCACATTAATGTTAAATTAATTATTTATAATTACATTAATACCCATCCTCACCCCATTATTAATTTAATTACTTTAATTAAATGGATGGACACCTCACCTAGAAACCTCACCATAGATCTATTCATAGCATGTTTTTATAAATTAATAAGACTTGGTTCAACCCCAAAAATCAAGGCCTATTATTCCTCTAACCACCTTCCCGATCATAAAAACATAATGTCCATTTTGATCCACGAATAAATGGGTAGACCTAGCCCAAATGATTACGAGATCTTTCATTTTTAGTAAACCTAGGGAATCCCACCTTAACTGACACCAGTCAACTAGGAACCATCTTCGGTTACCATTTATTCACTTTGGAAACCTTGTTTGTGGGTTGGTACATTATGAGATCGAAGAGAATATAAGAGAGATGCATGCAAGTAGAATGAGAGTCTTTTTTCGCAACTACAGACATCCATAACCAACACTAGGATAGATCTAGAGGTATTTCACTCATGGTAACGTTATGGGAAGCACCACTATGGCACCAAGCTCCATCCCACCAATCAATCATCACCATCTCATAGCCATTGGACCTGTAACACTAGAAAGTACATTTATCACCTGTGTTATTTTAGCCTTGTTATTTTTAAAAGGTTCTTGTTACCTTTGTTGTCATTTCCTAATTACATTCCCTTTTCCCCACTATTCCTCTTTCTGTAAACCCTACCATTCCTCCACCCACACCATAAAACCACCTATACTTGACCTCTGCATATTTCTAAGTATTCCTAAGATCATCATATACCTCTTCATGCCCTCTGTCACCTTTTCCTGACCTCAGCTCAAACCCTATTAAAAACTCTTATTGAGTCTTATTAGCTCACCTCTACCGATGCCAGTTACCCATAACCATTGCCAGTTCTACCTAACCATGATCAGTCATACCTCGACCGATGCTAGTCTTTGTATCTTCCAACACTTTGTAAACCAACAACCATATACCAACGAAGACAACCCAAATACCTTTCCCAACTCTTCCAAGACCCTGTCTGTGACCTGCAGACCACCTGAACAACCTACAACCTGACCTAAAGACCTTGACTTGCATAGTTTTTAGTATTTAATTGGATTGATGCTGATAGTGATATGAGGTACCTAAATCAAAATACTAGCACTAGATTCGTTTATGTATGTATTTCAGTTATTTCATAATTTGTTTTATAAAAATTGTGGGTTGAAAGCCTTCTAGGAAGTATCACACTTCCTAGATCTAGCATATACTAGGCAATCCACTATCATATATCATTTAACTCTTATTTGGTGGTCTTTCTATTTCAGGTAGTTCCTCTTATCCGAAAGGAATCTCTCACAATCAACATAGGATCGAGAAGTCAGAACGAGTGCATCAACCTCCAAATCAACACAACAGGTATCCCTCCTCATCCCATAACACTATTTGTTTTATCACATTTAGAAAATGTAAAGAAAACAGTGAAACATTTTGGCATGCCCGGTAGGACCCATCCGAGGTTCCTTGTATTTTCTTTATTCCTAGGTAAAATTGTGTGTTTGTTTCCCTTCAAAAATCTTACACATTAATTTTTCTTCTATGGAATTATTCTTCCTCTCTTTATTATTTAAAAACAATAGTGTTTTTGGTGCTTTAAAAGGAACACATTCTTATTTCTCTTTTTTTTACATTGCATTAGTGAAAAAGCACTTTCTTACCTATTCACCATTTTCTTCATCGAACGTAATTTGTCAATTTGGGCTTAAAATTAGTTGCATTTCATCCTTGTATGCTACATTTATCTCAAATTAAAATGAGGTCAACCTATATGCTAGAAGTTGTGCCCAACTGATGGTTAACACAAAGAACCATAGAAAGCACTCTCTTTCTTATTCTACCAAACTACACAAAAGCTAAATATACACATTTTCTTAAATGACATCTTACCTAGGAACGAATGTCAATGATCACATGATAAGAGGATTGGTAGGTACTCCCCAATTGGTTGTCTCTATCCAGTACCCCATTAGAGAGCATCCCCCGCCATAACATCACCAAAAACCTCACCTTCTAGATATCCTTCTTCGTAGGATGCCTTCCCAACCAAAAATTCTATTATGAATTCACATGGTTAGTTTAAGCTAAACAAACATAAGAAAATCACTCTTAGGATCATGTTTTTCTTAGTTTTTCTTCTTGACTTGTGTTTTTAGGTGTGATACTACAGATCTACATTATTCTTCTTCTTTGCACACTCCACCATCGTAGTTGTAGTATTCTGACTTTGTTTGAGTGTGCCAGGACCCCATCTTTCATTCTCATATTCCTAATTTTGACTCTTCACTTGATTTAAATTAAAAAAATCATATTTCTTTACAGCTCTTTCATTTCATAGTAACCAGTGTCAGTCGAGCAACCACCATCAGTTCACATCTGACCGTCGTTGGTTAAACCTAATCAATGTTGGCTTCTAGATTTCTAGTTATTTTATCTAGAATAGCCTTCATTATTCATTTTATTATGTTTTTGGCCCTCAGGGAATCATCTTATTCCCCCTATTGATATTTCTATCATAACATAGTTTCCCCATTTACATATTCATCAGCCATGTTTCACTTCTTGAAACTGGTGTTTTTCTACAGTGACCGATATCAGTTTTAGTAACCGACATTGGTTTCCCATTAACCATCATTGGTTAGCCCAACCAACATCAGTGTTTGGTTTGGTTTTCAAAATTCAAACCTTGACCAAATTCACTCTCCCAGCCTCATTTTTTTCTTTGTTCCTATTGTTTTCTATGGCATTTACAAGATACAATCTTTCCAGGTCAACACTTACTCACATGGTGTTGACTCACAACCAAAATAATGATATTATATTCCACGCCAATCATCAACCACTGCCACCTATTCCTTTAACACCTTTTATCCTGTCACCCATGGATCCAAACCTACCTACCACCATTGCTACAGGTGATGAGGAGTTCACACAAATCCTCGACTAGAATCCCACAACCTTACAATTATACCTTTCCCACTCTTCCACTCGGGATTCCTCAGGTCAATTGATATATGACATGCCCATATCCATCTCTCGTTCCCTTATCCCCACTTCTACATCAGCCTCTACTAGTTCAGTGTTACCTTCACTTGCTTTACCCCCAGTGGTTTTGCAGCTAGGCTGCACACCCACTATGACCACAACATCTATAACATCAGTCGCACTCATAGCATATTTTTTTCCTTCATTGACCACTCATAGAATAACCCCATCTGCGCCCATTATCTCATAGATACCAATTTCAACACAACTTCCTGTGGTGTGGGTGACCCCTACTCCATTTAAGAATATTTTCTTTTCCATCCCGCAGTATTTACCCCCAATCTCTACTAGGGTCACTGCAACTTCCCCACCTATATATACATATTATCAACAACCCCCTACCTTGTCTGTCATTCATTCTGGATATATGTCCTCTATGTCGGTCCCCTATTCTCAACCTTCCTATTTAGCATCACCATACACTGGAATGCCACCCACATCACATGTTCATCACCAATCTTCTTACGACATAGGAGGTGTCCTTCTATCCCAACATACCAATGAACTCATCAAATTAACGATGGAAAGGATGCAGACACTAGAAGCATCAGTTTCTGACTCACACAATTCTTTCACCTATGATGAAATCTGTAATGAGCCCATTCATCCATCCATTCCTATTCATCCATACCCTATACATTGGGAAATGCCAAAATTCAACTAATTCAATAGTAAAGAAGATCTGTAGAAACATTTTTGGTCTTTCAAACATGGGTGTTACCTGATCACTAGATGACGCTTTACTCCTGTGGACCTTCCCGATGTCCCTAACATGACCTCCATTAGACTGGTATAGTAGGATACCCAGAAATTCCATCTACTCATTTAATCAAGTAGCCCAAGCCTTCTTAGACCACTTCTTAATCAATATTGTTAATAAATTCACCATGAATGGTCTTTACTCCACATGACAGTATAACGATGAGTCTATCACCGAATTTTTTACTCGTTAGCGCAACCTAATTAACTAGCTCACATTTCAGTTACCTCAAATTGAGCTCATAGAGTTGTTTAGTTGGGCTTGTGATAGACACATCTCACCAACCTTGTAGGTGCAGAACTTCCACACCTTTGACGAGGCATTCACCATGGCACGAAAATTGGAGATTTGTGTTATCAAAGAAAATAAAATTCAGCTATGTAACAAGCACACTGCATTCAAATAAAATGATGCTTATTCATCTTGGAGACCCCAGAACAACTACTCAAAACCCAAAGGATATGCCAACACTGTATTTCTCAAGGTTGGACCCTCTCACCCATCAAACCAAACCAAACCATCTTCTAATCTCTCTCATGTCCAAGCTTTCCAGTTTAGATGAGAATAACGAAAGTATACCCCAATAGGGGAACCTTATTATTTTGTTTTGGAAAATCTTATTAAGGATAGTAACATTACCCTTCTACCTATAAAACCACACACTGGTTTTGACCCCGAATGTCCCAATTCCGCATGGTATAAAGAACATGAATTTTACAACTATCATCATGTCAAAGGTCATAGCGATGGTAAATGCATCACAATGAAGATCTAGTATTGGATAACACAAATGCACTCGTTAACCAAAACCTACATATCTTTAAAAAATCATTCCCTAATCATGCCCCATCTTCCAACCAAACTGGTAACAATTCCACCAATGATAGCAATGTCCAAGAGGTCCACACTATTTTCGATGATATACCAATTGCTTCCCAATTTCCCCCTGTTCCTTCTATAGATGAAATCCTAGCCCGATCTCCCCTACCTACATAGGAACCTATTTCATCTACTCCTCCACCCACAGAGGAACCCCCTTCATTTTCTCCTTCATCAGTGAAATAGCCCATAATTAGCACTCCACTTCTTGCCCCTCAAATTACCAAACATTCATCAGTAACACCTCTCCTACTCATAAGGAATACATTTCCACTCCCTATATCATCACAAGGAGAGTACACTTAATCTGGCCCATCATATCCTTTACTCATATAGGATCTTGTAGAAACCCCATTTCCTTTAGATGACCATTCTCCATCAGACTTCTAAGATCCTTTTGATCCGCTTTCAGCTCTCTTACCCACAGAGTCTGAAGCTAGCCATTTCCCTATTTCTCAAACACATTTTATGGGAATTTCTACTCGATCCAGATCATCCCTACTTACAGAAGTACCATTTTCACACTTGTTTGATCACCTGGATTATGTGGATAGAGCCTTACTTTGGGGACATCTTCTAGTTTCTGCTTTAATCCAAATGCAGATGTCACTCAACAAAACCTCCATAATCTATCCAAAAGTGTTTCAAGTAGTCAAACTAACCACAACCATGACTATTGGAACACCTTCCATGTCATTACCCACAACCCAACACACACCTATACCCAAACACCTACCCACACCTATATCATCTCCCTTACCTAAACCCATCACTACCTTAGGGGTCATGCCAACATCAAACCTTACTCACCCACCCATCAAATTATATTTATCCACATCTTCCCAAACCAACACCAAACTTCTTCCAGCCCCTATACGGAAGACCGAACCTACTAGGCCTCATACACCAACCCCGCCTACTACACCATTGTCACCTTCACCTCTTTTATCTATTCTAGGACCTCACCCCTCAACCCTAGCCAAACAACCTTATTCTATTGGTAAACTGAGAATGAAATAGCTCACCTCCTCATCAAGGACCTCTAATATACCTAAGTGATCCACACAACCCCCGCTGTCACCCGTGATCTCCTTACCACCCATACCACCACTACCTTCCATAACTTATTCACTACCCATAACACTCTTTTCTCTTACACACACACCTTCTAACCAACCTCTCCTAACCACCTCCATCACAACTCGGTTTCCTCTGTGGGTAACCTATCCTCTTCCACCATTTTCTTTTCCCTCTACATCCCATACTCTTGTGTCACCTTTTCTCAAGAAGGTGCAACCCAAAGCTATGAATCTGCTACCCTCCAATAAGGTATTCAAACCAACCAAAGCTTCCATCACTAGCTCTTCTGCCCCGTATTTACCCAAACAGATGCCTGGAATACCTAAGACCACTCCACATACCAAAATAGTGAACTAACCTATTCCCTCTCTTATAAAACCTCTTCCTTTATAGTCAGTCACACATGTAGCCAAACCCTCACTCACCTCCCATTACAATCCATTAGCAGGGTCCTAAGCTAAGATTTTAACCAATCACGTAGAGACTTTTGTCATCACGTTGCAACCAATTTGACCTTACAATCCTCTCAAACCCAAACCAAAAGGGTTTGATGAAACAAATATTTGTGCCTATCATCATGTATCAGGACATAATGTTGAAAATTGTAAGGCCTTGAAAACCATTCTCATCCAAATTTTTCCTCCTAAGTACAATTTTGACGATGACGATCTTTTGAATGAGGACCCCATTTCACCTTCGCTAATCTCCCTAAATATTCTTCCATTACCTACTCAACAACCAATATCGCCACCCCCGTAAATCCTTTATCCACCCCCAAAATTCAAAATTAACATGGTCCATATTACCACCCGCGCTCAGAAAGACAAGGGAAAAGAAAAGGTAGTTAGCCCATTAACCAACCCTATACCCAACATACCATCTTTACCCACACCTACAGTCACTATTTGAGGTCATGCGTATCCTATTTTTGATGGGGTCACACATCACACAATGATAAAACAATTACGCCAATCCTCCCTCAAAATGTATTTATATGATCTAATCCAAACCTTTGAGTCACACCGTCAAGCCCTCATGGAGATTCTCCAATCTATCGAGGTTTTACCAAATGACCCCATGCCCATAGCCTCCATCATTACCCCTCATCACATAGCTTCTCTCACTAAGTTTTCACCTTCTTTTACACCTCCACCTACTTGCCAAGTAGCTACCCTTAGCTTTTCAGATGAAGAGATCACTCCCTTCCAGTCTGACGACCATAATCCCACTCTTTTCATTTCCATATTTATCGATAATATACACATACGATGAATTATGATTGATGGTGGTGCTAGTATTAACATCATCTCCTCCCATTCATAAACCAAATACACATACTTGCCAATTGAATGCATGATAACCCAGTTATGTTGCACTCCTTCAATGACGCCATGACCTCGACCCTAGGTACCATTGTTATCCATGTTTGCATGGGTCCCCACATTATCCCAAAACTTTTCTTTGTACTATAAGGGGAGTTATAGTATAATTTGTTTCTTTTCTGACCTTAGATTTACGCCATGGGTTGTGTCCCTTCTAATTTACACCGCTGCCTCAAATTTGAACACAAAGGACATAATTACACCATCCCGGCCGACCCATATCCTTTTAAGACCTGTAACATGTTATACTGGCCCAATGATGTGCTTATACTAATCAAGGCATCTACCATTATCCCCACTTCACATTCACTTAAAAGCCCATCCACCAAAACTGCCACCACCTCTCCCACATGTAACCCTCCTATCCCTACTGCCACCACAACCTCTACCACTGACTCACTTACTTCCCCATCATCTAATGATTCATCTATCACCACTACCCATATATCTACTACTGACCCCTTAGAGGGTGTTTTTCAACACCTCACTCCAGTGGAATACCGCCTATACAATATCAACACGTTCCTCACTCCGCAAGAGTATGGGAACCCGCATCAACACCCTAATTATGACATCCATGTAGGTGAAGTTTTTCCTTATGGTCCTCCCCACCTTTGCACTAGGGTCAAAGCATATAACTGTGTCCCACTTTTTTGTAGTTTTTGTACTTTCAGCAAACTATGTCTGACAACCAAAACATGACCAAACACATATAAAATGACCAAACATGCATTTTTAAGAGGCTATAAATACCAAGCTGCAGGGCATCCAACATTTACTTGATTTTTTAAATTTTTATAGTATTTTTTAATTATTTATTTACTAGTCAGATTTTTAAAAATTTATGGCCACAAAGTGGGACACACTTGTATGCTTTGACCCACTAATCTAATGTATGGGGGACTTGATATTGGAACTTATAAACCCAAACCTCCATCCCAAACACAACCATTTTCATCTGACTTACATTCCCTTACTAATCACCACTTTACTCACACCTTCCTCCACCGTGCACGTGGAAAGGATTTGGATTCAATTTTTATGAGAAGGGCCACCACAATGTTATCTCTTGTACCACTCATAAACACAATGTCCGTAGTGACATTGGATTTGACACATCACCTCCCAAGAAGCCTCGCGTTGATCTCATTAAGGAAGATACAACCTCTCCACCTCATTCACCCATGTCACCATCTTCACCCACGGAGTCCATAGATCCTGAATCTATTCCTCCTATTTTTTTTTATAAACACAATTTACCTGGGACCTTTGACCTATCAAAACAATGGTGAG
The DNA here is from genome assembly GCA_019776745.2 of Taxus chinensis. Lineage (NCBI taxonomy): Eukaryota > Viridiplantae > Streptophyta > Pinopsida > Cupressales > Taxaceae > Taxus > Taxus chinensis. The sequence continues at coordinate 350,446,813 of CM034154.1, read as the reverse complement.
GCTCCCTCTTCTCTCCCATTCCTATATCTTGACATGGTTGATGATGATACACCTTCTATTAATTTTGTTCAATGTTAGGATGATGAAATCCATCCTCACTTATCTTGGTGTGAAAGATTCTTATATTCACCAGTCGTTACCTTCTAAGACACAAACCATGTTAATGAATCATCCATTGAGATCAACATTAACACTTAGGATGACCTGCACATTCTAAAGATAGGAAAATATTTGGATGTTACTGAACAAAAATCTTTTACCTCTTTCCTTCAGGACCATAGCAACGATTTTTCTTGGTCTTATACTGACATGCCCGGTATTGACCCAAAAATCACGGTCCACAATATCGTAACCATTCATGATGCCAAACCCATAGAAAAAAAGCTACGAAAAATGCATCCTCACATTGCCCTTCTGGTCAAAGAAGAGCTTCAGAGCCTTCTCCTAGTTTCCTTCATCCTACCCATTGACTATCCCTAATGGATTTCTAACATCGTTCCTGTCACAAAGGGAACAGGGGGAATCCACATTTTCATGGACTTCCGTGACCTTCATTCTAGCTTGTCCCAAAGACGAAATTCCCCTACCAGGAATTAACAGACTAGTTTGATCTTACTACCATCCATGAAATGCTATCACTCATGGATGGTTTTTAAGGTTACAATCAAATATTACTGGCTCTAAAGGATCAGCACAAGACTTCCTTCATCACCCCTTGGGGACCTTCTACTATCGAGTCATGCCTTTGGCCTTAAAAACATAGGTACTACTTACCAGCATGCCACAAATTAAATATTCCATGACATCGTGCATTGCATATTGGAAGATTACACAGATGATCTTATTCCCAAATACAAACATTGAACTAAACACCTAACCATACTTAAGGTCATCTTTGACCACCTCATCACATATTCTGTTCATCTTCAACCAAAGAAGTTCATCTTTGTAGTACTTTCAGGAAAAATCCTTGATTTCATCATTTCTTTATGTGGCATAGAATTCGATCCTACTAAGGTAAAGGATATTCTAGAAATGCCTCCACCTACTAATCTCCGTTAACTTTGAAGCCTACAAGGTAAGTTACAATCCATTCTTCATTTTATCTCACAGCTTTCTGATCTCTGTCAACCATTTCATCATCTTCTCAAGAAGGATGTTTTCATTCAAATGGGGTGATGAATTCCATAAATCCTTTAAAACCTTAAAAAATACCTCCTTTAACCACCAGTGCTCATTCCTCCTAAGGATGACCAACCCCTTTACCTATATATTTTCGCCACTGACCATTATTTAGGTGCCATGCTCACTCATTGTGATGAGAAACAACAAGAGAAAGCAATTTCCCTCTTATTTACCTCATGAGGGGTCTACTCTGTCGGAACCGTTGCACCTAACCCACTTGACCTTTGTATAAGCAATTTGCATAATATCTTTCCCTTTCCATTCTACCCATTGATATCACTCATAATGGATAATGAGCCTTTCTTAAAAGTGTCTCTCGTTATGTCATCATGGGTGGTTCTTCTTTATAAGTGCAACTTCGACAGTATTCTCTTACTATGCCTTACAAGTTCTGAAAATTCCTTACACCATCAAGGAAGTTGGACGATGAAATTTATAGAAGCCACTTTAGTGGTTAGCTATCGCAAAACACATTCTTTTCCTTGGTTATTATTAGCCAACCCTAAACCATGATTGTTGCGACTATGTAAAATGTTGTGTGAAATTCCAACAACATGATAATCTCCATCACACACCTAGTCATGCCTTGTAGGTCATACGATACATTTGGCCTTTCTCTCAATGGGGTTTGGATCTTGTCGGTGAGATCAAATCTCCATTCTTCACACAACGCCACCAATAGATAATAACCGCTATTGAATATTATACTAAATGGGTAGAAGCCGCCCCCCTCATTTCTACAAAGTTGAGAAAATATGTGAGTCCATCAACCATTTTCACATCATTTGTTGCTTTAGTATTCATCACCACCTCGTCATTGATATTAGACATGCCATAATCCACTTCGTTACCTTTATCGCCCACTTCTACATCAGCTCTACTCGTCAGTGTTACCTTCACTGCTTACCCCAGTGGTTTTGAGCTAGGCGAACACCCACTATGACCACAACATTCTATAACATCAGTCGCACTCATCGCATATTTTTTTCTCATGGACCACTCATAGAATCACCCATAAAAACTTCGCCGCCATTATTCATAGATACCAATTTCAATCACAACGTCCGTGGTGTGGGTGACACCTACTCATTAAGAATATTTTCTTTTCCATGCAGTATTTACCCCCAATCTCTACTTACTAGGGTCAATGAAACTCCCCACCTATTACATATTATCAACAACCCCCTACATGCTGTCATTCATTTGGATATATGTCCTCTAGGTCGGTCCATATTATCAAACCTTCCATAGTTAGGCATCACCCTACATGGGAATGCCACCAACATCACTGTTATCACCCAATATTTCGCCATAGGAGGTGTCCTTTCTATCCCAACATTACCAATGAACTCATCAAATTAACGATGGAAAGGAGCAGACACTAGAGCTCAGTTCTGACTCACACAATTCTTTCACTATGATGAAATCTGTTAATGAGCCCATTCATCCATCCATCCTATTCCATCCATACCCATACATTGGGAAATGCCAAATTCAACTAATTCAAAGTAAAGAAGATTGTGTAGAAACCTTTTTGGTTTTCAAACATGGGGGTTACCTGAGCAATAGATGACGACTTTACTCCTGTGGACCGTTCCCGATGTCCTACATGACCTCCATTAGACTGGTTATAGTAGATACCCAGAAATTCCATCTACTCATTTAATCAAGTAGCCCAAGCCTTCTTAGACCACTTCTTAATCAATATTGTTAATAATTCACCCATGAATGGTCTTTACTCCACATGACAGTATAACGATGAGTCTATCACCGATTTTTTACTCGTTAGCGCAACCTAATTAACTAGCTCACATTTCAGTTACCTCAAATTGAGCTCATAGAGTGTTTAGTTGGGCTTGTGATAGACACATCTCACCAACCTTGTAGGTGCAGAACTTCCACACCTTTGACGAGGCATTCACCATGGCACGAAACTTGGAGATTTGTGTTATCAAAGAAATAAAATTCAGCTATGTAACAAGCACACTGCATTCAAATAAATGATGCTTATCATCTTGGAGACCCCAGAACAACTACTCAAAACCCAAAGGATATGCCAACACTGTATTTCTCAAGGTTGGACCCTCTCCACCCATCAAACCAAACCAACCATCTTCTAATCTCTCTCATGTCCAAGCTTTCCAGTTTAGATGAGAATATACGAAAGTATACCCCAATAGGGGAACCTTATTATTTGTTTGGAAAATCTATTAAGGATAGTAACATTACCCTTCTACCTATAAAACCACACACTGGTTTTGACCCCGAATGTCCCATTCGCATGGTATAAAGAACATGAATTTTACAACTATCATCATGTCAAAGTCATAGCGATGGGTAATATGCACACATGAAGATCTGTATTGGATAACACAAATGCACTCGTTAACCAAAACCCTACTATCTTTAAAAATCATTCCCTAATCATGCCCCATCTTCCAACCAACACTGGTAAACAATTTCCACCAATGATAGCAATGTCCAAGAGGTCCACACTATTTCGATGATATACCAATTGCTTCCCAATTTCCCCCTGTTCCTTCTATAGATGAAATCCTAGCCCGATCTCCCCCTACCTACATAGGAACCTATTTCATCTACTCCTCCACCCACAGAGGAACCCCCTCATTTTCTCCTTCATCAGTGAAATAGCCCATAATTAAGCCACTCCACTTCTTGCCCCTCAAATTACCAAACATTCATCAGTAACACCTCTCCTACTCATAAGGAATACATTTCCACTCCCTATATCATCACAAGGAGAGTACACTTAATCTGGCCCATCATATCCTTTACTCATATAGGATCTTGTAGAAACCCCATTTCCTTTAGATGACCATTCTCCATCAGACTTCTAAGATCCTTTTGATCCGCTTTCAGCTCTCTTACCACAGAGTCTGAAGCTAGCCATTTCCCTATTTCTCAAACACATTTATGGGAATTTCTACTCGATCCAGATCCTCCCCAATTACAGTAGTACCATTTTCACACTTGTTTGATCACCTGGATTATGTGGATAGAGCCTTACTTTGGGGACATCTTCTAGTTTCTGCTTTAATCCAAATGCAGATGTCACTCAACAAACCTCCATAATCTATCCAAAGTGTTTCAAGTAGTCAAACTAACCACAACCATGACTATTGGAACACCTTCCATGTCATTACCCACAACCCAACACACACCTATACCCAAACACCTACCCACACCTATATCATCTCCCTTACCTAAACCCATCACTACCTTAGGGGTCATGCCAACATCAAACCTTACTCACCCACCCATCAAATTATATTTATCCACATCTTCCCAAACCAACACCAAACTTCTTCCAGCCCCTATACGGAAGACCGAACCTACTAGGCCTCATACACCACCCCGCCTACTACACCATTGTCACCTTCACCTCTTCTATCTATTCTAGGACCTCACCCTCAACCCTAGCCAAACAACCTTATTCTATTGGTAAACTGAGAATGAAATAGCTCACCTCCTCATCAAGGACCTCTAATTACCTAAGTGATCCACACAACCCCCGCTGTCACCCGTGATCTCCTTACCACCCATACCACCACTACCTTCCATAACTTATTCACTACCCATAACACTCTTTTCTCTTACAACACACCTTCTAACCAACCCTCTCCTAACCACCTCCATCAAAACTCGGTTCCTCTGTGGGTAACCTATCCTCTTCCACCATTTCTTTTTCCCTCTACATCCATACTCTTGTGTCACCTTTCTCAAGAAGGTGCAACCCAAGCTATGAATCTGCTACCCCTCCAATAAGGTATTCAAACCAACCAAAGCTTCCATCACTAGCTCTTCTGCCCCGTATTTACCCAAAACAGATGCCTGGAATACCTAAGACCACTCCACATACCAAAATAGTGAACTAACCGATTCCCTCTCTTATAAAACCCTCTTCCTTTATAGTCAGTCACACATGTAGCCCAAACCCTCACTCACCCTCCCCTTACAATCCAGTACAGGGTCCTAAGCTAAGATTTTAACCAATCACGTAGAGATTTTGTCATCACGTTGCAACCAATTTGACCTTACAATCCTCTCAAACCCAACACCAAAAGGTTTGATGAAACAAATATTTGTGCCTATCATCATGTATCAGGACATAATGTTGAAAATTGTAAGGCCTTGAAAACCATTCTCATCCAAATTTGTCCTCCTAAGTACAATTTTGACGATGACGATCTTTTGAATGAGGACCCCATTTCACCTTCGCTAATCTCCCTAAATATTCTTCCATTACCTACTCAACAACCAATATCGCCACCCCCGTAAATCCTTTATCCACCCCCAAAATTCAAAATTAACATGGTCCATATTACCACCCGCGCTCAGAAAGACAAGGAAAAGAAAAAGGTAGTTAGCCCCATTAACCAACCCTATACCCAACATACCATCTTTACCCACACCTACAGTCACTATTTGAGGTCATGCGTATCCTATTTTTGATGGGGTCACACATCACACAATGATAAAACAATTACGCCAATCCTCCCTCAAATGTATTTATATGATCTAATCCAAACCTTTGAGTCACACCGTCAAGCCCTCATGGAGATTCTCCAATCTATCGAGGTTTACCAAATGACCCCATGCCCATAGCCTCCATCATTACCCCTCATCACATAGCTTCTCTCACTAAGTTTTCACCTTCTTTTACACCTCCACCTACTTGCCAAGTAGCTACCCTTAGCTTTTCAGATGAAGAGATCACTCCCTTCCAGTCTGACGACCCTAATCCCACTCTTTTCATTCCATATTTATCGATAATATACACATACGATGAATTATGATTGATGGTGGGTGCTAGTATTAACATCATCTCCTCCCATTCATAAACCAAATACACATACTTGCCAATTGAATGCATGATAACCCAGTTATGTTGCACTCCTTCAATGACGCCATGACCTCGACCCTAGGTACCATTGTTATCCATGTTTGCATGGGTCCCCACATTATCCCAAACTTTTCTTGTACTATAAGGGGAGTTATAGTATAATTTGTTTCTTTTCTGACCTTAGATTTACGCCATGGGTTGTGTCCCTTCTAATTTACACCGCTGCCTCAAATTTGAACACAAAGGACATAATTACACCATCCCGGCCGACCCATATCCTTTTAAGACCTGTAACATGTTATACTGGCCCCAATGATGTGCTTATACTAATCAAGGCATCTACCATTATCCCCACTTCACATTCACTTAAAAGCCCATCCACCAAAACTGCCACCACCTCTCCCCACATGTAACCCTCCTATCCCTACTGCCACCACAACCTCTACCACTGACTCACTTACTTCCCCATCATCTAATGATTCATCTATCACCCACTACCCATATATCTACTACTGACCCCTTAGAGGGTGTTTTTCAACACCTCACTCCAGTGGAATACCGCCTATACAATATCAACACGTTCCTCACTCCGCAAGAGTATGGGAACCCGCATCAACACCCTAATTATGACATCCATGTAGGTGAAGTTTTTCCCTTATGGTCCTCCCCACCTTTGCACTAGGGTCAAAGCATATAACTGTGTCCCACTTTTTTGTAGTTTTTGTACTTTCAGCAAACTATGTCTGACAACCAAAACATGACCAAAACACATATAAAATGACCAAACATGCATTTTTAAGAGGCTATAAATACCAAGCTGCAGGGCATCCAACATTTACTTGATTTTTTAATTTTTATAGTATTTTTTTAATTATTTATTACTAGTCAGATTTTTAAAAATTTATGGCCACAAAGTGGGACACACTTGTATGCTTTGACCCACTAATCTAATGTATGGGGGACTTGATATTGGAACTTATAAACCCAAACCTCCATCCCAAACACAACCATTTTCATCTGACTTACATTCCCTTACTAATCACCACTTTACTCACACCTTCCTCCACCGTGCACGTGGAAAGGATTTGGATTCAATTTTTATGAGAAGGGCCACCACAATGTTATCTCTGTACCACTCATAAACACAATGACCGTAGTGACATTGGATTTGACACATCACCTCCCAAGAAGCCTCGCGTTGATCTCATTAAGGAAGATACAACCTCTCCACCTCATTCACCCATGTCACCATCTTCACCCACGGAGTCCATAGATCCTGAATCTATTCCTCCTATTTTTTTTTATAAACACAATTTACCTGGGACCTTTGACCTATCAAAACAATGGTGAGGCTCCCTCTTCTCTCCCATTCCTATATCTTGACATGGTTGATGATGATACACCTTCTATTAATTTTGTTCAATGTTAGGATGATGAATCCATCCTCACTTATCTTGGTGTGAAAGATTCTTATATTCACCAGTCGTTACCTTCTAAGACACAAACCATGTTAAATGAATCATCCATTGAGATCAACATTAACACTTAGGATGACCTGCACATTCTAAAGATAGGAAAATATTTGGATGTTACTGAACAAAAATCTTTTACCTCTTTCCTTCAGGACCATAGCAACGATTTTTCTTGGTCTTATACTGACATGCCCGGGTATTGACCCAAAAATCACGGTCCACAATATCGTAACCATTCATGATGCCAAACCCATAGAAAAAAAGCTACGAAAAATGCATCCTCACATTGCCCTTCTGGTCAAAGAAGAGCTTCAGAGCCTTCTCCTAGTTTCCTTCATCCTACCCATTGACTATCCCTAATGGATTTCTAACATCGTTCCTGTCACAAAGGGAACAGGGGGAATCCACATTTTCATGGACTTCCGTGACCTCATTCTAGCTTGTCCCAAAGACGAAATTCCCCTACCAGGAATTAACAGACTAGTTGATCTTACTACCATCCATGAAATGCTATCACTCATGGATGGTTTTTAAGGTTACAATCAAATATTACTGGCTCTAAAGGATCAGCACAAGACTTCCTTCATCACCCCTTGGGGGACCTTCTACTATCGAGTCATGCCTTTTGGCCTTAAAAACATAGGTACTACTTACCAGCATGCCACAAATTAAATATTCCATGACATCGTGCATTGCATATTGGAAGATTACACAGATGATCTTATTCCCAAATACAAACATTGAACTAAACACCTAACCATACTTAAGGTCATCTTTGACCACCTCATCACATATTCTGTTCATCTTCAACCAAAGAAGTTCATCTTTGTATTACTTTCAGGAAAAATCCTTGATTTCATCATTTCTTTATGTGGCATAGAATTCGATCCTACTAAGGTAAAAGATATTCTAGAAATGCCTCCACCTACTAATCTCCGTTAACTTTGAAGCCTACAAGGTAAGTTACAATCCATTCTTCATTTTATCTCACAGCTTTCTGATCTCTGTCAACCATTTCATCATCTTCTCAAGAAGGATGTTTCATTCAAATGGGGTGATGAATTCCATAAATCCTTTAAAACCTTAAAAAATACCTCCTTTAACCACCAGTGCTCATTCCTCCTAAGGATGACCAACCCCTTTACCTATATATTTTCGCCACTGACCATTATTTAGGTGCCATGCTCACTCATTGTGATGAGAAACAACAAGAGAAAGCAATTTCCCTCTTATTTACCTCATGAGGTCTACTCTGTCGGAACCGTTGCACCTAACCCACTTGACCTTTTGTATAAGCAATTTGCATAATATCTTTCCCTTTCCATTCTACCCATTGATATCACTCATAATGGATAATGAGCCTTTCTTAAAAGTGTCTCTCGTTATGTCATCATGGGTGGTCTTCTTTATAAGTGCAACTTCGACAGTATTCTCTTACTATGCCTTACAAGTTCTGAAATTCCTTACACCATCAAGGAAGTTGACGATGAAATTTATAGAAGCCACTTTAGTGGTTTAGCTATCGCAAAACACATTCTTTTCCTTGGTTATTATTAGCCAACCCTAAACCATGATTGTTGCGACTATGTAAAATGTTGTGTGAAATTCCAACAACATGATAATCTCCATCACACACCTAGTCATGCCTTGTAGGTCATACGATACATTTGGCCTTTCTCTCAATGGGGTTTGGATCTTGTCGGTGAGATCAATCTCCATTCTTCACAACGCCACCAATAGATAATAACCGCTATTGAATATTATACTAAATGGGTAGAAGCCGCCCCCCTCATTTCTACAAAAGTTGAGAAAATATGTGAATTCATCAACCATCACATCATTTGTTGCTTTAGTATTCATCACCACCTCGTCACTGATAATGGAAAGCAATTAAAAAAAACCCTATGCAAGCTATGCAATGCTTTTTACATCCAACTCAGTTTCTCAACACCTTATTACCCACAAACCAATGGTCAAGCATAATCGACCAATAAAACCTTGAAAAAAATTCTTATGAAAGTATTCAATGATACTAGGAAGGATTGGAATACACACATTCCTTTCTCCTTGTGGGATTATCACACTAGTATTCACACTTCAACTGTTGCCACACCTTTTTCTCTAGTCTATGGTATCAAGGTTGTCTTACCTCTCGAAGTCCAGATTCCATCTCTTCACATCTCACTACAAGACATGATCAATGATGATGAATTTTGCCAAGATCATTTGACACAACTTGAGTTATTAGATGAACATCGTCTCAATTCTCTTGACCATCTCCAAATCTACCAAAAACATATCAAATGTGCCTATGAAAAACATGTTCACGAATGAACCTTTTAGGTCGGTGACCTCATCCTAAAATAAAATCAACATGTAACCAAAGAAGAGAAAAGTAAGTGGGGCACATTTTCTCCTAATTGGCTTAGACCCTATATTGTTACCCATGCCTATGGATCGGGAGATTATCATTTGTCTTCACTCAAAGGTAAACCAAAACCTGAGTCCCTTAATGCCATGCATCTTTGACCATTTTAATGTTGACATCAAGTCCTATATCACTTTCTATTAGTTGATCACTTTTCCCTTCAGAATTTTTCACCTTCCATATTACCTATTTTTGAGGATCCATGACTAAACAAGAATCATGTGATTACCTGTCACCTTTCAACCTTATTTTTAATATGAGTACCATGACTCTACTCATAGTATGATTCTCATGGATAATTTTTGTCTTCTGCAAGATGGAATCCCATGGTCATTCATCACTCGAAACCACCCCTTTCATTCTTAAACCATGTGTACTATGGTTTTGTCTTCCGAACAAGATCCTACTATTCCTCTATAGTCTTTTCCATGACTTAAACGTCCAAAAACAAAAAGGGATTCAATTTCTTGAGTCAAACTTCCAGTAAAAGATGACTCCTTCACAAAGGGACATCTCATCACTCTCTTTCTACCACTATAAATAGACCATTCCCTCAAAGGACAACTATATAAAGTCATTTCAAAAATATAATTAAAATATCCAGAAGCTTCCCACATCGATCAGCTTCATGAAGACCTCAAGGAGATAATATAATCATCTAATATAAACTTCTTGCATCGATTAGTCTATTCAAAACAAACAAATGAAGAAAATGATGAAATTTTCGTCATGGAATGGCCTATTTTTGATCTTAGGTTTCTTGCTAAGAAAAACACGTTGTCGTACACTAAGTTACGCTAAGCCACCCATTCTCACCTCATTGCCATTTCATCGTAATTTCCTCTCTACTCAAGGGACTTTCCGTAACCATGACATTTCGTGATCATTTGACTTTCTTCACCTTTAGATTAGTCCATTATGAAACACCTTTAGGGTCTTATGTTTATAAGCCCATCTTGGGTATGGTAGAATCATTAGGGTTCTTATCAATTAAGTGGCTCTTTTACCACCTCTTACCATTCAACTTCCTCATTACTTATTTATTATCATGTACAAGACTAGATCATCAACACCTATATTTAAAACAACTAAACCATACCTATGACCTAAAATCAACCATGCCTATGACCTACACTCAACCATGCCTGTGACCTACACTCAAACATTCCTATGACCTAACCTAAACCATGCCTGTGACCTACACTCAACCATGCTTGTGACCTACACTCAATCATGCCTATGACCTACACTCAACAATGCATGTGACCTACACTGAATCATTCCTATGACCTACATTCAACCATGCCTAACACCCACCAACCCATTCCTCTACTTCATCATATTCATCCCTAGCTTATGGGAGAACTACATCATCCTGAGGCCCTTTTTTGCTAGGGCTATGTAGGTAGCGCTTCGAGGGAATGGGGCCCTTGGAGGTTATCTTGGCCACTATTTACCCTAAAAAATTTCCCCTTTCACTTTCCTATTCACATTCTACCTTAGTTTCAATTTTATATCAATAACTAGAAATTAAACCAAACAAGTATCAATTAATACACATTTTTACCACATCATCAAATCATTCATTTATCACTTTCACATTTCCATTATAGCACATATTTGGAAATTTAAACCATAACCTGTATGTACATCATCATTTATCTTCACCATGCCTAAACCAACCTGAATCCATCATGCTTAAACAAACCTAACTCAATCATGCCTAAACCAACCTGACTCAATCATGCCTAAACCAACCTAACTCAATCATACCTATAAACCCAACCTACCCCTACATTGCCTTTATTGCATCTTAGGAGTTGTTATTTTACCTATGCCTTGGTGTTACCCATGCCATTACCTATACACCTTTACCTGAACCACTTTTTATTACCCTTGACCCTCCGTGCTCATTGTAACTTGTGACGTGGTTACCTGTGTTGTTCAGCCTACTGACCTTACCTTGCATATTGTCATGTTGTTTATCCCGACCTGACATTTGGTGTACCAGAACATTCCTAAACATTCCTACACCTGACCTCTGTTATTTTTTTCACCATATCCTATACCTTGGATGATGGAATTACTTCAACCCTGTTTGGATAGACCTATTAACCTTATTTTACGTAGAGTTTGAAATATTCTCAACATGGTACCATGCCACAGTTTCCAATGTGTGCATGCATTCAACTGCCACTACCTTTGATCCTAGACCATTTACCTGTTTACCTAATTTGAAATTTTACCTTTACCTAATGTGCCCATTGATATTCATTTTCCCACCTCCTCATTTTATCAAACCACAGACCACTTCCATCTCTCACCTCATCAGTTCCTATTTTGAGGGGGGTTACCTTCACCCGTGCTTGGGGAAACACCACCCTCACTTACAATCGACACAACCATTTCTTATTTTTTTCAGCGTCACTTACTAATATAAGCCACGTGACAAAAAGGGGTAAAATGTAGACACCAATATTGGGTCACACTCCCCTTGGTCCCCTTTTGAATAACCAACTTAAACACATTCACCTAACCATGACCCTTATACCCCACATTAATATTAATTTAATTATTTATAATTAAATCAATACCCATTCTTACCCCATTATTAATTTAATTAATTTAATTAAATGGATGGACACCCCACCTAGACACCTCACCATAGACCTATTCATAACATGTTTCAATAAATGAATAAGACTTGGTTCAACCCCAAAAATCAAGGCCTATCATTCCTCTAACCACCTTCCCACTCATACAAACATAATGTCCATTCTGATCCATGAATAAATGAGAAGACTTGGCCTAAATGATTGCGAGATCTGTCATTTTTTAGTAAACCTAGGGAATCCTACCTTAACCAATGCTATTCATCCCTAAACCGATGTCGGTCAACCAGGAACCATCGTTGATTACCATTTATTCACTTTGGTAACCTTGTTTGTGGGTTAGAACATTTTGAGATTAAAGAGAAGAGAAGAGAGATGCATGCAAGCAAAATGAGAGTATTTTTTTAACACCTACAGACATCTATAGCCAGCACAAGGACAAATCCATAGGTACTGCACTCACGGTAACATTCCTTGAAGCACCACTATGGCACGAAGCTCCATCCCACCAATCAATCATCACCATCTCATAGCCATTGGATTTGCAACACCAGTAAGTACATTTATCACCTATCTTATTTTAGACTTGTTCTTTTTTAAAGGTTTTTGTTACCTTTGTTGTCATTTCCTACTTGCATTCCCTTTCCCCCACTATTCCTCTTTTTGTAAACCCTACCATTCCTCCACCCACACCATAAAACCACCTATACCCTACCTCTAATTATTTTTGAGTGTTCCTAAGATCCACATATACCTTGCCATGCATTCTGTCACCCTTTCTTGACCTCATCTCAAACCCTATTAAACAATCTTATTTAGTCTTATTATCCTACCTATACCGATGTCAGTTACCCATAACCATCATCGGTTCTACCTAACTATGATCATTCATACCTCAACTGACACCAGTATCTGTGTCTTCTAGCACTGTGTAAACCAACTACCATATACCAACCAATATAACCCAAATACCTTTCCCAACCCTGCCAAGACCCTGTCTATGACCTGCAAACCAACTGAACAACTTGTAACCTGACATGAAGACCTTGACCCTAATAGTTTTTAGTGTTTAATTAGATCTATGTTGATATTGATCTGAGGTACCCAAATCAGAATACTAGCACTAGATTCGTTTATGTATGTATTTTAGTTATTTCATAATTTGTTTTATAAAAATAGTGGGTTAACAACCTTTTAGGAAGTATCACACTTCCCGGATCTAGTATATGTTAGGTAGTCCACTATCATATATCATTCAAATCTTCTTTGGTGGTCCTATTTTCTATTTTAGGTATTTCCTCCCAGCCAAAAGGAAGCTCTTACAATCAACATCAAATCGAGAAGTTAGAACACATGCATCAACCTCCAAACTAACACAATAGGTATTCTTCCTCAACCCATAAGACTATATGTTTTGTCACATTGAAAAAATGTAAAGAAAATGGTGAAACACATACTAATATTTCATTTCCCATGCATTTTGGCCACATATTCATTTGAAATGACTCATTTCTTGACTATTCACCTAATCTCACTCTCTAGGATGCAAAAGGATGTTTATTACCTCCCTTTATTGATGATGAGTACATTGTGGGCATGTATAATTTACGGCTCAATGGCTCCTTTCTTAGTTAACCCAACACTATCGCTTTTCAAGTCTCAAATGCTTCACCGTTCAACTTTGAGCATGAAAATGATGACCTCTTAGATGAAATTACTTGATCATACTCATTACCACATACTTTGGGGGTATCACACATATTATTTAACCCCCTCTAACATTAAACAAATGTATTATATTTTCATCACTTCAGATTTATAATTTGACATATGACATATACATCTTGACACACGCTCGTATTTCCATTTCCTAGGGACACACTCTTGTGCTATGGTTTATACTTTACTCATGAGGGCATACTAAACATATGAACCTCACACACTACACTACACACTACAATACATACTTCACATCATACTCTTCACATATCACGTGTTATTTACAACATTGCAACATCTACTACATACTTCAAACATCGCACATCATACACTTAGGAAATCCTCTCTCATAGCATTTTCTACACACTTTGCATATTATTCACTCTACACATTCCATCTACATCCAAATTTTGTGATCATTACCCTATGACACACTCTAGTTCCACGTTTCAACATTTCAAATGGATCTCATCATACTCACATGTTTAATCACTCACTCACTTATTCACTGATATGCTTACTCTCTACACTTTCTTCTTTAACTATCTTATATTTCCAGTACACACATTTCAGACCATTTCTCGATGATGCAGTCTCATTTATGATTCATTATTGACTACTGAGGGGGCATAAATAAATAAACCAGATTACATGCATACACATCCACTCGAAGGGCATGTGGCTCATATCATTCACACTTCATTCCATTTCGTCTCATCCACATCATACTGCATATCTTGTTTGTAATTAATCTTGCTTACATTTACTTGTTACATGATCACTTTATTACACATGCTAGATACATATATTGTATGTCATTATCTTTTATCATACACACATACATGCTCACTTTCCTTTCTAGTTGTGATCGCGAATAATACAACCCTATTACATGCATCATGGATAATTAGTGAAATACCTATTACCAATCCAATAGAGGCTCTTGGGGGCATATAATTTTGTACACTATATGTGTTATTATTTCAATTTTTTCATAACATACTACATTATCGGATTATACATGCTTTGACATACTTTCTATCTTTCCAACATTATAATGGGTGCTTCATGTGCAACATTTATCTTGCAGGTATATTTACTTCCATTGTTTTCTGTTACATTTTTTGCCATTTTTTTCCATTGCTTACTCTTTGCATGCTCTTTTTTGTGGGATTTTTCAATTTTTTGTGTGCACACTTGTCTACTTATGACCACTTTAGCCTTAATTGTCTTGCGACATCGTGAGTGATGTCCCATGTTTGCAACCCAATTTTTGTGGTCTACTTTGTATTCATGCATGTTTACTTACATCTTAGCTTACAAATTATTTACTTAGCTTCCATTTCATCTTATACATGTGTGTTTGTCTTTTCTTATACTAACAATTATCTTCTAGCCACTTTGTTTTCTCGTGCCTTGGTTTCTACCAAGAAAATTTCCTTTCCCATGTAGGGCACAGTTTCATCATAATGGTCAGTCCTCTTTTGGGCCACATACTCCTTCAGTGACATCGTATGCACCCCAAATGATGGGGGCATCATATGAGTGAATCAATCACCCCATACAATGTTATACATAACACAATAATGATAAAAAAAAAATTATAGTTTTGGACAGGGATCAAAATCAGACTTAGGTCCTTAACACAATGTTGTCCTTCTTGGATGTCAGAAACCAGGGGAAAATTACACAATGATTGGTAGTTTAGCATAGTCTACAGAACTCCACACATCAAATTTTATAGGGCATACAATCTTTAGCACATTCATTGATTTTGCACACCATCTGCAGTGGCGTGCTACATTGTGGGAAACAGTTAATGAGGATGACACTAGAATTTTATCCCTACACTTATTCCATGACATTAGTGTGAGATCACCCCAAAAACTCGTTGCCAGTGCAACTTGCATGAGATCAGCCAAAAAAATTTGATCTTCTACAACATCTTCAAGATCCTTTCTACACCTTTTTTCTCACCATGAATCAGGTGCACATGTTCATTTTTCAAATTTTCAGCATATTTACATACTTCTATACATACTTTTTACACATGTACATACATATTTGACTACTTATTCATTTTTCTCTTTTATAGGTCCATTCGTATGAGAAGCTGTAGTCAACATCATCACAACAACAATATCGATATCAACAATAGGTACATCGTGGCATCTACACATATGTTTTTGCCCTAGATTCATTTTCATGACGCTATTTGCACTTTTACCTCCTTAGCATCCACTCTTCACATTTTTATCACTCACTTTTTCTAGTCCCTCGAAACAATTTTTATCATCTATCTACATGGTTATCATGTACAAATCTCTATCTAATTTATGTTACCAATATTTCCGCTCACTAACATAAAGTGGTGGAAAATATAGACACAAAATCACACACTTTGGGTAATTATCTAGGCCTGATTACATACTACTATTCTTATGATTCGTAAGTAAGAAAATTATTAACTAACCCAAGTCTTTGGCCACCTTTCTTAGTCTTGTGTTGCTACTTTCAGTCTTACAACCTTACCTACTCAGTCTTTCTTTTTATACTTTGAATTTTATCTTCCTAGACACCAGTGCCCATCCAGGACACCTGCGCCAGGTGCCCTCGTCCCCTCTGGGAGCCTCTGACCCCTTTTATACATTACTCACACTTTTTGGGTCCTTTCTATCAATTTGATCATCTTATCTTTTGGTTAGTAATTATTTTTGGGGTTAGTTACAAAATTCAAGCAAATGAATCATATGAATATAAAGTTATGTGAACATAATAAAGGACCAAAACACTAAGCATTATCTATCACCACCTAAGGTTGTATCCATCAAGCATATAAAAGCTTCATTACATCCATCTAACACAATCACAAGGGACACAAGGGATGGCTATTATGCATACACTTCATAGGAGGGAAGTTCATTCTATTCTATTAGAATTTAGAGGATTCTAATTATTACCAATTTAATCAACCAATGCATTTAAATATTAACATAAACCATAAAACATTAAATGTTAAAAATTATGAAATGTAATAAATAAATTACATAACATATTAATTAAGTAATACATACCAAAAGTAAGAACACAATGACACGATATTTATAGTGGAAAACCCCAAATAGGGTAAAAACCACCATGAAATAACATTTTACTTTCCAAGAACTAGATTTACATCTAATAAATTTCACCTCCTCCTTTCAACCATAATCACAAGGGTAAAATAATATTCACTTTAGATATTTCATTTGAACATATCAAATGAGGACCTAAATTCATTTTTATATGATATGACCGGGTATGTCTCTCAACCCACCTTTTCAACCTTATTGATTGCCACATATACCTAGGTTTATAATATTCAATATTAGAAATATAATCATTTCATGATATTAAATATTTAACCAACACTATATACCTAGGTTAGCATATTTAATAATATAAATATAAATATTTCATATTATTAAATATTAACCTATATATTAGTGATGGACCCATATACATTAAGGGTTGGAAAAACTATTTAATCATTATGTTCCAACTCTTCCCCTTAATGTTAAGTTGGATAACATAACATATGCCAATAGATTACCTACCCATGGTACACTACAAGATTTATAATCCTTAAACCATAAAGGTTTTAGGCTAGCATATTAGTTGAAGGAATTATAACATATTCATTATACTCAAGTTACCTTTTGGTATAAAAGGATTTGGAATCCCACAGATCATCCCGTGATCATTGGCTAAGTATTATTTGTGAGTTTTACATGTTCTCACAGGTTCTCATAAAAGGTTATTGATCCCAATCATATAGGAGCCATTTTTAACCAAGGACCTCCTTATAAATATGCTTGTACTGGATGTTTACTATTAAACTCAATAGTACTAAAGAGCTTACTGAAGACCACCTTTAAGATATTTCTACACTTCTTTTTAAAAAATACGCTGAGGAGGTATACATTCCTGAAGGTCTTTTTTACACTTTCCTAAAGGTATTTTACAAATTCCCGAAGGTATTTTTACAAAAACCAAGTTCCATTAGGAGGTGAAATTATCATGCACACTCCCCCTAAATGGGAACTCTAATAATCCAAGATTTTAACAAAAGTGACAAAACTTTGCAACACTCAAGGGATTTATGAAGATATCAACAACTCGCTCTTCAGTTGGCACAAACTTGAGATCTATCTCACCACTTAGCACCTTCTCACAGATGAAGTGTATATGTATCTCAATGTGAAAGAGATATGATGCTTTGGTTGTCATATAAAAAAGGAACACTTCTTAGGTACTTCATATTTATCTCATAGAACAACCTCTTTAGCCATAAAGCCTCTTTTGCAACTTCCATTGCACTTCTATACTCAACTTTTGTTAAAGAGATAGAAACAATTTGTTGCTTTTTGTTGCACAAAGTAATGACACCTGCACCAAATTTAAACACATAACCAAAAATAGATTTTATATCCAATACATCACCAGCATGATTAGACAAAAAAATCCATATAAGTTAGCATTTTCATTCTTAGTATAATACAACCCATAATTGATTGTTCCTTTAATATATCTAAGAATCCATTTTGCAACATTTCAATGATCTCTATAAGGTTCCTGCATAAACCTGGAAGCAATTCCTACTGCATAGGAAACATCTGATCTTGTGATAGTTAGATAAATCAAACTACCAACTAACTGTCCATATAAAGTAGGATCAAATTTTTCACATGGAGGTTTAGGATCAATTTTCAGTCCAACTTCCATAGGAGTAGAAATTGGTTTACAATTAGTCATGTTAATTTTTTTAGTAAATTGGTTGCATACTTTGCTTGAGAAACAACAATATAATTTTTATCTTGAAATACAACCATGCCAAGAAAATGATGTAAGAGACATAAATCAGTCATTTAAAAGTACTATTTCAATTTTTCTTTAATTCTACAAATTTAAGCAGGATTATCATCAGTCATAAGAAAATCATCAACATATATACAAATAATGATAATATGTGATCCTTCTTGATGAATGAATAGATCATTATTAGAATAACAATTAACAAATCCTAACTGTTTAAAGAAAGAATTAAGTTTTTCTTACCAAGCTCTAGGAGCTTGCTTTAAACCATATAAGTATTTTTTCAATTTATAAACATAGTTTTCTTTACCAGTTTCTTCAAAACCTTTAAGTTGAGACATGTAAAGTTCATATTTTAAATCAACATTCAAAAAAGAATTTTTCACATCCATTTGGTGTATTTCCCACCCAAATTGAGAGAAAATTACAAATAAGGTCATAAGAGTACTCATTTTAGCTACATGGGAAAATGTCTCAACATAATCATTACCAAGTTTCTGAGTGAAACCTCTAGCAAAAATTATAGCTTTATTTTTTTCAATACTACCATCAACATTATATTTTACTTTGTATAACCACCTAGACCCTATAATACTTTTTTTTTAAGGTGGAACCAAATCCAAAGTTTGATTTTGAATTAGGGCATTATATTCATCTTGCATTGCATTAATATAATTCTCATCTCAAGAAGATTCTTAAAAAATTTCGGATCAGGTTCATATAAAGTCATTAATGCATGGTAGGTATGATGGATTCTGGTCATTTTCCTATGGTTAATAGGATTTGAAATTTCTAACATAGATCGAGCCCACTTTAATTTCCTAGCTAGGAAGATAGGAGTTTTAGAAACATATATAACATCAAAACATCATTATGACCATTTACTAAATCAGAATAAAAAACCATCATTTAGAAGCATTTAATAAAGTAAATTCAAGAGAAGAAGACAACACATGTAAACCTTTCACTAGATTATATCTAGACATTTCATATAAGCTTCGATAATTAACATGTCCTAACCTTTCATGCCATAGTTTTGAATTATTCAAATTTTGAGATATAAAAAAAGATGTAAAAGAGAAATAATAAAAAATATACATACCATTTCTTTGAATTCCTTTAGCTATTATACTCTCATTACTATCCTTGATATAGCAAATATCCTTTATGCATGGTTTCTAGTTGAGTCCATACCTCTTTCAGATGTTTGATATTACCAATGTGTAGAAGGTACTCATTGTTCACATTACGCATAATCATAGAAAAAACCTCCTGCATTCATTGTAAGAATACATTCATGTTATATACAGTTGCTTGACAATTGGTGGGAGCAACCTCAGATCAAAAAACATTCATCAAGAGTTTCCTCGTCATAAATTTTGTTTTGACCCAAATGTTGTAGTTAGTTCCATTTAGGATATGGGTTTTGTCAAGACAGAAATAGCTGGATGTCATTGTTTTCCTGAACCTATAAAACACACCCCATTATAATATACAATTTACCATAGAGTGAGATACATATTTATTAAAAAAAAACACTTTTAATAGAATCATATCTAAATTTTATAGATCTAAAGAAACTATTTGATCATAACCAATTATGTCATTACAATGCATACTAAATAACCTCTCATGACTAAAATAATAACCCGCAATATAAAGAGCTCTGCATTATACCCCACATTTATATAGAAAATATTTCCGACCATATAGAAGAGAAGAAGAAACCCCTAAAAATGCATAACAACTTCAAATTTCTGAAAAAGATTAATATAGACAAAGATTCAGCCAAATTAAATTTTTCGTCTAAATGACCATCAATTTTAACACAATGAAAATTTCTTGTAACCTATGAGCTTTATTTTGACGTCTAAATGACTGTTATACTAACTTATGTTTGGTCTGTCATGACGGTCATTTGACCATCAAATTTAATGGAGCCAAAACTTGTTATGTATTTCTAGAATGTGAAATCCCAAAATTTATTCTTCTGTATAATATTAGAGAGGTTATATTTTAATACATTATAATGACCTATTATAATTTATAATGTACAAATATATACATTAATAAAAAAGATAAATAGTTTATATAATGTAAATAAAAAATAACATATAGTTCATAAAAATTATAAACTATAGTAATTTTTTTTAATAAAAAAAAACATAACCCTTATTAAAGGGGTTTAAAGGACATAGACTAGGTTAAAAGAATTTTATCAGGTGCAAGTAGATTTATGAGAGTATATATTAACCTAGTGATTTATAGACGGGACAAGAATTTCACCCGGTCAATGAAATAAATTGAAATCCCTATTTTCATAAACTTTGTCTCCTCCTTCATTTACTCATGATTTTTACCATTGAAAAAATTTAACTTGCACACATTAAAATTATGGGAAGATTGAAAAATATTTCATATAATTTTTACAAGCTAAAAACTTTATAACTTTTATGTGGCTATAACTTCACATGGGCCACCAATAAACTAGCCTTTTTTAATTCTCCATTTATATCTGGGAATTCCACATTTATACCCGAGATATTATCCCATTTTATTCTCCACTCCCACGCTTATATAAAAGAAAACCTTGAGATAGGTTTATTTATATATTTTTTATAAACTATAAGATATAAATGAATGGGGCCACCCCCTTACATGGATAATATAAATGGTTAGGAACACACATTAGGTTTAAATTTGAATACTTATTTTTAAAAACTATAAAATTATAGGTATTTTGTTATATATATATATATATATATATATATATATATATATATATATATATTTAAATTATAAAATATTACTATAGTTTTAAGACTATAGTATGAAGATGAATTTATTAAATAAATAGAAATGACCTTATTTAAAGAGATCCTAACAACTATAGATGACTCCTTAATAAAAATATGTTAAAAAAAATTAAACCAGAATTTTAGAGCAACTACATTATTTTTTCCCATTCGATGGGTCTTTAACCCTGAACCAATAGGAAAATTTTTGAGAAAAATTGTCTCTGTAAAGAATTAATAAAATATTTCTTAAACATTTTAACCTTTACATATGATATTCATGCCCATGTAAAAAACTTATTCCAGAGCCCTTTTCACCAAGGGTTTTGAGGACGGGGGGTCCACCACAATTTTCCTACAAATACCAATTCTTCACAAAATACACACAATTTTATTTTGCACAAAAATTGGAAAGAAGGGGGCTTGATCATTTTAAATACCCTTTTTGGTTGGTTGAAAAAAACCTATAAAAATTAAATACAATAACTTAGACCTAACCTATTTAATTTAAACCATGCTCTGATACCATGTTAGAATTCAGAGGATTCTAATTATTATGAATTTAATCAACCAATGCATTTAAATATTAACATAAACCATAAAATATTAAATGTTAAACATTATGCAATGTAATAAATAAAACTACATAACATATTAATTAAGTAATACATACCCAAAGTAAGAACATTATGTCATAATGTTTCTAGTAGAAAACCCCAAATAGGGTAAAAACCACTGTGAAATAACCTTAATTTTATTGCTCAGATCCCAGAACTCCCCCATGTTCCAAACCAAGGAGGACGCCATCAAATAGAAAGAAGAAGAATTTGAAAATTTCACGGTTAAATCAGCCTACATGTCTAATTTCAAGAATGATTTGCACAAGGACCATTGGGGGAAACATTGGGTGAAGGATCTCACCCCTAAGATTAATATCCTTTTTTGGTTGGTTGCCTAGAATAAAATCCTGACTGTGGAAAATCTTAGGAAAAGGGGAATGAAGACTCCCAATAGATGTTCTCTCTGTAAGAAAGAGGAGGAAAATTTCAACCATCTCCTCTTTTATTACTCCTTATCCCATGATGTCTTTGATGATATTCTGGATCTGTTCAATATCTAATGGATTCTTCCCTTGATGATTGAAGATTGTTGCTTTCAATGGGAGAGCCCTTTCCATTTTACTATCTTGACCTGGGCCTGGAATATCGCCCTTCCTCATTTTTTTAGGGTTTATGGAAATCCAAGAATGATGGTATCTTCCACGATCAGAAAGCTCTTCTCTCGAAAGTTAGAAGAAAAATTTTGATTTCCATAAAGGAAAAAATTAAAATCTTTAAAGGTAAAGTCAAGAAACCTACCTGAATAGTGAGTAGAAAGTTCTTGACAATTTCACCCTTGGTTCAGTGGAATTTAAAATTCCTAAAAATAACTCTAGTTGGAATATGCCTGAGGGAAATGTTGTTAAGTTAAATTTTGATGGCGCCTCAAAAGGAAATTTAGGTCCTGCTGGGGGAGGGGGAATTCTAAGGAACAGTGAAGGAGATTGTTTTTTTTCCTACGTAGGTCCTTTAGGTCACCAAACCAATAACATGGCGGAAGCTAGAGCTATTCTTTTGGGGGTATTGCTAGCTAAAGAAAAAAGCTTCAAGGACATCCAAATTGAAGGTGACTCTCTTCTCTTAATTAATGCCCTCAATAATCATGGTTCTATTAATTAAGCCATTAGTAATATCCTCAATGATGTGAAGAAAAATTAATTTTTTTTATAGCATTTCTTATAATCATACCTTACGTCAAGGGAACAAATGTGCGAATAAGATGGCCAATTATGGAATCAATTGTAATGATTATAAGATATGGTGTAAAGTTTATATATTACCCACAAACATTAATGAGATCATTAGTAGAGATAGAGGGCACTAAATTTTATAATGTTGGCACAAGCAAGCCCTTTGGCGATGACAACTTAATATCTTGTTTTTCAAGATTTCTGCTAGTGTGAAAGAAGGTATTTTTTGAATTTTAGTAGAAAATAGAAGAATCTTAGTCTGGTGAATATGGGGGGCGATAGGATTAGAGTTGAAATTGCTAGCCAAAGCATTGAAGATTTTAATTAGCCTCTATGGAATAGGATCATGATTGGGGGTTTCAATAATTTCATTTCTGAATTACATGGTCACGACCCCTCCCTGTCTAAGGATTTTGGAAAATATTGGAAAGAGGATAAATTTTTTGTCAGAGGGATGGAAATTGAGGTGTCTGATTTCTCCATCACCCTGGTCACGTACATGAAAATGGATGGGCTTAAAATTGCTAAGGATAGAACCCGTAGAGAACATGAAATTGAGTTGTTCTTTGTTGGCAAGGAAAGATGTTCTTTCTTTAAGAATGGTTTTGCTAGGTCATGAATTTTGGGTACATGGAGAGAGGAGTTCCTTCAAATCATGAAGTACATCACTCTAGAGGGAAAATATAGAAAAATATAAACTCACCATTTGACCCTTCTGAACATGTTCCTCCATAAGGTCATGGTGAGCATCCCCTTTTTTCTATTTATTTCTCTGACTAACTCTTTAATGGATTTCTAGCAGGAGAAAGTGGAGTTGCCTCTGCATGAAGGACTCATTCTTCTAATGTTTGAAAATGGGAAACCTGCTCTACCCCCTTCCTTGAAAGAGCATGTGGATGAGGATGACCTCACTGTCACTAATTACCTCACTAAGATGAAGGATGGAAAATGTAAAATTATGGGGGAGGATTCTGGTAAATAAATGGGTGAAGATGGTTGTAGGGAAGTGAGCACTTCAAGAAAAAGAGGCCAGGATGGTAATTTAAAGGGTTTCAAGGATTTGAACAGTAAGGTCCAGTACTTAGAAGGGGTGCTCCAAGTGATGGAAGAAACCAATGCTGACCAAAGGGAAATAATGATGGATGTTATCAATGCTTCCAAGAAAATTATCACTACACAAGTGAAGTCCAAGTAGAAGTTTTTGGAGCTGGAGGACCAGGTCAAAAAGCTCAATGAAAGGCTGGAAGGGATGGAGGAGGGCACTAAAAGAAGGAATTTTAACTTGTGCATCAGTAGCTCCGAGGATGATATGGAGGATGATATTAATGGAAAAGGTTATGAGGGTGGCATGAACCAAGATAGCCATGTTGGTAGTAGTGGAGATCCCCAAAAAATTAACTTTTGGTTCCAGACTGTTGGTAGAATTTTGGTGAACTTCTGTTGTTTTGCTTTTTTGGAGACTATTTTTCCTTCTCTCTGGTTTCCCCACCTTTTTACAAGTTTGGTTCTTAATTATAAGAGTTAAGCATGTTTAACTCCTTTCTGGGACTTTTTTCATTTCCTTCTTGCTTGTTTTTTTTTTCCCTCCTTTTGTAATGGCCCCTGGGAGCCAATCTTTGTTTTTAATGTATCTAATAAAAAACTATGAAATAAGCTTTTACTTTTCAAGAACTAAATTTACATCAAGCAACTTTCACCTCCTCTTTTCAACTCTAATCACAAGGGTGAAATAATATTCACCTTTGATATTTCATTCGAACATATCAAATGAGGACCTAAAATCATTTTTTAGATTAGGTGATTAGGTATGTCTCCCGACCCACCTTTTCAACCTTATCAGTTGACACATATACCTAGGTTTATAATATTTTATATTAGAAATATAATCATTTCATGAGATTAAATATGTAACTAATAGTATAAACCTAGGTTAGCATATTTATGTAAAACATGGATGGAAGAAAGAGATATTTTATTAATAATCAATCAATCAAATAAAATAATAGTGTTGTAATATTTATGCATATTGGAAAACAATATAAAAACAAAGAATGATGTTGCACAAGTGAAATAATAAACCAGAAAACATAAGCTTCTAAATATATATATGTGAAACACAATAAATATTGTTACAACTACGTAGCAATATAACCTACAAAATAATATGACAAATATGGTTATAAAACCATATAGCAATATACAAACTAATTAACTTAATAAATAAATAATTAATTAAGGTAATATAATGCATAAATTAACCAAAAATTCCTCCTTAATTTTTCATTTCCTCAAGGGATGAGGAGAGTAACTCTCTGAACAAATCGAACTTGTCATGTGTAAGTGACTTTGTTAAGATATCTTCTCATTTTTCACCTATTGGACAAAACTAAAGCTGTATATTGTGCTTCAAGAAATACTTGTGTATGAAGTGTACTTGTACCTCAATGTGTTTTGTTCTTTCATGAAAAAATAGATTGCAAAAAAAATTGAGAACACCTTCATTGTCAACATACAAGGTGGTTGGTATGTCCTGTGGTATTCCAAGTCCTTCCAGTATGTGACATAGTCATATCACTTCATAGATAACTTCACCTGCAGAACGATACTTGACTTCTGTGGAAGAATGAGAAACAAAGTGTTTTTTATTTCTTCCCCATTATATTGGCCTAGATCCCATAAATAACACAAACCCTGAAGTGTATTTTCTATCATCAATGTTGCCTGTATGATCTAAATCCGAATATCCTGATAAGAAGTTGTCATTCTTCTTGTATTCTAGACCAAGATCCACTTATCCTTTGAGATATATCAAGATGCATCTTGCTTCTTTCCAATGAAAAACTTTGGATTCCTGCATGAACTTGGATAGATATCTCACTACAAATCTGATATCTGGTCTAGTATAGGTCAGGTAAATGAAACTCCCAATTAACTACCAATAGAGACTTGCATTTATCACAGGAGATGGATCTGAACGAGATAAATAAAATTTGTTCTCCATAGATGTTTAAAAATCGGTGTGCAATCCACCATTCTAAATTTCTTGAGCATCGTATTGGTATATTTCAACTGAAAAACAAATATATGATTCTCTTTCTGCCATACTTTCAATCCAAGACAACAGTGCATTACCTTGAAATCTGTCATGTCAAACGATCATTTAAGATATTTCTTTGTTGCATCGATCATCCTCACTAAACTTACAGTGATGACTAGATCATCAACATAGACAACAACAATCACAATCTCCCCCCCTTACTTTTGAGGTAGAGATTGGGACCACATGGATTTCTAACAAATCCATGTTGTACAAGATAATCATCAATTTTGATGTACCATGCCCAAGGTGCCTGCCTAAGGCCATAAAGAGATTTCTTGAGTTTGCAAACTGTTATCCAAAATTCACCCCTAGGGTAAATTTGATAACATGCATTAAATTCTTCGGTACCGAGCAAGATAGATTGATTCAAGGCAAAAAATCATGTTTCTGGGGTCCCCATGGCTTTTTTTTTAACTCTTCTTGTCCAAGAAGAAAAGAGAAAGTTCTAAAAAAGGGTGAAAAAAGTTGAAAAAAAACCAAGCTTGGGGTAGAAAAAATCATGAAAATCGGCTAAGTCCTAGTCCAGGTGGTCCTTGGGACAGTTGGGATGTCGGGGCGCGAACCAGCCGAAAAGCCGCCAGGCGGTCCACGCAGTAAAGCGACATCCGGGACGTTGGGACGTGGCCGGATGTGAAAGGGTGAATCGGCTGAAAGTGGAAAACAAATTGACCAAGTACTGTGCAGAATAGGATCCGGGGACAGTCTGGACCACGAAGTACGTGCGCAGGACGTGCAAACCGGCCGAATCGGGCGAAATCAGAAGAATTTGTCCCAGACAGTCCGGGATAAGTGGGACAAAGAGTACGCATGGAGGACGTGGGGAGCTGAAAGAGCCGAGAGTGAATGAAAGTCTCGCCACGTGTCATTGGCCTCAAAGAGGGACAAGGAAGCCCGAATCGGGCGGTTCGGAGATTTTTGTCCTAGACAGTTTGGGACATCCGGGCCAGAAAATACGCAAGCGGATGCGGGGAGCCTAGAAAGAGCCGCCGATGAATCAGAATGTGCCATGTGTCTTCGTGGATCGGAGTGGTGGAGGCACAAGGGTGAGATTTTCGACTTAAGTGTTTTTGGCTGAGTTTCCAAAGGTGAGCGAGTTTGGAGCGTTGGCCCAAGCCAATAAAAAGAGGACGCGTGTCCTAAGGAGAAGGGGAGTGCGGAGCTCGGGGAGGACTTGGAAAATTTAGCAAAAGTTTTGGCCAAAAAACTAAAAGGTAAAAGATGCCCCCGCTCCCCTGTTAACTAACCAAAGCGTGCCACGTGTCCCAAGTGGTGGGGCACGGGGGGAAAAAAATGGAAAATTTTCCAAAGAGTTAAAAAGATCGAAATTTCAAGGGAAAGCCCACGAAAAGGTGGAGGAGAGAGAATTGCTTAGCAAACCAACACCTGACACGTGCCATCCCACCAGCGGAGGCGTGGAAATTTTTCAAATTTTTTTCCAAAATGCAGAAAGGTCAAATTTTAAATTTTTTTGCCCGACATCCGTTTTTTTTGGGCCGTTTTGCCCTAAAACTTCAGACCTTCATATATTTTGATCCAGAGCTCAGATTTGCACGTTATTCATATCATTGGAAATCTTATGAAATTCTCTACAGGATTTCATGGTCAATTTTGAATTTTGGTTCAGTTTCAAGAGAGAAAATTCAAAAAACAGATCTGGTACGTGTCCATGGGTAGAAATGACCTTTCAGCGATCAAATTTAATGCAGGATGAGTCGTATTCTCCTCCAATTCGGTCAAAAATGACAGGGTATGGGCTTGTAAGGTCCCCCCATGCCATTTTAATGCATTTGTAGTCAATGAGGAATGGGCTCCCACGTTTTGTATGTTTTCTTTGTCCTGGGCTCGACCCATGCAATGTAAAAGCCAGATTTGGCTCATTTTCTTCAGGTGGAACACTTTTGGCATAAGAAAACTTCTTCTTTCACCTCTAGCAAGTGATTGTTGCAAGAATCATACCTCTTCAAAGATTGTAATAGGTTTTCTACCTCTCTGAGGTTGTAATGCAGTGGTTTTGACATTGGAAATGATAATGCAAGCTTTGTGAATGGGTTTCAATCCTTTGTTTGTATTATTTGCTTCATTTCAGATCCTAAATTATATCTTATCAGCCTGTGTTGTATGTTTTATGTTGCAATCTTTGGTTTGTGTCTATTTGCATGACAAAAATATTCACCACTCCTTTTTGGTGCATCACCATCTTTAGTTAGTTTCAATTTTTGCATTTCTATCCCTGTCTCCTTGAAATTTAGAGTAGGATTAGGATATGAATCTCTATAGTTGTGCAAGCATATAGATCTAAATCAGAAGGAGTTTTGAGGAACCAGCCTCTAATCTGGAGATTCCTCTCTCAGTTTCACAAGTCCCACACTTGGAGAGAGGTTTCCATGTTGTGTAATCACACTGGATGCCTAAGTATGATCAAACTAGAAATTCTTGATTTACATCCAAGGTGTGCTGTGATTTTGCACTAACAGTTTTGGCATGCCCGGTGGGACCTAGAGGTCTCATTTTTACTGTAGCAAAGTTGATGTGCATCTGCTGCAATTTTCTTGCTTAAAAAGATCTATTATTTGCATATCTGGTGACTCCAAGGGGAAGAATCAACTGGTTTCAGTAGTTCAGGCCTGAAAACTCATGAGAAGAGTCACCACAAGGTCAAGAGTTGGAGAAGAAGAAGTGCTGTTTGAATATTTGCAATTATCTCCACCATATAGAACCCTCTCAACTGCTCCACCTGGTAGGCCTTTCATTCAGTCAACAATGGTTTTAAGACTAATTAGAATGGCACAAAACAACCCCTATGTCAACTTCACAGGTAGCAGCCCACTTGCCCTCAATGCACAACATCCAATTCCTATTACAGTCTTGAAGAACATTCCCTACTTCACTGGAGAAAATTAGACTACTCCAGGTGATCATGTTAAAGACATTGCTAACCTTTGTGCAATCCATGAAATCAATGAGATGCAAGTGGCTGTCGAGTTACTGGCATCTTCATTCAAGGGTAAAGCATTGCAATGGTTTAGAAGCCTTGGAGCTGGTTCTATCACAAATTAGAATCAGCTGTGTATAGCACTTCATGAGCAATTTGGAGAGAAGGGAGGACAACTTGTCTCTTTTGGAGCAACTGACAACCATCAAGAGAGCTCCCAATGAGAGAGCTGACCGATTTCAACTTTAGATTTCAAAAGACTTGGGAGAGAATTCCAGTGGCAGTTAGGCCAACAACAGAAGGTGCTTTTCTCTACTATCTCAAAGCTCTAAATTTTGATATTTCTATGTTGATTCAGTCCATGGGAGGTATAACTATCCCTATGGCTTATAGCATTGCCATTAGGGCTTAAAATTGTTTGATCCAAGCTGGCAAACTTTCCCCTAGATCTCCCATGCCACTATTTCCAAGTTTAGAGAGTCCAAACACCAATCAAGCACCTAATTTGGCTCCTTCTCCCACTCCTAGAAATCAGAGTTCAAATGAAGCTTCCACTTCATCTCTAAGTGCCCCAAATGAGCTTCAAGAAGTCATGAAGCAATTGCAAAACCTAGGCAATGAGCTGGTTACTCTCAAGAGGTAACAAGCCCAAGATTTTAGGCCTTCTTATCAACCCCAAGCTTAGCCTAACAAGCAGCCATACCAACCACAAAGGCCTCCTAATCTAGCTGCAAATATAAATCAAACAAGGCCTCCTGCCAATAAACCATTCCAGCCCTATAATCCAAATGCCATATCTGCCTCTAAGGCATTGGTGCCAACACAAAACAACATTGCCCAGGAGTATGATTGGTGTTTTCCATGCAATGAGCCTCATAATCAATCCATGTGCTTCAATGGTGCTTTGACTCAAGCATTAATGGTGACAACTACTGGTGTGGAGGGTGAGAGTAGTCAAGGAAACAGTCAACAACAAGAAACATTCCAACAGCAATCAGCCCCAAATGACACCACATTGGTAAATTGGCAAGCAGAGGATTTTTGTGGCATGAACCAGGCAGTTTCTCAAGGTGTTGCAGCCAACACAAGGTCAAAAAGGAGGAATTTGGGTGAAGAACAACCATTAGCCCCAACCAATCCACAACCTCCCATGGCTCCAAAAATGGCTGGCAAGCAAAATCCAATTTCAAATGCACAAGGACAGCCGAGAACAACCCCTAGGCCAACTCAAATACCAGTTGTTGCTTCCCACATACAAGGAGTGAATGTGTAAACTAAGGGATAGTAAAGAGATCCTTCATCACCATTCAGTATCATTGATCAGATGAAGAAGCAAAACGTCAATATATCAATGTGGGAATCCCTATCCATCCCAAGCCAAAGAGATCTGCTACAAGCTGCCATGAAGGACTGGTCAACTTCAAATCAACAGGTCCAAAGGCAAGAGAAGGTACTTACAAATGCTGCCTAGCCTGAGGGAAATCATGGAGGACAACAAGGTAAAATGTTGAAGCCCCCTCCTTTCTATGTTTCATTGATCATTGGAAATCAGCTAGTGCACAATTGCATGATAGACTCTGGGGCAAGTAGCTTAGTAATGCCTAAACAAATAGCTGATCAGCTAGGTCTCCAATATGAAACAACATACAAAGGGGTAGTGCAGCTGGATGGGACACCAGTAACAATAGTTGGGGTGATTAGAAATTTGAGTCTTACCTTGCATGCATGTCCAAATGTTGTTGTTTTACAAGATGTATCAGTCATAGACCTTCCACCACTCTTTTCCCTATGCTTGTCAAGGGACTTCACAGCCAAGATTGGGGGATATTTGTCTGCTGATTGGTCACACATGCTGTTCAGAACGAGGTATGGAACTAAGGCTACAATCAGGTCTGAACCTATTACAAACTTCCACATTGAGACTTACACCCCAAGTCAGATTAATGCCAATTGTTCAGCATTTGATCAAGAAGACCACCCAAGCACTGATGAGGCTGACACCAAGGTTGGAAGAATCCCAGATCTAACTCT
This sequence comes from Taxus chinensis, assembly GCA_019776745.2. Classification (NCBI taxonomy): domain Eukaryota; kingdom Viridiplantae; phylum Streptophyta; class Pinopsida; order Cupressales; family Taxaceae; genus Taxus; species Taxus chinensis. The sequence continues at coordinate 350,415,032 of CM034154.1, read as the reverse complement.
TGATGAATGGGTAAACAAGATACATGCTTTTGATCCTTATCAAGAAGTAGAAGAATTTGAGCTAGGGGTCTATTGTATACACAAAGGAAATCAGCCTATTCCTAGCATCACCAAGCCAAACCACAAAGATGACAATGAGGTATGGTATCTGTTTTTTGATGGATCAATGAGTAGACAAGGTGTAGAAGGGGGAGCTATGCTTGTTTCACCTCAAGGAGTAAATTACTATTTAGCTTTTAGATTTCAGTTTACATGCTCCAATAACACTGCTGAATATGAAGCCTTGGTGTAAGGGATGCATTAGGCAATAAAGAGAGGAATAAAGAACTTGCAAGTCTTTGGGGACAGTGAATTGATTGTAAATCAGGTCAAGGGACAACATGCTACCAAGAATGATCTTCTCAGGTGCTACAAGAACAGGGTGTGGGACCTCATGGAAGATTTTGAGGGTTTTGGCATCAAATCCATTCCTAGGAAAGAGAATCAAGCTGCTGACAGGCTTGCAGCAGTGGGGGCAGCCTTTAACATTGTGGAAATCATTCAAAAAGACAAGGTATAACCAAACATCCATGTGATTATGAGGCCTTCAATGCCGGATAATAATTTCAGTTGGCAAGTGTTTGAAAATGACCAGCAAATCATCCATTTCTTGAAAACTGTTGGTCCGAAAATCTGTCACTTCGGCAGATCTATGGATAAATGAGCCAATAGTGTGCAGGGCATAGCCCCTCTTTGATTCAGCAAAGAAAAACTAGTTTATTGCTATTCTACTAGTAGGAATCTGTGTAAGTCTCACAATATTCTGCCTTCGGGGGTTTGGGATCTCATCCTAGTAGGGTGTTTCCAACTGCGAAAAGAAAGGAAAGAAAGAGAGGATGAAGAAAAATCAGATCCAAAGAAAGAAAAGAAATGAATTCCAAAGCAGAAAGGTCAGAGGGTTTATGTTTTGGGATTGGTAGTAAACAGAGCCAAACCTACTTGCATAAACGAGCAAAGCAATACTGATGAATAAATGACAATAAAACAGAAGTAGATTTAACAGAATAAACACACAGACCTGACATAAGAAGGATCTAATGTAAATAACACATGTATTTAGCACAAAGTCTAAATATTGTATTAATAATTCTTTCTGTTACCAAAAGCTCAAAGTCTTTTCTCCTCACTTTTATTTTTCATCTGAAAGATATCCACACCCCCCAATACAACAAGTATTGGAGTATTTATAGAAGAAGGAGAGAAAAGAAGGCAAAAAGGAGCCAACCACCTATTTACAAAATATCTACAAAATATCCCAAAGTCATGTTGAATTTTGACCACTTGATGGATGACATCATCCCATGGTGCAACATGGATGATGTTATCATTTGTGTCAACATACTTTAAACATTTTACAAAAAGAAAGTCGGAAGAGAGAGAGAGAGGAAGAGAGAAATTATTCATCGTCATCGTCCTGCGGCTGAAAGGGGGTAGCTTGCTTCTGCTACTGCTCAGGTGACGAGATGTGGAATTAGGCATGGTATTCCATGAACTTGCTGATCATGGGCTCTAGTTGATCCTGGGAAGGATCCTTGAGTCACTCGCTGATCACCTCGCAAGTCTCCCGCTTGTCTATGAGCTTCTCTGGGAGTTTGGAATATTCTTTCTCTACTTCTATTAGGAACCCGACGAAATCCTGATAGGCCAGCAGGTTATTGATAGACTCTGCGTCAAAAGTGACCTCTGGCCCCAGCCCTTGCGAAACGATCTCCTTGAAGATCTGGATGGTTTCATCAACTTTCTTTAAGGCGAAAGAAGGAGTAAGTAACCCTGGAGACATGTTGAGAACGATTTGTTCCATTTGGTGCATCGCGTCCAGGGCTTGTTCTTTTACCTTATCGATCTTTTCAAGGACAAATTCTAGTTGATCCATCTGGTAATCCAGAGTGGAAATGACTTTATTGAGGGCCCTGGGATGGCCGAAAACACTGAACTTGACCAGATCTTTGACTGAGTAGTCGAACATTTGTTGAAAGGTCTCATGTTGTAGCCTAGCATGGTCCAGCTCTTCTGATATGGGTCCTGCTAACGCCTGGAGTTCCTTATTCACCTTGTTGATGTTTAGATACAAATTAGAGAACTTGGAAATCACTCTTTCACTGTCCTTGAGGATTTGGATCCTCCAAGCGGAAACGGCCATACCCTACTCGCCGATCTTTGCATATTCATCAATTTTATCCTGGCTTAGAGGCACAGAAGTCTCAGCGGCAGTTGTGGGAGGTGCACTGCCCATCTTCTGTAAGGCTTGGAGCAAATGTTTATTTTTCTCTTTCAATAACCTTTTCTCTTCTTTTGCTTCTTGAAGCTTCTTGCAGAGGGTGTCAACTGCAGATAGGGCCTCTCCTTGAAGGCTTTCAGAAGATGTACCCATTGTGAATTGGGTCACTGTATAATCTGTCGGAGACAAATCCTTGTTATCCTTTACAGGATTGGGGTACGTGATCTCCATTACCCTTTCTCCCGAAGCACTCTGAGAGAAGCATGTGACAGGCTTCTACTTCTTTTCCCTTTTTGATGGGATCACGGAGAATTCCATTGGTGCGATGGGAACTTTCCTTTTCTGCTGACTTAAGTGCTGGGAGATCCAGGCTGGACTTATGGGAGAAGGACCAGAAACAAAGAAGGGGGCAGCTGCAGTAGTAGAAGGGAAAAACGTGGAGACACTTGGAGGCAACATCGAGAGGGAGGCTGAGGAAGTGTTCACGGGAGGAAGAGATACTGTAGAAGAGGAAGACATATGAAGGGAAGGGAGCTCAGAGATGAGAGAAGAAATGGAGGGGGACAGGTTCGCGAGAGAAGAGAAGATGGATGAAGAAGTGGGAGGAATAGTAGAAGAAGGGGGAGAGGACACGACCAAAGGAATGGTCGCTTGAGTCACTCGAGGAGGGGAAGGAGGAGAAGAAGAACGGATAGAAGGGACCTCACATGTTGCAGCAGTGGCGACATCCTGAGTGGATGGGCCTATTGGAACATCTTCTTCCACTTCTTTCTCTTGAGAAGCCAGAGTTACAACTTGTTCGGGTGTAGCGGAAGGAGGACTTGCAGGAGCTTCCTCTTGAGTAGTGCTGGATTCACCCTCCTTACCTTTACCGTTGCCTTTAGGCTACTATTTTGATCAAGGAGGTGTGTTACCCAATGGAGAGGTTGTGAAATCAACCCTGAGGTAGATGAGTCCATTCATTCGGCACCAATGCTCTGTTCTGCGCAGAGTTTCTTTGACCCTTTCCTTAATTGTCTGAGGTGCTTTGGTTCTATCAATTACCGCAAAAGGCCAATCATCCCTACCTGTGTCAAGATACACTTGATCCACTTCCTCTTCGGTAGTTTGGTAGCCTTTGGGGACGATGGCTACCCCGTATTGGATGATTTTTGCTAAGGCCAAATGAGAATGGTCCTTCCTCCTGAGCTCCACCTCATGATATAGGTCAATGTATATATCCTCGATCTGAGGGATTTGGATCGGATCAAGCTTAGCCCTAGGCAGACAATTTCTCGGGTCAAAGGTGGGCCTTGCTGGGAAGTCATGTTTCATATTCAGTAGCTCTAGCTCTGCAAACATGTCTTTCACCTTGTGGTGAGTCAGACATGTATATCTACCCATTGTGAGGGGGAAAGGAGTTCCACCCTTCTTTCTCTTGAGGCATTTCTCATGGTAGGTGACTAGCTGTTTTGACAACTCTAACAAAATTAACTTAGGTCCAGCATATCTTGGCAGTCTAGTTGGCTCTCCCAAGAATTTAGCCGCCCTCAGATAAGTGAATGTGGGGAATTGGGTGATCAGGGCCCCCCATTTCTCAGTGGCTGCTACTATGCTCTTAGTCGTGCGACCGTAAGTCATATTCGGCCTCAACAGGTAGATGATGAAATAGAAAAATGCATCATTGATCTTTGTAAATTGAGGGATGCTATTTTCCAGCTTTAGCTCTGGATAGTATTCATAAATTTTGACTTGGGGCCAAACCCCACTCCGCATTAGAGCCGGATAGTCCCTTTCTGAAGCTGTAGCGTAAACAACATAGGAATTCATGTAGAACCTCCCAGTTGTGGTAAATTGTTGTAGCTACTCAGAGATTGTGTTGCTTATAATTTTTGCTTATTCAAAGCATTGATCGGGCACATTTTTGTTCATTGTTTCTAAATACCGCAACATCCATTTATGGAAATAGTGAGTGTCAGGAAGCCCAAACACCCTTCTCAGGAACGTGATGGTGTCACTGAGCTCCTCTGAAAAATCACTCTGGTGAATGATTTGTGGCCAATGGGTCACCACCTTTTTGTTCTTCAGATAAACTTCATTCATCAGCTGCATGCACTGATCTTCATTTTCATCCCAGGCTTTGACACAATCTTCTCGGCTGACGGCCACAAAGTGCCGGTGATGAGGAATGCCGAGTATTATCTCAAAGTGGTGGTCAGTAAGGTTAATTATGACCTCGCCCTTCTCATTTACGACATATCTTGTGTCTTTATTGTAGCACCGGGCAACCACCATCATAAATTCATTGTTTACGGCGCTGACTGGGATTCCTCCAGAAAAGTGCAGGGCATTTCCTATCAGCTTGTCCATCCATGGACTTCTTTTGACCTTCTAAGTTCTGACCTAGAACTCCTCCATATCAATATGACCCAACTCCGAGTCTCTGATGTCCAGGTCACACTTGACCTAGGAGTCGGGCATTCTGACCCTCTGATACTTATACTTCATTTCTTCTTCTGTGAGATTGGCCTTGCCTTTGGGTTTAGTAGGTCTCTTGCTTGATGTTGACATATGTTCTTCTGAACTTAGCTGCTGATCTGCAAGAAAAAGAAGTGAAACCCAATAGGAGAAAGCCATGTCAGCTATTTGATTTTCCATTGAAATGTTGATAGAAGAAAGAGTTAGCAATTTTGAGGTCTCAGGGTGCATGGCGCATGGATATTGCAGGTTACAGAGCTAAACAGGCAAGGTGCACAGGAAAGGAATGTTACAAGGGTTAAATCAGCACCAAAGGGCACATGGTGCATAGACACTGCAGGGTGCATTCTTTGTTTCTGTAAGCACAAGTGCGCCTGCGCCATGTGTATTTATTTTATAAAGGGTGCAAATTACTTTCATGTTACACGGTTACAGAGATGCGCCAAAGGGCGCACGCTTAATGCATGTAACATCATCTGTTCATGCGTTGTAGGGGAACTTGGTGCGGCGCATGGAAGGTCTGCATGTCAACATGATGTTGTTGCGATGAGGGACGCGCCAATGCACCGTTTATAGTTTTTCATTTAGCGCATAGGAAAAGACTACTACATGGATGCTGGGTGCGCCAAAGGGCACAGGAATTTGTGATGTTGCACTCAAGTTTGATGCGCCAAGTGGGCGCACATTTAGTGTTTGTAGCAAGTGGGGGAAGTGCGCCAAAAGGGCGCAACTTATTATGATGTAGCAGGCAGGGAAAGTGCGCCATTGGCGCGGCTGCTCATTGTGTAACAGGGACGACAGATGCGCCAAGGGCGCAACTGTTCTTGATGTTGCATGGTGTGCCAATGCACCAAAGGAGAAGGAAAATTTAGTTTCCTTTTAAGGTTTGATCTTTCTTCATGAGGGGTTCCACATATGGTTAAGCTCCTTTTTATGCAAGGTTGCATTTGGGTGATAGAAATGGCTTTTAAACCAAAGTTTTCCAAGCTTATTATAATTTTTAGGACAAAGCTCCCTCTACCAGTAGATCTAGAAAGAGGGGGAGGAATCATGTGGAAAGACAACAGGGGGGTGGGAACAAGCTCATGATTTCATTCTTTTCAATCTGAATCATGAACCACACCTAGCATTCAAAAACCCCAAAAACATGAACGCACGAAAGAAAGAAGGACCACTTAACCAGATATTTATAGGAAAGAAATGTGCAAATGGGTCCACAAAGCAATTCGAAAGTGACAAGGCAAGTGTGCTGATAGGCTCAGAGAAAAATCATGTGATTTACGTTGGTGACAATGACAGTGTAGACGTGCCTATATATAGGTGAGGTAGCAATAAATGCACCACCAACCTTTTCAAGTGGCGCACCAAAGGAGCTATCGACACGAGAAAACATGCACCCTTTGGTGCACCAAAATGCTTGTCAACACGAAGATATGTGCACCTATGGCGCACCGAAAGTGGTGTTGACAGAGGAATATGTGCGCCTTTGGCACACCCAAAAGGGGCACAACAAAAGATATGTTGACAGGAAGGCGCACGTGCCTTGGCGTACGCAGGGAAGACTCAATAAGGGGAGGCGCACCAAAATGCCTGTTGACACAAGGAAACCTGCGCCAAAGGATTAAGGGGGTGCATCAACTTTTGATGTTGCATAGTGATTATATGCGCCCACCCAAAAATACCAAAAAACAACTAAGTTCGAAAAACTCAATTTCCCGGGAAGGGATTTTACAACGTTCCGAACGCAAGGGATCCCTAACGAGGGATCGGAACAAAACTTTTCGGTATGGTTATCTGTAAAATTGCCCTTGCCAATTTTACGGGATAACAGCTGGCTCTTTCTGGGGACTATCCCTGAGAAAACTCGGGGGTAGAGAATCCCAGATCTCATGTGCCTATCCATTGGGTAACAGAGTCAAAAACAAGGGCGACCGGAGGGCAAACAAAAGGGAACACACAACAAACAGAAAGCAAACACACGACAAAAACAAACACACAACTAAAGCAAACTATACAAAGAAGAGAGCAAGCTCTACTTCCTGAAGATTTTCAGATGCTGCCCGCTGTAGGGAAGCGGGAGTTCGGTTCCATCCAGATATGAGAGATAGAAACTATTCTCTCCATTGAGCTGCTTGATCTTGAAAGGTCCTCTCCACAGGAATCAAACTTTCTGTGCATGCCTTTTGGCTCTCTTCGCTTGTCCCACAGAAGGACGAGGTCTCCCACCTGAAAAATTCTTTGTTTAGCTTTTTTGTCGAACAACCTTTTGACTTGATTCTGATGTTCGGTGATCTTGTCGACCACTCTTATTCTCTTTTCTTCGAGCTCTGTCAGATACATGATCCTCTTTTCAAGAGAATTTTGGAAAGTTTCATCTTCAATAGCTCGTGCCAAGCGCAGAGCAGGAAGTTCAGCAGAAATGGGAAGCTCGGCATCAGTGCCATATAACACTTGAAAAGGTGACATACCGAGAGACCTCTTGGGAGTAATGCGATCTGCCCACAAAGCGTCGTATAAGGACTTGTGCCACATTCATTGATTCTCATCTACCAGCTTTCGTATGATGGTCACCAAGTTTTTGTTACTGGATTCCGCCTGACCATTACCCTGAGGGTAATAATCTGAGGCGTGAGCCAAAGTTATCCCATATTCATAGCAAAAACTAATAACTTCCCGTGAGGAGAAGTTAGAAGCATTATCAGCAACAATCTTGTTGGGAATGCCAAACCTGACAATGATATTTTCTTTGATAAAACTGCAAACAACCTCGGAAGTGGCATGTTTGACAGGTATGGCTTCCACCCACTTGGTGAAGTAATCTGTTGCTGTTAGGACATAACTATGTCTGGCACTCGATTGGGGATTGAGTGCACCAATAAAATCAATTCCCCATTGCCTGAATGGTTCGTTGACAATGACCGGCCTGAGGGGAAAAGCAGCCAACTTGGGCTTGCCGACGAACTGCTGGCAAGGTTCACATTTTGCTACCCAGGTGGCTGCATCTTGGAAGAGCGTCGGCCAATAGTACTTGGCTTGGACGATTTTGTGTGCTGTCACGGAAGAGGAAAAATGGCCTCCACAGGCTGAATTATGAAAACTTTCAAGTAACTTCACCTGTTGTGGCTTGTCGACACATCGCAAGAAGACACCATCTATCCCGCGTTTGTATAAGCCGTCATCCCAAATGACATATTTGGCTGCTCTGAGCTTTATAGTGCGCTTCTCCTTTGCAGTTAGGTGAGCTGGACATTCACCGTAGGTGAGGAAGAAAGCAATATCAGAATACCACTCATCGCTGGTTGCGACAAATAGGACCAGAGGGAGAGAATGGGCTTTCTCCAGCTGGCTTTGCGCTTCATTGGTACAATCATCATTTTCCTCAGGGCTTTCTGAATCTTTGTTTTCAGCCATAAGCTGACATAGGCCCTTGCCTCTTACCAGCTTGGTTGGTTTTATATCCAGGTCGTACTCCTGAACTTTTGCAATCCAATTCCCTCGCAAGCTTCCTAACTCCTGTTGAGTTAGAATTGATTTGACTGCCGTGTCAGGGACCAGCACCACTGTATGGGAATTTAAAATGTAATACCTGAAGTTTTTGACTGCTTTGACAATGGCGAAGGCATGCTTTTCCAATTGAGACATTTTTATTTCGTGAGGCTTGAGGGGAGAGCTCATGAACGCAATCGGAGATTCAACATCCTCCGAATTCTTTTGCATCAAGATGGCAGACACAGTATGCTCAGATGCATAACTATACATGATAAAATCTTTGGAGAAATCGGGACATACCAGAACTGGTGCATGAGCAACGGAAGCTTTTATTTCTTCAAACGACCTTTTCCCTTCCTCGCTCCATCGGAAAGTTGGTGACCCCTTCATCATGTCCAATATGTGACGAGTCTTCTCAGCAAAGTCGGGAACAAAACGCCTGAGAAAGTTCACCTTTCCGAAGAAAGAATGAACGCCAGTCTTGCTTGTAGGCAGAGTAAGGCTCTGAATAGCCTTAACTCTTTCGGTATCTATCTTCGTTCCTTCTTTGCTAACAACATGCCCTAGCAACTTTCCTTCTGTGACTCCAAAAATAGACTTTTTCAGGTTTAGGGAAATCCCATGCTCTTGGCATCTGGCCAATACTTGCTCCAAATGATCACAATGGTCACTTCATTGTTTAGAGAACACAGTTAAGTCATCTAGATAAACCACAATGACCTTCCCCATCATACCTTTGAATGCCAGGTCCATGGCCCGCTGAAAAGTGGCGCCAGCATTGGTTAGGCCAAAAGGCATCCTGCTGTAGGCAAATGTACCCCAGGGAGTAGTGAATGCTGTTTTAAATTGATCTTCAGGTGAGACTTCAATCTGATTGTAGCCTGAAAAACCATCAAGCATGGACAACATTTCTGATCCAGTTACTGCTTGTAGAACTTGATCCATTATAGGAAGTGGGTAGTTGTCTTTCAAGGAAGCCTGATTCAGATTTCGAAAATCTACGCATATGCGTATTTCACCGTTCTTCTTGCGCACTGGCACAATATTTGCTACCCAAGTACTGTGATGGATAGGAAAAATGATTCTCGCATCCAGCATTTTCTGAATTTCAGCCTGGATAGTACCTGAGATCTTAGGGTTATAATGCCTCTGCTTCTGGCGAAAGGCTTTGACGTCTTCTTTCAACGGGATGTCATGCTGGACGTCCTTTGGCTTAAAAGACTTTAGATCGGCATAGGACCATGCCAATACATCCATGTATTTCTTCAGCAACTTGACGAATTTCCGCTTCTCTTCAGGCGTGCAACATTTTCCAATGTTCACAAACTGCGGGTGTTCTACCGAACCTAAATTAACCGGTTCGGTTTCTGGGGATGAGTCAGGATCATCTCGCCTTTTCTTTTTTACAAAACGATCATGCCTGTCGAACAACCGTTCCAGAGAAACCAGGCCCTTCGGAATTTTATTTCCTTTGAGCTGACATATGCCGTCGTTCCCTTCGGATTCATCGTCTTGATCGGTGACTGATTCACGGCAAGTGGAAGTGGATCCTTCAAAGTGCAATTCCTTAAAATTTTCCGCCTTCTCTAGAAAGGCAATGAGTTGATTGTCATCGTTGAACACTTGCCAATGCTGAGAATTGTCTGGCACGCTTGGGCGGAAAACCACCTCAATGGTGTATTTGTTTGTTTTCAAACCCGGGTGAGGGAGCATGAGGGATGCTGAAACGGCCAATGAATCAGCCATGTCATTTTGAGCTCTTGGAATGGATTCTATTGAAAAAGCATCAAATTCCTCGATGTTGTCCCACACTGCATTACGGTAGTGCCTGAGCCTCTCATTCTTTACTTGATATATCCTCTTAATTTGATTCACGACTAGCTCTGCATCACCTTGCACTTTCAGATTTTTGATCCCTCTCTCTCTTGCTGCCTGCATGCCGAGTAACAAAGATTCATACTCAGCAGTGTTATTTGTATTGAAAAACTGCAACTTAAAAGAGAGAGGAATAATTTCTTCCTCGGGAGATATTAGCATGGCTCCAGCGCCACATCCACTGGTTGCGCAGCTGCCATCGAACTGCAAAGTCCAGATCTTATTAAGATCTTCTTCTTGGACAAGAACAACCATTTTTTCAGACTTGGTAGACAAGAAATAGTTCCCCATTCCTGATGATTCAAAAAGAATTTGAGCTTTGGGGTCTTCAGAGTTAGTAACCAAGTACTTCTTTTGTGATTCTAGCTCCAAAGTCTGCATCACACCTTTGACGGGGATTCTAGCTTTAGACCAGTCCATATGAATCTCCCCACCAACTTTGCTGCAAAAACTTCTTCCCAGCAAAATTCCGTAGGCTGCTGGAATGTCAGCAACAAGGACGGTCATCTTTACTCTTTTCTCTGGGAATGCCACAAATGCGAACTGCGCGTCTTTGATTTGACCAATCAACGGCACCTGCTTAGTTTCCAAGGAATAACATCTGCCAAAAGGCTTGGTAAGGGTGAGGCCCAAAGCGTGGGTGACTTTTGCTGGCATGACGTTATCAGAAGCTCCCGAATCAATTATGCAATTACTTAGCTTGTGGCCATTGATTAGGAGGGAGAGATAGAAAGGCTCTATCTTGCCTGATGCAGATGTTGAGGCAACATTTATGCGGGATGCAGGAGGAGTGGCAAGGATTCCTTTTGGGGAAACCTGATTAGTTATGACAGCTTGACTTTGAATATACTTGGTCAATCTTACAAGCTGTTCAGGATTTGACTGAAGATACTCGGCTTCAGACATTTGGATCTTGGTTTTTTTAGCATGATCTATGATATCAAATGTGGCCAAAGGTTGCGCTGGTGAAGGAATGAGTCCCTCACTTCGTGGTGGTAGGGTAGGATTACTGGTCCTTATGGGAATAGAAGAAGGCTGATTTGGAGGAGAGATGGGGGGAAAAGATTTCCTTGTAAAAGACTTAATAGGGAGTTGAGTAGGAAGAGGATTACCTCTTTTAGCAATGGTTGGAGGCACGTTTGACACGGCCTTCTCCTTCTGCACATGGGCAGCGACCTCTACTTCTTTTCCTTGCGAGCGGGTAAAAACAGCATATGATTGTCCGCTTGCATAGCCTTGGGTACCCTCTTCTTCATCAGATTCTTCCTCATCAAATTCCATATACCCGATAGTAGAGTCGCCAGTCGGCTCACCGACGTCTTGATCATCTTCGCCCTGAGACGAAGGTTCTTCATAATCTTGTTCCTCTTCTTCGATTTCGGCTAGAGCGTTGACCAGAGGAGCCTCAAGCGCCAACCGCGGAGCAGTTGCAGGTAAGCACGGCCTTTGAGGAAACATTGTTGGAAACGAAGTTCCTCCGTGGAATATCCTGGTATGAGGAACTAGGAGAAGCTTGGGCTATCTTCTTCTTTAATGCAAGTAAGTCATTCACCATCTTTTGAAATACCAGATCATACGAAGTAGTGGGAGAAGGGCCCGAAGATTTAGGCTTGGATGATTCCCTTTTCAATTCGCCAGATATTATCAAATTATCTTCTATTCGAATGGCAGCAGCCTGGGTGAGAATCAAGGTAGCCACTTGCTCTTGCAGGAGTAAGAAACTTACTTTTGAACTCATAGCATTCATGAAGAAACACTTCTGATTTTCCGGTGTTGGAAGCATGGTAACAGGGACATCGGTTGATTAATGCATTGAACCTGGCGATGAAATCATGCATGGTCTCATTGGCCTCCTTCTTCAGGTGAGTGATCTTTGATAATAATGCAAATGCATCTTCTGAAGGCTTGTACCTGTCTTCAAAAGCATCCCGCAAGGTGGCCCAACTGGTAATAGATCCGGCTCAGTAAATGCTAAAACCATTCAATTGCAGGCACTTTTGTAAAGTTTCCAGAAAAAGGTGAACCGACACATCTTCGTGAGTTACATCTAGAATACTGCATGACATGATGAATGCAGATATGTGTGAATCTGATGCTTTGGTTCCCACTCCCCTTCGAATTTGGGAAAATTCTTTCAGTTTCCGTGAGGGAGCACGTGGACAGGATGTGGTAATGCGAGAGGACCCATAGCATTTCCCCATGGCACCACCATCTAGACAGCTGGAAAAAGAACACGGGCTGGAAGTGCTGGTTCCAACTGAGCAGCAAAAGCACTACAAAGGGATGTGGAGGCTCCTTGTGAAAACCGGCTCTTCCGTGGGGGTGAGGATGCTTCTGGCTGACTGATCAGCTGAACTTAATGGAATGAAAAGCAGCACCGGTGTTACACTGAAATTGTGCCTTTGAAGCCGATCGAAAGTAGGATCGACTTCTCCACGAGCTCACCTGCTACATGCGTAAATGGTCACCTGCCAGCGTACCTTCCAGATCTGGGATTGTGTTCCCGAAGAACAGATTTAAAATTTCTTTTTGGGTTGTACTTGCTGCATTTTCTGGCTTTTCTGACAAAAACCAGCAGCATGTACTTTTCTAAATATTTAAAAACTATCCTCTTCTGAAAAACTGATTGCGGTTCTAATGACAAATAACAACGAGAATAAAATGACAGTGAAGATTAGCAAGCTGATTTTCGGATCTAAATTTGACTTTTTCAAAGAGTTTGAAATTTTTTGGTAAACCGTCAAAAACTCAGATCTACGGCAAAATACAGATTTTTATAAAAACTCAGTAACTAAAGATCTCCAACCAGGCCAGATCTATGGATCTCAGAAGAAAATTTTCAATTCGGGTCACTTTTACAAAATTTTGGATTTTTGACAAAAAGTTAAAGTTTGCAAACAGATAGTGATTTTTCTAATTTTTTCAGATTTTCTATCCTACCACTATCATAGATCTGATAGATCTGTTCGTTCCCCAGCGGAGTGCCAAAAACTGTTGGTCATTTCCAAAAAGAAAATCTGTCGCTTGGAGAGATCTATGGATAAACGAGCCAACAGTGTTCAGGGCATAGCCCCTCTTTGAGTCAGCAAAGCGAAACTGGTTTATTGCTATTCTACCAGCAGTGAATCGAGATGTGGAAGTTGGGCACAATATTCTACCTTGGGGGTTTGGGATCTGATCCCAGTAGGGCTCTAGTTGATCTGGAAAAGAAAGGAATGAAAGAGAGGATGAAGAAAGATCAGATCCGAAGTCTCCCGAAAAGTCTATGAGCTTCTCTGGGAGTTTGGGAATATTCTTTCTCTGCTTCTAGAGGAAGGAAGTCCCGAGAGGGGTTTATGTTCTTGGGATTGGTAGTAAACAGATGCCAAACCTACTTGCATAAACGAGCAAAGTAATTCTAATGGACTAAATGACAATCAAAAGTGACCTCTGGCCCCAGCCCTTGCAAACAGATCTCCTTGAAGATCTGGATGGTTTCATCAACTTTCCTTAAGGTGAAGCAAGGAGTAAGTCCCTGGAGACATGTTGTATTAAACGATTTGTTCCATTTGGTGCATCGCGTCTAGGGCTTCTTCTCCTACCTTATCGATCTTTTCAAGGATGAATTCTAGTTGATCCATCTATCTCAAATTCATGTAATCCAGGGTGGAAATGAATTTATTGAGGGCTCTGGGATGACCGAAAACACCGAACTTGACCAGATCTTCGACTGAACAGTCGAACATTTGTTGAAAGGTCTCATGCTGCAGCCTAGCATGGTCCAGCTCTTCTGATATGGGTCCTGCTAACGCTTGGAGTTCCTTATTCACCTTGTTGATGTTTAGATATAAATCAGAGAACTTGGCGATCACTCTTTCATTGTCCTTGAGGATTTGGCTCCTCCAAGTGGAAATGGCCATACCCTACTCGCTGATCTTTGCATATTCATTAATTTTATCCTGGCTCAGAGGCACAGGAGTCTCGGCGGCAGTTGTGGGAGGTGCACTGCCCATCTTCTGTAAGGCTTGGAGCAGATGTTTATTTTGCTCTTTCAATAGCCTTTTCTCTTCTTTTGCTTCTTGAAGCTTCTTGCAGAGGGCATCAACTGCAGATAGGGCCTCTCCCTGAAGGCTTTCAGAAGATGTACCCATTGTGACTTGGGTCACTGTATAATCTGTCGGAGACAGATCCTTTTTATCCTTGAGAGGATTGGGGTATGCGATCTCCATTACCCTCTCTCCCGAAGCACTCTGAGAGAAGCGTGTGACGGGCTTCTGCTTCTTTTCCCCTTTTGATGGGATCACGGAGAAGTCCATCAGAGTGATGGGAACTTTCCTTTTCTGTTGACTTAAGTGCTGGGAGATCCAGGCTGGACTTATGGGAGAAGGGCCAGAAACAGAGAAGGGGGCAGCTGCAGTAGTAGAAGGGAAAAACGTGGAGACACTTGGAGGTGGCATCGAGAGGGAGGCCGAGGAAGTGTTCACGGGAGGAAGAGATACTGCAGGAGAGGAAGACATAGGAAGGGAAGGGAGCTCAGAGATGAGGGAAGAAATGGAGGGGGACAGGTCCGCAAGAGAAGAGAAGATGGACGAAGAAGCGGGAGGAACAGTAGAAGAAGGGGGAGAGGACACGACCAAAGGAATGGTCGCTTGAGTCACTCGAGGAGGGGAAGGAGCAGAAGAAGAAGGAACAGAAGGGACCTCAGTTGTTGCAGCAGTGGCGACATCCTGAGTGGATGGGCCTATTGGAACATCTTCTTCCACTTCTTTCTCTGGAGAAGCCAGAGTTACAACTTGTTCGAACGTAGTGGAAGGAGGACTTTTAGGAGCTTCTTCTTGAGTGGTGCTGGGTTCACCCTCCTTACCTTTACCCTTTCCTTTAGGCTGCTATTTTGATAGAGGAGGTGCGTTACCCAATGGAGAGGTTGTGAAATCAACCCTGGGGTAGATGAGTCCGTTCATTCGACACCAATGCTCTGTTCTGCGTAGAGTTTCTTTGACCCTTTCCTCAATTGTCTGAGGTGCTTTGGTTCTATCAATTACCGCAAAAGGCCAATCATCCCCACCTGTGTCAAGATACACTTGATCCACTTCCTCTTCGGTAGTTTGGTAGCCTTTGGGGACGATGGCTACCCCATATTGGATGATTTCTGCTAAGGCCAAATGAGAATGGTCCTTCCTCCTGAGCTCCACCTCATGATATAGGTCAATGTAGATATCCTCGATCTGAGGGATGTGGATCGGATCAAGCTTAGCCCTAGGCAGACAATTTCTCGGGTCGAAGGTGGGCCTTGCTGGGAAGTCATGTTTCAGATTCAGCAGCTCCAGCTCTGCAAACATGTCTTTCACCTTGTGGTGAGTCAGACATGTATATCTACCCACTGTGAGGGGGAAAGGAGTTCCACCCTTCTTTCTCTTGAGGCATTTCTCATGGTAGGTGACTAGCTGTCTTGACAGCTCTAGCAGAATCAACTTGGGCCCAGCATACCTTGGCAGTCTAGTTGGCTCTCCCAAGAAGTTAGCCGCCCTCAGATAAGTGAATGTGGGGAATTGGGTGAACAGGGCCCCCCATTTCTCAGTGGCTGCCACTATGCTCTTGGTCATGCGACCGTAAGTCATATTCGGCCTCAACAGGCAGATGATGAAATAGAAAAATGCATCATTGATCTTTGTAAATTGAGGGATGCTATTTTCCAGCTTTAGCTCTGGATAGTATTCATAGATTTTAACTTGGGGCCAAACCCCACTCCGCATCAGAGCCGGATAGTCCCTTTCTGAAGCTGCAGTGTAAACAACATAGGAATTCATGTAGAACCTCCCAGTTGTGGTAAATTGTTGTAGCTGCTCAGAGATTGTGCTGCTTATAATTTCTGCCCATTCAAAGCGTTGATCGGGCACATTTTTGTTCATTGTTTCTAAATACCGCAGCATCCATTTGTGGAAATAGTGGGCGTCAGGAAGCCCAAACACCCTACTCAGGAACGTGATGGTGTCACTGAGCTCCTCTGAAAAATCACTGCGGTGAATGATTTGTGGCCAATGGGTCACTACTTTTTTGTTCTTCAGATAAACTTCATTCATCAGCTGCATGCACTGATCTTCATTGTCGTCCCAGGCTTTGATACAATCTTCTCGGCTGACGGCCACAAAGTGCCAGTGATGAGGAATGCCGAGTATTATCTCAAAGTGGTGGGCAGTGAGGTTAATTATGACCTCGCCCTTCTCATTTACGACACATCTTGTGTCTTTATTGTAGCACCGGGCAACCACCATCATAAATTCATTGTTTACGGCACTGACTGGGATTCCTCCAGCAAAGTGCAGGGCACTGCCTATCAGCTTGTCCATCCATGGACTTCTTGTGACCTTCTGAGTCCTGACCCAGAACTCCTCCATATCAATATGACCCAACTCTGAGTCTCTGATGTCCAGGTCACACTCGGCTTGGGAGTCGGGCATTCTGACCCTCTGATACTTATACTTCATTTCTTCTTCTGTGAGCTTGGCCTTGCCTTTGGATTTGGTAGGTCTCTTGCTTGATGTTGACATATGTTCTTCTGAACTTAGCTGCTGATCTGCAAGAATAAGAAGTGAAACCCAATTGGAGAAAGCCATGTCAGCTGTTTGATTTTCCATTGAAATGCTGACAGAAGAAAGAGTTAGCAATTTTGAGGCCTCAGGGTGCATGGCACATGGATATTGTAGGTTACAGAGCTAAACAGGCAAGGCACACAGGAAAGGGATGTTGCAAGGGTTAAATCAGCACCAAAGGGCGCATGGCGCATAGACACTGCGGGGTGCATTCTTTGTTTTTGTAAGCACAAGTGCACCTGTACCATGTGTATTTATTTTATAAAGGGCGTAGATTATTTTCATGTTACACGGGTACAGAGTGCGCCAAAGGGCGCATGAATAATGCGTGTAACATCATATGTTCATGCGCTATATGGGAACTTGGCGAGGCACATGGAAGGTCTGCACAACATGATGTTGTTGCGATGAGGGACGCGCCAATGCCGTTTATAGTTTTGCATTTAGCGCATAGGAAAAGACTGCTACATGGATGCTGGGTGCACCAAAGGACGCAGAAATTAGTAATGTTGAACTCAAGTTTGATGCGCCAAGTGGGTGCACGTTTAGCATTTGCAGCAAGTGGGGGAAGTGTGCCAAAAGGGCACAACTTATTATGATGTAGCAGGTAGGGAAAGCGCGCCATTGGCGCGACTGCTCATTGTGTAACAGGGACGAGAAATGCACCAAGGGCGTAACTATTCTTGATGTTGCATGGTGTGCCAATGCGCCAAAGGAGAAGGAAAATTCAGTTTCCTTTTAAGGTTTGATCTTTCTCTGAGGGGTTCCACATATGGCTAAACTCCTTTTTATGCAGGGTTGCTTGGGGTGAAAGAAATAACTTTTAAACAAAAGGGGCCAAGCTTATTATAATTTTTAGAACAGAGATTCCTCTACCAGTAGATCTAGAAAGAGGGGGAAAAGCATGTGGAAAGACAGCAGGGGGGGAACAAGCTCATGATTTCATCCTTTTCAATCCAAATCATACCCACAAACAACCAGAAAACCACAAACACGAAGCACAAAAGAAACAGGACCTCTTACCCGAATATTTATAACGAAGAAATGCACGAATGGGTCCACAAAGCAATTCGAAAGTGACAGGGCAGGTGCACTGACAGGCTCAGAGAAAAATCACGTGATTTGCGTTGGTGATAATGACAGCGCAGACGTGCCTATATATAGGCAAGGTAGCAATAAATGCACCACCAAACTTTTCAAGTGGCGCACCAAAGGAGCTGTCGACACGAGAAAACATGCACCCTTTGGCGCACCAAAACACTTGTCAACACGAAGATATGTGTGCCCATGGCGCACTGAAAGTGGTGTTGACAGAGGAATATGTGTGCCTTTGGCGCACCAAAAAGGGCGCAACAAAAGATATGTTGACAGGAAGGTGCACGCACCTTGGCGTACGCAAGGAAGACTCAACAAGGGGAGGTGCACCAAAACACCTATTGACACAAGAAAACCTACGCCAAAGGATTAAGGGGGCGCATCAACTTTTGATGTTGCATAGTGATTATATGCGCCCGCCTAAAAAGACCAAAAAACGGCTAAGTTTGAAAAACTTGATTTCCCGGGAAGGGATTTTGCAACGTTCCGAACGCAAGGGATCCCTAACGATTGATCGGAACAAAATTTTTGGTATTGTTATCTGTAAAATTTCCCTTGCCAATTTTACAGGATAACACAAGAAGAAGCTGAGTTCTCAGCCAAGAATCAAGAAAAATTGGAACAACAGTATGGTGACCAAGTGGTACAGCTAAGAACTAACAAGCTACCCAAGGGACTTATCACCTTGGAGTCCATTTTTAACCCCAATGATCAGTTTATAAAGGAGAAAGCAAACATTTAGGTCAAGAGAGAGGATTCAGTATCCATCTTGGTAGAAGAGAACAAACCATTGCAAATTGGAAGGATGACAACTGAACAAGAAAGGTATGAGTTCATACAACTGTGTCAAGAGTTCCCTGACATGTTTGCTTGGAGCTATGAAGACTTGAAAGGTTTCAATCCCAACTTAGCTCAGCATACCATCGAATTGGATCTAAATACTAAGCCTATCAGGTAGAAACAAAGACCAGTAAATCCACACATGGAGTCTCTCATGAGGAAAGAATTGGACAAGCTGATTGAGTCAAGGATCATATTCCCAATCAAGCATTCTAGTTGGGTTGCCAACTTAGTTCCTGTCAGAAAGAAGAGTGGAGAGATCAGATTGTGTGTTGACTTCAGAGACTTGAATAGAGCCTCTCTCAAGGACCATTACCCACTCCCTTCCATGGAGAAAATCTTGCAAGTGGTGGCTGGCTCCGAGAGGTTTTCACTACTTGATGGCTACTCAGGCTATAATCAGATTATGGTGAATGAAGAGGACCAGTTCAAGACAGCCTTCACAACCAAATGGGAAACTTTTACATACAGGAAAATGCCATTTGGGCTGTCCAACACTGGTGCTACCTTCCAAAGGGAAATGGACATGGCGTTCAAAGGTTTGATTAACAACGTGGTGCTGATTTACCTTAATGATATCACTATTTTTTCTAAAAATGCAGCAAACCACCTATCTCATTTGAGACAAGTCTTCACGAGGTGCAGGAGATTTGGAGTGTCTTTGAATCCTAAGAAGTGTATCTTTCTTGCACATGAAGGAAATCTCCTTGGCCATATTGTCTCCAAAGAAGGATTAGCAATTGATCCAAAGAGGGTTGAAGCCATAAGAGCACTACCATTGCCAAGCCACAAGAAAGCCCTTCAGAGTTTCTTGGGAAGGATAAACTTTGTTCGAAGGTTTGTCCCATATTTTGTAGCCCTTGTCAAGCCCATCACCAGAATGTTAAAGAAGAGCATGGATTTCAAGTGGACAGCAGAAGGCAAAGAGAGTTTTGAAGCAATCAAAGAAGCCATCTCCCAAGCACCAACTCTCATCAACCCGGACTTCTCCAAGGATTTCATCCTCTATGCATTTGGAGGTAATGACACTATTTCTACCATTTTGGTACAGCAGAACAAGGATAATGATGAGCAGCCAATTGCCTTCTTCAGCCAGAGCCTAGATGACTATGAGGTGAGGTACTCTTTTATTGAGAAGCATGTGCTGGCAGTAATCAGAAGCTTGAAGAAATTCAAGCATTTAATCTCAAACAACAAGATCCAGTTGCTGGTCTCACACGTTGGGGTTAAGGACTTCCTCCTCAACAAGGATTTGAATGAGAAAAGGGTAGGTTGGATCACCCGTGTCATGGAGTATGACATTGAGATCAAGATCACCAAGCTGGTAAGAGGGAAAGGATTGTGTGAGCAGCTGGTTTTGGGGAAGTAAAAAGAAGTATGCAATGAAGAATAGGCTGTTTTGACAGTCTAGGACAGCCATGAGCCAAGTGTCAATCAAGAAGAAGACGATGCTACCCCCACTCCTTGCTGGACCCAAGGCATTATACACTTCCTAGGCACAGGCCTATGCCCTCCGGAGATGAGCAAAACCCAAAGAAGACACTTCAGATTGCAGGCTGTCCCGTATGCCATTGTTGATGGAGTTTTGTACAAGAAAGATGTGAATGGAGTGCTACTAAGATGCATTAGCACAAATCAGATTCAAAGGATGTTGGAAGAGTTCCATGGTGGACCAGCTGGTGGTCATTTTGCACCAAGAGTAACAGCTCTAAAAATCATGAAGGCTGGTTATTATTGGCCTAAAATCTTCAGTGATTGCTATGCATGGATCAAGAGGTGTAAGAATTGTGCATTCTTCACAGGAAAAGAGAGACTTGCTGCCCTTCCATTACATCCAATCTCAGTTGACCAGCCATTCATGCAATGGGTTTGGACTTCATTGGAGTCATTAATCCCAATTCAAGCCAAGGGCACAAATAGATTTTGACAGCCACAGACTACTTCACCAGATGGACAGAAGCAGTAGCACTCAAAGAGGTAAATGAGTCTAGCATCTTAGACTTTTATGAGGGGATAAAAACCAGATTTGGTGTACCTACTACAATAATCTCTGATAATGCATTGGCATTCATTGGATCTAAGGTGACTGAGTGGGCTGTCAAGAACGGTATCTACCTAAGCACTTCATCAAACTATTACCCTCAAGGTAATGGCCAGGCCGAGTCTACAAACAAGAACTTGTTGAGGATCATTAGGAGGACTCTTGACGAGAATCAGAGGTCTTGGCATACCAAACTGAAATCAGCCTTATGGGCTAATAGGATAACTCCAAAAATATCCACAGGTAACTCTCCATTCAAACTTGTCTATGGAAGAGAGGAAATCTTTCCCATGTTGCTTGAGTTGCCAACATTGGAACTCATGAAGTAGATGGAGTTGCTAGAGTTTGAGCCCATGGAGGTGAGGTATGCAGAGTTGATGGAGCTGCAAGATATCAGAAATTAGGCATCCCAAGCAATGGAAAAGGATCAAGCTTTGATCAAGAATACCTTTGATAGAAAGGCCAAGGATAGATCTTTTGAGGTTGGAGATCTAGTGTTGAAATGGGATGTGGATAGAGAAAAATCGAGAAGGCATTCAGAATTTGATGCCCTTTGGAGTGGCCCATACATGGTCACGAAGTGCAAGAACAACAATGCTTTCCAATTGGCCTCATTGGATGGTGAAGAACTGCAGATTCCAGTCAATGGAATCTATCTCAAGCGTTGCTTCTAGAAGGAAATTTATCACCTTGTAAATATTAGATTAGGTTTTCATTCCTCCAAGTGCTTGTGCACATTATTTTGCTGTAGGATAGTTGTGTTTTCCCTAAGTGCTTTGGCACATCTTGCTATCCATGGAGATGTTTTGCAGTCCTTGCTCCCATCAGGTGATATTCCATCTTCCTCCTTGCACATTCTAAGTCAGTTGGGGTTCTAAACAGAATATTTGATGACTCCATGCCCAATGGATGCTTTAGGCAACTAGTAACTTCATCTAGCAGGCAGATGACCCCGTTGAGTTGCCAAATTGTTATCCAAAATTCACCCCCCATGGTAAATTTGATAACATGCATTAAATTCTTCGGTCCCGAGCAAGATAGATTGATTCAAGGTAAAAAATCATGTTTCTGTGGTCCCCACGGCTTTTTTTTTAACTCTCCTCTCCAAGAAGAAAAGAGCAAGTTCTAAAAAAGGGTGAAAAAGTTGCAAAAAGCAAGCTTGGGGTAGAAAAAATCATGAAAATTGGCTAAGTCATAGTCCATGTGGTCCTTGGGACAGTTGGGACATCGGGGCATGAATCGACTGAAAGGCCACCAGGCGGTCCGTGCAGTAAAGGGATATCCAGGCCGTGGGGATGCGCGGGACGCGAAAGGGAAAACCGGCCGAAGGTAAAAACAAATTGACTAACTGCTGTGCAGAACAGGCTGGGACATCTGGGCCGTGAGGATGCAAAGGATGCGAACCACCCGGATCAGCTGAAATAGAGAACTTTCATCTGGGATAGTTGGGACAAAGGGACGTGGAGGATGCGGAGAGCCGGAAGAGCTGAGAGCCAATGAAAGCGTGCCACGTGTCTTCACCTCAAAGAGGGACATGGAAGCCCAAATTGGGTGGATCGGAGAAATTTGTCCCAGATGGTTTGGGACATCCAGGCCAAAAATACGCGAGGGACACGAAGACCCGGAAAAGCCGCCAATGAATCAGAATGTGACGCGTGTCACAAGGGGAGGCACGATAAAAATTTTGACTAAGTGTTTTTGGCCGAGTTTTAAAGGGGGCGAGTTGGAGCGTTGGCCTGAGCCAATAAAAAGAGGACGCGTGTCCTAAGGCGAGGGGAGTGTGGAGCTTGGGGAGGACTTGGAGAATTTGGAAAAAAATTTGGCCAAAAAACTAAAAGGTAAAAGATGCCCCCACACCCCTGTCAACCAACCAAAGCGTGCCACATGTCCCAAGTGACGGGGCATGGGGGAAAAAATGGAAAATTTTCCAAAGAGTTAAAAAGGTCGAAATTTCAAGGGAAAGCCCGTAGAAAGGTGGAGGAGAGAGAATTGATCAGCGAACCAGCACCTGACATGTGGCATCCAACCGGTGGAGCGCGGAAATTTTTCAAAAAAATCTCCAAAATGTAAAAAGGTCAAAATTTAAAATTTTTGGCCCGACATCCGTTTTTTGGGCCGTTTTGCCCTAAAACTTCAAACCTTCATATCTTTTGATCTAAAGCTCATATTTGCACGTTCTTCATATCATTGGAAAGCTTATGAAATTCTCTACAGGATTTCATGGTCAATTTTGAATTTTGGTTTAGTTTCAAGAGAGAAAATTCAAAAAATGGCTCTGGTATGTGTCCATGGGCAGAAATGACTTTTTCAGTGACCAAATTTAATGCAGGATGGGTCGCATTCTCCTCCAATTCGGTCAAAAATGATAGGGTATGGGTTTATAAGGTCCCCCATGATATTTTAATGTATTTGCAGTCAATGAGGAGTGGGCTCCCATGTTTTGTACATTTTCTCTCTCCTAGGCTCGACCCATGCAATGTAAAAGCTAGATTTGGCTCATTTTCTTTAGGTGGAACACTTTTGGCATAAGAAAACTTCTTCTTTCACCTCCAGCAAGTGATTGTTGCAAGAATCAGACCTCCTCAAATATTGTAATAGGTTTTCTACCTCTCTGAGGTTGTAATGCAGTGGTTTTGACATTGGAAATGATAATGTAAGCTTTGTGAATGGGTTTCAGTCCTTTGTTTGTATTATTTGCTTCATTTCAGATCCTAAATTATATCTTATCAGCCTGTGTATGTTTTATGTTGCAATATTTGGTTTATGTCTATTTGCATGACAAAAATATTCACCACTCCTTTTGGTGCATCACCATCTTTAGTTAGTTTCAATTTTTGCACTTCTATCCCTGTCTCCTTGCAATTTAGAGTAGGATTAGGATCTGAACCTCTATAGTTGTGCAAGCATTAGATCTAATTAGAGGAGTTTGAGGAACCAACCTCTAATCTGGAGATTCCTCTCTTGGTTTCACAAGTCCCACATTTGAAGAAAGGATTCCATGTTGTGCAATCACACTGGATGCTAGTATGATCAAACTAGAAATCTGATCAATATCCAGGGGTGCCGTGATTTTGCACTAACACAAACCTTTTCTCCTTGACTAGGTACAACATATCCCTTAGATTGAGTCATGTAGAATTATTCTTGTAAATATCCATTGAGAAAGACACTTTTTACGTTTATCTAATGGACTTTCTAACCAAACTGTGTAGCTAGAGAAAAGATCATTCTGATCATTTCGATCTTAGATGTTGGAGAAAATGTATCCTTGTAGTAAATGCCTTATTTTTGGTGCATACCCCTTTGCTACTAGTCTCAATTTTTTCTTGTCCATTGTCCCATCTACTTTATACTCTGTTTTGAATATCCATCTGCATCTAATGAGTTTCTTCCCTGGTGGAATATCGACAAGATGCCAAGTATTGTTTTTCATTACTGAGTTATACTCAACATCCATGGCATCTTTACAAGATTTTGACTGTAGGGATTCCTGGATAGTAGAGGGATCATCAGGCTCAATAAATCTACTCATCAAAGAAAATTTCACTTCTTCTCTTACTTTACTATGAGTCCGTGGTTAATGGGTGGATGTATTTGGTGGAGCATCCATTATTGCATCTCGTAGCATGCTAGTATACCACTTGGGCATAAATTGTACTGTTCCCATGGGTTTTGGTTCTATCAAATCATCACCATCATCCCAATTATTACTTTCATCATCTATGGGAACATCAACTTCATTTTTTACAATTGGTGAAGGATCTACATCAGGTGAGTCTGGAGGAGGAGTCTCTTCTTCCTTCTTCTCAAAGAACTCAACATCTTTTCTAGTGTAGACTTTCCTAGTCTTCAGATCCATTAATATGTACCCAAGATTTTCTTTAATGTACCTAATGAAGATGATTTTTTATTATTTCATATCTAACTTCTTTCTTTTCTGCTTGGGTATATTCATACTTTCTTTGCACCTAAGTACTTTGAGGTGTGTAATAGATGGTTTCCAATTTCACGATGCTTCATGTGGCATTACTCATTCAAGAGATGTTGTGGGCACTCTATTCAACAAATATACTGTCATCTTTGTTGCTTCTACCCAAAATATATTTTATAGTCCAAAATCATTGATCATAGATCACACCATTTCCGTGATAGTACGATTTCTTCTCTCAAAAATACCATTTTGCTATGGTGTGTGTGGAGGAGGCATTTTTCTACAAAACCCATAAGCTTGTAGGTATTTTTTGACCTCATCACTGGTGAATTCCCCCCCTTGATCTAAGAGGAGAGTTATGATGTGATGACCAATTTAGTTCTCAACAGCCATTTTGAATTTATTGAAGGTTTCAAAAGCTTCACATTTCTTGCGAAGATAATATATCCACATTTTTTGTGAGTATTCATCAACACAAAGCATGATATATTGGAACCCAAAATGACTTGGTTGGATCAGACCGTAAATATCGGTATGAAAGAATTTAAGCTTACCATGAGCTTGATACGTAATTTTCTGGAACAAATCTCTGTGTTATTTTCCTACAAGGAAGTGAGGAAATTTATTTGTATCCTTCTAAAGAGATGGTAAACCATTTACCATATTGTGTTAGTGAAGTGTCTCGAGATAGTTGAAACTAATATGACTAAGTCTCAGATGCCACAATTGTGTAGAGGTGGATTTCTTATTCATAAGTTCCTGATCATCTCTATGGACAAAATCAAGCTGGAACATGCATCCCACATTGGAGGATTTTGCAACTATTTTCAAGCCTCATGATTTGTCTTGAATTAAACAAAATTTCTTACCAAAATGAATATCAAATTCAAATTTTAGGTTATGATCAAGGAGTTGACTGAGTGACAACATATTTTTAGTCAACTCAGGGACATATAAAACATTTGAAAATCTACAATTATGTGAACCAAGAGGTATGGAAATGTTCCCAATCCCCTAAACTTTGTATGAAGAATCATCACCTAACAAAACATGTTTTTTTGAAGGTGTGTCCCTCATTGAAGTAAACCAGTCTCTATGGCCAGTCATGTGCTTAGAGGCTCCCAAATCAACATACCAGATATCACTAGATGGCATGGAAGGTTCACTTGATTGAGCAGTGTATAAGTAGTCTTTAGTATCTGAATGTTATTCTTGCTCAACAATATTTCCTTACTGATGGGGTCTTCTTTTCCGGTTACCCTTTTTTCCACCCTTGATTGTAGTTTATATGTACCTTGTGATATTTCTAGTATTGAGGTCTAGGGTTTCTTGACGAACCTTTCTTATAAGTGTTATATCAACAATATTTCAATTCATTTCCTCTTTTGTATATTAGACATTTCTTCTTTTGTTATTTGTACCCTTGTTGATTCTGATTCTGATATTGGGACTTTTGATAGGAATTATATTTTCCTTTTTCTTTTCATTTCCATTTTTGATGAAAAGAAAGTTTCTTCTCCTATTCATCGTCCTTACTATACATGGCTTCCTCTTGTTGTACTATATTTACCAATTTGTCAAAACTAACTTACGTATCTGACAAGTTTAGGGTTTTCAAAAAAATGTGGTATGAAGAAGGGAGGGATCTCAGAACAATTGGAATGAGAGCATCATCAGTGACCTCCTCTCTTAGGGCTAGAAGTGAAGTCCTCAACTTTGTAACTCTTCTTAAGAAATCTTTGATTTTATCATTTTGCTTAAACTTAAGTGTGTGTAACTGACTCTACAAATTCAGGATGACATTATTATTTTTAGCCTCGTACACCATGCTTAACTTATTCCATGCTTTTTTGGCATATTGAATATGTGTTTGCACATTATTGGACACTCCAAACAAGATGATGAGCTTGGATTTCTGATCTGATCTATAAAACTATCATTTTTATGTTAAATCAGTAGTTGATCTAGTTAGAGTACCATTCACAATAGGCCAGATCTCTTCAAACTCAAGTTGTGTCTTTATTTTTGTCTTCTAGGTATCATAGTTGTTTTCTCTGAGTATTTTTGAATCTGGAAGAAAGAATTTTGGGGCATTGGTGTTCATTTTGTAGAATTCACTGATAGGGTTAGGCTCTTATCACTCCAAGTATAAGGTCTCCCAATATATATATATATATATATATATATATATATATATCGTCATTCTGATATACTGAACCTTTCTATATATGCACCATTATGACATACATGTTAGTACATGAAATAATCTCACCCTTTCTATATACCCGGAGGTACATGAAAAAGGTGTTATAATACGTGAAATAGTTTGATACATGGAACCAAGACTGTACTGAAAGGTGTCTGTGTGATTATTGACACTAGCTTAAAGAAATATCCTCATACATGCATGTAACTTCGCTATATACATGGATAATTTCCTAGTCTAGATTTACGTTGAGCGATCATTCACAGATGGATGAGATGAATCATAGTGTGTGCACTATGTCCTTACTACTCCCCATCAATTTAAAGGGAAAATGCCTAGATGATGTTGTTTCAGCTATATTAGGTATTAAGTGTAGTAGTAGTCATGACAAATTTACTCATAAGTGCTTCCCAGAGGCATTTTATATACTGAATGCTGTGAATGAGATCTAGGATCTTGTGAGTGTTTTTAGAACCAAATTTCACTATTTTTATTACAATTCTCTGTCAGTTTTTGAGAAGTTAAAATGTTTGCGGTTGACTATGAAAACCTGAAAATTAGTACAATACACTGAAGTATACAATTACATTAATTTTTTTTGAAAAATTGAATGGAAAGCATTTTTTTTTAATTTTTTGGGCCTTGGTGGCCTCTGGAGCCCAAAATGGATCTTTGAGAAAAAGACCATAAAAAAGTTTCTCAAAATGAAGTTTTTAGATAGCTGTCCTTTAGTAAAAAATGCTCAGAATGCAAAAATATGGAGAGTGGAAGATTTTTTTTACCCTTTTTTAGGATTTTCTCTGCTAAAAATAGAGGCTTGTTTAGTTATAACTAAGGCTTTTAGAGGTGGTTTTTGGCTATTTATCCTGCCACATTTGGGGGGAGCTGTTATATTTCAAAATTGTTTTAAAATTTTGGTTTATGTGGATGTCGAACCAAGAAACTCCCACACCTAAGTCGTTCCTTCTAACCAACCTAGCCAACAATGGACATATGCTATAAAATGGAGCAAACTCAATTTGAATTAAATTGGAAATCACTAACCTTTTAAGTGGTTTGACATTGTAGAGGAGATAATCCACATGGCATGTGTGCTAGAAAGGGAGAGGATTAGGGTTTGCAAAAATGGAGGATCTTCATGCCTTTTTTCCGCTTGTGCTTTGATAATATCCTTTGATCTCTCTTATTTGTTTCCACCGCTATTTTTTATTGTTGTTTTTATATTGCAGGTTCACTAATTAATAGAGATTATCTTTCTTCTGCTATTTTTTTGTTTTCTATGTGTATGATTTCTATTTGATATGTGTTGACACCATTTTATTTTCCATGCTTTGTATACAGGTTGCAAGGAGGACATTCAGATATGGCCATTTTGAGGTAGGGTTGTTTTTTCTTGCCACTGGTTTGGAACTCTTCCTAGTTTAGAGGAGTGCTCGACAGTGTTGAATGACCTCATTTGTTATCGCAAGTGAGGATGGATGTGAAGTAGGAGGCTCATCCCAAATATGGATTGACTGTAATGTCCCAACTCGGTAGAGGGTCATTGCTTCGACTTGTGAAGAGATAGACCCAACTTGTTTCACAATAAAATGAAAACTCGTTCTTGTGGCCGCTTGGTGTACTCACTATTTTTGAACAGCTCCCTCCAATTCTTTCTTTTAGGATAGATCCATGTTATGAAACATGGATTTGGTCTATAAATCACCCAAAAATAATACAAAATGGTCTGGTTGTGTAACTCAACCCGACCAATCCACTATCTCTAGAGACATGACTCAAATTTCTTGTGGTCGACTGGCTCGGGTGTTAAATGTGATTTAGCCTTCGACGTGAGACTAGATCCGATCAAGATATATAATCAGTAGTCAACAAATAATCCATCTCACCATGTAATGTAACCTGACACAGGGGGTAAGAAATGAGCTCGGTGGGTGGCTCTGTAGTCAAGTCGTCCAAGAAATCGATGGAGAACTAGGTTAATATCTCAGTCACCAAACAATGCAATATATTCAACTTGGTATCCTCTAAATTTGATGTTGCTTCTAGTGTTAGTTGTAGCTAACATAGTCACTAATTTTAGTGATGAAACCCCCTGGATATTAAATAGGAGGTTATAGGGAGACAGAGATGGGGCTGGGAAGTTGCAGGAGGCTGCATAGGATCTCAATTGCTGCAACTACTTCTCCAAGCTCCTCAATATTTTTTGCTCTCTCTCTCTCTCTCTCTCTCTCCAAGATTATCTGTCACAGGTCTAGATTATCCTGCTCTAGTACCAAATGTAAAACAGGGATGGAAGAATGGGATCTTTTTATTAATAATCATTAAATCAAATACAATATCAGTGTTGTAGTATTTATACATATTAGACAATAATATACAAACAAATAATGATGTTACACAGGTGCAACAATAAAACAAAAAACATAAGCTTCCAAAATATATACGAGAAGCACAAAAAATATTGTTACAACTACGTAACAATATAACCTACTAAATAATATGAAAAATATGGTTATAAAACCATATAACAATATACAAACTAATTACCTCAATACATAATTATTAAATATTAAACTATTTATTAGTGATGGACCCATATACATTAAGGGTTGACCGGACCACTTACTCATTATGTTGAAACATATTCCATGCACACATCTATTACATTTATTTATATTTAGCTTACTTACTCACTATAAAGTGTGACACGTAAAAGAGCCACCTAGGGCATGATTCCAAACACACACATAGAAATAAACTGGGTTTGAGATGTAGTGTAACACTTAGTCGTAAGTTCACCATTGTGACACCTGAGGATAGTATGACCCCTCATTTTACATCTTTCTTTTTAGGATTTGATGTTTATTTGAGGGTTTTTTAGGTTCATATTTCATGTTAGGTTTCCAATGACTTCAAAGATCTTGTTGTGACCTCAGAGTGAAAAAATATGAATAATAAAAAACATCTTTTCCTTTAGATTTTTTACAGACATAGGTACCCAAAAACATGCCTAAGGTTCCTATGGGCACCCTTGTCCCACTATAGGTGCCCTAGTCTAGCATATCTTTCCATATATACATTTTTTGGGTCTCTGTGTGACCTCCTGCTACTCTTTTCACATGGTCAACACTTTTGTACACTCCAAATTTTATTGTGAATTAGATAAGTACCTCTTTCTCCTCTTTGAAATTAGGGTTTCATAATTTATTTCTTAGTTTCTTAGGTGTAATTTATGTACTTAATTACATATTTATTTTAATACTATAATAGCATCAAATTACGCATAAATCCACATTTTAGCTTAATCAGTTTGTAAAAGGTTGTTTAAATACATTTATGAATTGATTAGGAGGTGCATTTAGATTGTCTAGTTATAAATCACCTCAATCAATGAGATCTTGAAGCACATTTATAAAAGAGTGACATTTTTCAATGTCATGTCCTCGAACCTTGTGCTATTTGAAATAATCTTATTCTCTATACTAGGATGGCTTAGGGATAATTTCATCAATAGGTTGAATAGGAGGGAGTTTTTTCATGTGAGCAGCGATGTGTTTGTAAAAAATATATTTGTTAGACTCCTCCAAATGTGCGTATTTTTTAGGAGTTCGGGATCATTCAAAGTCTGAGAAAATCTTAGATGTAGTTTTCAAAATGACTGCATTTGCCAAAACTTTGGATTTTTCACTATTGAAAAAGCTCTTAGAAGAGTTAGTTTTAGGATTTTTGGATTGTATTTTAACTTTACCATCTTCAAGGGCTTAGAGTTCCAATGACCATGGTAAAAGATTCATCAAATTTTTGAAATGATTGGATTTGAAGTGTGGATGGTATGTTTTTTGTGTAAGACCAAGTGAATAAATCAGTCAATTCAGTCTGGGTAGAGAGAAGGAAAACTAATTAGTTATTCCTCTCCATCTAATGAAAAATTATTCAATAGATTCATCCTCAAAATATTTGATAAAATATTAGTTGATGATTTATATATTTTATGCGATGTTGATAGAAAAATGTTCTAAGAAAAGTTTTGATAACTATGAAAATGAATAGAGAGAGTGTTGATGGATGTTGTTATACTAATTAAGAGGAGGCCTAGCTAATGACGTTAGTACTTTCCTTAACATGAGGTCTTAATGGTGATCTATGAGGTAGTAGGAATGTTAGAAGTCCCTAAGATGTTGCTGTGGATATTCATTATTATAAAATTTGATAAATTTTGGAAGCTCCCTATGAGGGGGATATGATTTAAATGGAACCGATGGGTTGATGGGATCATTAAAAATATATTCGCAAGAAAATTTTATTTTAGGTTCCATGGTAGCAACTTATAGGTTGGCGATTATACTCATCAAGGATTACATGGGGTCATTCTCAATAGTTTGGATGTTTGTCGAGGAAGGATTTTCATGTCTATAAATAAGGGGATTTTATTGTTAATATTGATGGAATGGTAAAAAGGTGGTTTGAAAAGGAAGGAGGTTTCCAGGTATGTTGTAAGTTTGTTAATAAAATAATGATTGCGAGGAAGATTGGATATACTCATAAGGATGGGGAATAAAAGTGTTGATAAGGGGTTGCAAAGGTTGTGGATTCTTCAAATATGGATGCGAGAGGGGAAAAGCGCTAGTGATAGCGCTTATATTAATAGGTGGTAAAGATGTAGGAATAGATACAAATGAGTTTTGGATTGAGGATTTGGATCATTATGAGATAACAGGTAGATATGTGCCCAGAGGAAATTTTAGAATAAAGTATACCGAAAGATGCCATCGAAGGAGGAGGAGAAGTGGAAGTGGTGTAACTAACTAAAGGTGATTATGTAGTAGTATGAGTTTGGGTACCCTGAAGACTAGATGAGGACAAAAATGAAAATGGTCCTTATTAAATAAATATGTTTTGTGATGAGATATATTTGAGTTTAAATCTTGATACATGAATGGATGAGATAGGTGTGGATGTTTCTATACAATTAGCGGTAGGATAAGGAGTGATTTTTTCAATAATTGACTGATATGAAGTGTTGATGAGCTGGGAGTGATCGTAGGTGATAGTAGTAATGGATGGTTGGGGTTATTGGATATAATGGGGAAGGTAAATGGATTGTGAAATGAGGTAACCATTAAGAGTGATAGGGTTGGTGTCGATGATTTCTTCAAATATTGGGTCACCACTATTAAAGAACTATGGAATGGGCGGATCAAGATTTTTTAACGTGTCGAACTAAATGTTGGTAGAGCATGTGAGATTTTGGGTTGTTTTTATAGGTTCTTATAATGGATATGACCTATTTTTAATGTTCTAGATATGATATTGTTTTCTAGTTAAAACCATGAAACAACAAGTAGACAATAAAAAATAATATAGTTATTTAGAAATAAAAACCATACAATTAGCAAGAGGTTTTTGATTATCTTGATTAATTAAAAATATGTAAATAGAAAATATGGATTTTAAGAGGTACTAATAATCAATATTGCTAATGTGGGTTTCAAGTGTGTTAATGCTATATTCCTTAATATACCCAAGGGTAATGTTATCACAAAAAGTAGCACCCTAGGATTTTTTTTGTTACTGATCCTTACTTTTTGCTAACATGGGACAATATCAAAAGTGTGGGACTTGAAAAGTGAGAGTAATCTCTAGATAATGTTTTTTCCTCTACCTAATCCTAATGCTAAACTATTTCTAGGAATTGAGATGTAACTATGTAACTCTATTCTAAAATTCCAAGGGACCAGGGTGAGAAGGAGATGCATAAAAAGGAAAAAATCCTACACTAATAGATGTGATAACACCAAGAAGAAGGTGCAAAAATATCCTGCTGAGGGATAAGGGAGAAGGAAAATGGAGTAGGGAGAGGCTAGATAATTGTGACACAAATCCAAGGCTTCATTCACCATATGTTCTCCATGAAACACAACAATATGAACCTACAAATGAGAAATACATGCACATAATACAACAAAAAGAGAAGAGGAAAGGAAATAAAATAAAACCAATGCTAGGGTTGAAGGAAACACCACAAAACTCAAATTTCATTTCTTTCAGAATATGTAAAGTCTATTACAGGTGAATAATAGAGGCATAAAAACACTTGCTAGGCCCATGTGAAGGCTTACAACTCATTGGTGTTGAGAAAATAATTTTAAAAGATTTTCCCCACATCCTAGAATATCCCCTCTTTCAAATGAGAGACTTTACAATATATTGAAGAATGAGAAAAGAGTGGAAAAGAGAAACTCTAGATTAAGGAGTCCAACCACTTCTTGAACCACCCAGAACCAATCAACATTGAATTTTGCAAGCCCAACATGGGCATCATCAATTTTCTACAGAGCCCATACCCAAACAAACCAAGCGATAATTTTTTACAATTATGTCTTATAAAAGTATGTTTTTGACACAAACCACTCCCATCATGTATTACTCTTCAATACCTTTCCAATGATATAAAATTTGCCTAATTTGGTGTTGTAGATCAAAATTTATGACCATTTAAAGTTTCCCATGTTAGTTGCATAGTTGACGGCCATGGGGCCATCAAATTTAACCTCTGTGTCAATCCTGCTGACATGTCAGCTTCCCATTGAATCTTGGAGTCCATCCATTTTTTATTTTGGGAATTTTAAGAAATCTAAGATTTTAGGACCTGCGAAAAAGAAGAACCTGCTAGAAACTAGGATCTGTGGAAAAAGAGGAATCCACGGAAAACAGGTGTCCATGGAGAAAAGGAAGCTGCGGGAAATAAGGACCCATGAAAAAGAATTACGGATTAAGAGGATCCCGCAAAAAACAAGGATATAAGGAAAAAGAGGAACCCATAGATTTTAAGGATCCACAGAAAATAAGGAATCTACAAATTTTAAGGATCCATGGGAAAGAAAGAATTCACATATTTTGAGGATCCACAAAAAAAGTTGAACCCACAGATTTTAAGGATTCGTTGAAAAAGTGGAAAATGAGAAAAAGAGGAGGATGAAGATAAGATGAAGATGAGGAAAAAGAATTGGAATATGAGAAAAAGAGGAGAATGAATATAAGAGGAAGATGAAGGAAAATAGGAAGACAAAAAAAGAAGGAAGAAAAGGAAAAAAGGAAGATGAGAAAATCCCTCATTTTGAATCAATTTATCCAAATAAACACTCATATTTATTTGAAAACATTTTGATGACCTCTTGGGGACATCTTCTTGTTAGATGATGAAGACTAGTAGCCATGAAGCATCCATTGGGCATGGAGTCAAGTCTAAACTTGAATAAAATTGATCTCAAACATTTGATTCCATTCTTGAACTCGCACAAATCATCACCAATTTGAAGCTAATATTTTGAAGCTTTGAATGATTCTTGAAAACTGCCCCAAAAAATTCTAAATTTTACCATGGAAAGTGATCCAAACTGGACTGTGAAACAACAACAAAGGGCCCAAAAAACTACATACAAACATGGAAAATCATACATGTTCCTAGGGGAAATATTCAGTGTGCATAAACACTTCTTTTGCTGAAAGAAAACCTACACTATCCTACTCTAACTAGAGTAAAAGGAAACTAAAACAATTCCTACAATAGATAGGGAGAAGTAGCTACCTTTCCTCACAAATTTAGACCATGTGATTGATTTGGCACTGAACATGGTCTTAAGTAAGAGTGAAAAACTGATTTGAAGTTTTTTTTCCACCCTTTTCATCAAAGTATCAGCTAAAAATAGAAAAAAAACCTCTTTTATTTGTTCTGCATTTGGATTTAAGAGGAATTGGAATTGATCTTTGGTACATTCTATCTCTTCCTCATGCTTTGAAGTTAGCATGACTGGTTGTAACTCCTTTGGCTCTAGACTAGCCAAATACCCCATTTGGGTAAGGTTTGATCCTTGTGATTTACCCATATTATTTATCTGTAACCCCATGAATGAAGTCAAGATGAGTACTTTCCTCCTTTTCCCCATCCATCATGAAGTTTGAAATATCAAACTATTTAATTTTCTCTCCATGAAGATTGTTTTGGGTAGCAGGATCTTCTTTGATATTCTCTTCCATGACATGTTGATCAACAAAATCATACTCAATAAGAGATAAAGGAATAAATAGATTTGAATTGTTACCATGAAAAGAAAGGAAGAATATTTCAATAATATCTTCTTTATCCAAGATTTATGAAGTTTATTTTTTCTCCTCCATAGCTGATTCCTATGAAGATAAATCAACAGCCTCAAAGAATATAGTGCCATGATGCACACTACACTCAGAACACAAATACTGTTCATCATCTTCTTATTTTTCTTGATCTTGTAAAAAATCATCCTCCATCTTGTTTTCTTCAATCCCAATATCTGTTAAAAGCTTGACCAGCTGTGGCATCTGACTGGATTCAAAGTTTGAATCCTAATCCTTCAATTCTTTTATAAGTTCTTCTCTATTGAGTTATTTTTTTGATGCCCTTCTTGACTAATTTTCTTATTTGTTTCTTCCCAAAAAGGATTTAGGAATGCAAGAAGAGGGGTGGGTTTGGTTTCAACATGATTTTGCAATGATTGTAAGGAAGGGGAAGTTATGATTCATTCAAGTGGGAGAGAGGAAACAAAAGGAGAGAATATTTAAGGAATCTAGGAATATTAATGTTATGTTTGGGTGGTTGGTTATTTATAGGCATTGAATATTGGTATGGAAAAGGTTTAAGAACATCCCATCTATAGGGTTATCTAACTTTAGATTCATTATATTCTAATGCATGAAAATATGAAAAGAAACCAACCATTGGAGTAAAGGATTCACTCATTACCTCAAGCCTTTGTTGTGAACTAAATAGACTAAGTATAAGACCTCCCCATTAATAGGGATACCTAAAACCATGTTTTGTAGCTTGTAATATTTGTAGTTTCTCCTTGACAGCTCTCAAGACCTGTTCCATTCTTTGAACTCTTCCCTCAAATTCATCTTTAGGTGTAGAATGGCCTCCGAAATCTAAATACTCCTACTCTTGAATAGCTCCATGGTTTGATGAATGACCAAATTGGTTTGCATTTAGCTCATAAGGGTATGTGTACTCAATTTGATTTTTCCCATAACTGATCTGGAGGTGTGGTATAACACCCTGAAGAATAATTTTTTAAGGTTAGAGGTGGATTCAAATAGCACTACTACTACAAATGATGGTTCCAATGAGGAAATGAAGTCATGATTGCAAAACTTCATGGAAAAGAAAAATGAAATGAGGGAAAGAAAGGAAATGGTCTTATGAATGAGAAAAATGGGTTGTTTAGACCAATGAAATTACTAGATATGCTTTAAAATACCTCAAAAGGATGAATATCACAAATAAGACATAAAACTTGGTAATATGAAGTTGTAAAGTGGTTTAATCTTGTCCCAGTGCTTCAATCTTGTCCCACCGGGCATACCAAAAATGTTATAAAAAAAAGTAGCACCATAGGATTTGTTTTTTACAGATCCCTACTTTTTGCTAACATGGGATGATCTCACAAGTGTGGAACTTGTAAAGAAATATCAACCGCTAGATAAGGTTGGTTCCTCCACCTAATCCTAATGCTAAACTACTCATAGGAATTGAAATGCAACTATTTAAATCTACTCTAAAATTCCAAGGGACCTAGGTGAGAAGGAGATGCATAAAGGGAAAATCCTACACTAATATAAGTGATAACACTAAGAAGAGGGTGTGGAAATATCCTACTAAGGGAGAAGGAAAATGGACTAGGGAGAGGCCAGACAACTGTGACAAAGACCCAAGTCTTCATTCACTATATGTTCTCTATGAAACACAACATTTTGAACCCGCAAATGAGAAATATATACACATAATACAACAAGAAGAATGGAGAGGAAAGGAAATATAATAAAACCAATGCTAGGGTTGAAGGAAACACCAAAAACCTCAAATTTTATTACTTTAAGAATATGCATAGTCCATTACATGTGAATAATAGAGGCACAAGAACACTTTCCAGGCCCATGTGAAGGCTTATAACTCATTGGTGTTGAGAATTGTTTTTTGATAGAGTTTCCCCACATCCTAGAATATCTCCCCTTTTAAATGAGAGGTTTTACAATATATAGAAGAATGATAAAAGATAGGGAAAGAAAAACTCAAAATTAAGGAGTCCAACCACTTATTTAACCACCCAGGACCAATCAACATTGAAGTTTGTAGACCCAACATGGGCATCATCAATTTTATATAGATCCCATACCTAAAAAACCATGGGATATACTTTTACAATTATGGATTAGGAAAGTACATTTTTATGACCCAAAACCACTTCCATCATGTAGTAATCTTCAATACCTTTCTAACGATATAAAATTTGTCTAATTTGGTACTGCAGATCAAAATTTATGACCATGTAAAGTTTCCCATATCGTCTGCATAGTTGACGACCATGAGGCCATCAAATTTAACCTCCAGGTTACTCCTACTGATGTGTTAGCTTCCCAATGAATCTTTGAGTCCATCCATTCTTTATTTGGGGAATTTGAAGAACCTATGGATTTTAGGACCCGCAGGAAACTAGGATCCATGGAAAAAGAGGAACCCATGGAAAATAGGTATCGATGGAAAAAAGGAATCTGCGGGAAACTAGGATCTGTAGAATAGAAGGAAGCTGTGAATTTTAAGGATCCACAAAAAATAAGGAATACAAATATTTGAAGGAAGCCGCAGATCCCATGGAAGACAAGGATCCGCAGAAAAAGAGGAACCTATAGATTTTAAGGATCAGTGGAAAAGAAGGAATCCACAGATTTTAAATATTTGCACAAAAGAAGGAACTCGTAGAGGAGGATGCAAAAAATAGGAAGATAAAGGAAATGAGAAAGAAGGGGAAAAAAGGAAGAAAAGGAAAAAAGGAAGATGAAGAAGAATAGGAAGATGAGAAAATCCCTCATTTTGAATCAAGTTTTCCAAATAAACATGAGTGTTTATTTGACAACAGGTGCTATAGGCCTAAATTTGTGTTAGTGTTGGTATAAGGCATGATATTGGGGCCTACCCATGCACTTCATGGTCTTGTAGTGATAAGGGTGTCAGGTTCTTATTTGATATACCGCCCACCATTTTTTTATACTCGGTCAGAACACCAATTACGTTTCCTCCTTGGTGATGAAATACAAGTAGGTTAGTTTGAAAGGGAGTGTTTTAGAATGTAAATTTAATTGTATGTGATTTTTTCTTGTATAAGAGGAAGCAGTGAATGCACGATTTAACCCATACTTAAACTGGATGACCATGCAAGTATGAAAATGCATGTTCTTTTTAAGACCCAAAAGAAAGGTTATTTTTAATGAGGACAACACATAGGGTGCAATGTTGAAAAAGAGTCTAGAAGAAAAAAATAAATTAAAACTTTTATTTACAAATCACTTCCTTTTTCATTTACACATTTTTCAAAATTATTCAGGGAAATCTGGGCTGCAAAGTTAGATGATCTTGTAATAAATAAACAAGAAGGATATATTCTATTATGGAAATGCAAAATTTAATAAAAAAATGGAATGGGTCCCACTGGGCATAAGAGAATGTTTTAATATATTTTGGATTCAATTTTATCATCTCAAATAAATCACCAAAACTCAGAAATGATAGGGTTTAATGATACTTGTGTGGATGATGACGAAAGAAAGAGAATTCAAATATGAGCTCAAAACTTCCTTTCTAAAGAGATGTGAACCTACACACAAACAAACAAATTTGACAAGAAGTATAGTAGACAATAATGAGGTAAGTTTCTTGGAAAATAAAAATCCTAGGAACCAAAGGGTTTCCTTTCAGAGAAAATTTTAAGGGTCCCTCTGAAAAAAGACTTAGAAAATATTTGGTGAATATTGGTAAAACCACTTTCGCATGTATAGCGAATTGTAGGAAAAGTTTTTCCGTGTGGAAGAATTTTTTTAACATGATTATGGGAATGGTTGGGCCTTATCCATTGGCCTTGTAATGTAGTAGAAATAATATATGACATCAGATGGGAGTACTGTAAATGCTACCAGCTAACAACATGTAGGATGTTACCGATTGGTAGCATGTAAGATGATACTGGCCGATAGCATCTATAATGTTACTAGCCGGTAGCATTATCCATGCTACCAGCCAATAGCATTAAATATGTTTTTCGTCGCCTCATTAAAATTGCTATAAATACCCTAAGGCAGCCATTTTCACTCCACACAATAGAAAGAAGATAAGCTTGAGAAATAGGGGCAAAATCTTGATAAATTATATTATTATCAAATCAACCAAATTACATTTGTATGAGATGCAATACTTATAGGTACTATACAACTAAATACACACAAGAATATAAGTTGCACATGTGCAAAAATATCTAACTTATACAAGCTTCCAAAAAGATATCCGGGAAGCATACCCAACATTAAATACAATTAAACAATTATATTGTTAAAATAATATAATAGTAGTCGTATGGAGAATAAAGACAATTAGATGGTTATGAAGAAATATAACCATATAACCTATAAATAAATAAACCTATTAATATGTAATGCAAAATTAATAAAGGTTAATAATAATAAACCTAAAATTCCCCCCCTTAATTGTGAATTGTCTCAAGGGATGAGGAGAGGAACTCTCTTAAAAACTCAAACTTGTCACGTGCAAGTGACTTTGTGAAGATATCTGCATGTTGTTTAGCTATTGGGAAAAAATGAAGATGTATGTTGTGCTTCGACACATGCTTGTGTATGAAATGAACCTATACCTCGATGTGCTTTGTTATTTCATGAAAAACTAGATTGTGAAAAAGTTTTAGAACACCTTCATTGTCAACATACATGGTGGTTAGTTTGTCCTATGATATTCCAAGTCCTTCTAGTATGCGACGTACCCAAATCGCTGTACAGATAGATTTTCTTGTAGAATGATACTCAAATTTTATGGAAGAACGAGAAACAAAGTGTTGTTTCTTACTTCCCTATGATATTGGTCTAGATCCAATAAAGAATACAAATCCTGAAGTTGATTTTCTGTCATCAATATTGTCTGCATGATATAAATCTGAATATATTGATAAGAATAATTTTTTGTTATTCTTGTATTCTAGATCAAGATCCACATATCCTTTAAGATATCTCAAAATGTGCCTTTCTTCTATCCAATGACACACTTTGGGTTCCATCACGAACCTAGATAGATAGCTTACTGTAAAGTTGATATTTGTTCTAGTGTAGGTCAGGTAAATGAGACTGTAAATCAACTACCGATAGAGAGCAGTATTTACCTCAACAGATGGATCTAAATGAGATAACAACAATCTATTCTCTATAGGTGTAGCAATCACTATACAATCTATCATCCTGAATTTATTGAGCATTGTCTTGGTATATTTCATATGAGAAACAAATATGTGATTCTCTTTCTACCATACTTCCAACCCAAGACAATAGTTTATTATCTTGAGATCTATCATGTCGAATGATCGATTAATATATTTCTTCTTTGCATCGATCATCCTCACTAAACTACCAATGATGACTAAATCTTCAACATAGACAATGAAAATCACAATCTCCCCCCCCCCTTACTTTTTGAGGTAAAGATTGGGATCGTATGGATTTCTAACAAATTCATGTTATATGAGATGCTCATCAATTTTGATGTACCATGCCCAGGGTGCCTGTTTGAGGCCATACAAAGATTTCTTGAGTCTTCATACCTTTACTTCTTGACCAGGTACTACATATCCCTCAAGTTGGGTCATATAGACTTCTTCTTGTAAATGTCTGTTTAGAAAGGAACTCTTTACATCCATTTTATGGAATTTCCAACCAAACTATGCAGCTAGAGAAAATATCATCTTGATCTTAGCTGTGGGAGAAAATGTCTCCTCATAGTCAATGTCTTCTTTTTGTGCATACCCCTTTGCTACAAGTCTTTCTTTAAAATTTTACACTGTCCCATCTACTTTGTACTTTGTTTTGAATATCCATGTGCATCCAATGGGTTTCTTCCTCGGTGGAAGATCAACAAGATGCAAAGTGTTATTTGTAATTAATGACTGATATTCAGAGTCCATGGCATCTTTCCAAGATTTTGACTATAGGGCTTCCTGGATTGTAGAGGGCTCATAAGAATCAATAACTCTACTCATCAAATAAAATTTAACTAATTGTCTTTATTTACTGTGATTTTGTGGTCCAAGGGTGGATGTATCCAGTGGAGCATCCATTCTTTCATCTCGTAATGTGCTAGTACACCACTTGGGAGTATTTTGAACTTTTCCTATGGGACGAGGTTTTATCAAATCAACACCATCATCCCCATCATCACTTTCATTATAGTGGGAACATCATCTTTAATTTTTACAACTAGTGAAGAATCTACATCAAGTGGTTCTTGAGGAGGAGACTATGCTTCCTTCTTCTCAAAAAACTCAACAACTCTACTGGTGTAGAATTTT
The DNA here is from genome assembly GCA_019776745.2 of Taxus chinensis. Classification (NCBI taxonomy): domain Eukaryota; kingdom Viridiplantae; phylum Streptophyta; class Pinopsida; order Cupressales; family Taxaceae; genus Taxus; species Taxus chinensis. The sequence continues at coordinate 350,373,843 of CM034154.1, read as the reverse complement.
ATGGTCTTTGGATCCATCAATTTTTACCCAAGAGTCTCTTCACTATACCTAATGAAGACGAGTTTCTGTGACTTCATGTCCAATTTATTTCTGTTTTTCTTGGGTATGTGCATACTTGTTTTGAACCCAAATACTCTAAGGTGTGCAATAGATGGTTTCCACTTTGACCATGCTTCTTGTGGTGTTACTCCGTCAAGAGAAACTGTGGGCACTCTGTTAAACAAATACATTGCTAATCTTTTCTGCTTCTACCCATAATGTCTTTGCAAGTCCAGAGTCATCTATCATGCATCACACCATTTCCATCATAGTACGATTTCTTCTCTCAACAACACAATTCTATTACGGTGTGTCTGGAGGAGGCATTTGTCGATGAATCCCATGAGTTTGTAGGAAGTCTTTGAACTCATTACTGGTGAATTCCCCCCCTCGATCTGATCGAAGAGTTATGATGTGATGACAAGTTTTGTTCTCAACAACTACTTTAAATTTTTTGAAGGTTTTAAAAGCTTCACTTTTCTTGTGAAGACAAAAAATCCATATTTTTCTTGAATAGTCGTCAACAAAAAGCATGAAGTACTAAAATATAGACTGACTTGGTTGCATTGGACCGCAAAGATTGGTATGAACCTGGTCAATCTTACCACGAGTTCGATATGTACTCTTCTGGAATGAAGCTCTGTGTTGTTTTCCTGTTAGGTAGTGAGGACACTTTTCTATATCCTTCTGAAGATATGGTAGCCCATGTACCATATTACGCCAGCGTAGTGTCTCTGGATACTTAAAACTAACATGACCAAGTCTCTGATGCCACAACTATGCTGAGGTAGATTTCTTAGCCATAAGTTCTTGATCATCTCTATGGAAAAAATCAAACTGGAACATGCATCCCACATTGGAGGCTTTTGCAAATATTTTTGAGTCTCATGATCTGTCTCGAATCAAACATGTTTTCTTTCCAGAATGACTATCAAACTCAATTTTTAAGTTGTGATCTAAGAGTTGACTAACTTTAAGTAGATTCTTTGTCAACCCAAGGACATATAAGACACCTGATATTCTACATTTGCGTGAACCAAGGGGTAGAGAAATGTTCCCAATCCCCTAAACTGTATATGAAGAAACATCACCCAACAAAATATGATTTCTTGAAGGCATGCCCCTCATTGAGGTAAACAGTCTCTGTGGCTAGTCATGTGTTGAGTGGATCTTGAATAAACATACCAGACATCACCAGATGACGTGGAAGGTTCACTTGATCAAGAAGTGTATAATAAGTCTTCATTATCTGAATGTTCTTCTTGTTCAACAATATTTCCTTGCTGATGGGGTCTTCTTTTGTAGTTCCCCTTTTTCTATCCTTGATTGTAGTTTATATGTCCCTTGTGAGATTATTGGTGTTGAGGTCAAGAGTTTCTTGATGAACCTTTCTTATAAGTGTTATACTAACAATATTTCAATTCTTGTCCTCTTTTGCAGATTGGACATTGGTTCTTTTGTTGTTTGTCCCCTTGATGTTGATATTGATTATGATGTGTGGAATTTTTATAGGAATTAGGTTTTCCTTTACCTTTTCCTTACAATTTTTGATGTGAAGAAATTTCCTTCTCCTCTTCATCATCCTTATTGTGCATGGCTTCTTATTGTTGTAGTAGGTTTACCATCTCGTCAAAACTAACTGTCATATCTAGCACATTCAATGTTATTACAAAAATATGATAATAAGAGGGGAGTGCTCTAAGAACAATGGGAATGAAAACATCATCTGTGAGTGCTTCTCCTAGAGCTAGAAGTGAAGCCCTCTACTCTACAATTCTTCTCAAGAAAGATTCATTTTTCTCATTTTGTTTGAACTTCAGTGTGTGTAACTGACTATACAAATTTAGTATGACATTCTTATTTTCGGCCTTATATACTGTGCTTAATTTATTCCACATTTCTTTGACTATTTTGGCATCTTGAATGTGGGGTCACACATTGTCAGACACTCCAAACAAGATGATGATTTGGTCCTTTTGATCTAATTTATCAAACTGTTGTTGTTGTGTTGTATCTGTTGTTGATATGGTCAGAGTACCAGTCACAACATGCCAGATCTCTTCAAACTCAAGCTGTGTCTTGATTTTTTTCTTCCATGCAACATAGTTGTTTCCTCTAAGTAGTGAATCTGGAAGAAAATGTTTTGGGGTATTGGTGCCCATTTTGTAGAAATCACTGACATGGTTAGGCTCTTATCACTCCATGTATAAGGTATGCCAATATATATACCATCATTCTGATATATCAAACCTTTCTATATACATGCCCTTCCGATATACCTAGCAGTACGTGAAAGAAGCTTGCCCTTTCTATATACCTGGTGGTATGTGAAAGAGACGTTAATGTATGTGAAAGAATTCAATACATGGTACCGAGATAGTACTGAAAGGGGTTTGTGTGATTATTGACACTGACTCAAATAAATATCCTCATACACGCGTGTAACTTTGATGTATACTCAGATAATTTTTTAGTCCATATTTATGTTGTGTAATTGTTCACAGAAGGATGGGATGACTCTTAGTGTGTGCACTATGACCTTATTACTCCCCATCGATCTAAAGGGTCGATGCCTAGATGTTGTTGTTGTAGCTATATTAGACGTTAAGTTCAGTAGTAGTTGTGATGGATTTACCCGTAAGTGCTTCGCAGAGGCACTGTATATACCGAACGCTGCAAATGAGATCTAGGATCTCATGAGTGTTTTAGAACCAATTTTTTACTATTTTTTATTACAACTCTTTGCTATTTTTTGAGTAGTTAAAAATTTTACGGTTGACTATGGAAACATGCAAATTAGTAGAATATACTAAAGCATACGATTACATTTAAATTTTTTGAAAAATTGAATGATAATCTTTTTTTTTTGGGGCCCTGGTGGCCTCAGGAGCCCAATACGACCCAAAATGCAAAGATTTACAAAAAACCAGCTCAAAATATAATTTTTAGCTATCCCCCATTCAGAAAATGTTGCTCAGAATAAAAAAACAAGCCTAATAGAAGAATGCTTTTTTTGCCCTATATTAGGGTTTTTATCGCTAAAATTTTAGAGGCAGGTTTAGCTATTACTAAACTATTTGGTCAGCCTTAACTTTGGCATTTTCTCCAAATTTTCTGTTAAATTTCAAAAATTAATTTTTTTGTGTTGGGGGTGGTGTTTGAACCCCAAACCTATCTTCCCTAATTCGTTCCTCTTATCCAACTTGGCTCTATGAGCACTTATGTATAGAAGCGAAGAAAATTATATTTAATGAAGATTGAAAATGACTCACCTTTGAAAAAAGTGACTCAGCTAGTGATGAGAGGGTGGTCTGTGTGAAGGATCCATGTGGATTAGGTTTTCTACATACAACAAATCTGAGCTTGTAACTCGTAGCTTTGAACACCTTTGTTTATTGTTAATCACTTTCTATTGATCTCCATCATTTTTCCAGGTTTTTGATTTATGTTTTGCGTTGGAAATGACTTGGCCATAAAAAATTTTATTTTCCTCTGGATTTTATGTTGTTTTCACTAATTTTTGTTTGATGTGCAGGTTGTAAGGGGCACAGACAGTCCGATCATCACATCCAGAGCTCGATGCACCTCATTTTAGGGTGTTTGTAGATCATTGTGGAGAAATGATTTACCACCACTTATAATATTTTCTCCATTTGTGTTTGCACAAGGTGAGAAGAGGAGGGATGTCGATAGAATAATATACTTGTTTTGTATTTGAACATAGGTTGCAGGGACTACTTGTATAATAGAATGGGTCACCTGATGTGGACAATACCAGCTCATCCTCTACTCGCCCTTTATGGGCTTGGTTAGTGTATAACTTAGCTTGGTGTGTTGATTAGAGACATGTTCCAACTCAGACAGAGAGTGACTATGTGGATTTCCCTTGCAACTTGATTGATGATCCATGAATGCAAATACATTGCTTGAATTAGTATGCAATGACCCCTAATGCTTCAGCTTCCCAATATCAAAATAACATAGTTCAGTATTCAAAGGAGCTATGTCACCCAAACAAAAATCCCAAATCATTCACTTAACCTAAAAATGTGGAAAAATAGATAATATTATTTGTAGCTAAGTAGTCCTCTAGATTTAGAGGTAAAACCCCTGTTGGGGATTTTTTTTAATTTTCTATTCTTGCAAGAAATTTCACTTGGTGTAGGGTACACCAGTGTAGAAAACATTTGCGTTCCAAACACCTAGAATGAACAGGAGGATGTAGGGATGCCGAGATGGGGATGGGAGGTTGTAGGAGGCTTCATAGGCTCTCAATTTATGCAAACACTTCTCCAATATCCTCTATCTCTACTGATCTCTCTTTCCACACCTTCACAGGTCTAGATTCTTGCTCTGGTACCAAAACTAAACTTGAGCAATAGGGGTGGGAGCCTGATAAATTATATTAATATCAAATCAACCAAATTACATTTGTATGAGTTACAATACTTATAGGTACCGTACACCTGAATACACAAAAGAATATAAGTTGCACAGGTGCAACAATATCTAACTTATACAAGCTTCCAAAAAGATATCTGGGAAGAACAACCAATATTAAATACAATCAAACAATTATATTGTTAAAATAATATAACAACACCCGTATGTAGAATAAAGACAATTAGATGGTTTTGAAGAAATATAACCATATAACCAATAAATTAATAAACCTATTAATATGCAATCCAAAATTAATAAAGGTAGATAATAATAAACCTAACAGAAGATAGAGCTGAGAGCATAAGAGGAAAAATCCTAAAGATGAAACTTGAAAGCCAAAGGACATGCAAAAAGGAAGAATCCAAAATGCCAAAGGACAACTATAACTAGGAATTTTATAACATATTGAAAAATGCCTAGAAGAAAGAACACTTTGAGAGAGCCCGAGAGCCTAGGTGTGTCAATAGCAAATATGAATAAGTTTTTCGTTCAAGAGGCCTAGTATTTCCTCAACTGTACACATTTTTAGAGGATCATACTGTGTCTTTCCTAATGGATCGAAGTGGCCAGTTTCACAAGGCTAGTGTATATGCCCCAATTTTGGATACAGACCACAAAACACTTAACAATCTTCTGCTCAACTATGACACTTCCACTTTCACATTTCATTATACACTCCCATCTCATGTAGAGTCATTTGAAACATCACCTGATGACATTTGAACGTCTCACAGGACCTACCACATAAATATGTGGATCCTGTCATGATGAAGGTTGTTTTATTAGATGAAGAATACATGTATTTGGACTCTAGTTTTCAATTATCTATTGATGTAATTGTCACCTGCTACATGCTTGTAAGTTTTATTTTCTATTTTACGACATTATATTTTCATTATTTTTCAATTGAACAAAATTTTATTACGTTTAATAATCACCACTAAAAAATGCTTCTGCTCGTATTGACAATTATAGCTTCCAAAACCCCTTCAAAAAGAGGGATTCAACTCAAGGATTTCAGTCACCCATTTTTTCAAGTCATTGTGTAGTTCTTCCAGGCCCAGAATTATTTTACAATGTTCGATACACGAATATTACGTATGGTGGGAATTAGTGTATATTGCTTCGCACCTTAAGTAGGCATAAAGTTGACTGGTGCAACTTCTTATCCTCAAGGATAAGATTTGATTTGGAAAATATTCATTTGAATGATAATTTTACCATCAGCTCAACAAATTTTATTCTAGGTTTATATTATGGATCTCTCTATAATTTACGTGGCACCTCTCCTATGACAGCAATGCATTCAAACCTAAAGGTTTTTTTGTTAACACTATCAGTTAAAGAACAAGAGGTGAGTCCCAATTTTTGATTAGATTGTTTTTAATTATTATTTTTCTTATTGTAATATTTATCTTTTAAAAATAAAATTTAAAATTAATTAACAATTTGTTGTTAAATTATCATAGAAGATGGCAGGTTGCGGCTGCATCATGAACGGAAGATGCTGTCAGAGGTCATTTCCCACCTAGCTTCAGGATATTTTGTTACTATTTCTAATGTATCAAAAAATAGAGGAGGAACACCCCTCCACATTCTGCTAAAAATATGAGGAGTTCCTTAAACCCTTAAACTCAATCATCCAAAATACCACAGGCATTGAATTGTACAGGTATTTTAATTTATGATGTATATATGTTTCAACTTTTAAAATGTATGAAAATAAATGTAATTAATTTTTTAAAACTTGTGTGTCTTTCAAAAATTTCTTACAACTTATATTTCTTTGTTACAGAAACCATCAATAGAACAAGATCGTATCATCAGGCTGAAACACAGGAGGTAGAAATATCTTCAATACATCACTCTATTGCCCTAGGTTTGAATCTCTTGTTTCTTTTTTTCTTCTGATATTTATTGATATAAAAGTCAACATTCTAATAAATAATTAATTCTTAATTAAATTTTAGATCACACCTACCACTCTTTTCAGTCTACTCCTCCACAACCACCACACCAACAGAAACAGGCTTTATTTACATCTCGGCAACAATCCTCTCAACAAAATGATTTTTATAATCTTATATGAATTTATTTATTTTTTCATTTCTATTATGTTTGAATTTTGAAATTTTTATCATATTATTTACAAAATTACAATTCAATTTCTCAGGGCCTCTAGTTCAGCGCATCCACAAACAAATGTAGATGCCACCTCCGCCACCCCCACAACAAAATATGAGGACCAGGATTCCCTAGAAATAACATTTCATTCGCTCATTCATCTTCAAGTATGGGTACCCTTAATTTTTCTTTTGATTTTCCAACGTTTTCATGGGGAAATGCTCTTATTGGACGAGGTGTTTAAGGTGTTGAATGATATTGATTTAGATGAGGAGTATCTTGGGATTAAAAGTGGAATTTCATGAAGCATGGAACATTCAATCCCCAAGATATTATTCATGAAGTAAGGCAACCTACTCTAATATGAGAGGATAGATCAAGAAAACCATCTCCAGTATAAACTGACACTTGCCATAACTGATGACCAAAAAACTACTTCTATTTCAATTGGTGTTCTTTTGGCTGAAAATACTAAAGCAAATATTGATACTCTTTCGAAGGATGTTGAATAATTAAAATTGTGGGAGTTTAGGGCTAAAGTTGTGATTAAAGAAATAAATTTCATGATATAAAAATCACAACTAAAGACATATATTGTATTCCTCATATAAGAAAACTGAGCCAAGAAAGATTGATATTTTGTTTGACTAGGATGTGTCGAATTCTATATCATTTGAAAATAGTTATGAAGATGAAGTTTTGAATAGAATTGAGAATTTAAATGATGAAGCACAAGCATACCACAATATGTGGTTGAGAGACAAAGGCCTTGTAGTTATTGCAAAAGCGGAACGAGATAAGACATTGGTAAGTCTTACTAAATTTTTAAGTATTATTTTCATTTTTTGAAAATTTATTAATATATTTTCTCTTTTCTAATTTAGTAAAAGTATTTAAATTTGAAAAATGAGGCTATTGTGTTTGATTTGCATTTACAAAGTGCCAAGAAAAGTTTAAAGGAAGCAGTTGAATTGAAAGAGAAGCTTGTTATCTTAAACAAACAAAATAATACCTTGAGAAGAATAATAAAGGAAAATAGAATGGATCTAGAGATACTATTGAAGAAGCAAAAAAAATAGGATCCTACCTTACTGTCTGCTGGTGATGTGGAAAATCAAGAAAAATAGTTTCTTTTGAATATTGAAGCTTCTGCAAAGGATCTTGTTTATTTGGGTGTTGTAAAAGAAATTTCTTTAGTGCAGGAGAAAGAACTACATAGAGAAGAATATTCTCAAGGATGAAGCTACAAAAAACATTTTGAGATTAGAATTGTTGTAGAATATTTTATAAAACTGTTTCAATTTGTATGACAATATTGAAATTTTGTAACTTTAATCAATGTGGATTGTGGCATTTTACTTTTACTTTTGATATATTGTGCATGAGCTATTCAAACCGATTCTGAATGTGACTGTTATTCTCGATTGTATTTGATATATTTATTAAATGGTACATTACTAATTATTATCATTTTCAAATACTTTGTCAACTGACAGTGAACATAAGTGAACTACATATATTTACTAAAAAAATTATATGGTGTTTTATATGCACTATACTCATGCTTAAGACTGAAAAACAATGAAAATTCTCCAATCATGGAATTATATTTTTTTCATTCTAAAGAAAACAAAACAATAAGTATGATATAGTTAATAAATCTAAACAGTAAACACATTACAACATTAAAAATATTATTAAAAATGAACAGGCGTATAATAAAAATAACAACATACATAATTATAATCTGAATCATTATATGAAATTTTCTTTCTTGAATAAAAATTACATTCATTATTCTTTATTCAATATCAGCTAGATCAAATGTAAAATTATCTTGAAAATTTTTCTCCCCAACATGTTTATCTAATCTTTCGCTATGATTTTCAGTCACAGTTTCATTGTTATCAATAGTCCCTGTATTAGTATTACTAATCCCTCTACTCTCTGCAAGATAATTCCATACAACCATTACCCATTCATAAGGAAAGGTATCCACATCATATCGTGAAATGTACAATCTCAAGGTCTCAAGATTTTTATCAAGCCTATTCTGATATTTTGATTTTATAAATGTAAATGCGTTAAAAACTCTTTCATCTTCAACTGATCCCAATATCGTTGTTTGACACGGTTCATACAATCATAAATACTCACTTATTCTTTCATGAAGGATGAAACTAGGATACAAATTTTTCCATAGAATTTTAATTTCTCCCTTCTCTATTGGCTCTTCCAGTAATTCAAATTGTTCCTTCATTACCTGTCCGAAATCAGTTGATTGCAATACAAGATTTTCTTTTGAAGAATACCATTAATCTGAAATCCATAACATTCAACTGATTGTCCAAAATGTTTAATTATAGTACCCATGTGTCTTTTAAATGAATCTAGCTACAACGCCTCCTACAAGATTCCAAAAGTTAGGATTGACAATTCCCATGGCCTCAAGAATCTCTCCTTTTTTAAAATGATCTCTGATCTCATTAGATAAATGTTGTGAGATTTTCTGATTTTTTTCCTTGTTTCAAATATAATACCATCATATAAATTATGTGTAATAGGAACTTATTTAATCTCTTCTCCAGCAATATCCACTCATTTTTCGAATGTGTGCATTTTAATCTCCTTCATGTTAAAAGAGATATATGGATGACTAGATATATTGAATCTGAAGTAGCAGTTAGGATCCTTTAAATCTATCAAATCTTTCCAATGAGTGAATACATGTCCTTTAAAAAATTCATCAAAGTTATATAACATATCTAGAGTCTGACACACCCTTTTCCTAAACATAATTAAGTCCCTCTCTATATATGGATCATTCTTGTGCAAGTTTTGTTATGTAATTCATATCATGCAACATTGGAAGAATCCCACAAAGTGTTAAAAATGTTTCAAAGTATGTAAAGAGGTAAATAAAATCTTTTTCCCTGTCAACTTACCTACAGTTCCTATGCATAAAATTTGTTAAAGATGGATATTTCTTAAAACATTTGTGTGTAGGCTCATACATAGAAATCTATCTAGTATCAACATATTTACAAAGTTTCTTACCATATGTGACCTTGAGTGAAATATTTTAAAACTCTAGAAATATTTTTGGATTGCTTGACATATAGGCATGCACTTCATGGATAATCTCTTCAAATTTCTCAACACATTCGAATGTGCTTACTATCCTATATGCAAGATTCATCCTATGAGCCATGCAATGAATAGGAATCATGTAAGGAGAAAAAAATGTTTGGAGACACACACATAGACCATTTCTGTGACCCTGCATCACTGATGCACCATTAGAACAAAAACCAATCAGATTTTTGGCTATAAAACAATTCTACATTACTGTTATGTCCTTCAAATTAGATATCACTAATTTGGAAATATTTTCAGCATTATAGTTTTCTTGCATTTTATGAACCGATAGAAGATGAGGTGTCCTGGTGTGGTTCTGGAATGTATATACATGCATGCAAACCCAATAAGTGTTGTCAACAACTATAACCTCATCAATTGAAAGGGAGATGAAACTTACATTCTTGACATTTTCTTTCAGATCTTCTTGTTAAATCATCACAAGACATCTCGCCATTTCCCAAGCACTGCTCTCTGACCAATGTGAATTTGGAAGGTTTGGAAACCCATTGAACTTGAACAATTTTTTTATATTTTGAAAAATATGAAATTGGTCTGACCATTTTCAAAATATAGAATATGGTAGAAAACTGGGAGGTTTTTGCCTTCATATTTTCATTTGTAGACTTTTCCAAAATTTGCATTTATGGTTCCTCCTTTCTCCTGAAGTTTTTGAGTGTGTTTCATCTTATTTTCATACTCGTCTTTATATCTGACATGTATGCACTCTTTTGAAATTTTTCCATCTATGAGTCTTTGTTATTTTTCCATCATTGTCAGTGACTGGTGTAATATACTTTTCCAACAATTTTTCTCTATAGTGTCCAATTTAAGATGCATTCTATGTTCTTTACCCCAATTTCCAAGTACAAATAGTACATCTACATTCTTTAGGAGTATCACTACCATTATTTGGCTATACAAGCTCAATAAATGGGTATTTTTCTACCCAATATACTTAAAATGACCTTCCAATTGTCTAGGATGTTTTCTTCTTTCTCCCAGACTTATTTTTATGAAGGTTTCTTGTCATTATCATCTTTATCTAGAATATTTTCATTTGAACATTATTATATTAAATGCATTTGGCATTTGGGATAATCTTCAAGTTCTCACATGTCTGGGTCAATAAAATCTTCATCTACTGAAATAATTGTTTCCTTAGGGTTTATGTTTTGGTTTACTATTTCATTTTGAATAAAATTAATAGAAGGGGTTTCTGTTTTCAAAAATGAAAAATGTTATGTTACAAAGATATTAAAAAAATTAAATTGTACTAATGGAAAAGGGGAAAAAGGTTATGATAATCTGTTATAACTTACTAGTACCCGTGTTAATGTATTCCAGTGGAAGCAACTTGGGTTTTCTTTTTTTTGTGGGGCTGAAAAAATTGTTATGCTACCTTTTCTTTTTTATTTTACTTCCTTTTTTTGATTGTTCAGAGAAGCCATTATACCTATCCATGAAAATATTTAAATTAGATAAATGTAATCAACATCTAAACAATTATAAAATTTGTAAATGCAATCAAAAGCATATTAGATGCTATTGGACGGTAGCATAATGCATGCTCTCGAAAGGAAGAATGTAGTACACTCTTAAACGATATCAAAATGCTACCAGATGGTAGCATACTACATGATGCCATCGGCTAGTAGTATGTAGTATGCTAGTTGGCTGGTAGCATGCATGCATGCTACTAATTGATAGCCAGTAGCATTCTGACATGAATAATGTTACCATCCGATATCATGTTGCATGCTATCAGCCAGTACCATTCTGCATGATGCTATCTGGTAGCATACAATATGCTATCAAATGGTAGCATGTTGCATGCTACCGACAAACATCATGCAAAATGCTACCGGACTGGTAGCATGGAGCATGCTTACCAGCTAGTAGCATCCTTCATGTTGCTAACCGACATCATGTAGATGCTAGATAGTATGCTACCTACATGCTACAGAACAAACTAAAGTACCTTAAAAGTAGAAAGAAAATATCTTCCTCTAGTGACCAGTCCTCCAATTTTGAAAGTAGAAAGCCTAAATGAAATATTTGGTAATCGTGAATTTCTAGAAGGGAAGGTTCTAAAGTCTGATGTTTAGAACTATGAATAATGATTTATAAATACTTAAATAGAATATATATATATATATATATGTATATATCTGAGGTAAATTTTACATATTTTAATTTCCCTATAAGGGAGATTTTAATGATAACAATCAGTTATCAGTGGAAAATCCTTGGTGAACTGACCCCTAACATTAACTTCCACCAAATTTTTTTTGGCAACCCAGTCCCTAGTCATACTTGAAAAATTTTCCAATTTCAAATTTTGAAAATTGGAATATTTGTGAATTAACAAATATTCACCACTAAAATTTTCCCTACTTCCTTTGACTGGTGTTTACTAATTTTTAGATAATTAATCTAGAAATAATGATAAAAATACATATAATATTAAATGATGTGGATAAAAAATGATATATATGTAATGCCTAAATGTTGAGACTCAATCAATGTCCTCAAGGATAGGTTGAGAAGGGTTGAATATGTTTTCCCAGTAGATATTGGCCTCATCACAGTGCTTGAGAAGAACATATAACTTCTCAATGATGTCATCCAGGTTATATGTGAAGGAAATGGTGCAAATACTTATCTTGTAGTCAATGTCAGATTGTTCCCACACAAAGGGTTTTTGTATAATCATTAGGTTAAAGATAGTGTTTGGCTCGTAAGATGCTCTTAGAAGGGACATTTAACAAAAGAAGAGGCTTATAAGCACCAACTGATTATCCATGGTTACAGTAATTTAAGAAAGTAAGCAAGGATGTGTATAAGATTGAAAATAGGAAAAATTCAATAATGATTGATGTCGATCTAGTGGATCAATGTTGATATGGGAAGTCAATTCCAATCACTGTCAAAATTGAGTTGAGTGGATAGAACTTATAAAGTCTATGATTTTTCTAGAAGATAGAATATTATTTTAAATTCTTGGGCTAATAGTTGATGAGATTGAACTTGAGATAGGAATGTAACTATTTTAAAATAACTTGAGTTACCTTGATGAGAGAAGAACCAAGATGATTGAAAAAATGTGTAAACAGGTTACTCCAAAGGGAATTTGATAGAGTTAAATGTTTGTGCCACTTCACATTTGATCGGACTTGTTATGAACGGGTTTAGAGACAAGATGTTTGGGAAAGAATTCAGAATCCTTAGTCAAAGTCCTAAGTTGATTTATATAGAATCAATTCCATTTCAATAGATTTCTATTGATCTACTCCAATCAGTGCCAATTTTGGGATAAGTTGGATTTTTTTTCAACCATTTCCTTTATTGTGAAGTTTTCAATTTTGTAATGGCTTAATGGTTGTTTTGATTTTGTGGGAGGTTTTGTTAGGTTTTTGGATTTATTTTTCTAATTTTTTTTAATTAATTTAAGTTTTTTTTATGGTTACAGGTAGTGTAATGGTAAATCTAATTTTGTAGATTAATGAAAATGATCATGTGGGGTTATGAATGTGTGTCCTATAGTGCATACACACATATGGGAATTAGGTTGACCTAATTCTGGTATCTATTATACTAAACAACCCATTGGAGGTAACCCACCCTTACCTTCACCACCTATGGATCCTTCTTCTAAACATGGTGCTTGTACTAAAGGATTTAATATAGTAGAGAAGATAAATAATACACTTGAAAAAGGAACTCATAAAATTTAAAGATACATCATAGAGAAACTTCTTACAAATTAAGAAATGATAAATATTATTAGAAACTCACTTTTTCCCTAGTTATATCACTATCTTTATGTTGAGACATTGATGGACTAATATAGATTCCTTAAAAACTACAAGTGGACAAAACTTTCCTAAATTATACTCAAAATCCTAACAATGATCTCAGAAAAAAATGAGATAGTTAAATCCTTGGTAACAACACTAGTTATGTGTTGGTTCTCAATCTAATACTTGAAATAAGGAAATGAGGAAAAGGTGAGGAAAAAAGAAAAGAAAAACCTCTTGATATTTTTTTTAAAGCATGGATGTATCTCTATGTCTATCTTGACCATACTTTATAGGAATGACAAGGAGGAACGTGACTAAAGATGTGGTTATTCTTCTGCTACTTTATTTCTATACCTGAACCAAGGTAAGAGAACCTAAGGGGTGGATTAAAAGAGAGAGGGAGATGTTATGTTTCAAACCCTCATATTTTTTGAACCTAAATCTTCAGATAAAATGTAACCATATAAATGCAATTCTCATTCAAAGAAATGTTCACAAAAATATTGCAATCATTTGATACATTAGACAGAAGCAACTAAAGATAGATAAAATGTGATCATATACATCATCTCTGAAGAAAATGTTAAAAAATTAGTATAAGATGGTGCTGGGATACTATATTATGGAAAATACACTTGAAATTTATGAAATAGGTTTGATTTGTAAGAAAACACATGTAAAAGAGGTGAAGGTGATGTGACTTGCAAGAGTAGGATACAATGATTCTTTTTTAAATGAAGTGGGAGGTGGTGAATCTAATAGGGATAAAGACCAGTGCTTACCATTCCATCCCATTGTTTCCAAAATGTAGTAGGAAAAAGGTTAAGAAAACATAACCTTTAGTGGGGAATTTTCATTCATTAATACCAAATTCATGTAGATACTATTATATAATCTCTAAGATTTTAACACAAATAATTGTGCATAAAAAATCAATAAAACATGCATTGCATCAACTCAATAATTCCCAAGATACACTCAAGGGGTGTAAGAAACCACCTCCAAAATGATATTGCAGAAAGAATTTTAAAACCAAAAAAATATTGTAAGGTAACACTACAACACAATATTTACTAGAGACCAATTTCATACAACAACTAGAAATAACTCCTTCATATCTCATTGATTCAATAAACATAAAATTACATTAAAAATTATATGTCTCTTAAATGTGATCTCATTTACATCCCATAATGCTCATATCTCTTAATTCTTGACTAAAATCATGGAAAACGGTTCTATGTGCTTCAATTTAGAAAAGGGATATATATAAAAAATGCTCTCAATGTCTGCTAATGACTATATAATGTAATCACCTTAGTACAAACCCAAAATTAGAACCCTTATAATGAAGATAAGACTTCATTTTTATATAAAATTTTCCCCTAAGGGAATATGCCTATATACCCCCACCCATAAGATTAGAGAATAATAAAATCGTGGGGATCTTGATCCTTTATCTATCAAGTGGGTGGATGAGTTTTTCCAACTAAAAAATACCCCATCTTGATGCGTCATGTTAGAATGGTTTTGACCCATGAGTGAATTCCATGGAGGATTGGAGAATATTATCTTTGCAAAAAATTCATTTTATCCTTTTTCTACTTTTCACCATCATGTGTATGCTTCTTGGAAGAGTTTGTTACTCATTATAATCATTTGAATTGATTTTTTTAATGAAAGAATAATGAATGGAAATGAATAAATAATAGGGAAGGGAATAAATAATAAATAATATTCTTAAAGAGTTTCAACCTCAATCCATTCACCCTATACCTTATTTTCCATTTTATTCTTGTATGCATCAAGGTGTTCAAACATCCCCAAAATTGAGTCCTCATCCAGCCCTATATGATAAAGAAAGTCTATTTCATGTTTAGACAAAACACTGTCAAATTCAATAGAAATAGCTTTCTTCCTTTTGACTCTTTTGGCTAATTTATCAATGTACCTCTCCAAATGAATAAATTTTGAATAAAGAAATAATTAAAATTTTTTGGAGATTCTAAATCCTGTGTAATATGTTGTTAAAGGATTTATATCAGCTTTTCTGTGTCTGTGGATCCTAGAGTGTAGGTATATTTGAGGGGAAGTATTTTCTAAATTTTGGAATCAATATCATCAAAATATTTTCCCATCTTTTCTTCCATATCGTTTATTTTTCTTATGTAAAACTCCATTGCATCCATTATCAATTTCATTCCCCCCTCATACTCATATTATCTTCCTTGGCATTCTGAGGGTACTATTCCTTCCCTTTCCACCACCTCATCATCCATGCTTATGATGGCCTCAAGATTATGTAAAATTCCATCCCAATACTCAACCTCTTTCTAATACTTACCAATTAATACTTTACTTTCCTCTACCTACTTATAAACTTGGTTGTAACATTCAATTATATCCTTGAGTACTTTGTTACCTTTTCTCATCAATTCCTTCTCCCACTCCTTAGTGGCCTCTCCCCTACATTTTAAATCATCAACATTATTTATCACTTATGGGGCTGTAGCAACCTCCTAGATATCTAAGTGAGGTTATATCCACCTCTACAAATAAGTTGGCAGGATGTTAAATTTCTCTTT
This sequence comes from Taxus chinensis, assembly GCA_019776745.2. NCBI lineage: Eukaryota > Viridiplantae > Streptophyta > Pinopsida > Cupressales > Taxaceae > Taxus > Taxus chinensis. The sequence goes on along the minus strand of CM034154.1, from coordinate 350,357,711 downwards.
AAGTTGCTTCTTTTTCTCTTTAGCCTTATCAATATTCTTACAATCATAATCTCTTGTGATATTGAAAGTGTGAGGATGGAATCCTCAACATATACTTGAGGTGTTTCCCACTTTCCAACTAAATTTACCTATGCTTCATCCTTTTCTACCTCTTTATCCTTTGCTTCTTCTTCTTTCTTATTTGAAGGGTGTTAAGTGCTTTCATCCGCATGTCAAACATCTTCAACATCAACCCTTCCTTAATGGATGGAGATGGCTCCTTGATTGGCTTAGTTTTCACCTTTGCTTGATCTTGAGGATCAACCTCTATAAATTTAATTGAAACTTCATGGGTTACAATTAGTTTCTCCATTGTGTTCAAATTTGTCTCTTATGTGGTCTAATCAAGAGGTGGCACTGGATGTGCTATAATGTTATTATCCGTGTAATACCTGATCACTATATCTCCTTCATCCACCAAGCCCTGAAGAAAAAATGAAATTTTGTATTTGATGACTTGGGTGAGGGTCATTATAGAATAATCTGTAAGTCTTACATCCTCATTAAACCTGCATTTAATCCATAAGTCATCATAATGAGGCTCATTCTCATATGTATTTCCAAGGGCTCCCTACAATATCCACTTGATGTCATAATTAGATTTGGCCTATAAATTTGTTCATGATAGTCATGTTCATATCATATTCTAGGAGTTGGGAATTATCCACTATAAGGGCATGCATATCTCCCAATATTGATTGACAACTTAACATTGGTTTTATGTTTCATTGCAATAAGCTTGTGGACCTCAACAAGCTATATTGGCAATTCTAGAAGTTTTCATTTATAATATAAGTATATAAGAAGCATATATGGTTCACCTTGGAAACCACTTACTTTGATGTAGTGAAGAATTTGAATTGGATAAAATAACATACATATTTAGTAATCATTTGTCTTACACTAGATGATATCATGTATTGTTCTTATTCATGATTGAATAAATAAAGGATAGGGGCAAAGAAGACGTCATGAACCAACTTGAAATTTTACTTTTGATTCTCCAAATTGAGTTAGGGGTATACATCATATACCTTATATTGAGAAATACATTTGGCCTCCACCAACCTTGGAAATTATATGTGACATGCACTGTTCTATACTAAATAAGAGGTCACGTAGAATTAACATTTGGTCTTAGAGCCTTCCTGAATATGTACTATCATTGTGATAATTTATTGATGAATGGAGTCACTTACTAACTCCTATAGACACAAAATATATGAAATTTGGTACATTTATAGGTCCTATAGCATAATAATACATACATGGTTCCTAAGAAAGGAAACTAGTAATTGAAAATGTATTTTAGGAATTTTTATTTGTATCTTATAATTTTATTGACCTGACACACCCTACAACCCTATAGGTATTTGAATAATTTATCTTTTATGGAATTAGAAACTAGTTTTCATTTAGGAAAAAAGAACCCAGGTTCTCCTGTCCCCTCTGAGCACTCCTGAACCTCTCTAGTCCTTTCTTACTCTATTGGATCTCTTTTACTTATTGGGCATCTTTTACACTTCTGGGTTGGACTTATATTTGTCAATTACAAAATTCAAACAAGGGTATCATATATATACATAGTTATAGATCTCAAATAGGGGGATATGAAATAAGCATTACATACTATCACCTAATATGACGTTCAAAGGTATAAGAGAATTAAAAATCATCCATCTAGCACATCCATACAAAAGAATAGGGGTGCATCACTTTGCATACACAACATATGAGGGGAAGTTCACTCTATTCCATCTCAAACATTTTATACATTTTCTATATTCTAGATCTATCTTGCTATCATTTTGTAACTTGTATAAGGGAATAATTACACACATATTCACACATAAATACATGGATTCTAAGATGTATTGTAGTGCTCAATCATAAGATCACTCTTCCGGTGAACTCCGAGGTCAATCTAAATTCCCATTCTACATCTTATTTGTTAGGTTTGATGTGGTTTATGGGTATGTGAAACTAGGTATATATTTTGTAGGTTAGAGGTGTGAATAATGAAATTGGGACAAATCAAAAGTGAAAAATAGAGTTCAAGAGAAAATCCTCTCATACACATATGTTATCACCAAAAAACAACACCCTATGATTTTTCATAAATGAAAGGATGAGAAATCATTGTTTTTGGGTAACGTGGGACTGTTTCTAAGTTGTGGGACTTTCTACTTGAGATAGATTTCCATAGAAGGATAGTTCATCTACCTAATCCTAAACTACTCCTAAGGAAGGAAATACAACTATCTAATCCCAATCTAACAATCCAAAAGACTAGGGGAAGAGGGAAATACATAAAATGGAAATTATTAAACTAAAGAGAGGTGATAACACCAAGAAAAGGGTGAAGAAACTCTAATGAGGGAAAAGGGACAAGGAAAATGGAGAAAGGAGAGGCCAAATGGAGGTGACAAACACCTAAGGCTTAATTTACCATCTATTCTCCAGGAAACACAAAGAGATGAACCTGTAAGTCATAAATACATGCCCAAAATTCCACATCAAGAATGTAGAGGCAAGGAAATATAACAAAATATAAGTTAGGGTAAATAAACACCACAAAAACAAGATTTTATTTCTTTCAAAGTATGTATAGACCATTACATGAGAAGAAGAAGGAACATGACTATGTTTCCAATCTATAATGAAGGTCTACAACTCAGAACTGCTAAGGAACAATTTTGATAGATTTCCTTTACATTTTAGAATATCATCCCCTCACAAATGAGATATTTTTACATTATATAAAATATCAAAGATACGAAGAGATAGGGAAAAAGTGGGAAATTTAAATTTCCCCTTTCAACCACCAATAACATGCATTAAATTTATGAAAATAGGCATGGGAATCATGCCAAGACTATTCCCCTATGATATTTTTCTTGTGGGAGAAGGAATGGGCACCATACTTCATCAAATGTGGTGATTGATCTACTTGAAACTGTATCTTTTAATGCTCAGATGTATTCCCTCTTTTTCACCCAACTACCCTCATGGTGTAGAGGATGAAGAGACATTTATAATGGTATGAATTTATGCAATTTGGAGCACTTCGGTGAAAGTTATGGGCATGTGGATTTATGGGGTTCCGAAGGATCATGTTGTTCTCAGTGTGATGCTACGGTCTAAAATAAATTGGGCCATTCCTTGTGTATATAACCAACTGAGCGGGGAACTCATGGAAGGATAGAACTATTCCCTTTATGCTAGTGAGGCCTAATTTTTTTGCACGGGTTGTTGGATCTTTGTAGGGTGGAGAATCAGATCTTAGGTGGAATTATGGAATAGTTCCACCCATGATATTAGTTCCTGTAACCCATGCTCTCTTCATAAAAATCTAACATGCCTCATCATCATCTTAGCTCCCCCATTCCATTCTTCATCCACATTGTTATACATTGTCTTAGCACTCACCTATTGATAGAATCACCTCCGTGGGGAACCAATGACCCAACAAAACTATTCCATCTATTCCACTGGGACCTGCAATACCTACAACACTCACCACCACTTCATTCTGTGGCCAGAATGCTCATGCAAAGAACTAAAAAATACAAATAACTATTCCTTTGGGTCTAAAAAAACCCACAATACATTGCCCAACCTTCAATGTGGAAAATGTGGAGATGCAGAGAACTTGTGACCCCGCAAAACTATTTTTCCAATTCCCAAAAACCTACGTCACCCACAATACACTATTTTTTGGCCCATTTTGATGATTTTTAATTTTTTTTGGGGATTCTAAATCCTGTAAGGAGGGATAGGAATGTCCCAGAATGATTGAACTTACATCAAATCACAAAATTTACCTATTTTTTCCAATTTATTCTCTGAGGTTCCATCATACTACCTTTGTCCATATTTTTCTAGTTGGCCTATTTGCAAGGGATGATAAATACGATAACAACAAGAAAGATCAAAACCTAAGCATCTGGGGAGATACTAGTGCCCAAATTTAGTAACTAGCACTCGGGTGCTCCCATTCTCTCATGGGTGCTTCTATCCTGCACACGTTTAGGTTCTAAACTTTCTAGTGAGCCTTGATAGCACTCTCCCTATTCTATTCCATTATTTCCTCAATCTAGATCACTCAAAAATTAGATAAGTCATCTCACCTCTCTCTATTATTTAGGGTTTAATATCTTTACTACTTCTTGCTTGTCCATTTACTATATTTTATCAAATGTATATCATTCATTATAGTAGTTACTCTAAAATTAGATTTAATTAAATTTATATTAAATCATTTGGTGAACCCATTCCTTACATGCCCATTATCGGATCTTTCATAGCTTCTCATACCTTTGATTCCAATGCTTCCCCATTATATATCCAGATTCAACTTCATAATCTCCGTGTTAAGCATGTCCTAGTTGATCTTGGATCTATTATTAACATATGCACTCTATCCTTTTTCCATCAAATAGGACTTTCTTCTTCTCATCTCAATCCATATAATCTTTTTATTATTAGATTTAGCATGGAAATGAGATCTAAGGATCAAAGATCCGCATTAAAGGCCGAAGACTATAGATTATGGCATTCAGTCAATTAGAAAAATAAATAACTTGAAATATATAACAACAAACATATTGATGAGGCTAGAATATGTCTCGTTAATGTACAATAAATGATCTTATTTTACTCTCCTTTTTATCAAGATTGATTACATTTTGTGAATTTTGTTTGATCTAATATAAGTTAGGATGTAATTGTCCATATTTTTTTTATTGTAGTTCTAACATTTAAAATTTTTGTACTTCCTAACTAAGTGCTTTAGAAGTTAGGTTTGTAATAAAATAGGTCATAATCAGTCGAAAGAAAAAGTATGAAGTGAACGGTATGTTTTTGAAAGCATTGGTTTCAATACGGATCAGTTATGGAACTTCCAGAATTAGTTTTAAAACTCCATTACATAGTTACCACTTAGTTTTGGAAATTTTAGACTTAGTTACGGAACTCCATCACTTAGTTCCAAAACTTTCAGACTTTGTTCTAAAACTCCTGCATGTAGCTCCAGAATCCTCATAGTTAAATCTGGAATGATTTCCTTTAGTTCCAGAACTTCTCTAAAGTTTCGTAACCAATGAGAATTTATTTATTCCAACAACATCTAGTGATTTATCAATCAATGATCCTTTCAATCAAGAGTAGATTGGAAGATTTTCAATTCTTCATATTCACAGATCCAGGGATAACTATAATACAACAATATGTCTAGCCATGATCCAATTCAACATCTATTTTGGGCACGATTCAGTTCTATCTGGATCAGTAGGAAAGCTATGGTTGGAAATACACCTGTGGAAGAAGTATATATATGCAGACCTATATATAGAGAGAGAGATATATATATACACATAAAAAGACAAAGAGATAAGAAGAGATGATACATTTTTGTAATGCAAAACATTTTATCAATAAAATAGCCATTCCTGTTATGAGAGTATATTAAGTTGTCAAATTTTGTTTCAAGGTGGAGAAAGGGACCACTCTTCCAAGAACTAGGTTATTCATTTTATTGGTATTTATATTTCTAGACAAAATAGTATAGATCTATTAATTCTAAAAATACTTTTGATTAATCAAGTTTAAATTTGTTGTATACTTGTTCTTGCAGGTTTTCTAGATTATATTCTTCTTTCTTTGCAATCAAATTTTGGCATTCTCAAATTGTGTGTTTATTTCCAAAGCAACTGTGTTCATTTCTGTAATGTGTGTTTACTTACAACAATCTATTATATTTTACAAATGTGTGTTTATTTCCAGCAATCTATTTCTGCAGAGAGTGTTTACTTCTGACAAGTTCTCATAGTTTTATTTCAATAAGGTTTTAGCCAAGGAATCCTCAAGACATTGATAATATCCCCCAAAAAATATAAAAAGAAAACAAATATGTACCGTTAATTACTAGAGTTGATTAAATGATAATTATGAAGTGCAGGGTACACCAACATTGATAATTATGAAATCAACAAAGAGTTGATTAAATGAAGGGACTAACAACACCCATCATTTTAGGTGCTAATTCCAAGGACCCAATAGTTATAATTGTCTAATTAGGTGTCAACAAGAGCATCCATCATACATCTAGTAATTGTAGGATCTTCCCTATGTCATCATAAAATTTATGAGTAGACCAAGAGAATCCAAGGGTCGATTCCTCCCAAAAATATCTGAACAAGAATCATCATCAAATAAGGAAGTTGATCAAGAAGTAGAAGCACCATTGTCCCCTATTAGGCATGAAGCAAGAATTGCCCACCTTTGGAATTCTTAGATCAATCATTAGAAGGAAGTAGAAATCTTTAGAAAAAAAATTCATATTCCAAGACTCGTTTAGAGAAATTTTTTGATTTACAATTGAGTAGTCAATCTCCTACTCCTGGCTTTTCACATTCGCCAAAAACAAATCACATACCATATAGATTGGGAAAAAAGTCTAGAAGGTACTACTGAAATGGCACAAGAAGCATAAAGAGAACCTGATAGGACCTTCACTTATCCAATTCAATTGGATGATAATGATGCATCTATGGAAAATATTTCACCTGCACATTTACCCACATTTAGAGGGAATGTCATCTAAAGAACCTGACCAATTTCTGTTTGAATTTAAAGTACTATGTCAAAATTATGATTACAAAATAGATAATTAGAAACTCAATTTATTTCCATCTACCCTGAAGGATGCAACAATGAGGTGGTTTATGGGATTACCATCTAATTCTATTACCACTTGGGCATAAAATGGAAGTTACCTTCCTAGACAAGTATCAAGATTACTGTAGAGGGAGGAATAGGAAGGAATAATTTTTCAAAATCAAACAGGAGGAGGATGAGAATATGGAAGATTATTTAGATAGATTCCTTTTTGTGAGAAAAAGATGTGGATTTGTATTACAAGAAGAGTTAAGAAAAACCATTTTTTTGAAAGTTCTGGATGATGAATCAAGAGAGGCACTTGATCTGATAGGAGGTGGAAATATTGATCAAATAAGAATGAATGATATTAAAGACATTTGTAGAAGCTATTCACGAACAAGGGGTGGACCTAGAAAAGGAAAAAAAATTAAAAATTTAAACCCAGATATGAACAAATTGATGGATGAATTGATAAATTTCAAAACAGACATTTTAGTTTAGTTAACTTCCACCTTGGATGGATTGCAAGCTAAAGAAAATGCTAAAACTGAACCATTAGCTATACATTGTCCTAGATGCAGGAAGAAGTATGCAATAAGAGATTATCCCCTGAACAAAATAGAAATGTGCATTATATGTGAATCTAGGGAACATGAGAGTGATGCATGTTCTCTTCTTCCGTTTATTAAAAATCAGCTTAAATAAATCAGCATTCCAACCACATCAAAAGAAGTAAATTTTGTCCAAAGAAAACCTAGCCAAGGGCAGTTCATGCCCAGGTCGGTTCCTAACCCCTGGATGATGTCATGGGAAACTCAGATAGTGACATAAAATTGGGGACAACCACCTTGTGCACCTCAACCAACATGGAATCCTCAGGATTGGTCAAGTCAATCTTGGTATGCCCAAGGACACCAACAACCATGGTCTGGTAAAGGAAACCTGAATGTTTGGTCACAACCTAGGTGGAGCCCTAATAATTATGTTCAAGGGAGGACATATCCCAATCAGAATCAACAAGCCATAATGGGTTCCCCAACACAAAACTCATAAAATTAAAATTTGGTCTAAACCCAAATACTAGCATAGCCAGTAGTAAACCCATGAAACAAACAAACAACTCCTATCTATGGAATAGAACAAGAAAAATCAACTGATCTGAATGTCATGGATTGTAAGGATATTAAAAATAAATCTAGAAAAGTAATTAGTAGTCTAACTATTATAATCACTACGATGACAGAAGAAATTAAAACCCCTAGTATGGTTATTCCTAAGAAGGATGAAAAAGAAAAGGATAAGGAGCCAGATAGCAAATCTACCGAGACTCCATTTCAGGATAGATTTAAGGAAGCCATAGAAACTAAGGAATCTGAGTTGGTACAGGAACTAAGGAGATTGAATATTGAAATACCATTGTTACAAGAAATTAAGGACATTCCAGAATTGAACAAATTAATCAAAATGCTATGTTTAAAAAGACCTGGAAGGAAGAAGTAGTACCCCAGGACTATTAAGGTAGATGGGAAACTTGCTAATTTATTAGCAGGAAAACTTTTTCTTCCCAAATACGGAGATCCTAGAAGTCCTGTTATTTCTGTCTCTATAGGGAATAAAGATATACATAATGTTTTGGTTGATTTGGGAGTGGCTATAAATGTGATGACAGTGGACACTTTGAAAACATTACCATTAATAGGTATACAACCTACTAACACCATATTGCAGATGGAAGATCAGTCTATAGAAAAACTAGAAGGAGTTATTGAAGATGTAGCAGTTATGGTGGAGTCATGGGAATATCCAATTGAATTTCTTTGTATTGCATCCAAAAATTAAAACACTTGGTTATCCCATTATTTCGGGAATACCATGGTAAGCTACAATTGTTGCTTTAATTGATTGTAGATCACGATGATATGACTATCTCAAATGGTAAGAATTCTAAGAAAATCTCCTTATATCCTTCTGCATGACCTTCTATTAATTGTTAAGCAACAATTTTAGGTTGATACTCCTAATACTAATAAGAAAAACTTGTCTTGTTTGGCCATGATCACGTTTTAGGATCAACATACGCAAGGTAGAAGATATGATTAGACAACCATTGAATGAACATCAATTTTGCCTTAGAGAAATCGGGAATAGTTCCGGAAAACTACGACCTCAATTCTGAAACTTGCAGACTTTATCCCGGAGTTATTATATTTAGTTTTGAAATCATTACATTTAGTTCCAAAACTACAGAAAATAGACAATTCCCTTGTGACTGTACATAGTTTCTCCTTAAGAGGAACGAGATTCCTCTTGCGAAGAAGGAAGAATCAGTAGCTTTAAATTTCTAATATAACAAGAAAATGGTGAGAATAATTTCTAGAAAGCAGCAGTGATGAGGAGTTTGACCTACAACAAGATAAATATCATAACCCTACCTACTGTCCTATTTCCAATATTCTATCTCAAGGAAATTTTGGATATGTTGCTACATATCATATGTTGTTTCCATAGGCATGCCCACTAAATACCTTAATGTAAACCTTTCAAAAAATCAGTTTATCAAATGTTGGAACCAAACATGTGGATACTGAGCCGGATAAGATTTTGAACATAAACAACTGGTTGAAAAATAATGAAGAATCTAATTTTTTTTATGTTCTGAAAAATCATACTAGAGATTTTTTTTGAGAATAAAAATATATGAAAGGAATCCATATAAGCATTTGCACACATCACATATATACTAAAAACATTAGACCAATTAGGAAACCTCAGAGAAGGATTAATCCATCCTCAAGAGATATAGTCAAACAAGAAATTGAAAAACTATTACAGGTAGATTTTATCTACCATAACTTAGATAGTTAGTGGGTGTCTCCTCTTCTAATTGTTCCTAAAAAGAACATAAAATGTAGAATTTGTGTTAACTATAGGGAACTAAACAAAGCCACACTGAGAGATTATTTTCCCCTACCATTCATAGATCACGTCCTAGACAACCTTGCAGGTAAGCATTACTTTTCCTTCCTGGATGGATTTAGTGGATATAATAAAATCATAGTTGTTGTTGAGGATCAGGAAAAAAAAATACCTTTACATGTCCATTGGGGTACCTTTTCCTACAGAGTATTACCATTTTGATTATGTACTGCTTTGACAACTTTTGAAAGAGTTGTATTATAAATTTTTACAAACCTAAAAAATAACTATGTAGAGGTATAAATGGATGATTTCACTGTACATGGAGATGCATTTGATGATGCTTTGAGGAATTTAGATAGATTATTAATAAGATGTGAGAAACACCATCTATCTCTTAGTCATGAGAAGTGTTTGATGATGGTTGATGAGGGGATTGTATTGGGACACCACATTTCAAAAAGAGGAATTCAGGTTGACAAAAAAAAATCAGAATTATTTCAAACTTACCTATTCCTCAAACCCCCACAGATATCAAGTCATTTTTAGGGCATGTTGGATACTATAGGACCTTTATCAAGGATTTTAGTAAAATTGATGCCCCCATGTTTAATTTGCTTACCAAGGATTTTGAATTTCTTTGGGATGAGATATGTCAACATGCTTTTGAGGAAATCAAATAAAAATTAATCACTTCCCCAATATTGAGAGGAGACTAATTGGGAAAAACCTTTTCACATTCAAATAGATGCCTCAAATAACTCCATTGGTGCAGTTTTGGGACAGAAAGATGAAGAAGGAAAGATGTATGCTATTTATTACCTCAGTAAAAATCTTACTCCCACTGAAATAAATTACACTACCATTGAAAAACTATTTCTTTTTGTGATCTATGAAATTAATAAATTCAAACATCATATCACACGATATAAAATATTTGTACATACAGATCACTCAACAATTAGGTACTTAATGAACAAACCAGTGGTTGGAGGTAGGGAAATTAGATGGTTATTACTTTTACAAGAATTTGATATTACCATAATAGAAACTCCAGGGAAATCTAATGCAGTAGCTGATTTCTTGTCAATACTGACCACTACAGGGGAGCAAGATCCAGTTAAGGACAACTTTCTAGATGAACAACAATTGTTTGTCTATTTCAGCTGATACACCCATGGTTTGCTGATATGGAAAATTATCTTGCAACAGGGAAGTTTCCTCCTTCTTTCACTAAGAAACAAATAAAAAAATGATCAAAAATCAGTGCACAATATAAATGGTTAAATGGAATTTTGTTTAAATGTGGTCCTGATTTGGTTTTACGCAGGTGTGTGAGAGAAGATTAAATCTTTGACATACTGAGGGTATGTCATGATGAACCAAGCGGAGGACACTTTTTCAGTGAAAAGAACAACTCACAAGATACTTGGCACTGACTATTATTGGCCATCTATGTACAAGGATGTGAAGAGATATATCAAGCAGTGTGATCCCTGTCAAAGGATGGGACCTCCAAATTTTACCAATGAAATGCCTCTGCAACATCAAGTGGCAATTGAACCATTTGAAAGATGGGTGTTGGATTTTTTTGGTACCTTTAGTACTCCTTCACAAGAAAAGGAGTACATTCTTGTGTGTACTGATTATGTGATAAAGTGGGAAGAAGTGTAGGATTTTAAAAAATGCCACTCGAAGAAGCAGTTGTTAATTTCCTTTGACACAGAATTATGGTAAAGTTTGGCACACCAAGAAGTATAGTTTTCAAATTAGGGGCCACAATTCATTTCTAATATGATCCAAGCCTTCACAATGAATTATTCTAGATCAATCATAGGAAAGTCATCTCCCTATCACCCACAAGAAAATGGACAAGTTGAAGTAACAAACAAGATAATTGGAAAACATCCTTACCAAAACATAGTTGAATCAGGCAGAAGAGATTGGGAAAAGAGACTACCTAAAGATTTCTGGGCCTACAGTACAAATTGGAAAAATACAACAATATTTTCACCATATGAGTTAGTCTATGGGAAAAATCCCTTGTTACCTATTGAATTTGAACTAAAAACATTGAGGATAACAACTAAAATAGGTATTGAGTTGGATGCAGCACAAAAGGAAATAATTCTTCAACTCAATGAGTTGGATGAGTTAAGGATGGAAGCACTTTAGTAGACAGAAATAATCCAAGATCAAAGAAAGCAATGGAATGAAACACATATAAAGAAGAGTCAATTCAATGTAGGATATTGGGCATTACTATTTGATTCTAAGTACCAACAATTCAAGGTAAAATTAAGAACCAAATGGTTGGGACCCTATCAGATTGAGCAGATATTTGAAAATGGCTCTATTCAATTACTTCCCATTGATGGCAGTAGAAGGACACTTTTGGTCAATGGACATAGGCTAAAAATTTATAGGAAGCCTCTTACTAAGGATGAATTCTTGAGGCAGATTGAATGCAGACAAAGAATTTGATCATATGGAAGAACCCAGTTCTTCCAAAATGATAAAATAATTAGATAGATAAATCCAGAATAAAGGGAAGATAATGAAAACTAGTAAATGGTGTTCTCTTCCCAAAAATTTTTTTATGAGAGCTCAACTGAAAAAAAAAAATGGCAGTTGATCTCCTCAAATAAATGGCTAATCCAAAATAAAAGGAATTTCCTCAAAATTCTAGCTGTCTTTTCTAACAGTTTTCTTTTTGTTTCACTTTTAGGTATGATGAGTCATCATGATTGATGGATCACATCATCAAATATGGTAATTATGTCTTTAACTTATTAAAGTTTAGATTAAAAGTTTTCATGTGTGATTGGATTTTGATTTAAAAGTGGTATGATGAGTCATCTATTGTACATTATGATTAAAAGAGAGTAATCATGAGGGTGATGTCAGTGGAGCAAAAGTGGTGGAATTTTTATGATGATATATCATTTGTGTGGAGTAAACAAAGTGAAGAAGCACTTGCAAAAGAAAAAAAAGAGAAAAAATTCAAGGAGGAAGCAGAAGATTTAAAATTACATTCCGTAGCTAAGCATAGTAGTTCCGCAGCTAAACCCATCCATTCCATAGGTAAGAAAAGAGTTCTGTAGCCAATCTAGGAAGAGAAATAATTCGAAGAAGAATGAATCTATATCTCCCGCTTTACCATGGGGATTAAAAAGAAGTGGGAACCTGAGGATGATACCCATCTTCTTGCAAATGAAGAAGTGGCAAATGTCTTTGAACAGGAAGGACGGTTGGAATTCCTTAAAAATTTCTCTAAGTATGATGAAAATTGGTAAGAGAATTCATTATAAATTTAGAAAAATCCAATGAAAATGTTAGAAATATTGTAATTCCTTTTTCTATGAATACAATAAGCAATGTATCTGGTGTTCCAATTGTGCATGTCCCAAATCCTGTCAAGGGGACCTTAAAATAATAAGTTGAAACCATACTACAAGAGGGGGAAACAGAAACCCAATATATTTACAACACTAAGAAAATCATAAAAGGGGTCAGAAGGGCCAGCTTGCTTGAACCCTTTGATGGAGTGGCATTTTGGATAATCAAGTATTTAACTTGTGATGGTCAGTTTGGGTCAGTAGGAAGAGAAGTTCTGAAAATGCTCATACATCTTAGATATGGAGCTACAAAACTAGAATACATAGTAAACCTTCTAGGGTTTCTTTTTGACTCCATTCATACAATGGCCCATAGGTATTCCTAGGGTGTTGGAATAGTCAGACATCATGGGTTAGTTCATATGGTGTGCTAACACCATTTTCTTACAAAGAAAAATGGAGAATAAATATGGGAGAAATTTATTAACAAGTTTAAGAAAAACCCTGATATTATTAGGAGAGTAATATCAACTCCTTTTTCTCCTACAACTAATTTGGAAATTGGTGCCCCTACAGAGAAAAATAAGGAAATAGGTGGGGAGACCATACCAAAAAGGAGAATATCTAAAAGAAGAATTAAAGATGCAAAACCTATTGTACCTTTAAAACATACTCCTTCCTCTACAGCAACTACATGAGAGCTATTATATGTCTTTAACGGTGATAGTTCACCTAGGAAAGAGAAAGAAGTGAAAATTAGAAGAAGCTCTAAGAGGAAGCCTATTTCTGAACATATTGAAGCTCCTCAAAGAAGAAGAATTCATAAGAGGTCTAGAGAAATTATAGAGGAAATTAAAGAACAGGAAAAGTTAGAAAATGAAGCTACTGATATTTTGGGTAGCATGGCCATGACTCCTCCTGGACCAAGCCAAATTGAGATGGAAAAAGAAGATGAAATATTTGAGGAACAGGTTTTTCAATAATTGGGTGAACTAGCAACATTATCACATGAAGAAGAAGAGTTGGCATTGTGGAGATGGAAAGGGAAATTTCCTTTGGTAGAAGAGGAATGCTTAACCCCCAAAGAACTTTCAAAGAAAGAAGAGAAATAATAGGTTAGATAGGATTTGTTCTTGTGAAGAGAAGAACTCATTCTAAAAGAAAAGGATGAGGAATTGAACTTCCTCAAAATCAAGTTGGAATAAATAGAGATGCTCATTGGGGATATAACAACTCATCTTGTAGACAAGACTAAGGAATTAACAATAGTTAAGCAAAAAATGATTAAGAAAGAGGAAGAATGTAAAATTTCTAGAAGATAGAGTATTATGTCAACAATCTATACACATAGTGAATTAACTTATTGGCTACTCAAACAATTATGGGATGATACTTGTAAGGAACTTAGTGAAATCAAAACATCCAATGAGGATTTGAGAAGCAAGATGGTAGACGAAAAGAAATCAAGAAAGGAATGGGAAGAAATTTTTTACAAAGAAGAGGGAGACAAGTTTAAAAATCTTACAAAAATACAAATGGTTTACATAATGAGTGAAAATTCACTTGCATACAGGAGACCTTCTCCTGCATATAGCATGTTTCTAGAAGAACAATTCATTCGCTAGCAGCTGTCAAGAATTACATGTTTCCTTCCACATGAAATAAAAGATGAATTTGAGTTCATGACATCCTATTCTTTAGCCAGTGTAGAGCAGAAAAATATTCTCTGTGAATTCTATCTCTGCAATCTTATGCTAGAAAAGAACATAGGCTTTATGATCAATTTGTATGTGGGAGAAAGCCATCTTAATGCATTTATTTATATTCTTAAAAATCAAATTGCATGAAAGGAAAGATATTTTGAGCATCTATTGAAAGCTAGCTCATCTGGTCTATGCATGAGGACTCATTATGGTAAACCATCTACTTTCGTTAAACATTTTAGAACCCATGCATTTGATAAATGGTTCAAGACACATTATCTTGCCAGTTTACAAAGAAGTATTGATGCCTTTACTTTGTATGAAGTGGAAAATTTTGAGAGGATTTATGATGGATGTTTGAAAAGATGGGAGCTTCTTATAGTTTCCTTGAGGATAAGGGAAGTAATATCTCCCACAAATTTGATTTGGAGTCTGGAAAAAGCAAAATCTTTATGCACACTAATCCCTCATATCAATGAAAAGCATATGGGCATATGGATTTGAATGAGAACAAGTCCTCCCATTCTTATCATTCCCATTTCCCCATGGAAAAACATAGAAACTCAAGATCCCACTCAATTTGAGGAATGGAAGAGGAAAGTAGAATCAGGATCAGGGTGTAGTTTTTCTGAACTAAAACACTAGGATATTCAGTTTCAGCCATTTGACTTAGGCATTCAATTGGAGTACAAAATACACAATCCAAGGTTTGAAGAGTAAATTTTGTAAGAGGACTTACAAACAAGTAAGTACGGGGGAGATTATGATGCCATAATATGTCTCTTTAATGTACCATAAATGATCTAATTTTACTCTCCTTTTTATCAAGATTCATTGCATTTTGTGACTTTTGTTTGATCTAATATAAGTTAGGATATAATTTTCCATATTTTGTTGATTGTATTTCTAATGTTTAAAAACTTTGTAATTCCTAACTAAGTGCTTTGGAAGTTCAGTTTTGTCATAAAACAGGTCACAATCAGTCAAAAGAAAAAGTATGATGCGGTCGGTATGTTTTTGAAAGCATTGGTTTCAATACGGCTCAGTTCCGAAACTTCTAGACTTAGTTTTGGAACTCCATTATGCAGTTACCACTTAGTTCTGGAACTCCATCACTTAGTTCCAGAACTTTTGGACTTAGTCCTGGAACTTCTGCATGTAGATCCAGAATCCTCACAGTTAAATATGGAATGATTTCCTTTAGTTTCGGAACTTCTCTAAAGTTTCAGAACTAATGAGAATTTATTTATTCTAAAAACATCTGGTGATTTATCAATCAATGATCCTTTCAATCAAGAGTATATTGGAAGATTTTCAATTCTTCATATTCACAGATCCAGGGATAACTATAATACAAAAATACGTCCAACCATGATCCAATTCAACATCTATTTTGGGCACAATTTGGTTCTATCTGAATTGGTAGGAAAGCTATGGCTGTAAATACACTTGTGGAAGAAGTATATATATGCATACTTATATATATATATATATACATAAAAAGATAGAGAAATAAGAAGAGACAATATGTTTTTGTAATTTAGAACATTTTATCAATAAAATAGTCATTCCATGTTTTGAGAGTATATTAAGTTACCAAATCCTATTTCAAGGTGGAGCAAGGGCCCACTCTTCCAAGAACTAGGATCTTCATTTTATTGGTATTTATATTTCCAGAGCAAATAGTATTTATATTAATTCTGTAAATGCTTTTGATTACTCAAGTTGAAATCTATTGTAGACTTGTTCCTACAGGTGTTCTAGATTAGATTCTTATTTCTTTACAATCAACTTTCAACATTCTCAATTTTTGTGTTTATTTCCAAAGCAAGTTTGTTCATTTCTATAATGTGTGTTTACTTACAACAATCTATTCTTTTTTGCAAATGTGTGTTTATTTCTAGCATTCTATTTCTGCAGAGAGTGTTTACTTCCAGAAAGTTCTCATAGTTTGATTTCAATAATGTTTTAGCCAAGGAATCCTCAAGACATTGATAAAATCCCCAGAAAAATATAAAAAGAAAACAAATACCTACCTTTAATAACTATATCACTAAGATTTCTTGTTGCATATAGCTTCAAACATCACCCCTGGTTTAAATACGACATCAACAAAAAGTTGATTAAATGAAGGGATAATGAAACCCATCACATATCTTAATGAACAAGAGCTAAAAGAAAATAAAAAACAATAAGAAGAGAAAAATAACACCATATTTAAGTGGAGAAACTTGAAGGAAAAACTCTATTGTAAAATCACTATCTTTATTAAGAAGTTACACAAGTTTGACCAAACACTTCCACTTCACTCCTTTGTCTTTCACACCACTGCAAAGCTATGTTTCTTGATTATTTAATACAATAATCATGACCATATAGCTCACCTTACATTCTACTAGTGTCTTACATAGTATGCTCTGGTAATGTATCTTACAGTGATCTCAATATTTAAAACTGGACTGTAAAAATCTAAACATTTATAAAGACAATATCGAGAGGGATCACCCAAATTAGTGTGGGTTGGTGAATCAGTTAGGTTGCTTCACTCTTAATTGTGAAAGACTTATTTTAATACAATTTGATCAGAAAAAATTTAATAATGTTGGGGCATACTAAAGTGGTTGATCACACCATACATTATCACCCCAACACTCCCCCTTAATGTTAAGTGGGAAGTAAAAAATAGACATGCCAATTTTACATGATCTAGGCTAGCATGCAAACAAGGAAAATATTTAGATCTTCCCATACATAAATTATTAAGACTAGTGCTTTACATATGAAGTCTTACATCACATTATGGAGCCTTTTATAAAATAAGGCATACCCATAACTAAATATTAAATGGGATTTACTAGTAACTTCACATAGAGTGACACATTTACTTATCACAAAGTGGAGGAAGTATTAGAAGTTTACAATGAACTGTCTTATGCATTTTCTAAAGAGATTTATAGCTCATATATAATGTTACAACCATGTGTAACCAATCCCTAAAGGATCACTTTGTTACATACAAATTGGGTGCTTATGATCCAATCTTAAAAGATGACCCGGGTCTTTGATAATAATCCATCAAGAGTTGGCATTACTATACACACTCCCCCTCAAAGGAAACTCTGATAGTTTGAACAATGAAAAAAATTTGCAATACTTCACAACATGTAATGGAATTCACATAATTTCTGATTTTTAAACTAGATTATTTATCAAGAGTAGTATGGTCTTCATATAGAGGAGGAATACTTCTTTAGCTCCTATGTGTATCACTACCAGTAGCTTTTTTAGCCACATGGCTCTTTGCTGCTTCAAGTAATGGCACCTGGATTAAAACTTGAACATAAATCCAACTGTATATCCAACACAACATCAACATGGTTAAAGTCATGATAGAAAACATAATATGCATAAAAACTATAATAATGATATTCTTAAACAACTATCCATGTTACATTACAAATATGTTGAAAACATTTCAGCATATTATACTACTAAAACATTAATTAGATGCAATCAATATTAAATGTCTCTAATACAACACAAAGGTGTCCCCAAGTTTCATTGATATGCATATAATAATATTTTAGTAATAGATTAAAATGATTTTACAACATATGTATATCTTCATATTCTAATTCTTTACATAATTAGATAAGAATTGGTAGATAACACATTTGAATAAATAATCAGATTATTTAAGAATAATCATAAAATTTAAGCTTAGACATGTCATATACGATCAATTTTTATGCCAAAAAACATGATTTTATAGTCAAAAACATTATCTTAAGTCTCTTGATTCTCTTGATTCTAAGAATTATGTTATTGTTACTGTTAAGAGATCATGACTATTTTAACCAAAAAAATCATTATTAGCACAACAGTTAGTAAAACCAAGCTCCTGAAAGAACCTATTAAACATACCAAGCTCTAGGAGCTTGCTTAAGGTATCATACAAAGACTTTTGATTATGATTGATGAAATTTATATTATGAGAAGACTTATGATTATGTGAGAAAATAGATTGAGAAGTAGTATATTTTTGAATCAAGGTTTTACATGACTCTTTCTTCTTGCATCAACAAGGAAGATAAAGTATCCAGATCAGAAAGAATCCAAATTTGCAACATCATTGGTAGGTTCAAAGAGATTCAGGATCATGATCACTAATCAACTTATTGGAAAGTGAGTTTCACATTACTATATCATAGATAACCACAAGATGGAAGGTTCATCATTAGGTTATAGAAATTTGCAATCATGTCCAAGAATGATCAAACATTAGATAAGGATTCATCAAATCCATCAAATAGTTAACATCTTATAACATAAAAAATATGCACAAAATGCAAGACTTTAAAGCATTAAAGGACATACTTCTGGAGATGTATTATATCAGAAAGAATCAAATGAACAAATTGCAGCCATCATTCTAGGATGGAAAACCAAAGAGAGCCAAGATACAAATGCATGAACATCAAATATCAAATTCTTCTAGAGCTTATACTGTACATTGTTTTAGTATTTTCAAGAAACATATTTCAAAGAAAGGTTTCAAAGATAAACTATGCAAAAATTACATGTAATTGTTGTCATGATTTATTCATATTCTTATAAATATGCATTCATACATGATCAATATGATTTCAATAAATATAGCTTCATCAATTCTAGGTACAGATCAAAGCACAGTTTCCAATTTTCAAAAATGAGGAGAGCATATTTCAAAGCTTTATATTGGCATGGTTAAAAAATTTCAAAATAATCATTCCTTAAATCCACAAGTCATAAGATATACATCTGAAAAGGGTCAAGCTCCCCCTCAATGTCTAGATCCATTATATCAAAAAATCACTGAAAAATAACTTTACAGAACAATTTCATTTTTAGGATACTCGGAAGAGGGAAGAGAAGCGGGTTTACAAGAAATTTTCTTAAGGATATGAACATATTATTTTTAACCTCTAGGTACAAATTATAAATACACTTGATGCATTACAAAATATGATATAAATTTATATTCTACCTTTGTGATTGACAAGAAATTTGTTCATGGTTATACATGGTTATGGGTTTCTTAATTACTCTTTATATGGTTTCATGATGTCTCATTATTATCATACAACTACCAAAATTCATCATGAATCAACATAACTTACATGTATTGATATAGGGGCTTCTAGTTTTCAGGGGTAGCTTGTCTCCCAACCACAAGATCCCAGAGCTTTTTAACTATAAAACAAGCTCTTAATTGAATTATTGAAATGCTATAATTTGTTCCATTTAAAATTTAAGACTTATCCATCGAAATATTAGCATAACTAGCCATTTCTAATGCTCAGATAGGAATTGAAACAAATACAACTAAAAGACAACTCAAAGAAGCTAAATAGAGACAAAAAAAGCTACAAATATTTTAATTTTTCATATGACAACAAACAACCTAAATTTGATAAAAAAATATCTTGAATTGGTCAAGTTATGGATCAATTTAACTTTAGCAAGGCTAGGTCATTTTTCAGCTACATACCATTTTAATATGAAAATTAGATAATTAATTAATTAATTAATTATGAGCTTAAAAAACATAGCACAATTCATCAAATTTCCAAAGATAACTAGATTTGGTCTAAAAATGCCTGAAATTGGTCGATTTAAGATCAAATTTATAGAACAAAGTCGGGGTCAAGTTACAGGGGATCGACAAGTTAAAGGATGAGCTACATTATCTTAAACTAAGTCAATCTAGAGTATCTCGATGAAAGAAATAAATAACAGATAATACAAGGGTCGACACATTGCACATATCAACAATGCCAAGAAAGGAATGTTTAGGCTTTAAAATAGATCCTCGGGCAGATACGACGTTTAAAAAAATTAAAGTTAAAGCCTCTTCACATATGAAACTGATAAAAAACAATGAAAAAAGATAAATAAACACACGTCAATACGTGTACTTAAAATGAAGAAAATACATGTGTCACTTTTTAATTAGCTCACATTTCACAATGCAGCTAATAAGGCATATTGACAATTAATTAAAAGATAGAACCATGTATATGTGTCTTTAGTTAATTGGATCACTTTTCACATTCTGACACAATACGACAACAAAGTCTAAGTTAAACAAGCCACTTGTCAAAAAATTAATGGCTTAAACAATTTATAAACCAAACTTGAAATAAAGTTTGGGTCTGGAAAAGGAATAAGACAGTTGTCAGAATTTAAATGGTGAAGCCAAAGTAAAGAATGAAACCCTGACACAATTATAATACTTGTCAAAAAATAATTGGATCACATTTCAAAAGTCTAAAAAATTATGAAAAGTGTGAAAAAATAGAATACATGTCGTATTTCAATTAGATTAGACTTCATAGATCTCAGACTTTAAAAAAATTTGCAGGATGAAGAATTTTTATTAGAAGCCATGGTACAAAGAAAGTTAATAAACCTGTGAATCAAAGAGCTAAAGTCTGACACTGTAAAGAATACTAAGACAAGTTTCACTTTTTGATTAGTTCACACTTTGAAAGTCTTCCAAAAAAGATTAAAGAAAAGTAAAGACAAGTGGAGCCTTTTAAATGGTTTATATTTCATAAAAATGACAAATGCGACAGAAAAGATACTTGGAGCAATTTTATTAGTCTACCCTTTGTAACTGTCTGAAACAAGTTAAAAGAAGACTGAAAAAGTGGAATATGGAGCCACTTGGATAAAATTTATTGGCTCAATTTTTGTAAATGTCAGAAATAGCTAAGTCAAGTCTCAAAATGTGAATAAATGTGTAAAGTCCTTATTGGCTCATGGATTGCAACTAGAAATCAGATAAACAATATTCAAACATCACGAAGCAATATGGAGATTTTTTACTGGCTCGGGATTTGTAAAAACTGAAAAATGTGACACTAGATGGAGCAATATGATTGGATCGGGCCTCATAGTCACATGAAGTCAAATAAGTCTGTCAGGGCCAAGCCAAATGTCGCTAGAGGATTGGCCTAAGCTTCACAAAGACAAAAATATGTCAGATTGAATCCATTTGGAACTCTAAGAGAGGGTGTGTCTTCGCAAACATGAAAAGAACAACAAGGAAGCTAAGTAGAGTAATATTATTAGTCCAAGCTTCACAAAATCAATAATGACCAAAAATAGAAAGACAGATGGCACAAAATGATTGGCCAAAGCTTTGCAAAGACAAAAAATGGCAAAAAATAAATATTTTACAGCCAGGAAAGACTTTAAATTTCTGAATAAATTGGATCTAACTAGATATTTCAGATCCACATTCAAAAAATGATACAAACAACTATCTACAACGGGAAATCTAGAAAAATAGCTCACAGATGACAGATTCAAGCCGTAAATGGCTAAAAAGAGATGCAAAATCATATATCTAAGAAAACAAAATATTAATCATGATCTAAACATCCATTTAGCCCATTTTTAATCAATATTTCAAGCAATATTAGGCGGGAACTAGAATTTTGAACCTAGTTAGCTTTAACATGACTGTGGACCTTTTGGGTCTCGTAGATCTGTTAATAGACTTAAAGTTTCTTCACCCTTTCAAGTCAAAAGAATTCTAGATTGATCTTGCACATGCAGAATCACCCCTCTCTAATACCATGCTAGATTTAGTAGGGAAATGAGATCTACAAATCACATATCCGCCATTAAAGGCCAAAGACTATAGATTCTGGCATGTAGTTGATTAGACAAATAAATAACTTGAAATAGATAGAAAATAAAATATCTTAATGAACAAAATATGAAAGAAAATAAAAAACAATAACTAGAGATAGATAACACCAAATTTAAGTGGAGAAACCCGAAGGAAAAACTCTATTGTAAAAGCATTGTCTTTGTTAAGAATTTACACAAGTTTAGCCCAACACTTTCACTTCACTCGTTAGTATCTCACACCACTTCAGAGCTATGTCTCTTGATTAGTTAATACAATAATCATGACCATCTAGCTCATATTACATTCTGCTAGTGTCTTACATAGTATACTTTTCTAACATGTCTTATAGTGATCTTAGTCTTTAATACTGGATCATACAAATGTAAAGGTTGTTAAAGCTAATCCTGAGAGGGATCACCCAAATCAATGTGGGTTGGTGAATCAGTCAAGCCCCTTCATTGTTAATTGTGAAAGAATTCTTTTAATACAGTTTGATCAGACAAACTTTAATAATGTTGGGGTGTATTAAAGTGATTGATCCCACTTGACATTATCACCCAAACATGTATTTATAACTTTGATGCTACACCTAAACAAGTATTGTGCATAATATATCTTACCCTTATTATGGTATGTTATATTATTAATTTTTTATTTCACATTATGCCTCATGATGTTCCTTATACTATCCTTCTAGGCCATATTTGGTTACATACTATGCATATGGTTCTTTCTTCCCCTTTCATAACACACAATGCCCTTGCTACACCTTCTTCCATGGATATTGCTATAGTTGATTCCACACCTAATATCACTACTCTTGATGATATTCCCCTCATTCATGATGCTAATGAAATTTCCTACATTGCACACCCTTCTCCCCTTAGGATACACCCTAGTACTACATATTTACATGATTAATTATCTATTCATACCCATGATAATTCTCCCATTGTATCTCAATCTTGATACACTTTTATTGATCTTATGCTTAGTGATTCCAATATTACATCTCTTTCTTCTCCTTCCTCATCACAAGTTAGAGCATTGTATGATCATTTTACATTGATTCCTAGTCCTCACACTTTCTAAGATTCTAGGCATAATTAATTTACTATGGTTTCCCATTATCTTGTTACATCCATGGGGGAAATCAATACCCCTCTTCTCGCCTTTCTTCCTATGGTCATATGGGCTAATTCATACTACTTTATTACTTATGATCTTCCCAAATTAAACCTATTTATTTTGATGAGTCTTGATTCTCTACCTCCATGACTTGACATTCATATCGAGGAGCCTCCTATAATTATATATGTTACATATCTTTTGACTTGCATACTGATCCTTATGTTTGCACTTAATTTTTCCACTATTTCCAAGACACACAATGTTACACCTATTCTATTTTATCCTAGTGGTTACATTCTTATTTCTTATACACTTCCTATTCATCCCATTGGGATCTTGGACTATATAGGGTTTTCCCATCACCATGTTGACATTATTATTTGGTATCTTTTGTGTTTACCAATGTTCTACCTATTCTATCTTCACCACATGCATGTCACAATCCTACTCCACATGAAATTTGACATGACATATGTTCATCTTCTTTAGCATATCATGGACCCTTTCCTACTACTCTCATTGCATAGATCATCTTGGCATCCGCATTTGGGGGCATCCTATTCCCACACATTACTTAAGGATGAAATCTAGTGCTACAGTTCACACTTGACTATTGAGGGAACACTTCAATGAACCTCACATCATCTACTCTTGCTACACTTCAAGATCAATACTTCACAACACATCTTTCACAACATCTACTTTTCTCACTCACTCTACGCTTCATGAATATCTTTCTTAGCATCACCAAATATTTGGTTCACATAATTTCTCCTCATTATCTGATGACACACTCTTATTCTATAGTTCATAATTGACTATTTAGGGCACACTTCATAAATTAAACTCACTTTTTAAATCCTGGATACTCATGCTCTGTGCTTCGTGTCTATCTTCCTAACCATCACCACATCTCTGGTAAACATACTTTACCTTCACTACCCGATGACACACTTTTACTCTATGGTTCATTTTTGACTGTTGAGGGAAAATTTATAAATGAAACTCATCTCATGCACATCTACTGGGGGAAACTTCACTCCTCTCTTCACATATTACACATTACAGTAGAATATTAGAATTGCATCGTATCTACATATCTTGGTTGTATTTACTCTTGTTAGGCTATACTACGTACATGTTGCACTTTTATTACTATGTTATTTAGATTCTTATTATGTCATTATCTTTTCATATATGCACATGTGAATTCACTTGGTATCTTGAGGTGAATGCAATACCTTTCAAAAATTTATACATGATGCATGATTCTTGACACCACTCTTTACCAGCTGTGCCAAGGCTCCTGGGGTAATATACCTTTTCTACTCTTACACTTAATACATCAAAGGTTATATTGTCACATTATTTACTACTTCTCATTATAGTCATTTTACTTTTCAATGATCTATACATTATTTGAAATAATATTTAACTCATTAACATGCTAATGGGTTCTTCCTAGGTAACATTTTACTTACAGGATCAATACAACCATGGCTATCTATCACTCTTTTATTGCTATTATTTACTATTTTTTGTAGGTTATGCACTATGTATTTTTGATAATTTAATTCTTTTGGCCACTTAGGCCCTGATTGTCTTGTGGCATTATGAGCGATGTCCCATATATGAAACCCACTTTTCATGGCCCATATTGTCTTCCTAGTTTCGTGTTACATTGTCCTCTATTACATGATAGATCATTTTCAATAACAGTTGTTTACTAGTCCATATTGAAGCACGTTCCTTGGTTTCTACTATACACATCCCCTACCCCTAAAAGTATCCACTTCATATCAGTATTGGGTCCTCTCCTTTGGACCACTTTCTCTTATATCCATTACATGTGCTCTAAATGAGGAGGCATATATTGGGTGCATATCTCACCCTTACAACAGCTCAGAGATATAGTATAACACATTACAATACAAAATTAAAAAAATCACATAGTTAAATATTGGCTCAAAATCAGACATGGGTACAAAACACAAAGCAAAAACTAGCGCCCAGTTCTGGACAGTAGCGGTGGGAACTTGTGTCCCCCCTAGGTGCTTGTGGATTGGGGTAAAAACTAGTCATTTTATCACTTTATCACAATTTACAAAAAAAATCAAATAATTTCTCAAGTAGCAGGAACTTTCCTCTAGGAACATACTTTAGTCTATCAATTATATTTTAGTTATAATCATAACAATGAGAATGCATCAAAATAAATCGGAACAAATCAGAACATTTAGAATAAAAACAGGATGTATAATTTGTAGTGGTTCTTATTCGGGAATCATCATGGAAGGAGAGAAAAGATATACCTCTCTACCCAAAACTCTTCTCTTGGCATGAGATTTCTCAAAAAAACTTGCTCTTGGTGTGAGATCACCCAAAAAACTCACTCTTGCCATGAGATAACCTTAAAAACTAGCTTTTTGCTTGAGATCTCCTAAAAATTAATTATTGGCATGAGATCCTCCAAAATCCTCACCAATGACATTCAAATCTAGTAACTTCAACCAAAGAAGATAATTTTCTATCTCATACTATCTCATACATAAGGTGCACACTTTCCTTTTACACACATTTACACTCTTTACTTACTTATATATACATGACTATGATTTTTCATATACATAACTTTGATTACTCTCTCGTTATTATTTTATAGGTATGTAACTAATACGTAACTATAAGAAATTCACACAAGACCCGACAACACATTACTATGTATACACTTCACCTCTAGGGTCCACTTCCTTTACCTAGCCTCCACACTTCACTTTTCCAATCAAGATGATATTGGATACACTCTTCTCTATAGGATCACAAGGTACCCATCTTCTATCTACATTATGATATCGAGTATTCACTCAACAACATAAAGGGGGGGAGAATGTAAATAAAAAATATATGTACTTGGGTAAAATTATAAGTCCTAAAGCATACTTATAAATGATTTCTAAGAAAGAAAACTAGTAATTGATAATGTATTTTGGGCCCTTTCTTTGTGTCTTATACTTTTATTTACCTTACACAACCTACAACCTTGACAATACTTGACTGATTTATCTATTATAGCCTCATACACTAGCGCCCATTTAGGACATAAGTTCCCAGGTGCTCTTAACCCCTCTAGGTGCTCTTAACCCTCTCTAGCCCTTTCTCACTCTTTTGGGTCTCTTTTACTTCTTGGGCATCTTATACACTTTGGCTTGGCCTTCCGATTGTCAATTACAAAATTAAAACAATGTAATCATATATATATTTATATATACATAGTTATAACTCTCAAATAGGGGGTGAAGCACTAAGCATTACATACTATCACCTAAGCTTGCATTCAAAGGAATAAGAGCATTACAAATAATCCATCTAGCACATACATACAAGGGATAAGGGTTGCATCATTCTAGATACACAACATAGGAGGGGAAGTTCATTCTATTCCATCTAACACATTTTATACATTTTTCATCTTCTAGATCGAGGCTACTATCATTATGCAACTTTAATAAGGGCATCATTTGGCATCATTACACACACATTCACACAGAACTACATAGAGTTTGAGATGTGGAGAAAATTTTGGTCCTAAGATCACTTTTACAGTGACCATCGGGGTCAATTTGACTCCCCTTTCTACATTTTATTTATTAGGTTTGATGTGGTTTATGGGTATATATATCTAGGTATCTAATTTGTAGGTTATAGAGAGAACATTGATATTAGGAAAAAACTAGAGAAATAAAAAATATCAACAACAAATCCCCTCTTTCATAGGGAAAGATAAAAACTTGAGCATCTAGGTGGATACTAGCACCAAGATTCAGTCACTAGCACCTAGGCGCTCATGTGGATGCTTCTATCCTGCACACTATTGGGTTCCATAATTTCCAATGAGCCTTGAAGAAACTCTTCCTATTTTGTTCCAATAGTACCTTAGTCCAGATCACTTGCAGATCACTCAAAAATCAGATAAGTCATCTTACCTCTCTCTATTTCTTAGGGTTTCATATCTTTACTTTCTTCTTGATTTTCCATTTACTGTATTTTATCACTTGTATATCATTCATCACGGTAGTTACTATTAAATTATATTTAATTCAATTTATATTAAATCAAATCCCCTAATGGATATGTACTTTTCCACCCAGGATGATTTTGATGTACCTGAACATCCAATCATGATAATGATATGTCAACTCATTACCCGTAATACTATTTAACAGGGTGATGACTTCCCTAATATCTTCAATGAAATCATCTCTGATCAACTTATTGGTAATCCTAGTGGCATAGGTTCTTGTCTTTTCAAGGCATTGACTATTTAACACCTTAGAATACTTTGCATTGTTGGTATTCAAAAATTTATCTTCTTTATCAACTATAATGTCCACTACTTCATCAACATCTGGGAGTCCTAACATTTCATGAAAAGTATCTAGAGTCAAAGATAAAACCAAAACATCACTCCCATCTCTAACCTTCCTCTTTACCAAGTCATAGTTCTTTGCAAAAGTCAATATAAATTTTGGATGTTGATTTGATGTGGTAAATGTAGCTAATAGGGAAATGACACTTCTATCAATTTTTTCCACGACCTCATTCCTATTAGCTACATGCAACCTCTGAAGGAAATAATCTAAATCTACATTGCCTAAGTTTGTATCTATTATCTTATCTAAGTCAAAAATGAGGTGGGACAAGGTTGATACACTAGTTAGTTGGATATTAATTATCGTAGGGAATAAAGAGAAGAAATTCAACTAGGTAATGCGTAAATAATAATTGAGGATGTATAAGAACTTTATCTAATGCTTGGAACAATCTTGTAATACCATAAAACTCACAGAGGCCACGTTTAAGAACTGAGCCACACACAAAGGTAGTTGTATCTATTTTTTGAACCAATAGGATCCCTTAAACACTGTTAAAGATTTGAACATGATTTTTGCACAACTCAATCACATATTTTATTACTCTTTCTCATCACAGGGCTTGAAAAATCCTAGTAATCTTGAAATTCGAATGAAAAGTGTGGGAATTGATATAGAAAGCAACCATATAGTACTCCTTACAGTTTTCATTAATGGAGGCTATAACTAGATAACTTGTTTCATATTTGTGATCATTAATCTTATGATCTTTGTTTGAATATGGGCCTTGGAAAAATTGGCCACATGAGATTCACTTAAGTGACGTGTCACTCGTTTAATGGTTCACTTCTTAACTTCGATCCAGAGGGGGTATGAGAGAGACTAGAAATATTGTACAACTTAAAAAACTACCAAATTCAAGGTTACAAGGTTTCCCCCATCACGTGAATCTACCACATGACCAGGGAAAATTTTAGTTGTGAATATTTGTTAATTCATGAATATTCCAGTTTTAGAAATGTGAAATTGGCAAATTTTTAGGGTAGGAATTAAGATTGGGTCACCAAAAGTTTTTTAGTACAATTTAATGTTATGGTTCAATTCTCTATTCTAATGAAATATAAATTTGTGATATTCACCTTTATGCTATCGGCCGGTAGCATAAAATATGCTACTAGTTGGTAGCATTTTTTAATGCTACTAGACGACATCATAATATATGATGTTGGCTGGTAGCATAAAATATGCTACTAGATGGTAGCATATTTTATGATACCAGCCAAAATCATATACTATTCTTTTGGCTGGTAGCATAAAATATACTACCAGTCGACATCATATTTTATGCTACTCATCGATAGAATACAAAAAAGATACGGTCTAGAAAAAAGAAGTACAGGATTTTTTTTCTTACGCCATATTTTGGGAGAATAAATTTCTCATTGAGATGATCATTTTAACTACTAACATAAAATCAGAAAAAAAAATTATGTTTTTGACCGATAGCATAAAATATGCTACCGGGCGGAAGCATATTTTATGCTATATATCGATAGCATACAAAAAACCTACGGTCTAGAAAAAAAGGTATGTGTTTTTTTTTTCTTACGCCATATTTTTGGAGGAAAGTTTTCTCATTAAGCCGATCATTTTAAATACTAACATCAAAAAAATTCCCATACAAAATTAGCAAAATTTGTATTTTTTTTTCACAAAAAACACTTTCTTTATTTTTTTGTTTTCACCATATTATGTGAGGACATATTTCTCGTTGAGGTGGTCATTTTAACTGTTATTGTGAAACAATGATTTTTCCAAAAGTTACATATATTTTTGGCTGACATCATATACTATCAGACGACACCATAATATATGTTGTCAGCTAGTTGCATAAAAATTCTACCCGATGACAACATATTTTCATTTTCTTCATATTGACCATTAGTGCAAAAGTCAATTTTCACAGAATCGCCAACAAATTTATATGAATTTATTTTGGGTGGGTCTTAAAATTTTCCCCGCATAAAACACCACATGTCTTCATTTTTAGGGCTTGTATATGTAAATACATCTAACAATATTGTAAAAAATGTAAAGTTAAAAAATACAAGACTGTAAATATGCTCCCCTTTTAGGCTGTTATTAAGATCATGCCACATGTCCCTTGCCATCGTGCTTCGAGGGTGAAGTCACAACTTATAATTTTGTAATAACTACAAATTTATAAACTATAGAACTACAAAGTTATTTTCTATCATGCATTGTTAATATTACCCGAATATTGTCCTTATCAAGCCTCATGGGTGGAGTTACAACTTACAAATACACATCAAGTTTGAATTTATAGAATGGTCAACAAACTGAGGAATATTCTCATAATATTCCTTTTTTGGAGCTCGAATGTGTAATTGTCATTTGAAACTTTGTAAAAACTTGTAAAACTACTTATAAGGCTTTCATACCTCTAGATACTTTGAATTTTCCCTCTATCGGGCTACGAGGGTAGAATTGTGGTTTGCAAACTTGCAGAAATTGAAAAATCACACAACTATAGAGTACCAAGTTCCAAATTCTAGGGGCCCTATCTTTAAAGGCCCAGGTATGAAATTAGATTGCCAATAATTTCACCTACGCCATTAAACATGCAAACCACCAAAATGATGTAAAATAGAGGAAACACTAATGCGTTAGCAAAAACCATAGACAATTTGATAGGAGGATGACATGTTTTTAATAGTTGGAGCTTGAGAAGGCACATGGTGACTTGAGAATCCAGGAAGACACCTAAAATGGCCATGCTAGATTGATAGTATTATAGAAACATGAGTAATGTCATTTTTTTGATAGGATCAAATTAAGCACCAACATTGGCTCTTGCTCGAGGATGGGTACTTTCAGTGGGTGACATAAGAACCACATAAAAAATCATGGATGAAGTAGACCAAATGCCTAATCTATTAGGTAGGGATTCACATAGCATTACACCTCATTAAGTATAATTTAGAACACCATGAGTTTAAGGATGAAAAATATTGGTCACAACAGACAAGAAGGGAACAAAAAATTAACAAAATAAAGAGAAAAATGAATAAATTGTACATTGTACAACAAAACACAAGGATACATGAAGTTGATAAAAACATTTCTTAAGATGTATGTCATTGGTGGGAAAATCAAGTAAATATCCATCCAAATATCTTAAGAATATGATATTCTCTCCAATCTTGATGTTGATGGAATAAGGACTCATCCATAATATATCAAAATTGTCCATGCTTTCCTTTATCTTCATGTATGTTATCCCATAGCAAAAAAAAATCACCCATATGGAAACTTCTTAGAGTTAGCTTTCTATCAAATATCTTCTTAATTTATCTTTGAATTTAATGTGTATTTGACGAGATTCTCTCCTGACCTCATCAAGCTCAATAATCTAGTTGATCCTTGCAACATAAGGATCAACCCTCTCTTCATCTCCCAAATATTGCATAAAATTATAAACTAACAATTTAAAATGGAGAGGCAAGACTTTTTGGACACCATACACCAATTCAAGTGGGTTGTTTCTAATAGAACTTTTATGTAACCATATCCGCCCACAAGGTATTTTTAATTTTTTCACCCCACTTTCTCTTGTTAACTTCAAATTTTCTTCTGAGTATTTTGAGAAAGTTCTTATTACTTGATGCATATTTCCCATTCCATTAAGGATTTTAATTTTAATCCTATGTGAGAACTATTCCATACTAATCACACATGTTTGCTAAGGGTTTGGATCTGAAGCTCATGGAATTTTCAGAAACCAATTTGGTAGGGAAACCAAATTTGCACATGTTGTGATTGAAAAAGAAATCCATGACCACTTGGTGTGTTTTCATCTTGGTGGGGATTTCTTAAAAACACTTAGTGAAATAATCAGTTTCCACGAAGATCCACTTGTGACAAAAATTGGAAGTATCTAAAATTTCACCAACAAAATATAACTCCCATTGTCTAAAAGGATCCTTAACTAAAAAAATATACAATGGGAGAGACCCAAAAAATATTAATATGCTAGAGAGAGGTTGGAAGTCTTCACATTTTCTTACCAATTGAGTAACACCTTTGAAAAGGGATGGACACCAATAACTTTCCCTTAAAATATTATGAGTAGTTACTTTGGCAACATAATGACCACCACACACTCCACCATGAAAATAATTAATCAGCTTAGGAGCATCATCCTCAGTTATGCATCTCAAAAGACCCCTTCTGAATTTTTTCAAGATAAACCAAGCTCTCTCAGGATATTATTTTGGGATACAAATTTTAATTTCCTTCTCTAATTCTTGTCTACGCCTAAAGTATAATTTATCTTTTGTAAATAATAAACTATGTATTTGTATTAGATAGAATAACTCACCTTTTGATGGGGGTCACTCAAATCATCATCAACATTTAACACTTCAACAACTTGTAAATTTACCTATGTCATTAATCTTTCCAAACCAAGGCCTCTCATCAACATTTTACACTTCAACAACTTGTAAAATTTCTTATGTCATACTCCTAGAGTTTTTTAACCCACTTGCACCTTTTTTCAAGTTTTTCATTTATGTCAGGATATATTTAACCATAGTGTATTGCACATAGGTAATGATCCTTGAGGTCTGGATGTAAGGTCTAAAGATCTTAGTGTCTTTTAAAAAGGAAAAATCTTGTTTTTCCATGATTGCATATTTCCATTCAGATCTTGGTAAGGCCTTTCCAAATAATGTAATTGGTTTCTCATGGCCTTCATCATCTTTTTGTAACAAAAATAAGGCAACAATAAATTCATATGCAAAGGAGAAAATATGAAAATCCTTATTATAGTTAGGACTGGCTAACATAGGTGCAGTCTTTAATGCCTCTTTTACTCCTTTGATTGCTTGTATTACCTCATCTCCCCACTTGATAACATGATCAAATTTTCAGCATACTTGTGATACATAGAGTGATATCAAAAAAATTAAATATAAACCTTCTCACAAAGTTTACTTGACCAAAGGATTATATACCCTTCTTGGATTGGGGAATAAGTACCTTATCAATTACATCTACCCTTTCAAGATAAATCATAACTCATTCTTGAGAGACATTATTCCCCAATAAATTTTCATTTTACACACCAGAGTTTCATTTTATTGGATTTAATGAGATACCAAATTCTCTGCACCTAACCAAAAAATTTCAAGGAAGTGTAAGTTGTCACCTCTATTTTTATAAAAGAATGTTATATCATTATGATATACCAAACAAAACTTGTTTATGAATCCATCAAATAAAAAATCCATTTATCAGTGGAAGGTAGCTCCAATATTCATCATTCTAAAAATAATTTTGACATAAACATTAGGTTCCCCATGTAGTGGTGAAAGCACTTTTCTATTGTTCTTATTCCTTAATCACCACTTGATTATACCCTAAGAAACCATCCAGTGTTGACAACATCTCTAACCCTATTGCCTTTTGTAGAAAGTTGTCCATATTAGGAAAAGGGTATTTTTCTTTTAGTGAAGCCTTATTCAAATTTCTAAAATCCACACATAATGTAATGTCCCCAATTTTCTTCCAAATTAGGACCAAATTAGAAACCCATGAAGAGTGTCTTATGGGTTGTATAATGCTTCCATATTTGAGGTTTTTTAGCTCTTCTTGTATTTTAATTGCTAGGATGGGGTTTATCAGCATTTGATTTTTTTTGAAAGGCTTAGTGTGAGGTTTAAGGGCTATCACATTCTGGAATAGGTCCTCCCTATATAATTTTAAATCATATTAGGACCAAGCCAAATAGTCTTGATATTTCCTTAATATTTTGGTGTAGTCCTATTTTTATTTTATGTTTAATTTGTTTCCTAACCAATTTTTCCTTGGATATTGTAAATTCCCTAAGTTTCATTCAGTTACATCTATTTAGGTGTTGATGTACCTATTCATATCTCTTTCAGCACCATATAATGTAAATTTAAGGCTGACTAGGCCTCTTAGGACGGTGTTAGTATTCAATTGAATCACCTCCTTCCCAAACAAGGTATCTTTCCTATCACATACCTCTATCATAGGTTGAAGATCAATCAATTGAGTACAAAATTCATCTTTACAACTTAATGATTTCATAATGTGGGAGTCATCATCAATTACTTGCCAATGTTGAATTTTGTCTATTATGGAAGGCCTAAAAATCATTTCAACTTTGAATTTATAATATGGGGATGTGATTTTATTATCATACTAAGAAGCCAACATTTCTAACCTATCAGCTACCACATTCTAACTTCTTTAATGGTACTAAATTTTGAAGGAGGTAAAAATGCTCAATCATGTCTGACACTGCATTTGTATATTATTTTAACCTCTAATTTTTGGTTGCATATAGTCCTATAATTATGATTTACAACTAACTTAGAGTCACCTTTCCCAATGAGGTCCTTTATCACATGCCTTTAATAAATACTTAAACCAAGTATGAGTCCCTCATATTCAGTAATTTTGTTTATGCACACAAATCATAACTTGAAGGAAAACTTGAGTGAGCCTTGGCTATAGGAAACTAACATTGTACCTACTTCATTTCCAATAATAAAACATGGTCCATAAAAAAAAATGATTCAAGGAGCAATGGATTATTTTAACTGAGTTTCAATATCAAAGAATTGGTATTCAATGTCCACATTAGCCATAAAATTACCCAAATACATATCTATGTATAACACTTCATAGGATGCATTCATAAGGTATTCAATAAAGTGTAATAACTTTTCTTCGCTATGTAGTTTTACTAAATTTCCTTATATGGGAATAGTAGAATAATAAAGATCTATATTCACACTTCCTCCTACATTTGTTTCCTATTTCTTCATAACAAAATTCCTTCTTTGGCTGAGCAGCCAACTATAATAACATTCATTGTCAAGTATTTTTTGAGGTGGGCTGCTAGTTTCACCACCAACCCCTTGACACATACTAGAATAGGTACTTTCCTTGAAATCATAAGATAAAATATTCCATATACACTTTCTATCTTTATCCCATGCTCATTCATGACTACCAATGGCATTAAATTGCAAGAAGGGCTTGAGTCAAACATAAATTTATGCAAGAGATAAAAATGTATAATTAATGTAGTATAGAAAGGATCTACATCCAACTAGATCTCAACTAAGGATGTGCCTAAATAAAATTTAGGGAAAGGATCAATGATTTCTTGAGGTTCTTCAACCTCATTTTTAGAAACAAGGGAGAGGTCATATTTGTTTGTAATATTAGTCTCACTAGCAATAACATTCTCATTGAATCCCAACTACTCAAATGCCCTTCTTATATGCTCTAGAATACTAAATTGTTCTACCAAAGGGATAGTGAATTTTAGTTAGCTTAGGATATGGGCCATGTCACAAACATTTTTCTTAGGTAGGGATGTATTTGAAGGGAGAGTGATCAATTTCTAATATGGTACAAACTCTTTCAAAGTAGAAAAAATAGGAGGGATACTTGGTATAATCTTAACAACAGAGGTTTAATGGTGTTTTCCACTTATGTGCACCTTTGGGGACATTGGTCAAGATTAGAATCTTGACATTTGAAGTTAGGGTAGGCCCTTTTACTTTTATACTTCTCAAACTATATTGATTTTCCTGGGAAATGACTGCATTAATCAACAATTCGCTATCCTATTTGGAAGGTACTTCGCCATCATAATTATTTATCATTAGAGCTCTAAGATATTAAAATTCATGATTTGACAGTTCTAAATATTAATCCATATCAAACTATACATTAACTTCAAGAGGAATATTACACACCTTTCTCACACTTTCCCAAAACTTATCTATAGTTTAGCACACATAAGATCAATAGAGGTAGAACCTTTTTTAAAGTTTTCCTGATGATCAAACACACATGCATCATCAAATTCCAATTCAGTAGCATCTTCATAAAAACTGGTTATCCATAGGGAACATGAGGAGTTTTCTTTATCACATAAATAAATGATGTGTTTTTATTCAACTATTAAAATCTTTATCCCAAATGGATCAGGAACTATATTATCTCTGAATACATGTTGCCTATCATTCTGAGCTATGTGTCCCTTTCCTTTATCATTAGTTATATGATCTCCCATAAATCTATTTTGATTTTTCTTCTTGTTTTTATTTTTAAATTGAGGACCATAAGATAACCCTTTCTCATCTCTTTTCATCTCATAGGAAAGTTCCTTGACTTCTCCTACTAAGGTATCAACCACTTTTTACAAATCAGTAGATTTAATTTCTTATGGTT
Source organism: Taxus chinensis (assembly GCA_019776745.2). NCBI lineage: Eukaryota > Viridiplantae > Streptophyta > Pinopsida > Cupressales > Taxaceae > Taxus > Taxus chinensis. Next base: position 350,321,569 of record CM034154.1, on the reverse strand, counting down.
TTTCAGGATTGACAAGTTTTACCCCTTCCCTCTCTAGAGGTTTACTAGCAGATTTAATGTTATTTTCAATTTGGATGACCATACTAAATGCTTATCTCATGATAATGGGGGCATTGTCTCTCAAATAATAGGTTGCATTTTTGTCAAATACATTAGAGTATTTTATCAAATAATGATGGACTGAAAAATTATATAAGGAGTGAGCGGAGGAAAGGGGTGTGTGAGTGGGGTGAAAATACACACTCAAGTGCCAGTGACTTAGCACATGGGAGACTTGTTCCTAGAAGGAAATATTCTAGGACTTAGCTGATTTTGGAGTTATGGGATAAAAATATAAAAACAAGATGGAGTATGGCTTAAGCAAAGGATAAAATCAAGAATGACTTCATAGCCAATGAAGGGATATTTTTGGATAAAGCACAAAGATGAAAGGTTATGTATGGATCGATATATTAATAGGATGAAAATGATTCTTATTTATAGGAATGTCTATTATTAGTTGTCTTAAAAAGCACACATGTAATGCACACATAACTATTTTGAGCATGCAATCTATTTTGAGAGTAGATAGGCAATGAAGGGAAATTTCCCACCCCTATAAATATCTATTATATGTCTTTACTTTGGTACCATGACCTATTGTTCATGTCTAAGTGTTGTGAGTATTTTACAAGGTTATAGACTAGGGTTTGATGTTTGTGCATGTCTCAATGACTAGTTACGGTGATGTATTCAACTTATGTTATGTAATAACTTGTTATGATGGAATATGGAGGATGGATTCTAGTAATTGATGTGTCTGAATATGGTGATTACATAGTGCAATTGATCTTAATTGTTATCTGATTTGTATGTTTCCTTATTATGTTTGTTTCCAATTAAATGTGTACAATGGTTAATGTGATTAAATGGGTAATTATTTATATATCATCATACATCTGCATGCTAACATCTTGAAAAAAATCACAACAGAGGTATCTGGTAGTTTTGTGCACTTTAGGTGAGTGTTAAGATCTGTCTGAATGAGGCGTCAATGTGCATAGTAGTTAAGTGGAAATAAGAGACTACATTTTGGTTCCGTTTCTGGGACCTATTTTCAAACTATTTTCCATGATTTTTCTTGCATATGGTGTATCGATTTACTTTAGAGAGCATTGAAATTTTGGTAGAGAATGGTCAGGATCAATTTTTGTAGAGATATAGTAGTGGAACTAATTTCAATCCACATTGTTTTGTAGAAGATAATCTTTATCATGAGCTCTATGAAACATTTTTCAAATTCTTTCCAATATAATTATATGAGTGGCTGGAAGCATATGCATGAGGAAAGTGTTGGGGATATAGGATGAGACTTTGGTTTGGACGTAAAAAGATTACCAGAATCTTGTTAATGCTGATATGGAGTGGACTAAAGATCTAGATAATTGGTGGGTGGAGTATTTCATATTTATACATTGGAATGCACTATTTATTCCTATTTGTGTCCAGAGGAAGTTGAGTTCATATTCTTATGTGAGCCCATAGGATCATACTTGCGCACGATACCTTTATTGATCAAGATTTTTATTATAGAACTAGATTTATAGAGCCTCCCTATGGCTAGCCATACCCTTTCCACATGTAGGGGTAGGAGCAAGTGTGGAGAAAGATGGAGGACCTAGCGGTAGAAAGGAAAAGAGAGGAAATATGAATCAAGTTTAATGAAGCATGAGAGAGGGATATGGAGCATGAAAATAAGAGTCATGAGGTGTTAGAGTTTAGGAGGATGATGGATCATGAAGGTTTTTAAGATCTCGTAGAAGATGAGCTGCATCATTAGGCTATCCCAACTTTGGGAAAGCGTGGTAGATAATCCCTGTTGGCTTTAGATGAGAGCATGTTAGAAGAGAGAATGAGGACTTAAAGAATGCATCTAAACCCATATAGCCACCTAGCCCTTACACATGGTGTGCAAGATCTAGAGGGAGTCATTGATAAGAAGGCTAGTGTAAGTAAGCAAGAAGAGACGAGTAGATATCACTTTGTGTTGAATTCACGAGATAAAGTTAGTACTGCACCCATGACAACATATTCAACAATGTTGTTTGGGAGTTTGATTACAAGGTTGTTTTCAGGCATGTCATCATGAAAGAATGTTCACACATAGACTGTTGGAATTACTATAGTAGTAGTTGCAACCACACAGACCATTGGTGTCTAGTCTAGTACCACCACTAGGACACAAGGAAGTACATAAAATGGTATGTAGTCAACCGCAGGAGGATTAGGTGAATAAATATGAGGAAATAAATGTGGAAGTTCTGGTTCTATATTTTTTTTAAAGGGACCACAACCATCTCTGAATCAACCACCGCATCAACAACCATTACATCTAACACCTCAAGTTTACTATGATATGTATCTCTATTTACCAGAGTATAGAGGTATTGAAGATATAATAGATCATGTGAATAAGTGTGAACTAATATGGTATGCTAAGGGGATTATAGCCTCAGATAGGAAGGATAGTTATTTTGTGACTACAATATAAGGGTGCACACATAAATAGTTTAGAAAGTATGACTCACATCATAATTTGGTTGATTATAATTCTCTACACACTACATTTTTGGAATATTTCTACATTTCAGAGTTTGAGCAGTAAAGCATCAGCGTGCTCAAGGATACCAAATAATGCTTGGCTAAAAGTATGAGGGAGTATGATGCACATTTTAGGAATCTGTTGTTTATGTTGTGTTATGACATTAATCCTATTCAACATGCACAATGGACCGTTAGAGGATCGTGGAGTCCTTTCTGAAGATAACTCTCTCATATGACATATGTGGATCTACGTGAGGCTTTGGAAGATACTCTGCGTGTTGAGGTTGTTGGAAGTGTTGATACTGGAGTGATTCCATTCTTAGAGGCGTAGATTACAGCCATGGCAAAACAATAAGAGAATATTTCTGCCAACTCAGTAAATGAGATGCACAATGGGATATGGTGCACATATTGTGAAGTGGAGGGACATATTAAAGATAATTTCCAACGTAAGTTAGTTTACACGTTTCTATTATATTGTGAAGTCTATCACCTAAACCATGATGTGTGGGGTTTCCCTCTTTTAAAATGTGCGATCCAGATTAATGTGTCCATATATTATAGGATTTTCATGTCCTGTAATCATGACACCATTGACTGTAGATTGATTGATCACATCCATGAAAATATTAAGCCATGAGTGCTCTAGACTAGTGTGGCAAGCGGGTCTAAGGAGTAGGAAGGGTAACATAATGAAGGGAATAACCATGGAGATAATAGGAATGGAGGCTTCTAGGGAGGATATGGTGGCCGAGGTTGTGGTGGTGGTAGAGGTAGGTTTGGTAGAGAAAATTGTTATACTCATGGATCCCCTGTTCATTACCAATGATATTTCCCTTAGAATACAACTTGTTTGAGGTGTGGGAAGCTGCATAAGTTTGAGCATTTCCCAAATTTATATGATCACATGAGTAATAAAAATAAGAAGGACAAGGGATCTGGGATGATAAGGGTATAATGGTTGAATGCTAATCAATGGATGCCAAAAAAGATGAATGACCTAGAATTACAACTCATGCTGGTTACAATGCATGCTGAGGACGAACACATAAGTGAACCTATAAAAGATAAAATTATCATTACTTGGGAGGAAGTGAAACATGCTAAATATCCAAACATGGTGCATCAGAAGGAATTTTATCAAGAGGCTATGTGAGTCATTAGAGATATGCAGGGTGAAATACAATGCTTAAAAGAGTAGGCACACAAAAAAGAACATGCAAAGAATATTGAGCTCCTGCAGAAGGAAGTGGATGACTTAAAAGAGGTTTGTAAACTTTTGTGCCATGAGAATATTATTACACTACAAGGGGAACGGATACAAGAGAAATTACTGCAAGTAAGAGTTGAGTGCAAGAGGAAGATACTTCATGCATACCTACCACCTCAGGACCATGAATTTGACAAAGAGATCACATTAGATATAATAATTGATGGTTGGTTAGTAAGTAATATTTTGATATATATAGGAAATGAGGTGAATGCACTCACTCTGAAAGCATGGATTTTATTGTATATGAAAAAAAATAGGTGATGTCGATTGGGGTACTAAAGGATGCATCCGTTATCATTTAGGGAGCCAAGTTTACTAGAGACTTTGAAGTGTTGGAGCTTGCCGAAGCAGACAATTTTACAACACTACTTGGGTGACATTGGTGCTATGTAAACAATGTTGATCTATGCTTTAACAAGAGATACATCAGTTTTGAGAACAAATATGAGCATGTGATCATACCTCTATTTGAAAAGACTGGGAATCCTTATGTTGAGCCTTTGGGTGAAGAAGATCTTAATAAGATCTATTCTCAAAAATTATGCGATCTAGAGAATTTAGAACCATAAAAAGAAGGTTTTATTAAGTGGGAAGAGGACACTCAGTCGGTAAATGAAACTTCTAGTGTTGCTTATGATAATTAGGCTCATGACACGTATGAATTGGTCGAGGAAAAATTCAAGGGGTGAGTCACAAGAATTATTAGGCCACACATGGTGAGGCACTTGGGATTAACTCAGGTACCATGGTATACTAATGAAGGGGGTATAAGGAACATTCTAGTCTATAGTTTCAGTAGGAAAACAATGTGATGGTGGGTAACACATAATGATAGCCTTTTGGAATGGTGAGAAGTGAGAATCACCTTCTCTACTATGTTTACTTGGAGCATTGTTCCTACACAAATATACAAATTTCCTGAGACGTCTCATACCTCTCATCACATCCATGAGTGTGAGAGATCATGGGCATAGGGCCAAGAGGCCTTACTGCCATCATTTTGGGTGTAAAAAATATACTCCGCACTTCATGGTTGTATGGGCACATGGTTTGTCCATACATAGCTGAAAAGGGAGATTGCAAATTGGTAAGAGATGACTACAAGTATGATTCAAAAAATTTATTACTTTTATACTAAACCTCCAGTACATGAAGCGTTTTAGATAATGAAGTGCATCATATTTAAGGATAATGTGAAAACTGAAGAGCTCATGCGAGAACTGTTTAAATAACCTGATTTAGAGGTTCACAAGGTGATGGATTCTATAAATGAGAAGGTGAACACATAGATGTAAGCTATGAAAAATCACAGTAATAGAAGAGAAACAAATAATTTTCAAACCTTTTAGTAACCTTCAATGTAAACTTCAATAAGGGTCTCTTGTGAAACATTGCAAATGAATATCAGAGATGATTATGGATGCTCTTGAGTACTCTCCAAAATTTTAATGCAAATTCTACCAACATAGAGGATTCAACAATGTTTTTATACTTCAAATTCAAGAGGATTTGTATGAAAGGTAAGCCTACAATTTATAGAGGTAGAAGTAGTTGAAATTGGCTAAAAATGGATGAATTAATATGTTAAAAATAACATTATGGGAAGTTGTAATAGTTTCAGGGAAGTAAATGAATTAATTGTAAAAAGTTACATTCAGAAAGGTGGTTATACGTGTAATTTAATTTCCCCCATCTTTTTAGGATTCTAGAAGTGTAGTTAATTAGGATAAGGATATGGAGTCCAAGTGGAGTCCAAGTGGAGTCTAAGTGGAGTCTAGATGGAGCTTGATCAAGTGACAGATGACTAGGATGTGCACACACTTAATTAATTAATTCTTTAATTAATAAATAATAACTAATTTAGCTAAAGGGGTACTAAGGATACATGGGATTAATTTAATTAATCCAAAGGGGTACACTGTGTATTAATTAATTAATTAAATTAATTAATCACAAATGGGTGAATAAAATGATGTACTAGGATAACACTGGGAACAAGTGGAAATAGAAGTGTAAGTTTGGGGTGTCTATAATACCATGCTCCAATGAAAACAGAAAAGGTTAACATTGGTACAAAGGAAGAACCCAAGGAGGCCATTATTGGTTATTAATGGTCAGAAAAAGAAGTAACAAATATTATTGAGCTCTTGCACGCCTTTCAGGATCTATTTCCAAGAGGGTACCATGAGTTAAATGGTGTGAATACATATTTTGGAAAGATGAAGATCAAGTTGAAAGAAGGCATGTGCCTAGTTAGGAAGATTCCTTACAGGATGAATCTTAATCTACATGTCAAGGTGAAGGAAGAATATCAGCATGCTAAAGTATGAAATTATTAAGCCTATTGAAGAATATAAATGGGTCAGTCCCATCATCATAAGCATTAAGAAGGATGAAAAGATAAGGATTTGTGTAGATTATATAGAGCTTAATGCTTCATGTGTCATAGATCCCTTTCCCACCCCTTTCATAGAGGAAATCCTTGAAGGAGTTGCTGGGTGCGAGGTATGTTCTTTTACAGATGGTTTTTTGGGTTATCACCAGGTATGCATCGTGAAAGAAGATCAAGAGAATACCCATTTGAATACTGAGAAGGGTAATTTTGTATATAAAATCATGAACTTTGGATTGAAAAATGTGTCAATAGTGTTCTCGCATGTTGTTATACAAGAATTTCAATATTTTATTCATAAATTCTTGTAGATATATTTGGATGACTAGACAATGTATGGCTTAGTCAAGGATAATTGTGATACTTTGAGGCTTATGTTTGAAAGGTGTAGGTAGATGAGCATCTCTCTCAACATAAACAATGAATCTTCACGACCCCCTTCGGGACCTTTCTTGGTCACATCATTTGCAAAGAAGGATTGTTAGTAGACCCAACCAAGATAGACATGATCTTGGGATTCAAGAGCCTACCAATCAAAATGAGGTGCATGGATTATTTAGACACACAGGGTACTATAGGAATTTCATGAAATGATATATGAATATTTCCACGCCCTTATAAGAATTATTGAAAGATAAAGGAAAATTTTATTGGGGTGAAACATAACAACATGCATTCAAGACCTTAAAGGAAAGACTAACTATTGCACCTATCCTACATTTTCCTTCATGGGAAAAACCCTTTTATGTTCATGTTGATTTTTCTTGCATGGATATTGGCATCATGTTGGCATAACCAAGAGAATGAATTATTGATCATCCTATTTTTTTGTAAGAAGGAAGTTAACGCCTGCAGAGTAGAATTACACAGCTATCGAGTGTGAAGCTTTGTTCAAACCATACTTATTAGCTACCCCATTTATTTTCTATAAAAATTATATGGAACTCAATTAATTAGTCAACAAGTTTCTTTTGAAAGGGCACATTTATAGATGGGTACTTCTATTTCAAGAGTTTGACTTCACAGTTATGGTAAAACCAGGTAAGAGTAATTCAGGGCTTGAGCATTTATCAAGGATTCATTTTGGTGAGGACGTACAAAGAATTTAAGACACTATGCTAAATGTGTAGTTATTTAGATTAAATTGTGTGCCCATAAAATTGGAGGATATTGTAGTATTTTTGTGCACTAGATAGGATCTTGAAGGAATGAAGACTTTGGAGAAAAAGAATCTTGCTATACATGTGACGCCTTATCAATTGATTGGTGGTGCTTTATACAAGTTGGGTCGTGATGAAGTCTTGCACCATTATTTTATTGAACATGAGAGAAACACTATTATGGAAGAGGTTCATGGTGGAATAATAGGAGGAAATTACGTTGGTGATGCCACTGCACATAGATCCTTATGGCTGGACTTCAATGGGAAAAATTATACAATGATACCAAGGAGTATGTGAAAGCATGTGATCACTGTCAACACATTAGGAAACCTGGATATAGAGATGAGATTCCAGTCATACCAATTGCAAGTGTAGAACCTTTATAGAAGTGGGATTTTTACTTTGGAGGTCTTATTTTACCACCCACAAACAGGAATTACGTGTGCTACATTATTATTTATACAGACTATCTTACAAGGTGGGTAGAGGTAGTTCCTACAAAGGATTGTATTGTAGCTATAGCAGCAAGGTTTTTATGGGAAAACATTATTAGCAGGTATGGATGCCCATTAATCTTGAACATTAATAGAGGAAATCATTTTCTAAATGAGACAATAAGAATTATTTTAGAATATTTTATGGTGGCACACCATAAAAATACTGCTTATCACCCTCAAGCTAATGAAATTGTGGAATATTTCAACAAGATCTTGGGACAATCATTGACAAGAATATGTGATGTTGGAAGGAAAGATTAGGATGATAAAGTGTCAACTGTGCTTTAGGATTACAGAAAAACTTATAAAATTTTGAACAAGGCCACACCTTTTTAGTTGGTGTTTTGTATGGAAGCAGTACTACCGGTTATATTCATGTTACCATCTCTACGTATTGCATGCGCAAGAGGACTTGATAATGAACAAGTTATTGAAGAGTGCATTGAAAAATTAATGCAGTTAGATGAGAGGTGTGACATTATGATTTGGATATAGAATAATGATAAGGCAAGAAAAAAGGCATGGCATGATAGGCACATCAAGAACAATACATTTTGAGTTTGGAAAGATGGTCCTTCTCTATGACTCTAAGTTTGTGCACCACCTAGGAAAGTTGAAGGTGCATTCATTAGGACCTTTTATAGTAACCACAAAAATTGAATCATATGCATGTCATTTATAGGCATTGGATGGAACCATGTTTCTTGGTTACCTCAATGGGAGTAGGCCGAAGCCCTACTATAAATAAAAATTCTTGTTATTTTTAATAGGGTAGTATTTCCCTTTAGATTATATTTTCCTTCATGTGTTTCTTTCTAGATATTGTTATGCTTTATTTTTTAATTTCCTTGTTTTTTTGTAATAAGTGTGCTTGCACACAGTAATTTGATTACTATCTATTGATTTCATGCAGAGAGGAACTTGCATACTTTTAGTGTGGAGTAAACTAGAAGAAGACACAATTATGTGGAAAATAAATCCGTTGGTAGTGGGGGATTTATATATAGGTTGGCATGTTTAGAAGGATGACATAGGTACAAGTACAAGTGTTAAAAAGAAAAAGGTGTTAAAGGTGCTAAAGGTGATGGTGCTCACAAGGGAAATTACTCAGGATGAAGACCACGTGTAAGAAAAGGTTCACAAAAGGTAACATGAGGTAGGAAGAAACATGGTAAAATACTTAGTATATGTCGTAGAGGGTTAAGTACCATGAAATATATAGGCATGTGTGAGGATGCATGTGGCTTATGAAGTAGTGGAGCACACCAGAAGGTTACATATAAATCTTAAAAAGAAAGTATAGAAAAGTACAAAAAAGGGAAAAACACAATTAAAGATAATTATGGTGGTAGGTAAGGAATAATTAATTCATGGAATTTCAAAAAATCTATAATAGGAGTACAAATGACTTCGATATTACCTTGCATGTTTAAGCATTCGAGCCTTGGATAATGAATTGAAGTGTAAATGTGTGTGAAGTGTGAGTACAAATGAGATTCCATCAAACCAATGAAAGTTGGTCATGGCCAGAGTGAATCTCCTTCATGGGAAGCATGAGAGAAAAGAAAAGACATGAAAATAAGATCAATGGTTTGACTCGTAGATATAGGGTTTGGAATCATGGCTAGGGAACACGAGTTTGGTGAGAAAAAAGTAGCATAAGGTAGAAAAATGCAAGGTTGAGTTGTGAGAGGTTGACATGACATTGAGAAGAGCACTTGCAGTAGTGGCAAGGGGAAAAAAGAAGAAAAAACCCGAGGTGGAAGTAGAAGTGCCTAAAGAAAAATTCTCTAAAAATCAAGGTGAGTGATTACAATCATCGCACCTATTCAAACAAGGACCAGATAGAGAAAGAGTTAGTAAAGAGGACCAATTTATGAACTTAGGATGATAAACCAATCTATGATGATGAAGGGTACAAGACCTTGGAGAAATTATGATCTTTGTAGATTTATGAGTTGTTATACTTTGGAAAACAAGAGAGAGACTTTATCAGTGGCTCATGTCAATAGTCCATGAGGACTTCTTCTACTTCATGGGAAGATGAGTACAAATTAGCACACCACTCATTGGGAGACTTACAGGATTACAGAGCTCAGGTACAAAAATTTCCTTTGATATAGATGATGAACTAGGTGTGGAGGCCACTGTAGTTGAGATGACATATAAAAAAGGAGTGTGTGTGATGGAAATATCGAAGGTAACTGAACTTGTAAAAAATTACTTGCGTCTTTTGACTAAGTTCAATAACTAGGAGATATGGAGCCAAGTAAACAAGAAATGGCTACACATTGTGAAGAAGATGGTGGAAAGGACAATATAAAATCTTGCTGCATTCATTGTAGAAGGAATTATTGAGGAGGATTTTGTGGAAGATAATATTTCTTGGGGTGTGATCCTATTATCCATAGTGTTTATAGAGATTGGGGTTCCATATGGCCCTAAATATAAAATGTGGTAGTACCCACAAGATAATAAGTTATTACCTGAAAGGTTCAAGGACTATATATGTGATGGTATGTTAGGCATGTAAAACATCAAGTTGGAGATTTGGTATAAAATAGTATGCAAGGTTTTTGAGTATGAGTGGCGCATACCAAGAAACTTGCTTGCAATAGTGGATGGAAAGGCGGAATTTATTGTCTACCAACATTATTGCATGAGGTTCTTTATGAAGACTGGTAAGTGGAGCCCATGGTGCAAGTTTTTGTATGCCTTTACAACACGCTATTTCTAGGCCTTAGTGAATATATTTTTAGACATGTGGAAGTTGAGGATACATAGAGACAAGGTTGAATATGCCTACCACATGCTACAAAATACTTACGTGTATCCTAGTAAGTCTTCTTATATTGAGACTATGACATCAAATGGTATCATCATAAATTATATGATTTTGGTAGTTGGGAAGATAGATGTGGTTAAGGTATAAATCTACCGTAAGCCAAAGTTTGTGAATGGAAAATATATTTAGGATGAATTTAAACTTCCAAATATTCCTAAGAGAAATAATACAATTGGTAAAACATAGGATCATGATCACACCCCTCAAGAATAGAGGAGGAAGAATAGACTAAGGATGAAGAGGAGGGGATGGAAGATAACATAGTGTTTGATCATGGTGTAAGGTGAAAACTGATTAGAGGAATCAAAAGGTCTCGCGAATATACTCTTGTAATAAAGGAAGAAGAAGAGGAGAGAATTTACCTAGAGGCTACTGAAACAAATAAGGAAGAGGGTGGTGAAGTTGACTAGGGATGCAAGAGAAATATCAGAAGGAAAACTAAAACATAGAGTAGTGGAACATGACCCTCTGAGGTGGTGATGAGGTCTCCATGAACAACACCTGTGAAGTTAAGCCTAGAGAAAAATAAGACTAAGAGGAGGCACAAAATTGTAACACATAATGATAGCGAGGAAGAGGAGTTAATAGATGAAGTTGTGCACAAAATAGGGTCATCTCCGGTGGTCAATGTGGAAGGAGAAGAGGAGAAAAAGGAATAAAAATCCTAGCACAACAAAAAATTTCTTAGTGAGCATGAGAAGGAAGGCCCTAATGTAGGAGATAAAGAGGAGAGAAGTATAGGTGATCTGCATGGGGCATATGGAGAAGCTTTTGGAGATGGAGAAAATATGTTTCTAGGCGTAGAAACTGATATTCCCAAAGGTAGATGGTCTGGTAGAACAGGGTGAGAAGACATTTTGGAAATGTCAAACCTTGGGTATGTGAATGACCCAACTAATATCATCCATGTGAGAATACAAATTACACTCACTGTAGAATAATTATATGTGTGGGAAATAATAGATCCCAAAGGTGAGAAAAATCTTACGAGAAAGATGTTGAGCTAGAAAATGTAGACACACATGGATGAACTAGATTTTGACATCAATGAGGAAGCATGCATAAGGTGTAGGATGAAGAAGGCACCTCAAACAACCCATATCACAATAAATCCCACATAGTTTATAGAAAAGTAGGAAAGTAATGCCTTGAAAAAATTATGGTAGAGATGGCTTAGAGAAATTTGGATAAGGTAGTCATGCTATAGACAGTTTTAGAAGATAATACCAATAAGGAAAAGGAAATCCAACAATTGACTGAAATGCGTGACATGGATGAGAGGTAGAAAAATATTATTCAAGAGTTTTCTTCCGACATTGGAATTGAGGTTTTGGAGGCGTGCCTATAATTTGAGTAGAAAACACAGAGTATGTACACAACATCCTTGCAATTTCAGAAATATTTACTTCATCTTCTACTTCAAGAGAGGCCGAACATATAAGGGGGAGCTCAATTAGACATTGTGGTAGAAAAGGAGAAGAATAAAAATATTATAGCACGCAAGATTTTGGAGTATGACGCCATGCTAAAGACATTGAAGGATGAGCTAAAGAAGGTAAGTTCGACACTGTGTAACTACTAAGATCTAGGAAAATCCTTAAGGCATAAATAGTCCAAGAAGAAAACAAGGTGCTCGTGGCTAAGAAATATGAAGTGCTTGGAAGACAAGAAAAGATAGATTTGATTGAAAAGAAGTTTGACACACTTAATGTAGCAAGAGAGCCACATGAAACTAGAATAGAGGAGTTTGGGTCACTTGTGGCATGAAAAATGTATGTCAAAAAGGAACGATTTTGGGTCTGGCTCGAGTGAAAAGGGAGATAAACCATAAATGGGAAGATATGACTCCAGAGGATATGGAAAAGATAGTTGGGACAGTCCCAGATATTGTGAAAAAGGGGATGGTATAATGGAATGAGTTAGAGAGCACAATTAACAGAGAGTACTATGAGATTTTTTTTCCACTTGAGGAGAAGGATATTGGAGCACCCTGAAGACTTCTATTCTTTATGCCTTATTTTTTATATTCATTCCTTCTTCTTTTCATTCTTTTTTCATCATGCCTTGGTGAGATAAGTTGAGAAACCCCATTTCTATGGATGACAATGTAATTAGTGTGGGGTAATGTTGGATTGACAAATTAGCTAAGTACAAGGAACATGTAGAATAAAGGGGCACACAAGTGGGGCACATATACATGTGCAAGGGCTAGTAAAGTAGCACGTGGGAGGCTCACACCCAGAAGGAAATATTCCAGGACTTATCTGATATTTGAGTAATAGGATAAAAATAGAAAAGCAAGTTGGAGTGTGGCCCAAGCAAAGGATAAAAGCAAGGATGACTTGGTGGCCAAGGAAGGGATATTTTTGGATAAAACACAAATATTAAATACCATATATGGATCGAGCTATTAATAGGATGAAAGTGAGTCTTATTCATAATAATGTCTATTATCCTTTGTCTTGAAAAATAACATGTAATGTATGTATGGATATTTTGAGTATGCATTCTATTTTGAGAGTGCATAGGTGGTGAAGGGAAAGTCCCCACCCCTATAAATATCTATTTTATGTCTTTACTTTGGTACCATGTCCTATTCTTCATGTCTAAGTGTTGTGAGTATTTTTCAAGGTTATAGATTAGGGGTTGATGCTTGCGTATGTTCCAACGTCTAGTTATGGTGATTTATTTGGCTTCTATTATGTAATACTTTGTTATTATGGAATATGGAGGATGAATTTTGGTAATTGATGTGTATGAATATGGTATTTACATAGTGAAATTGATCTTAATTGTTATATGACTATATGTTTCCTTATTATTTGTGTTTCTAATTGAATGTAGGAAATGGTTAGTGTGATTGAATGGGTAATTGGCTATATATCATCATGCATCTACATGCTAACATCTTGACAAACATCATAAAGGAGGGACTTGATAGCTTTGCATGCTTCTGGTGGGCGTTTAGACATTTCTTAATGAGATTCCAGTGCACATAGTAGTAAAGTGGAAATAAGAGACTACAAACAATATTTATTAATGGGTCTCAAACTAGTTGGAAATATTGTCAAAGTTTTGTTGAATCTTGTGTTGAAATCTGATGCACACTCATTATGGTTATTCTTTATGTTTTAAAATTTATACAAGAGTCCTATCTCCATATTATTTTTTAAAAGTATTTCTCATTTCTTCCCAAGAATCAATTGACCCACAAGGAAATGCATTAAATCATACTCTTGCATCTTCTTCAAGAGTGCACACAAACGTATTCAAGCAAGCATCATCATATTCCATTTCATAATCATCTGTAATATTATGGAACAAATTAAGATTATGATTGACACTAATAACATTATTTACCTAAAATTTAGGTAACCTATTCCTAACCCCATTAGGCACCTCATTTGGATATCAAATAAAACCCTCAAAATTGATAGGCCTAAAGGAACTGACCCTAAAAGGAGCATGAGGAGGAGGATGGACCATATTATTATGAACTATCCTTTCAAGAGGATGATCAACTCCAAGTTTTGAAAATTTTTTTGATGAACCAAGGGAGTGGGGTCGATATTATGGAGAGGAGGAATATTTTTAAAACCAAATGCTCTATTATCACTTGTAAACAAATGGGTAGGTTCATGACAAATTTTATCAGATTTGGGTACGAAACCTTGTTGAAATAATGAGTGAAGTTATTATTTTGGGATATTTGGTTCATAAATATTTGAAGAACTAGAATAATCCTCAATCAAATGGTAATAACCAAAATCAAAAGATTGAATGTCCTTACCTTTTGAACTGTGGCCTCTTATTGGATTCCAAACTTGCTTCCTTCTTTTTTGAAAGGTATTCAACTCAGGAAGAAATTTATTAGTAGGATCATATTTTAATGATGATCTTAGTCCTTCCAACTTTGTAAATTCAATAACACCAAAACATATAATAAACAATACAACATTGCTATGACCAAAAAATCATGATGGAGTCACCAATAGAGAATACACTCTATAAATGATAAATCAACCTTGAAAATGCACTAAAAATGACTCCAAAACCAAAAACTAATGAGAGGTTCATAAAACCTTCAAAAACCCTTGTGAATCAAACAAGTATCATATACATTTGAGATCAGGAAAGTAAAGATGGATAAACCTCTCAAAAACCATGTACTCAAATAGCCGACGGAGTTACCTAGAAATGGTGTTATTGATGAGAAATTAGAGTATGTAAGAACAATTTAACTCGTAAAATTCAATGAGACATCATAGAGAAAATTCTTACAAAATTTGAGCTAATAAATATTGTTTGATACTCATTTTTCCCTTAGCAAAGGCACCAATTTCATGTTGAGATGTTGACAGACTAATATTACTTCCATACAAACCGTAAATAGATAAACCTTGCCTAAATTTTACTTAAAACACTGGAAATGGTCTCATAAATAAACTGAGACAATTAATTCCCTAAAAACAGCATTAGTTATGTGTTGGTTCCTAATCTAACACCCCAAATAAGGAAATTAAGAAAATGTGGGGCAAGAAGAAAAGATAAACCTCTTGATATGTCATTTTGTAGCCAGTGACATATATGTATGTATATCTTGACCATGCCTAATGGAAATGATATGGAGGTACATGAGTAAGTATTTATTTGTTCTTTGGATAATTTATGGCTCTTCTTAAACCAAGGTGAGATAACCTGAGGGGTTTCTCGAAATGGAGAGGGAGGTGTTATGTTTCAAACCCTAATTGTTTTTGAAAACTCAATCTGAGATCAAATGCAATGCTCATTCAAAAGAATGGTCCCAAAAACATTGCAATCCTTTGATACATCATATCTAAATAAATTTTTAACAACTTTGTATAAGATGATGTTGGGATGCTAAATTATGGAAAATATAGTTGAAATATGTAGAATAGGTGTGATTTGTAAGAAAACCCATGGAAAATAGGCCAATGTGATGTGACTTCCAAGGGTAGGATAGGATTATTCTTGGTTAAGTGAAGTTGGGGGTGGTGTATCTAATGGGGAGAAGTACTAGTACTCTCCATTTCATCTTGTTGCTTCCAAAATATAGTAGGAAAAAGGTCAAGAAAACATAACCTCCAATGGGTAATTTCCATTATGTGATACTAGATTCATGCAAATACTACCATATAATCTTTGATATATTAACAAAAACACTTATGGATTAAAAATCAACAAAACATTTATTGCAACAACTCAATAATACCCAAGATACACTTGAGGGGTGTAAGCAGTCACCTCCAAAATGATATTGCAAAAAATATTTTAAAACCAAACAAATATTTCAAGGTAACACTACAACACAACATTTACTTAATGACCAATTTCATGAAACAACCATAAAGAGCTCCTTTGTATCTCATTAATTCAATAAACACAATATTACATTAACAAAGGCTATATTTATTAAAAATGCTCTCATTTGCATCCCATAATTCCTAACTAAAAGCATGGAAAACTATTTTGTGTTCTGCAATTTAGATAAGGGAGACATAAAAAAATTCTCTCAATGTATACTAATGACTATATAGTGTAATCACCTTAACACAAACCAAAACTTAGAACCCATAGAATGAATACATGCCTTAATTCTTATAAAAAATTACCCTTAGGGAATATTCCTAGATACCCCCACCCATGAGCTTAGAGAAAAATAAAATCACAAGCCCCTTGATCCTTGATCCATCATGTGGATGGATGACTTATTCCAACTAAAAATATCCCATCTTGATGTGCCATATTGGAACAGTTATGAACCATGGTTGAAGTCCATGGAGGAGTGGAGAATATTCTCTTTACACACAAACTCATTTTATCATTTTCTACTCTGTCACAATCATGTGTATTCTTCTAGGAAGAATTTTTTACTTAGTATAATCATTTGATTTGATTCTTATTTCTTAAAGAATAATGAATGGAAAGGAATATAGAATTAAGAAGGGAGTAAATAATAAATAATATTCTTAAAGAGGGATAAATCCATTCATTCTCTGCCTTCTTTTCCATTTTATGCCAATATGCATCAAGGCATTTAAAAATCTCAAAAATGGGGTCCTCATCTAGCCTTATACAATAAATAAATATTATTTCATGTTTAGACAAAACACTATCAAATTAAGTAGAAACATCTTTCTTCCTTTTCAATCTTTTGACTAATTTATTAATGTACATCTCCAAATGATTTTTTTTAAATAAAGGAATAATTAAAATCCTTTGGAGATTCTAACTCCCTTGTAATATGATACGAGATGATTTATATTACATTTTGTGTCTATGGATCCTAGAGTGTATGTATATTGGAGGGGAAGTGTTTTCTCAATTTTGGTATCATATCATCAACATATTTTCCTGCCTTATCCCTCATATCCTCTAGTTTTCTTATACAACCCCCCAGTGCATCCATTCTCAATTTGATGTCCCCCTCATACTCAGATTGTCTTACTTAGAAGTCTGAGGGTACTAATATTTCTATTTCCACCACCTCAACATCCATGCATGTGATGACCTCTAGATTATCTATCATTCCATCCAATAATCAACCTTTGTTTGATACTTGTCAATTAATACTTTAATTTCCTCTATTTTATCATACACTTGGCTATAACATTCAATTATATCCTTGAGGACTTTTCTACCTTTTCTCATCAATTCATTTTACCACTCATTAGTGTTATCTCCCCTACATTTTAAATCACCAACATTCTTTATCACTTTCGGGGTGATATCTATAGCAACATTTTATCTCTCTAGGGAGGTTGTATCCATCTCTACACATAATTTTACAAAATGTCAACTTTCTATCTAAGTTACTTATCTTTTTTCCTTATCTATCTTCTAGAAGATATCTCCCATTTCCATAGTTACCTCATTTTTGGGACCCTTCGTATTTATTTTTTCTAAAAGGGCCTTAATTATCTGATTATATAAAGGGGAATCATCATACATTAATACATCAGCTTACATAGTGAAAACTTCCAAAAACCTTTCTCCTTGAGGACTTGTCATTTCTCTTGATTAGATATTTGTTTTATTTTGTGTTTTGGATTGCCTCAAGGAAATGATGGTTTCAAGGTCAGCTTATTCTACCTACACTCTCACTTTTCTCTTCCTTATGATTTCTACTCCCAAAAATCCCTTTCTCAGAGTGTCACATTCCCCTTTTTCTTGTTTTTAGGAAGTACTTAGTATAATAAAAATCTCTTATGATTTTGAAAGTGTGAGGATGGAATAATTAACTTATACCTGAGGTGTGTCCCCCTTTCCAACTGACTATACATGTGTTTTATCATTTTCTACCTCTTTATCCTTTACTTATTCATCTTTCTTAGTTGAAGCATGTTGATTGCTTTCATCTGGAAGTCTAGTATCTTCAACCTCAACCCCTTCCTTCTCAGATGGCTATGGATCCTTGATTGACTCAGATTGCACCTTTTCTTGATCTTGAGACTTAACATCTATAAATTCATTTGAAACTTCATGGATTGCAATTAGTTTCTCCATCATTTAAATTTTTTTGTAAAATGGATCCATAATCCTTGGTTGTTTAATTTCTATCAATGGAACATATCCAACATCTTGTTTCTCTATTTCCTTTACTTTAGCCTCTACTGTGGTGGATTGTACATGAAGTATTGGGCCTCATTCCTTCACTTTTGGTGATGTGACTTGGACATTTTTATGTGAAGATCAGCTCCAACATCTTGGTTTAAGTCCTATAAAAATTCAATGAATACTTGTTCATAATATGCATCATGACCTTCTTTCCCTAAAAACCCAACTGATGCAACTTGTTCTTCATGAATTGGGCCTAAGACAAGAAATTATTGTGAAACAAGAGGTGGGGTAGCATCAAATACCTCTAGAGTGGTTGATACATCAATGAGTACCTAAAGGATTGGAGTAAATCCTTATATTATTGCACTTAAGGCTGCTTATGTTGTAGGTGTTGCCACTTTTTATCTTTCAACCCTTATAAATTGTTTGGGAACTGGATCCTCCTCCACTTCCTCAGGGATTGGATCCAATGTTGGACTCATCATGGATTTCCTAGGTGAAACAATTCCCCTCATTCTATCTCCTTTGATGGGTGCTACCTATAGAGTAGAGGATGATGTACCTACTTGGTTTTTTCCTTAGGGAACAATCACCTTGTACCTAGAAGTGGGATGAGGCTTGGATTGGCATGTCTTGAACAACAAATAAATCCTTCATTTCCTTCCTCAATATATCCTCAGTCTTTTATGTCAATTCAGACATAGAGGTCCATGTTTTTCTTCAAGAAACACTCAACTCCTCCACTACCTTTATAGTGTCCCTTGATGGAAATTTGTGTATATTTTTCATTTAATGGATATAAACCTATGGAACCCTTTGTAAAAGGTGTAAGTAACTATTTGATTACACTTGTGGTCCTATACTCCCTCAAAACTACAATGTTCTGTAGGGATAAATCAACTTCTTTCCCTATCATTTAGGATAGGGTCTTCATGATGATGTGATTGGTTTAGTTATGTAAGTAGATAGTCTACTATATGGTTCAATCAAGAGTTGGCACTGACTATGTTGTAATGTTATAATTTGTGTAATAATCACTCACTATATATCCTTCATCTAGTAAGCCTTTAAGAATAAATAACATTTTTAGTCGATGAATTTGGTGAGATTCATTATCAAGTAATCTATAATTATTACCTCCTCCTCATCCCTACATTCTATCCATAAGTTCTCATAATGATTTTGGAAATAAGTACACTGATAGGGGGGTGAATGAGTGTCCAATCAGAATTATAAATACATTTCCATTTTCTTAATATTGCTATGATGAACATAAGAAAATAAATGGAGACAACACCTAGAAAAACATAATTTAATGTGGGAAACCCAATTGGGAAAAAAATCAATGTAACCAAGAGTTCTACTTAGGACCAAAGTATTCTATATATTTTACATTGATTTCATGGTTGAGCTTAAACTCAACTTGGAGATATAACTCCAAAATTTAGTTCAGTAATAACTGATTTTTAGTGAGCTCCAACTCACAAGGAGGCTTTAACCCCCTACAGTTTAACTAGCTACAACTAATATTCTGTAAGCCACTACTTACAAGGAGGCTACAACCCCCTATATGCTAAGTTGTAACTTAGACTTTTCAACAATTATTTTTTCACACAAAAATGTTGTCTTAAAAAATTGATAGTGATAATAGATTTACACAATTTCCTACTCAAATATATTTCTCAACTGACCTATGATCTTTCTTTGTCCCAATCATAACATATTATGCAACATAAAAATTCATCAGTCCTATTTCATTTCATTTTCTCTCTTATATCTTCTCAAATTATCTCCTAATACACTTTCTTCTAAAACACATAAACAAAAATTCTCATGCATATGCAACCTTACTCAATTTTCCTTACCTGTTAATGGATAGTTCTATATCCATAAGTATGATATTTGGACTTAAAACAAATGAATATCTTATGTAAACCAAGAACTCATCTATATAAACCTATCTGACCCTTCATCAAATTCACATTACAAACATCTATCTTTGTAAAAATTCCATTCCTCTATTTACCTTTCATCTACACTCTGGTATTTTGACACACTCACTTCTTCTTCTTGGATTTCAATTTCAATGTCCTGTTCATTATTCACAATTCAATACCAAAAAAGCAATCATGTATGCATCACATGCTGTAAATAGAATTTTCAACATCTTCATAATATGCCTTAGTTAGAAGATCTGAATATATCAGAATGTTTATTATTCACTATTCATTCCATCACCTTGCACCATTCATTGTTCACTTCATAACATGTATCCAAAATTCTATCTCACACTTCAAGAACTATTCATACTTCATAAAATTATATATTTTTCCTTTTTCACATGGGATACCTGCCATCTACTCCATTAAATTTTTCAAAAAAAAATCATTTTGTTAGCATACATCCCTGCATTCCTTCTTAGAATCTATCTATATTCTCTATTCTCTTAAAAACAATCATCTTTTTTCTCATTTATATCTTCAAATTTTCAAACACTAAAACAACCTTAGGTATGTGTCTTATCAACTTATCTCATTCACACTACTTTTAAATTTTCAACATTACATTCACACCTTTCACACATAATACTAACTTTATCAAGCTCTTTTTCAAAAACATCAACCTAAATAATTCAACTTCCATGTAAATATTGTTCATATTTTCCTTTCTTGCTCATATAGTCAAAAAAATGAAAAGACTTCAAAAAATAACTATCATAGTGAGTATTAGATGTCCTTGTCTTGTCAGATTCTATTCTCTTCATTTTCACAGTCTTCATGAAATATTATGCACATATAAAAGACAAGAATCTCATTCAGTTACACCCTCTTCTATAGTTATAATATCAGGATTATCAGTCAAAGTACCTCTATCATCAGGATTGGTAGTTAAATTGTTGTCATCTTCTGTTGTGGGGAGTAATATTTTGTCTTGTAGCCTTAATTATACTTTTCCAAGGATCATCACAATGTGTAACCATTCCATGCACCTTAAAACATCTCTTGAAATTTCATTCCAACTCTTACACTTCGTATTTATTCTTATATTCTTCATTTTGAGCAAGAAAGGGATATCTTCATGGTTTTAAATGGTCTCTGCACTTCTTAAATATTAATGATTTCAAGATCATCTCCAATAAGGGACAAATACTTGAACTACATCTCATAAGTCTTTGCAACCTCCACTTAGTCTTCTCCTCCATTGTTCATCTTATACTCTTCGTTCTAAAGCATATGCAAGAGATATATGCAAGAGTAGTTCACTACAGTTGTGAAATTTTATATGACTTCAATTCAACCTTGCAGTTTGTTGGTTCGAAAATCTGTCGCTTGGGTAGATTTATGGATAAACGAGTCAACAGTGTGCAGGGCATAGCCCCTCTTTGAGTCAGCAAAGCGAAACTGGTTTATTGCTATTCTACCAGCAGGAATCTGTGCAAGTCTCACAATATTCTGCCTTCAGGGGTTTGGGATCTCATCCTAATAGATGTGTTTCTAGCTGAGAGGAAAAATGAAAGGAGGGGGAGAAAATGAAGAAAGATCAAATCCGAAGGGGGAAAAGAAATGAATTCCAAATTAGAAGGGTCAAAGGGTCTATGGTTTGGGTTGGTAGTAAACAGAGCCGAACCTACTTGCATAGACGGATAAAGCAATACTGATGAATAAATGACAACAAAGTAGAAGAAAATCCAACAGAACAATCACACAAATCTAACATAAGAAAGATCTGATATTAAAACACATGTATTCAGCACAAAGTCTAAATATATTGTATTCAATGTTTGTTTCTGTTACAAAGAGTTCAAAATCTTCTTCTTACTTCTATTTCTCATCTGAAAAGTATTCACCCCCGAATACAACAAGTATTCGAGTATTTATAGAAGAAGGAGAAGAAGGAAGGCAAAAAGGAACCAACCACCTATTTACATAAAATCTACAAAATATCTCAAAGTCATGTTGACTTTTGACAACTTGATGGATGACATCATCCCATGGTGCAACATGGATGATGTCATCATTTGTGCCAACATACTTTAGACATTTACAAAAAGAAAGTCGAAGAAGAGAGAGAAATTATTCATCGTCATTGTCCCACTGCTGAAAGGGGATATCCTACTTTTGCTGCTGCTCAGGTGACGAGATGTGGAATTGGGCACGGTATTCCATGAACTTGCTGATCATGGGCTCTAGTTGATCCTGGGAAGGATCCTTGTGTCACTCACTGATAGCCTCGCAAGTCTCCCGCTCATCTGTGAGCTTCTCTGGGAGTTTGGAATATTCATTCTCTGCTTCTATTAAGAACCCGATGAAGTCCCGACAGGCCAGCAGGTTATTGATGGATTCTACGTCAAAAGTGACCTCTGGCCCCAGCCCTTGCGAAACGATCTCCTTGAAGATCTGGATGGTTTCGTCAACCTTCCTTAAGGCGAAAGAAGGAGTAAGCAACCCTGGAGACATCGTTAGAACAATTTGTTCCATCTGATGCATTGCGTCCAGGGCTTCTTCCTTTACCTTATCAATCTTTTCGAGGATGAATTCCAGTTGATCCATCCGGTAATCCAGAGTGGAAAGGATTTTATTGAGGGCCCTGGGGTGACCGAAAATGCCGAACTTGACCAGATCTTCGACTGAACAGTCAAACATTTTTTGAAAGGTCTCATGCTACAGCCTAGCATGGTCCATCTCTTCGGATATGGGTCCTGCTAACACCTGGAGTTCTTTGTTCGCCTTGTTGATGTTCAGATACAAATCGGTGAGCTTGGCGATCACTTGTTCACTGTCCTTGAGGATCTGGCTCCTCCAGGTGGAAACTGCCATACCCTGCTCGCCGATCTTTGCATATTCATTAATTTTATCCTGACTCAGAGGCTCAGGAGTTTCGGTGGCAGTTGTGGGAGGTGCACTGCCCATCTTCTGTAAGGCATGGAGCAGATGTTTATTTTGCTCTTTCAGTAGCCTTTTCTCTTCTTTTTCTTCTTGAAGCTTCTTGTAGAGGGTGTCAACTGCAGATAGGGCCTCTCCCTGAAGGCTTTTAGAAGACATCCCCATTGTAACTTGAGTCACTATGTAATCTGTCAAAGATAGATCCTTTTTATCTTTCAGAGGATTGGGGTATGCGATCTCCATTACCCTTTCTCCCGAAGCACTCTGAGAGAAGCGTGTGATAGGATTTTGCTTCTTGGCCCCCTTTGATGGGATAACGGAAAATTCCATCGGTGCGATGGGAACTTTCCTTTTCTGTTGACTTAGGTGCTGGGAGATCCAGGCTAGACTTAGGGGAGAAGGACCAGAAACAGAGAAGGGGGCAGCTGCAGTAGTAGAAGGGAAAAACATGGAGACACGTGGTGACGACATTGAGAGGAAAGCTGAGGAAGTGCCCATGGGAGGAAGGGATATTACAGGGGAGGAAGTCATAGGAAGGGAAGGGAGCTTAGAGATGAGGGAAGAAATGGAGGGGGACAGCTCCGCGAGAGAGGAGAAGATGGACGAAGAAGCAGGAGGAACAGTAGAAGAAGGGGGAGAGGAGATGACCAAAGGAATGGTCGCTTGGGTCACTCGAGGAGGGGAAGGAGGAGAAGGAGAAGGAACAGAAGGGACCTCAATTGTTACAGTTGTGGCCACATCCTGAGTGGATGTGCCTATGGGAACATCTTCCACCGCTTCTTCTTCTGAGCTTTTCGGGATTACAACCCATTCTTGTGAAGCGGAAGGAGGGATTTCAGGAGCTTCCTCTTGGGTGGAACTGGATTCACCCTCTTTATCTTTACTCTTGCCCTTTAGCTGTTGTTTCGACCGAGGAGGTGCGTTGCCCAACGGAGAGGTTGTGAAATCGACTCCGAGGTAGATGAGCCCGTTCATTCGGCACCAATGCTCTGTTCTGCGCAGAGTTTCCTTGACTCTCTCCTCGATTGTTTGAGGAGCTTTGGTCCTATCAATCACCGCGAAAGGCTAATCGTCCCCATTTGTATCAAGATACACTTGATCAACTTCTTGCTCAGTAGTTTGGTAGCCTTTTGGGACGATGGCCACCCCGTACTGGATGATTTCTGCTA
This sequence comes from Taxus chinensis, assembly GCA_019776745.2. Taxonomy (NCBI): domain Eukaryota; kingdom Viridiplantae; phylum Streptophyta; class Pinopsida; order Cupressales; family Taxaceae; genus Taxus; species Taxus chinensis. Next base: position 350,297,183 of record CM034154.1, on the reverse strand, counting down.
AGGCCAAGTGGGAATGATCCTTCCTCCTGAGCTCAACCTCATGATATATGTCGATGTAGATATCTTTGATCTGAGGGATGTGGATCGGGTCGAGCTTGGCCCTTGGTAGACAATTCCTTGGGTCGAAGGTGGGCCTTGCTGGGAAGTTATGTTTCAGATTCAGCAACTCCAGTTCTGCAAACATGTCTTTCACCTTGTGGTGAGTGAGACACGTATACCTACCCACTGTGAGGGGGAAAGGAGTTCCACCCTTCTTTCTCTTTAGACACTTTTCATGGTAAGTAATAAGTTGCCTCGACAGCTCTAGCAGGATCAACTTGGGACCGGCATATCTTGGCAATTTAGTTGGTTCCCCCAAGAAGTTGACTGCCCTCAGATAGGTGAATGTGGGGAATTGAGTGAACAAGGCCCCCCACTTCTCGGTAGCTGCTATAATACTCTTGGTCGTGTGACCATGAGTCATATTCGGCCTCAAGAGGTAGATGATGCCGTAGAAGAAGGCATCGTTGATCTTTGTGAACTAGGGAATACTATTTTCCAGCTTCAGCTCTGGATAGTATTCATAAATCTTAACTTGGGGCCAAACCCCACACCACATCAGAGCTGGATAGTCTCTTTCTGAAGCCGCAACATAGACCACGTAGGAGTTCATATAGAACCTCCCCGTTGTGTTAAGTTGTTGTAGCTACTCCGATATCGTGCTGCTTATGATTTCTACCCACTCAAAGTGTTGATCGGGCACTTTTTTGTTCATTGTTTCTAAATATTACAGCATCCACTTGTGAAAATAATGGGCGTCAGGAAGCCCAAAGACTCTGCTCAGGAATGTGATTGTGTCGCTGAGTTCCTCTGAAAAGTCACTGCAATGAATGACTTGTGGCCACCGAGTCACCACCTTTTTGTTCTTCAGATAAACCTCGTTCATCAGCTGCATGCACTGATCTTCATTGTCGTCGTAGGCCTTAATGCAATCTTCCCAGCTTACGGCCACAAAGTGCTGGTGGTGAGGGATGCCAAGCATTATTTCAAAATGGCGGGCAGTGAGGTTGATTATAACCTCACCCTTCTCATTGTGGACACATCTTGTGTCTTTATTGTAGCATCGGGCAACCACCATCATGAATTCGTTGTTCACTACGCTAACTGGGATTCCACCAGCAAAGTGCAGCACACTGCCTATCAATTTGTCCATCCAGGGACTTCGTGTGACCTTCCTGGTTCTGGCCCAGAACTCCTCCATATCAATGTGTCCAAGCTCTGAGTCTCTGATATCTAGGTCACACTCTGCCTGGGATTCGGGCATCCTGACCCTCTGATATTTATACTTCATTTCTTCTTCTGTGAGCTTGGCCTTGCCTTTAGATTTGGTAGGTCTCTTGCTTGATGTTGACATATGTAACTCTAAACTCAGTTGTTGATCTGCAAGGAGAAGAAGGGAAACACAATGTAGGAAGGTCATGTTAGCTATTCGATCTTCCATTAAAGCATTGACAGAAAGAAGAGTTAGCAATTTTAAGGCCTCAGGGCGCAGGGCGCATGTACACTGCAAGCTGCAGGATTAAATGGACAGGAAAGGGCTGCAGAAAGGGATAAATCAGCACCAAAAGGGCACATGGCGCATGGACACTGCAGATTACATTTTGTTGTTGTAATCACAAGTGCGCCTGCGCCATGTGTATATATTTTATAAAGGGCACGGATATTTTTCATGTTACACGGGTACAGGATGCGCCAAAGGGCACAGGTATAATGCGTGTAACATCATTTTTTCATGCGCCACAGGAGAACTTGGCGCGGCGCATGGAAGGTCTGCATAACATGATGTTGTTGTAAGCATGGATGCACCTACGTTGTTTTAACAGTTGTGCTTTGGCACATATGATTTGAATGTTGCATATATGTAGGGTGTGCCAAAGGGCATGGGTATTAATGATGTAACAGATGCGTTGACTGCGCCAAGTAGGGTGTAGGGAAAGTGATTGCAACAAGCAAAGGGAGTGCGCCATTAGGGCGCAACTGCTCATTATGTAACATGCAAGGAATGTGTGCCATTGGCGCAACTGTTTATCATGTTGCAGGGGTGACAGATGCGCCAAAGGAGAAAAATAACAGTGCCTCTTTTCAAGTCATGATTCTTTTCTTGAGGGATTTACATGTGGTTAAGCTCCTTTTTAAGGGTTCATTTGGGTTATGAAGAAGCTTATTCAGAGAGTTCCAAGCCATTTTTTAGGACAGAGTTTCCCCCACCAGCAGATCTTGAAAGAGGGGGGGAAAAGGCATGGGTAGAGAAAAATAGCAAGGAGGATGGGGAGCTCATGCTTTGATAATCTCTTTTAACTCAATCCAAACCAGCAAGTAGCCAATAAACAAAATAGGAAATAGAGAAGCAATGAGGACCTCTTGCTAGGATATATAATGAAGAAATGTGCAAATGGGTCCACAAAGTGATTTGAAAATGACAGGGCAGGTGCGCTGGCAGGTACAGAGGCGAGAGAAAAATTCACTTGATTTGTGTCGGATGACAATGACAGCGCAGACGTGCCTATATATAGGTGAGGTGGCAATAAATGTGCCACCAACTTTTTCAAGTGGCGCATGAAAAGCACTATCGACACAAGAAAACATGCGCCCTATGGCGCATCAAAACACTTGCCAACACAAAGTTATGTGCACCTTTGGCGCACCGAAAGTGGTGTTGACAGAGGAATATGTGCACCCTAGGCACACCAAAAAGTGGCGCAACAAAAATTTTGTTGACATGAAGGCGCATGCGCCTTGGCGCATGCAAGGAAGACTCAACATAGTGAGGTGCACCAAAACACCTGTTGACACGAGAAAGCATGCGCCAAAGGATTTAAAGGGGGTACATGAAAACTTGATGTTGCATAGTCATTATATGCACCCGACCAAAAAAGACCAAAAATGGCTAAGTTCGGAAAACTAGATTTCCCGGGAAGGGATTTTGCAATGTTCCAAATGCAAGGGGTCCCTAACGAGGGGCCAGAACAAAATTTTGGTAGGGTTATCTGTAAAATTTCCCCCAACAATTTTACGGGATAACAACTGGCTCTTTCTAGGGACTATCTCTGAGCGAATCTCAGGGGTAGAGAATCCCAAATCTCACATGCCTATCCATTGGGCAACAGAGTCAAAAACAAGGGGGACCGGAAAGGGAAACACACAACCAGCAAAAGCAAACACACGACAAAAACAAACACACAACTGAAGAAAACTGTACAAAGAAGAGAGCGAGCTCTACTTCCTGAAGATTTTCAGATGTTGCCCGCTATAGGGAAGTGGGAGCTTAGTTCCATCCAAATACGAGAGATAGAAACTATTCTCTCCATTTAACTGCTTGATCTTGAAGGGCCCTCTCCATAGGGAATCAAACTTTCCGTGCATGCCCTTTGGCTCTCTTCGTTTGTCCCACAAAAGGACGAGGTCTCCCACCTAGAAATTTCTTGGCTTAGCTTTTTTATCGAACAATCTTTTGACCTGATTCTGATGTTCGGTGATCTTGTCGACCACCCTTACTCTCTTTTCTTCGAGCTCTGCTAGATACATGATCCTCTTTTCAAGGGAAATTTGAAAAGTTTCATCTTCAATTTCTCGTGCCAAACGCAGAGCAGGGAGTTCAGCGGAAATGGGAAGCTCGGCATCGGTGCCATATAACACTTGAAAAGGTGACATACCGAGAGATCTCTTGGGAGTAATGTGATCTGCCCACAAGGCATCGTATAAGGACTTGTGCCACATTCGTTGATTCTCATCCACCAGCTTTCGTATGATGGTCACCAAGTTTTTGTTACTGGATTCTACTTGACCATTTCCCTGAGGGTAATAATCTGAGGCGTGAGCTAAAGTTATCCCATATTCATAGCAAAAACTAATAACTTCTTGTGAAGAGAAGTTAGAAGCATTATCAGCAACAATCTTGTTTGGAACGCCAAACCTGACAATGATATTTTCTTTGATGAAACTGCAAACAACTTCGGAAGTGGCATGTTTGACAGGTATGGCTTCCACCCACTTGGTGAAGTAATCTATTGCTGTTAGGACATAATTATGTCCGGCACTCGATTGGGGATTGAGTGCGCCGATAAAATCAATTCCCCACTACTTGAATGGTTTGTCGATAATGACCAGCCTGAGGGGAAAAGCAGCTTACTTGGGCTTGCCGACGAACTATTGGCAAGGCTCACACTTTGCTACCCGGCTAGCTGTATCTTAGAAAAGCGTCAGCCAATAGTACCTGGCCCGAATGATCTTGTGTGCTGTTACAGAAGAGGATAAATGGCCCCCACAGGCTTAATTATGAAAACTTTCAAGTAACTTCACCTGTTGTGGCTTGTCAACACATCGCAAGAAGACGTCGTCTATCTCGCATTTGTATAAACCGTCATCCCAGATGACATATTTGGCTGCTCTGAGCTTTATAGTGCGCTTCTCCTTTGTAGTTAGGTGAGCTGGGCATTCACCGTAGGTAAGAAAGAAAGCAATATCGGAATACCACTCATCGCTGGTTGCGACAAATAGGACCAGAGGCAGTGAATCGGGTTTATCCAGCCGGTCTTGTGCTTCATTGGTACAATCATTCTTTCCTCCGGAAACTTCCGACCCTTGGTTTTCGGCCATAAGTTGACACAAGCCTTTGCCTCTTACCAACTTGGTTGGTTTTATATCTAGATTGTACTCCTGGACCTTTGCAATCCAATTTCCTTGCAAGCTTCCTAACTCCTGTTGAGTTAAAATTGACTTGACTGCCATGTCAGGGACTAGGACCGCTGTATGAGAATTTAAAATGTAATACCTGAAGTTTTTGACTGCTTTGACAACGGCGAAGGCATGCTTTTCTAACTGAGACATTTTTAATTCATGAGGCTTGAGGGGAGAGCTCATGAACGCAATTGGGGATTCAACATTCTCAGAATTCTTTTGCATCAAGATGGCAGATACAGTATGCTCAGACGCATAGCTATACATGATAAAATCCTTGGAGAAATCAGGACATACCAGGACTGGTGCGTGAGCAACAGAAGATTTTATTTCTTCAAATGACCTTTTTCCTTCCTCGCTCCATCGGAAAGTTGGTGATCCTTTCATCATGTCTAATATATGACGAGTCTTTTCAGCAAAGTCGGGAACAAAGCACCTGAGAAAGTTCACCTTTCCGAAGAAAGAGTGGACGCCGGTCTTGCTTGTAGGTAGAGTAAGGCTCTGAATAGCCTTAACCCTTTCGGTATCTATCTTTATTCCTTCTTTGCTAACAACATGTCCTAGCAACTTTCCTTCTGTGACTCCAAAAATAGACTTTTTTGGATTTAGGGAGATCCCATGTTCTCGGCATCTGGCCAATACTTGCTCCAGATGATCACAATGATCACTTCATTGTTTAGAGAACATAGTTAAGTCATCCAGATAAACGACAATGACCTTCCCCATCATACCTTTGAATGCTAGGTCCATGGCCCGCTGAAAAGTGGCACCAGCATTGGTCAGGCCAAACGACATCTTGCTGTAGGAAAATGTGCCCCAGGGAGTAGTGAATGCTGTTTTAAATTGGTCTTCAGGTGAAACTTCAATCTGATTGTAGCCCGAAAAACCATCAAGCATGGACAACATTTCTGATCCAGTTACCTCTTGTAGAACTTGATCCATTATAGGAAGTGGGTAGTTGTCTTTTAAGGAAGCCTGATTCAGGTTTCGAAAATCTACGCATATGCGTATTTCACCATTTTTCTTGCGTACTGGCACAATGTTTGCCACCCAAGTACTGTGATGGATAGGAAAAATGATCCTCACATCCAGCATTTTCTGAATTTCAGCTTGGATAGTACCTGAGATCTTAGGGTTATAATGCCTCTGCTTCTGGCGAAAGGGTTTGATGTTATATTTCAACGGGATGTCATGTTGGACGTCTTTTGGCTTAAAATACTTTAGATCGGTGTAGGACCATACCAATACATCCATGTATTTCTTCAGCAGTTTGACAAACTTTCGCTTCTCTTCAGGGTGTGCAACATTTTCCAATGTTCACAACCTGTGGATGTTCTACCGAACCTAAATTAACCGGCTCGGTTTCTGGGGAGGAGCTAGTACCATCTTGCCTTTTGTTTTTTACAAAACGGTCATGCCTGTCGAACAACCGTTCCAAAGAAACCAGGCCCTTTGGAATTTTATTTCATTTGAGTTGACATATGCCGTCATTCCCTCCGGATTCATTGTCTTGATCGGTGACTGATTCACGGCAAGTGGAAGTGGATCCTTCAAAGTGAAGTTCCTTAAAATTTTCTGCCTTTTCTAGAAAGGCAATGAGTTGATTGTCATCATTGAATACTTGCCAATGCTGAGAATTGTCTGGCACACTTGGGCGGAAAACCACCTCAATGGTGTATTTGTCTGTTTTCAAACCTGGGTGAGGGAGCATGAGGGATGCTGAAACGGCCAATGAATCGGCCATGTCATTATGAGCTCTTGGAATGGATTCTATTGAAAAAGCATCAAATTCCTCGATGTTGTCCCACACCGCATTACGGTAGTGCCTGAGCCTCTCGTTCTTCACTTGATATATTCTCTTAACTTGATTCACGACTAGCTCTGCATCACCTTGCACTTTCAGATTTTTGATTCCTCTTTCCCTTACGGCTTGCATGCCGAGTAGTAGAGACTCATACTCAGCAGTATTATTTGTGTTGAAAAATTGTAACTTGAAAGAGAGAGGAATAATCTCCTCCTTAGGAGATATAAGCACGGCTCCAGCGCCACATCCACTGGTTGCGCAGCTGCCATCAAACTGTAAAGTCTAGACCTTGTTAAGATCTTCTTCTTGGATGAGAACAACCATTTTGTCAGACTCGGTAGACAAGAAATAGTTCCCCATTCCTGATGATTCGAAAAGAATTTGGGCCTTGGGGTCCTCAGAGTTAGTAACCAAGTACTTCTTTTGTGATTCTGGCTCCAAAGTCTGCATTACACCTTTGACGGGGATTCTAGCCTTAGACCAGTCCATATGAATTTCTCCTCCAACCTCACTACAAAAAATCCTTCCCAGCAGAATTCCATAGGCTGCTGGAATGTCGGCAACGAGGACGGTCATTTTTACTCTTTTCTCTGGGAATGCCGCAAATGCAAACTGCACGTCTTTGATTTGACCAATCAACGGAACCTGCTTGGTTTCCAAGGAATAACATCTGCCAAAAGGCTTGGTAAGGGTGAGGCCCAGAGCATGGGAAAATTTTTCCGGCATGACGTTATCAGAAGCCCCAGAATCAATTATGCAGTTACTTAACTTGTGGCCATTGATTAGGAGGGAGAGATAGAAAGGCTCTATCTTTCCTGATGCAGATGTTGAGGCAAAATTTATGCGAGATGCAGGATGAGTGGAAAGGATTCATTTTAAGGAAACCTGGGGAGTTATGACAACTTGACTTTGAATGTATTCAGTTAACCTCATCAGCTACTTGGGGTTTGACTGAAGATACTCGGCTTCAGACATTTGGATCTTGGTCTTTTTAGCATGATCTATGATATCAAATGCGGCCAAAGGTTGCGCTGGTGAAGGAATGAGTCCCTCACTTCACGATGGTGGGGTAGGATTACTGGTCTTGATAGGAATATGAGAGGGCTGATTTGGGGGAGATACAGGGGAAAAATCTCTCTTCGAAAAAGATTTATTAACAGGTTGAGTGGGTAGGGGATTACCTCTCTTTGCAATGGTTGGGTACGTAGATGACATGGTCTTTTCTTTCTGCACATTGGTAGCGACCTCAGCTTCTTTTTCTTGTGAGTGGGTAAAAACAACATATGATTGTCCACTTGCATATCCTTTTGTACCTTCTTCTTTGTCAAATTCCTCCTCATCAAATTCCATATACCCGATAGTAGAGTCGCCAGTCGGCTCACCGACATCTTGATCATCTTCGCCTTGAGATGAAGGTTCTTCGTAATTTTGTTCCTCTTCTTCTTCAATTTCAGCTAGAGCATTGACCGGAGGAGCCTCAAGTGCCAACCGTGGAGTGGTCGCGGGAAACCGCGGCCTATGTGGGATGCTGTCGGGAGTGAAGTTTATTTGTGGAATATCCCGGCACGAGGAACTGGGGGAAGTTTGGGCTAATTGCTTCTTTAATGCGATCAAGTCATTTGCCATCTTTTGAAATGCTGGATCGGATGAAGTGGCGGGAGAAGGGCTCAAAGCTTTGGGCTTGGATGATTCCCTTTTTAATTCGCCAGATATGAGCAAGTTGTCTTCAATCCGTATGGCAGCAGCTTGGGCAAGAGGCAAAGTAGTTATTTGTTCATGTAGAAGCAAAAAACTTATTTTTGAGCTCATTGCATTCACAAAGAAACACTTTTGATTTTCTAGTGTTGGCAACATGGCAACAGGCACACGGTTGATTAATGCATTGAACCTGGCGATAAAATCACGCATGGTCTCATTGGCCTCCTTCTTCAGGTGAGTGATTTTTGATAACAATGCAAATGCATCTTCTGAAGGCTTGTATCTTTCTTCGAAAGCATCCTGCAAGGTGGCCCAACTGGTAATAGACCCGGCCGGCAAATGCTGAAACCATTCTACTGTGGGCCCTTGTAAAGTTTCCAGAAAAAGGTGAACTGACACATCTTCATGGGTTACATCTAGGATATTGCATGACATAATGAATGCAGATATGTGTGAATCCATGCTTTGGTTTCCGCTCCCATCAAATTTGGGGAAATTCTTTCAGTTTCCATGTGGGAGTGCGTGAACAGGATGTGGCAAGGCCAGGGGACCCATAGCGTTTCCCCATGGTACCGCCATTTGGATGGATGGAAAAATAAATCAGGCTAGAAGTATAGTTCCACTGAGCAAAAAGGCACTATAAAGGGATGTGGAGGCTCCTTGTCAAAACTGGTTCTTTCACGGAGGTGAGGCACTTCTGGCTGACCGATCAGCTGGACTTAGTGATGGAAAGCATGTCAGTGTTATAATAAATTTGTGCCTTTGAAGCAGATCAAAAGTAGGATCAACTTCTCCATGAGCTCTCCTGCCACGAGTAAATGGTTCACCTACCAGTGTACCTTCCCGATCTGCAATATGGTGAAGCAGATTAAAAACTCTTTTTGGTTGTACTTGCTGATTTTCTGATTTTTTTGACAAAAATCAGCAGCATGCACTTTTCTGAATATTTAATTTTATCCTCTTCTGAAAACCGATTGTGGTTTAATGACAAAGAACAACGAGGATAAAATGATGGTGAAGCTTAGTAAGCTGATTTTCAGATCTAGAGTTGACTTTTTCAAAGAGTTTGAACATTTTGGTAAACTGTCAAGAACGCAGATCTACGGAAAAATACAGATTTTTTATAAAAACTCAGTGAACTAAAGATCTCCAACTAGGCTAGATCTATGGATCTCAGAAGAAAATTTTCAATTTGGGTCACTTTTGCAAAAAATTTGGATTTTGAACAAAAGTTAAAATTTGCAAACAGGTAGTGATTTTTCTGATTTTTACTGATTTTCTATCATACCACCATCATAGATTGGATAGATCTGTTCGATCCCCAGCGGAGTCGCCAAAAACTGTTGGTTCGAAAATTTGTCGCTTGGGCAGATTTATGGATAAACGAGTCAACAGTGTGCAGGGCATAGCCCCTCTTTGAGTCAGCAAAGCGAAACTGGTTTATTGCTATTCTACCAGCAGGAATCTTGTGCAAGTCTCACAATATTCTACCTTCGGGGGTTTGGGATCTCATCCCAGTAGATGTGTTTCCGGCTAAGAGGAAAAATAGAAAGGAGGGGGGAAAATGAAGAAAGATCAGATCCGAAGGGAGAAAAGAAATGAATTCCAAAGCTAGAAGGGTTAAAGGGTCTATGGTTTGGGTTGGTAGTAAACAGAGCGAAACCTACTTGCATAGACGGATAAAGCAATAATGATGAATAAATGACAACAAAGTAGAAGTAAATCCAACAGAACAATCATACAAATCTAACATAAGAAAGATCTGATATTAAAACACATGTATTCAGCACAAAGTCTAAATATATTGTATTCAATGTTTGTTTCTGTTACAAAGAGTTCAAAATATTCTTCTTACTTCTATTTCTCATCTGAAAAGTATTCACCCCCGAATACAACAAGTATTCAAGTATTTATAGAAGAAGGAGAAGAAGGAAGGCAAAAAGGAACCAACCACCTATTTACATAAAATCTACAAAATATCTCAAAGTCATGTTGACTTTTGACAACTTGATGGATGACATCATCCCATGGTGCAACATGGATGATGTCATCATTTGTGCCAACATACTTTAGACATTTACAAAAAGAAAGTCGAAGAAGAGAGAGAAATTATTCATCGTCGTCGTCCCGCGGCTGAAAGGGGATATCCTACTTTTGCTGCTGCTCAGGTGACGAGATGTGGAATTGGGCACGGTATTCCATGAACTTGCTGATCATGGGCTCTAGTTGATCCTGGGAAGGATCCTTGTGTCGCTCACTGATAGCCTCGCAAGTCTCCCACTCGTCTGTGAGCTTCTCTGGGATTTTGGAATATTCATTCTCTGCTTCTATTAAGAACCCGATGAAGTCCCGACAGGCCAGCAGGTTATTGATGGATTCTGCGTCAAAAGTGACCTCTGGCCCCAACCCTTGCAAAACGATCTCCTTGAAGATCTGGATGGTTTCGTCAACCTTCCTTAAGGTGAAAGAAGGAGTAAGCAACCCTAGAGACATCGTTAGAACAATTTGTTCCATCTGATGCATTGCGTCCAGGGCTTCTTCCTTTACCTTATCAATCTTTTCGAGGACGAATTCCAGTTGATCCATCTGGTAATCCAGAGTGGAAAGGATTTTATTGAGGGCCCTGGGGTGACCGAAAATGCTGAACTTGACCAGATCTTCGACTGAACAGTCAAACATTTTTTGGAAGGTCTCATGCTGTAGCCTAGCATGGTCCATCTCTTCGGATATGGGTCTTGTTAATACCTAGAGTTCTCTGTTTTCCTTGTTGATGTTCAGATACAAATCAGTGAACTTGGCGATCACTCATTCACTGTCCTTGAGGATCTGGCTCCTCCAGGTGGAAACTGCCATACCCTGCTTGCCGATCTTTGCATATTCATTAATTTTATCCTGACTCAGAGGCTCAGGAGTTTCGGTGGCAGTTGTGGGAGGTGCACTGCCCATCTTCTGTAAGGCGTGGAGTAGATGTTTATTTTTCTCTTTTAGTAGCCTTTGCTCTTCTTTTTCTTCTTGAAGCTTCTTGTAGAGGGCATTAACTACAGATAGGGCCTCTCCCTGAAGGCTTTTAGAAGACGTCCCCATTGTGACTTGAGTCACTATGTAATCTGTCGAAGACAGATCCTTTTTATCTTTCAGAGGATTGGGGTATGCGATCTCCATTACCCTTTCTCCCGAAGCACTCTGAGAGAAGCGTGTGATAGGATTTTGCTTCTTGGCCCCCTTTGATGGGATAACGGAAAATTCCATCGGTGCGATGGGAAATTTCCTTTTCTGTTGACTTAGGTGCTGGGAGATCCAGGCTGGACTTAGGGGAGAAGGACCAGAAACAGAGAAGGGGCAGCTGCAGTAGTAGAAGGGAAAAATGTGGAGACACGCGGCGGCGGCATTGAGAGGAAAGCCGAGGAAGTGCTCACAGGAGGAAGGAATACTATAGGGGAGGAAGTCATAGGAAGGGAAGGGAGCTCAGAGATGAGGGAAGAAATGGAGGGGGACAGCTCCGCGAGAGAGGAGAAGATGGACGAAGAAGCAGGAGGAACAGTAGAAGAAGGGGGAGAGGAGACGACCAAAGGAATGGTCGCTTGGGTCACTTGAGGAGGGGAAGGAGGAGAGGAGAAGAAATAGAAAGGACCTCAATTATTACAGTCATGGCCACATCCTGAGTGGATGTGCCTATGGGAACATCTTCCACCGCTTCTTCTTCTGAGCTTTTCAGGATTACAACCTGTTCTTGTGAAGTGGAAGGAGGGCTTTCAGGAGCTTCCTCTTGGGTGGAACTGGATTCACCCTCTATTCCTTTTCCCTTGCCTTTTGGCTGCTGTTTAGCCCAAGGAGGTGCGTTGCCCAACAGAGAGGTTGTGAAATCGACTCCAAGGTAGATGAGCCCGTTCATTCATACTCTGTTCTGCGTAGCACCAAGGATATTTGCTCTGTTCTAATGCTCTAGAGAGTTTCCTTGACTCTCTCCTTGATTGTTTGAGGAGCTTTGGTTCTATCAATCACCGCGAAAGGCCAATCGTCCCCACCCGTGTCAAGATACACTTGATCAACTTCTTGCTCAGTAGTTTGGTAGCCTTTTGGGACGATGGCCACCCCGTACTGGATGATTTCTGCTAAGGCCAAGTGGGAATGATCCTTCCTCCTGAGCTCAACCTCATGATATATGTCGATGTAGATATCTTCGATCTGAGGGATGTGGATCGGGTCGAGCTTGGCCCTAGGCAGACAATTTCTCGGGTCGAAGGTGGGTCTTGCTGGGAAGTTATGTTTCAGATTTAGCAGCTCCAGTTCTGCAAACATGTCTTTCACCTTGTGGTGAGTGAGACACGTATACCTACCCACTGTGAGGGGGAAAGGAGTTCCACCCTTCTTTCTCTTTAGACACTTTTCATGGTAAGTAATAAGTTGCCTCGACAGCTCTAGCAGGATCAACTTGGGACCGGCATATCTTGGCAATTTAGTTGGTTCCCCCAAGAAGTTGACTGCCCTCAGATAGGTGAATGTGGGGAATTGAGTGAACAAGGCCCCCCACTTCTCGGTAGCTGCTACAATACTCTTGGTCGTGCGACCATGAGTCATATTCGGCCTCAAGAGGCAGATGATGCCATAGAAGAAGGCATCATTGATCTTTGTGAACTAGGGAATACTATTTTCCAGCTTCAGCTCTGGATAGCATTCATAAATCTTAACCTAGGACCAAACCCCCGCACCGCATCAGAGCTAGATAGTCTCTTTCTGAAGCCGCAACATAGACCACATAGGAGTTCATATAGAACCTCCCCGTTGTGTTAAGTTGTTGTAGCTGCTTGGAGATTGTGCTACTTATGATTTCTACCCACTCAAAGCGTTGATCGGGCACATTTTTGTTCATTGTTTCTAGGTATCGCAGCATCCACTTGTGAAAATAATGGGCGTTAGGAAGCCCAAAGACTCTTCTCAGGAATGTAATTGTGTCACTGAGTTCCTCTGAAAAGTCACTGCGATGAATGACTTGTGGCCACCGAGTCACCACCTTTTTGTTCTTCAGATAAACCTCGTTCATCAGCTGCATGCACTGATCTTCATTGTCGTCCCAGGCCTTGATGCAGTCTTCCCGGCTTACGGCCACAAAGTGCCGGTGGTGAGGGATGCCGAGCATTATTTCAAAGTGCCGGGCAGTGAGGTTGATTATAACCTCGCCCTTCTCATTGTGGACACATCTTGTGTCTTTATTGTAGCATCGGGCAACAACCATCATGAATTCGTTGTTCACGGTGCTAACTGGGATTCCACCAGTAAAGTGCAGTGCATTGCCTATCAATTTGTCCATCCAGGGACTTCATGTGACCTTCTTGGTTTTGGCCTAGAACTCCTCCATATCAATGTGTCCGAGATCTAAGTCTCTGATATCTAGGTCACACTCTGCCTGGGATTCGGGCATCCTAACCCTCTGATATTTATACTTCATTTCTTCTTCTGTGAGCTTGGCCTTGCCTTTAGATTTGGTAGGTCTCTTGCTTGATGTTGACATATGTAACTCTGAACTCAGTTGCTGATCTGCAAGGAGAAGAAGGGAAACACAATGCAGGAAGGTCATGTTAGCTATTTGATCTTCCATTAGAGCATTGACAGAAAGAATATTTAGCAATTTTAAGGCCTCAGGGCGCAGGGCGCATGTACACTGCAGATTGCATTTTGTTGTTGTTGTGAACACAAGTGCGCCAGCACCATGTGTATGCATTTTATAAAAGGGCACGGATAATTTTCATGTTACATGGGTACAAGATGTGCCAAAGGGCACAAGTATAATGCATGTAACATCATTTTTTCATGTGCCACAGGAGAACTTGGCGCGGCGCATGGAAGGTCTGCATAACATGATGTTGTTGTAAGCATGGATGTGCCTGCGCTATTTTAACAGTTGTACTTTGGTGCATATGATTTGAATGTTGCATATATGCAGGGTACACCAAAGGGCGCTGGTATTAATGATGTAACAGATGCATTGAGTGTTCCAAGTAGAGTGCAGGGAAAGCGATTGCAACAAGCAAAGGGAGTGTGTCATTAGGGCGCAGCTGTTCATTATGTAACATGCAAGGAATGTGTGCCATTGGCATGACTATTTATCATGTTGTAGGGGTGACAGATGCACCAAAGGAGAAAAATAACAGTGCCTCTTTTCAAGTCATGATTCTTTTCTTGAGGGATTTGCATGTGGTTAAGCTCCTTTTTAAGGGTTCATTTGGGTTATGAAGAAGCTTATTTAGAGAGTTCCAAGCCATTTTTTAGGACAGAGTTTCCCCTACCAGCAAATTTGGAAAGAGGGGGGGGGAAAAAGCATGGGTAGAGAAAAATAGCAAGGAGGATGGGGAGCTCATGCTTTGACAATCTCTTTTAACTCAATCCAAACCAACAAGCAATCAATAAACAAAACACCAAATACAGAAGCAATGAGGACCTCTTACCAGGATATATAACGAATAAATGTGCAAATGGGTCCACAAAGCGATTTTAAAATGACAGGGAAGGTGCGTTGGCAGGTACAGAGGTGAGAGAAAAATTCACGTGATTTGTGTCGGATGACAATGATAGTGCAGACGTGCCTATATATAGGTGAGGTGGCAATAAATGTGCCACCAACTTTTTCAAGTGGCGCATGAAAAGCACTGTTGACACAAGAAAACTTGCACCCTGTGGTGCATCAAAATGCTTGCCAACACAAAGTTATGTGCACCTTTGGCGCACCGAAAGTGGTGTTGACAGAGGAATATGTGCGCCCTTGGCACACCAAAAAGTGGAGGAACAAATGTATTGTTAACATGAAGGCACATGCGCCTTGGTGCATGCAAGGAAGACTCAACATAGTGAGGTCCACCAAAACACCTGTTGACATGAGAAATCATGCACCAAAGGATGTAAAGGGGGCACATGAAAACTTGATGTTGCATAGTCATTATATGCACCCGACCAAAAAAGACCAAAAATGGCTAAGTTCGGAAAACTAGATTTCTCGGGAAGGGATTTTGCAACGTTCCGAATGCAAGGGGTCCCTAACGAGGGCCTAGAACAAACTTTTTGTAGGGTTATCTATAAAATTTCCCCCAAAAATTTTACGGGATAACATGGTTAAGGAATAAGAGTTTTAGGAGGTTCTAAAGCTAGTTCAAGAACTTAAAGATCATAGGAAAAACGTCTAGATCACTTGTTGCTTTCAAAAGTCTAGATCAGATTCACTTTTCATGCACCATAATGTCACAGTCCCTAACGACATAGTACATCACTAATAAGAATGCCATTTTCATCCTCATAGTACAAATATGATTTCAAGAAACCATATAACCACTAGCTACACTTAGAATATCAAATATTCATAAAGAAACTTAATCTGTTAGTTCCATTCACGGTCATGGTGTGACTTGAAATAGATTACACAATCTTGCCAAATCTTAAGGTGATCACACTCCTTTTTTCTCCTAACATGAATATTACTATTTGGAAGCACATGCCATATTTTTATTATTAGGATATTAACACACCAAGAAACTTCTTCAAGCCACAAGCTTCAACATAGAACAAACTCTTACTGCAATTATGTAAAGATTGAATGAATCTCATGTAGTCTCAACCAATGCAACTACATGAGCATACATAATATGGAGAGTAAGGTGATTAATTAGTTTCCAAAATCATAAAATTACCTAACGTTCTTCCATACCTAGTTTTTCTAGCACGTTCTTTAGATATGTGCATTGCTAGAGTTTTAGGAACTAAACCTTCATTCTTCTATCTTGAGCCTTTCAACTCATTTTTTCCATTATTGAGCCTTTATTATTGAAAAATAAATTCAATATTTTCTTTTGATGCAACATCAAAGAAATATTATACATGGAAAAGCAAGATATGATCAAGGTTTGATGTTATTGTCACTTGTCATTTTGTCTGTTACAGAGATCAAATACAGTCTTCAGGATTAGAGTGATTTTCTTAAAAGAAAAAATTTTCCTTGGAATATTGAGCACATATTGAGAGTATTCTTTCCATATCTTCCAATTGTATTCATCAACTCAGTATATATTTCATGAAGGAACAAGCCTTTAGAGGACTATGTTTTCTGGTTTTAGGATAGTATGAATAGTCTTACATTTAGAACTCTTTGCCATCATTTCACTACTTATTTGATAAAAACATACATGAAATATTCAAGGGAAAATAATAAATTATTTCCATCCACTTGAGTGAGAGTTTTGTGAAGATAAAATTATAGTCTCATCTCAGATCTTAGACTTCTAGACAAACTTCTTCAAACACTATAATGATCTTAGATTAGATGAAGAGTCATTTTATTTGTGAAATTTAAGTTTTACTGGGAAATATAAAAATATAAACTTGAGAAACTTCAAGCATTTCAAGAAATATGATCCCATTTTTTACATTACCTTCTACTGTAGAGAGAAGATTTGTAGTCTTTAAGTTTGAACAATATGATCAAAATTTTGCACACCAAGAGCACAGTGGTACAGAGCAGTTTTACCTGAAGATCAAAGATGTCACCATACTGAATTAAAATTTTATTACTACACTTCTTAAGAGTGTTCATAACAAGCCTAGTCCATTTGGAGGTCAACTAAGACATTTTATGCCTTTTGCTTCAAAAGGAAGGCATGAAGAGAGAGAAAACTTGTTAGAAAAACATTCATAACTTATTTGTTTATCAACCAATTTCCTTAAAAAAAAATCAAAACTTTAGGATTGGTGTTATATTCAAAAATGAATTCTATTATTTATCCAAATAAGGTCTGATATTCTTTTGGATGCTAAGAAGCCAGGGTGCTCAATTTACATTTCTTAAGAAGCCTGTTTTAGAAAAACTTAAATAACTTTAAATATTCATTTCTAAATTTGATGAAATTAGGAATGAAGCAATAAAATACACCCATATACACATTCCATGTGTTTTTTAGGCATAAATTTCCCTTTACAGCTCATACCAATCTCATTTACCTCAAAATTCAATGTCAGTCCTCAAAGCCAACTTTGGTGGACTTTTGAATTTTTCCTCCAAGTGCTAAAATACACCATTTGGATGCTCATAAATGCCATAATAAATGTTCCTAAAATAATCCCATGTTTACTTGGTTTTTTTATGACCTGTAATTAGATATTACACCTAATTAGGGTCTAGAACTAGACCTAAATGAGCCAGTTACAACTGAGACTTCCATCAGATGACCTGAAAATCATTGTAAGAGATATTTACCATGCCAACATCATCATATCAGACATGTAGAACCTTTGATACTAATATAAAAACATACATTCCATATTCAATGGTCAACCATTTCACTGCTTAAGGTTGTAACCTCCTGAATCCATTATGTACCACCATGAAACCATCATGAAGACTTCAACATTCACTTCTTTGACATCAATGTTATTATCCAATTTTACACACATGGTAAAATTAGACAACATGGGTCAATCAAACCCAAGGACTGGAAAACCTCTTCATGAAACATTTTGGGGACATTATAGGAAATAGTTTGTGTTGAAAGCACATCTTGGTGTTATGGGGCATTTCAGGATCGTTTCAGAGTGTTTTCCCAATTTTGGGTCTTAGGGGTTAATGATTTTTCTCATAGTTATGAGGTTGGCCTCTGTGGGCCTACTTTCCACCAACAGTTGTGAGAAATCCATTAAAAATGAGAAATCATGTTTAAAACATCCTATGATGCTACCATTATCTCCTCAATTTCAATAAAACATAATGAAGTTACAACTCAGAGAAAAGAACAATTCAGTGAGATAAAGAGGCATCAGTCTTAAAACAACTCACTAAGTAAATCAATGAGATACTCAACAGGTTCGACCTCATGAGTGGTGAGTTAGTGATTAATGAACTGGGAATCAACTCAATAAGTGAATATAATGAAACTCAATATGGGATATTAAGTGGTTGGAGAGTAAGGTCACAAGCGTAAATAGATCAGTCAAAATTGCAAATGCTTGGTAAGGTGGACACCTTGGTTTGAACTAGGAAGAGTGGCTCATGTTACCAGTGAGAAAAAAATCACAAAGAAGCATAAGTGGGCTGAGTATTTTCAATGAAACCACGTAGAAGCCTCATCTAGTCAGAAATGCTTAGCCAAGTGAATTGGTAAGGAGCTCGAGATCGAGATTGACACCAAGCTAAAGGATGGCTCACAAGATCCAAATGGACACTGAATATCCCAATCATATGGATTGGGTTTCACTGGGTCCATGCTTGGCTGAAAATTGAAAGCTCGAGGGATCCGTCAAGTTCAAATTTAGGATGGAAGTTGGGAATTTCATCGATCACAACATGAGGTGCATGGGCTAGCTCATTGAACGAGCTCGGTGATCTTTAGGGAAAAATCAAGATGACTCGACATTGAAGTGTAATGGTAAGATAACATAGCTCAATGATGAAGGTAATGTGTGTGACTCGACAATGAGCTTGAGATTGATTGATGATGTTGTATTGAAATTTGAAATTTTGATATAATCTTATAACTCTATCCATCAACACTTGAAATGGATAAAATGTTATATTTTGAAGAGTCAAGTTACTCACTGAGGGTACAACGCACTTTTTAGGAGAATGAGATGGCTTGGGCTCATCATGGCATAAAGAGCTCAAAGTATGGCTCGCCAGGTAGAACCAAGGCAGTACATAAATGGAAAGCTCATAGGTCGAGTTGTTTTATTAGCTCAAGAAATCTTGAGGATGACTTAGTGAGCAAAGCCGGTCACTACTCGTAGGTAGAGTTGGTTGAAAATTTAGTTCTGAGGTGAGTCAAGTTGAATATCTCACTTGATTAAGCATGAGGAAAGGGGAGCTTGTAAGTCATGACTAATGGAGCACAACTTGGGGTGACCTAATCTTGTACCAAGTTAGGGAGTTTTGTAGGGGCGTGTTATGGGACAATGAAAATGACATTCAAAGGAGATCAAATGAGCTAGGTTGAAAAATGATTAGAATATCATTCGATGCAAGGTGTTAAATCACATTACCAAGTTGAAGGGAGTTTGAAACATTTTTGCTCCATTTCCAATCACGTGGGAAAAGGTGATGGCTAATCCCACAATTAGACATGGCATGGGAAATTTGGGAATGCGGCGCCATGGAGAATTCAAGTGATGGCTTGGGGATTTATGGGATTTCTTAGCATGTGGATATAACATGATGATAGGCCAAGCTGATAACTCCACACAGGGGAGATTGATACAAACATGGCCAAACAGAGTATTAATGATGGCAAACTAAAAGAGAAGTTCCAAAAACCAAACATACTAACTTGAAGCCTAAGTCAATGGCTGAGTTGTCCATCAAGTTGTTAGGGAGGCTATAGAAGATATGGCGAGTTACTCATTGAGTTATTAGAATTAAGGGTGGAGTTATTCTTAGAAGTGAATTAGTGACTTAGTCATGATAGGGATCTACGTGCACAAAGTTGCATATTCAGCTCAGTAAGTATGGCTTGATAGTTGTAGAGGTGTTTGAGTATAAGGTAATATTATGAGGATGGTTCCATGTTGTGGGTGAGTTAGCATGGAGCTCAATGGACAGTTTGATGGGTCTCGGTCATGACGAGCTCAAAGGCATGTACGTAGTGAGCTCGTGTAAAGTTGTAGGAGCTTGGTAATTATGTTGGTGCTGATGAGTAGCTTAGCTCATAGAAGTTCGGACAGAAGTGGAGTCGAGCTACATGAAGGAGTTACAGAGAGCACAAGGTAGATATGATTGGAAGATTAACTGGGAGTGAGTTTTTTTGGTTCATTTGGTAAGACAAGGGATCTCAGTGTTGTGGTGAAGCTCGGTAAAGATGAGCTCAACACATCTGTATTATCTTGGGAAACCCATCGGTCGAGTTCTGAGATGCATAAATCATGGGAGCCTTGGATATCTCATCTAACTGAGTGAACATGATGAGCCGATATATGAGAGATAGCTTGGTTATGAGACATAGGATTTTAGCATAGGCTCAGGATATGGATTTCAAGGAAATAAATGGTGAAGGAGTTAATTGAGATGATTGGGTCAAATTCAGGGTTCACGGAGGTGTATGCATTAAGACACTATAAAATCAAGTTGGTTTTTCACTCGCCACGTGCATAAGGAAATATCTTAGGTTGAGCTAACATTCACACAAGTAAAGTGATGGTTGCAGAGTTGTTTCCTAAGCATGTAAAATAGAATCTAGGGTGGTTCTTTGAACTGATTAGGGGAGGTCTGATTGAGCTCCCCCAACTCATGAAATTTATTGCACACTCAGAGAAGAATATGGTGGGTGGCCAAGTATTTTCAATGTTCCCGAAGTATAGGATAATATTCAAGCTCGGTATTAAATGAAGAATGATTCTACTATGTGGACATGGTGAGCCTATTTGTGGGGGATCGATATGGGTTTGGTGGAATAGATGTCTCACTAGAGCATATTTAGAAAATCACAAGACAAATGAGGAGTATTTCTGGAGGAACTTGAAATTTGTGTGGATGAAAAATCATCACAATGAGGAGATCTTTGCAAAACTAGAGGGAAGCTCGAAAATCAGGTGATGTTGAGTAACTCAGTTTGATGTGAGGTGTTACGAAGGAGGGTTGCTTGGTGGTGAGTTTTTACGTTAAATATGGAGTCCAAATTTCAATACTCAATGCATCAAGATAAGAATAGGGGTGTTGGGACCAATTAGATAGAAGAGTTGATAAGCTCAGTTGATGCGATGAAGGATAGGAGCTCAGGACCAACTCGGTGAGTTGGCTCAGCAAGCCAACCACCATGTTGGTCTTTTTGGCCATTTCACATGGACACCCCTTAAGTGAAAACTAGTTAATGGGGTTCCCACCATTATTTTTAATTAGATTAATATTTTTATTTTAAATATTTTATTAATAATATGTTTTATTTAAATATTTCTTTAATTAATTAAGAGGAATAAGTCAAACTGGGTATTAATGGCACATGATGGAATATTCTAAAGTGGTTCAATCAACTATAATAAATAAATCATGTACATTCAATTTAGGAAGGAACTTTATGAATTCTTCTCTGCTCTCTCATAACTTCTTCTATAAATGTAAGTTGGAAGCTCATTCCAACAGGTTGGACAAGTTACACTTCTGAGAAAAGTGTATAATTTTCAAGAAACCTCCTTCTTTTGCAAGTTGTCCTTGTATGTTGAGGGAACATTCAAGCCTTTTTTCCAAGATTGTAATGGCAACCATTTCCTCTTCTGAATGTATGATGCATTTTGCACATTGTTGAAGTAATAAAAGTGTGTGTTTTGTGACTAATCTTGATCGTTTCATCCTTCTATACTTCTTTGTGCCTTTCTCATGCTTGCAGGTATAATGTGTAAGTTTAAGTTTCTATTGTAGGTTCTTGGATTTCTATGCTTATCAAGTGGTGAAGTATTGCATGCAATTGATTTGTGGTGCTTTTTCACTTCTCAAGTTCAACCTTCTTCACTGGAAGACTCATAGATTGTTATTTCTAATCAATTTTAACAAAGGGAATGCATGCTTCCTCATCTATGGTATTTTTACCCTCTCTAATTTGGAGTAGGTGAAGTTGACTTGTGGTGCACACACCCTATTCAAATCAACCCTTCTTGAGTCTGGAAACACCCTTTATTTGGTGCATCACCATCCCTAGTATAGTTTCATTTCTTGTAAATCTCTTTCCCTAAAACCCATGAAAATGTTAGCGTAGGACTAGATAACTACTTTATTGCAGTAGGAGTAGTATAGCACTTATTTTAGGAAGAGGAAGCTAGTATTCTCTGGAGGTTCACCTCAATACCAAGTCCCATAGCTTGAGAGGTGATCCCATGTGTCTGAATCACACTGAATGTCTTGTTCACATTCTGGCCATTTGGAGGGTGTAGTGATTTGGTGATAACAATGTTTGGTATGCCTGGTGGGACCAAGAGTTGGTAATTATCTTCTCACTTATACAAGTCAAAGTACCTGGTGAATCTATAGCTTTGGACTTCAAATATCAGTGTGTTAACATATGCAAAGAATTCATACAAGAGCTTCTTCAAAGTAAGTAAATTATCAGCATATCAAACTTTCCTTGTCTCCTCCAAAGA
Organism: Taxus chinensis; assembly: GCA_019776745.2. Taxonomy (NCBI): domain Eukaryota; kingdom Viridiplantae; phylum Streptophyta; class Pinopsida; order Cupressales; family Taxaceae; genus Taxus; species Taxus chinensis. Next base: position 350,274,874 of record CM034154.1, on the reverse strand, counting down.
GAAGAAGAAGAGGTGTTTTAACATCACTAGTTGTAGCTTTACCTTGTATGGGTCATTCAACTCCTCTATACATAAGGTTTCCTCCACCAAGGAACAATTAACCTCATACTGTTATGGCATGAAACCATGTTTTCCCCCCTTTCAATGCTAGCAATCCTCTTCTGTTGGCTCAATGTGATCCTATAACTATTGTGGCACTCAAAAGTTTACCATTTTACATAGGGGAAACTCATGTTACTCTAGTGGAACATATTCTAGATGTAGTCATCATTTGTGCAGTACATAATATCATGGAGGACAACGTTGTAGTTAGACTTCTTGCTACCTCTTTCAAGGGAAAATCACTTAAATGATTTTAAGGGTTAAGTGTTGGAACTATAACCACTTGGGACGAGTTAGGAGAAAATATCTATAAATAGTTTAAAGAAAAGAGTGATCACCTATCACTTTTGGAACAACTCACTATCATGAAGAGATATCCCCAAGAATACATGAGTGATTTCAACTTCCGATTCAAAAGGATCTGGAATAGGATTCTGGAACTCATAAAGGCTTCACAAAATAATGCATTATTTTACTATTTGTGAGCTTTGAATAGTGATGTAGTAGTCATGATTCATTCCATGGGAGGGACTACATTAGCTGATGCCTATGAAGTTTCCATAAGAGCGGAAAATTCCTTGATTCAGGCTAGAAAGATATCTCCTTTACCACCAATGTCGTTGTCTCCAGATCTTATGAACAATCAGCCTATCATTACTCCTATTCCAACATCCTTTAATCAACTAGATCAATGTGTCCCTACCTCTTCAAATGATCTATTTGAAGTCAAGTAAATGCTAAGAACTTTTGGAAATGAGATTGTTGTACTCAAGAGGAAACAGTTTCAATACAATCGTCCATATCAGCCACAAAATCAGTAGTATCAGGCTAACTGTCCTCCTTTTCAAGGGAACCATCAGCCACAAAATCAATCTACAAATCAAGCTATGAATGTTAGGCCTTTGAACTTTCAGAACCCACTTACTGTTAGCTCATCTAGAGCCATAATACATATCCATAATAATCTAGTTCAAGACTACGAATGGTGTTATCCTTGTTCTCAACCCCACAATCAAAATATTTTTCCCAATGGAATTATTAGCCAAGCCCTTATGGTTCAAAGCATATTTTCCCCTTCAGAGCTAACAAAAAATTCATCTATGTAAGAAACAATAGATTAACCATAGGTACCTGAAGAAACCACTTTGTTAAACTGACAAACATAAGATTTTTTCAGGTTGAATATATATTCCTCATCAGTGGAAGAAAAAAATCATTCCAAGAAGAGAGAAATGAAACCTCAACCTTCTAAATCTTATTGAACATCCAATTCACAGCCTCATCCACAAGTGGAGGTTGATAAAGATGTGGGAAAGAAACCACCAGAAACACCTGCTAGCCAAGTTGTAAGGAAAGAATGTTCTTCAAGCATCATAGTACCCAACAAGCACTTTCTAAAAGAGGATCCTAACACCTAAAGAAGTATCAGAAAATTCAAAACAATTACCTTCAACATAGTAGAAAAAATGAAGAAAACCAGTCTGAGCGTTACTATATGGGATGCACTCTCAATTCCTTCTTAAAGAGATTTATTGCGAGAGGCTCTAAATAGTTTTGGTATAACTGATGGATCATCGAGTCATGGAGCAGCAATTGCTATGCATTTGTGTCAACCAGAAGAGAGAATTATTCCTAAATCCCATAAACCACTGCCATTCTATATTTCCTTGATCATTGGTAACCACCTGGTGCATAATTACATGATCAATTCTAGTGCCAGTAGCTCAGTCATTCCCAAAAAAATTATAGATGTACTAGGCATACAATATGCACTGGTGGCAAGAGGATTTGTTTAGCTAGATGGCATAACTATTAATAATGTTGGAGTTATCAAGGGACTTCAACTTACCATCCATTCATGCCCAATTTTTTCAGCCACCCGAGACATATTAGTCATTGATCTCCCTCCTCTATTTGCAATCTACCTATAATGATATTTCACTGCCAAGATGGGTGGTTATCTATCAACTGATTAGTCACATATGATTCTCATGACTCGATATGGAACCAAAGTGACTAGAAATGGAAATTACACCATCATAGATCTGGAAGAAGAAGATGTTGATCATAAACTGACCAATATTTCTAAATAAATCCTTGATACTTTGCTAGATGAAGTAAGTGGAGATCATTAGTATGATCCCTACATTGATATTTTGGCATAAGAAGAAGATATTTTTGTTTTTTTGGAAGAAAAGGGATTGGGTACATACTGCATTCATGAAGAAGATACAATCATACCGTAATTGGTCAAAACACCAAGCACTTCTGAAGGACTGTGGCAATTATTCTTCGATGGCTTGAGAAGTAAGAATGGATCTAGTGCTGGTGTTTTGTAAATTTCTCTAGAGGTAGATAAGTACTTATCATCTTTCTGGTTGTAATTTAGTTGTGCTAACAATGTTACCAAATATGAGGCCCTTGTGTAAGGAATTCAACTAGCACAAAAGAAGGGAATCAAATCCTTGAACATTTTTGAGGTAGTGAGTTAGTTGTTCATTAACTGACAACACGTAGTGTATCCAAAAATTATCTGTTAAGATTATATAAAAAATAAGTCTGGGACTTGATTGAAGATTTCAAAGCTTTTGGGATCCATGTAGTTCCTAAAAATCAAAATCAAGATGCTGATAGGCTTGCTATAATTGGCTCACAATACGATGTATTGGTTGATATCATGAAAGAAGGGAATAAATTTCTCAAAATTATGGTTCGACCTGTATTCCTTGATAATGTGAGTAGCTGACAAGTGTTTGATTATGACAAACAAATAGTAGTTTTCCAAAAAGAAGAGGAAGATTTTGTTGTGAAAAGTCAAGATAAGTTGCAAGAATCATATGGTGATCAAATCATACAATTGAAAAACAACCAACTACCAAAATGATTATTCACTCTTAAATCCATCTTCAATTTAGATGATCAAGCCAAAAGATAAAGCTCTAAAATGGTGGTCAAAGAAGAAGATTTCGAGGAAGTTGAAGTGGCACATGAAATTTTATGAAGATCAGAAAAGTGTGTACTTCTAAAGAGAGAAAAACCTTCATCAAACATTTTCAAGAGTATCATGACATTTTTGCGTGGAGCTATTAACACCTATATGATTTTGATCCAGGTCTGGCACAACATATCATCAAAGTGGATCCTAATTCCAAGCCAGTTTGTCAGAAATAGAGGCTAATTAATCCCAAAATTGAACCACTAATGAGAAATTAGATAATTAAACTCATCAAGGCCTATATAATTTTTCCCATCATGCACTCCTCTTGGGTAGCCAATCTGGTTCCCGTAAGGAAGAAGAATGGAGATATTTGGTTGTGAATAGATTTTAGGGAGTTAAACCATACATTGTTAAAATACCATTATCCTCTCCTATCAATGGAGTAGATTCTTCAAATGGTGCAGGAACCCAATTATTTTCTTTTCTCAATGGATATTTAGGTTACAATCAAATTCTAGTCCAAGAATCTAACCAATTCAAAACAACTTTCACTACTAAGTGGGGCACGTATGTCTACAACAAAATTCCATTTGGATTGTCCAATTTTTGGGATACTTTCCAAAGAGCCATCATCTTGGTTTACCTTGATGACATAACTATATATTCTAATCATGCAGAAGACCACATCACACATCTAAGGAAGGTTTTCTAAAGGTGTAGGGAATTTGGGGTTTCACTTAATCCCAAGAATTGTATTTTTGTAGTGTATGAAGGAAAGTTGTTAGGGCATGTTGTTTCAATGGAATGACTATCTATCGATCCATCCAAGATTTGTTTGATTATGTCCTTATCTCTCCCAAGTCACAAGAAGGACCTACAAAGTTTTGTGGGAACCATAAATTTTGTACGGAGATTCATCCCTCAATTTATGACATTGGCTAAACCACTGATAGCCATGATGAAGAAAAATATGCCATTATCATGGAAAAAGGAAGGACGAGAGAGATTTGACGCCATCGAAACAACCATTTCTCAAGCTCCCATGCTAGTGAACCCCAGGTTTGATAAATACTTTATCCCTTATGCTTTTTTAGGTCAAGAGATCATTTTAGGTATCCTCACCCAACAAAATGACAACCTGATGGAGCAACCAATTGCTTTATTTAGTCAATCCCTCAATAATTTAAAAAAAAGTCTTTGTGGTTATTCAAGATTTGAAGAAATTCAAGCACATGATTTCCAATAACATAATTCATTTGATGGTGTCTCATCTAGGTGTCAAGGAATTTATACTGAACACAGAGATGAATGAAAAGTGTACTGGATGGATCACAAAGGTGATGGAGTATGATGTACATATCATAGTTACCAAACTTTTCATAGGTAAAGGTTTGTGTCAACAACTTGCTGTAGATGTGGAATCAAAAGGTGATAAGGACACAATGCTCCTAAACATTGATGAGAGTGATGATCAAGTTGACTGGTTATCCAAAATGAATAATTTCCTTTTCTCAGGAGTATATCTTGTGAACATGGATAAAAATCAAATAAGGACTTTCCATATTCAGTATATTCCATATGTTCGGGTAGATAATGTTCTCTTTCGATGGGATTTGAATGGTGTTCTCCTTTTGTGTGTGGGACCGGAACAGGTAAGTAAGATACAAGAAGAGTTATATAATGGCCTATCTGGAGGACATTATTCTACATGAAAAACTACTACCAAGGTAATGCAAGCCAGTTACTATTATCCATATTTGTTCGAAGATGCCCATCTCTAGGTAAGGAAATGTTAGGAATGTGCCTTTTTCATGGGAAAGAAGAAGTTATCAGCTCTTCCACTGCATCCAATTCAAGTGGACCAACCCTTTATTCAATGGGGGTTGGAATTCATTGGAATGATTAATACTCCATCTAGTGATGGACATAAATGGGTTCTTACTACAATGGACTATTTTTCTCGATGGATAGAGGTGGTAGCATTGAAGGAGAGAAATGAGAAATCAATTCTCAATTTCTTGGAAGGTATAGTGACAAGGTTCGGTGTTCTGGTTACAGTCATTTTAGACAACGCAATGGATTTTATTAGTATGAAGTTGATTGAATGGGATGTTAAACATGGGATCTACCTCAAGACCTTGTCCAATTACTATCTGAAAAGGAAATGGATTGGATGAGTCTAGCAACAAAAACCTCATAAGAATTATTAAGTGCACAATGGAGACTAACAGGAGGAATTGACATACACAGCTTAAGACAACTTAATGGGTAGATCGGATCACACCTAAAAGGGCCATCATAAATTCTCATTTCATTTTTTTATATTGAAGAGAATAAAAAAATTCTCTCTCCTTAGAGTTACCTTCTTTGGAGTTAGCTTAGCAGCTTGAAGTTATGGAAAACGATCCTATGACATTTAGGTTTGTTGAACTCATTGATTTGGAAGAAGTATGGAAGAAGAATATGAAGGATTTGGAGCAACATCAGGATTAGGTTAAGAAATATTTTGACAAGAAGGAATCTAATAGACATTTTCAAGAGGGAAATTTAGTCCTCAAATGGGATGAAGATAGGGCCAAACTAGGCAAGTAAGCCAAGTTTTACACTCTCTAGAGTGGACCATACATCATCACAAATTACAAAGAGGTGAATTCATTTCATCTATCTAGGCTCAATGGAGAATAAATTCCCATTCATGTGAATGGGAAATATCTCAAAGCTTGCTTTTAAGATCATTCCCCCATGTATAGTTTAGTTAGGTGTTTTCCTCCAAGTGCTTATGCACATTTTTGCATGTGTTGTTCTTTTGATTTCTTCAATTTTTTTATTTTGTTGTTCTTGCACATTATATCATCATTGGAAGTTTTTAGAATAAGAATGGTTAAAGGTTTTAGAGTTTTAGAATACCCAAGGTTCTCTAAATGCTTCATTCAAAATTTTGTAATGTTCTATACATGACAAGCATTCAATAGATTCAATATACTTCATGCTTAGAATTAAAGAGAGGTCTAAGATTGGAAATGCTCGAGGAGACTTTGGGATATATCACATAAGATCAAATCAATTTCAAGATTCCAATATTGAATCCATGCCCAATGGGTGACTTGATGCTACTAGAATCATGCTTAGTAGGCAATCATCCCTAAGAGGTCACCAAAAATGTTATCCAATTTTATACACATGGTAAAATTGGACAACATGGGTCAATTAGACCCTAGGACCAGAAAACCCCTTCATGAAATATTTTGGGGGGAATTATAGGAAATAGTTTATGTTAAAAGCACATATTGGCATTATGGGGCATTTCGAGATCATTTCAGAGTGTTTTCACCATTTTGGGTTTTAGGGGTTAATGATTTTGGTCGTAGTGCTGAGGTTGGCCTCCACGGGCCCACTTTCCACAAAGGATTGCAAGAAATACATTAAAATTGATAAATCATGTTTAAAACGTCCTATGATGCTCTCATTTTCTCCTTAATTTCAATAAAACATAATGAAGCTACAACTCAGAGAAAAGACCAATTCAGTGAGCTAAGGAGGCATTGAGCTTAAAACAACTTGTTGAGTAACTCAATGAGATACTCATAAGAGTCGACCTAATAAGTGGCGAGTTAGTGATTAATGAACCAAGAATAAACTCACCGAGTGAATATAATGAAACTCAACATGGGATATTAAGTGGTTGGAGAGTAAGTTCGCAAGCATAAATAGCTTGGTTGACATTGTAAATGCTTGGTAAGGTGGACACCTTGATTTGAACTAGGAAGAGTGGATCACATTACCAAGGAGAAAAGAATAAAAAAGAAGCATAAGTGGGTTGAGGATTTTTAATGAAACCACGTAGAAGCCTCATCTAGTCAGAAATGCTAAACCAAGTGAATTGGTAAGGAGCTTGAGATCGAGCTTAACACCAAGCTGAAGGATGGCTCACAAGATGTAAATGGATAGAGAATATCCTGATCATATGGATTGGGTTTCACTAGGTGCATGCTTGGATGAACATGGAAAGCTCAAGGGATATGTCAAGTTTAACTTTAGGATGGAACTTGGGAATTTCGTCGATCACAGCATGGGGTACATGGGCTAGCTTGTTGAAGGAGCTCAATGATCTTTAGGTAAAAATCAAGATGACTCATCATTGAAGTGTAATGGTGAGATAACATAGCTCAATGACAAAGGTAATGTGTGTGACTCAGAAGTGAGCTTACGATTGATTTATGATGTCATATTGAAAGTTTAAAGTTTTATATAAGATCACATCTCTATCGATCAACGCTCAAAATGGATAAAATGTTAGATTTTGAAGAGTCGAGTTACTCACTAAGGATGTAGGGAAATTAGTAGGAGAACAAGATGGCTTGGGCTCATTATGAAACTAAGATCTCAAAGGATGGATCACCAGGTAGACCCGAGGCAATACAGAAATGGTGAGCTCACAGGCCAAGTTGTTGTATCAACTTGAGAAATTGCGAGGATGGCTTGGTGAGCTAGGATAGTCACTACTCATAGGTAGAGTTGGTGGAATACTCAATGACGAGGTGATTCAAGTTGAAGATCTCACTTGATTGAGCATGAGGAAAGGGGAGATCGTAAGTCATGACTAATGGAGCATATCTTGGGGTGAACTAAGCTCATACCGAGTTAGGGAGTTTCGAAGTGGTGCATCATGGGACAATGAAAATGACACTTATAGGAGCTTGTATGAGCTAGGTGAAAAATAATGAGAATCTCAGTCGATGCAAGGTGTCAAATCACATTACCAAGTTGAAGGGAGTTTGAAAAATTCTTGCTCCATTGTCGATCTGGTGGGAAAGGGTGATGGATAATCCCGCACTTAGACATGGTATGGGAAATTAAAGAATGCGTAGTCGAGGAGAATTCAAGTGATGGCTTGGGGATTTGTGGGATTTATTGGCATGTGGAGATAACGTGATGGTAGGCCAAGTTGATAACTCTTTACAAGGGACATTCATACAAACATGGCCAAATGGAGTATTAATGATGGCAAACCAAAATAGAAGTTCCATGAACCAAACATACTAACTTGGAGCTTGAGTAAATGGTTGCGTAGTCTATCAAGTTTTTAGGGAGGCTATAGGTGAGATGGAAAGTTAGTCATTGATTTATTAGCATGGAGGGTGGAGTTATTCTCAGAAGTGAACCAGTGCCTTAGTCATGTTAGGGATCTACGTGCACAAAGTTACAACATCATCTTGGTAGTTATGGATCAATGGTTATAGAGGTGTTTGAGTAAAAGGTAATCCTATGAGGATGATTCCAAATTGTGTCTGAGTTAGCGTGGAGCTCGGTGGGTGGTTCGATGGGTCTCAATCATGATGAGCTTGAAGGAATGTACGTAGTGAGATTGTGTAAAGTTGTAGGAGCTTGGAAATTTTGTCGGTGTTGATGAATAGCTCAGCTCAAAGAATTTTGGCAAGAAGTGGAGTTGAGCTACATGAAGGAGTTACAGATGGCACAAGGTAGATACAATTGGAAGATTAACTCTGAGCGAGATATATTGGTTGATGTTGTAAGACAAGGGAGCTTAGTGTCATGGTGAAACTAAGGAAAAATGAGCTCAATGCATCCGTATTATCTAGGGAAACCCAACGATCAAGTTTCGAGATGTAGAAATCACAGGATCCTTGGATAGTTCATCTAACTGAGCAAACATGATGATCTGATTTATGGGAGATAGCTCGGTTATAAGCCACAGGAATTTGGCATAGTCTTAGGATATGAATTTTGAGGAAATAAATGGCAAATTTAATTAAGGTGATTGGGTCAAATTAAGGGTTCGTGGAGGTGTATGCAGTAAGAAACTATCAACTCAAGTCAGTGGTTCACTCATCAGGTGCATAAGGAAATAGGTCAGGCTGAGCTGAGCTAACAATCACACAAGTAAAGTGATGATTATAGAGTTTTTTCCTGAGCATGTCGAATAGGATCCAAGGTGTTTCTCTAAACTGATTAGGGGAGGTCTGATCGAGCTCCCGTAGCTCACAAAATTTCTTATGCACTCGATGAAGAATATGCTATTTGGCCAATTATTTTCAAGGTTCCTAAAGTATAGGATACTATTCGAGATCAGTATTGAATGAAGAATGATTCTATTGTGTAGACATGGTGAGCCAATTCGTGGGGATTGATATGGGTTTGGAAAAATAGATGTCTCACTAGAGCATAGTTGGAAGCTCGCAAGAAAAATGAGGAACATTTTGGGAGAAACTCGACGTTCATGTGGATGAAAAATAATGATAGTGAGGAGATATTGGAAAAACCGGAGGGAAGATTGATAGTCAAGCAATGCCAAGTAACTCAGCTTGATGCGAGGTTTTACAATAGAGGGTGGCTCATTGGTGAGTTTGTGCGTTAAATATGGAGTCTAACTTTCAATACGGTGAAATCACTCAATGCATCGAGTTAAGAATAGGGGTGTCAGGATCAAGTAGATAGTAGAGTCGATAAGCTTGGTCGATTTGATCAAGGATAGGAGCTCGAGACCAACTTGGTGAGTTGGCTCAATGAGCCAACCACCGAGTTGGTCTTTTTGGCCATTTCACATGGACCCCCCTTCAATGCAAACTAGTCAATGGGGGGTCCCACCATTATTTTTAATTAGATTAATATTTTTATTTTAAATATTTTATTAATAATATTTTTTATTATTATTAAAATATTTTATTTAAATATTTCTTTAATTAATTGTGAGGATTAAGTCAAACTGGGTATTAATGGCACATGATGGAAGCTTTTAAAGTGGTTCAACCAACTATAATAAATACATCATGTACCTTCAATTTAGGAAGGGAATTTATGAATTCTTGTCTCCTCTCTCACAACTTCTATAAATGTAAGTTGGAATCTCATTCTAATAGGTTGGAAAAGTTAGACTTATGAGACAAGTGTATAATTTTAAAGAAACCTCCTTCTTCTGCAAGTTGTCCTTGTATGTTGAGGGAACATTCAAGCATTTTTTCCAAGATTTTAAATGCAACCATTGCCTCTTATAAATGTATGGTGCATTTTTCACATCGTTGAAGTAATAAACATGTTTCTTTTGTGACTAATCTTGGTTATTTCATCCTTTTATACTTCTTTGTGCCTGTTTCATGCTTGCAGGTACAGTGTGCAAGTTTGAGTTTCTATTGTAGGTTCTTGGAGTTCTATTCTTATCAAGTGTTGGAGTATTTCATGTATTTGAGTTTTGGTTCTTTTTCACCCTTCTCAAGTTCATCCTTCTTCATTGTAAGACTGATTGATTGTTTTGTTTGGTCAATTTTAACAAAGGGAATGCATGCTTACTAGTCTATGGTATTATGTACCTCTCTAATTTGTAGTAGGTTAAGTTGACTTGTGGTGCACACACCCTCTTCAAATAAACCCTTCCTAAGTATATAAACACCCTTTATATGGTGCATCACTATCCCTAGCATAGTTTCATTTCTTGTAAATATATTTCCCTAAAATCCATGAAAATGTTAGCATAGGACTAGACAACTATTTTATTACACTAGGAGTAGTATAACACTTAGTTTAGGAAGAGGGATATAGTATTATCTGGAGGTTCACCTCGATCCAAAGTCCCATAGCTTGAGAGGTGATCCCATGTATTCCAATCACACTGAACTTCCTGTTCACATTCTGGCCATTCAGAGGGTGCAGTGATTTGGCGACAATAAATGCCACTTCACATCAATGACAACACCAATTACTAGGGTTTTAAAAATTAGGTTCATGATCATATGTATTTTCAAGGGCTCCCTACACTATCCACTTGATATCATAATTGGCCCTATCCTAAATATGTGTTCATGATAGTTGTGTTCATCTTAGCCTCTAAGATCCATGCCTTAATTAGTATAAGGAATGTATATCTCCCTATAGTGATTGGTAACTTGAAATTGGTTTTGTGTTTACATGTATTAATATTTTGGACCTTGACAAACTCTCTTGACAATTCTAGGAGTGCCCATTTATCATCTAAGTATCTAGGAAGCATATATGGTGTGATTTGGAAACCATGTAGTTAAATATATGAATTAGATGAAATAACATATATATTTAGTAATCATTTCTCTTTCCCTAGATGACATCATGTATTGTTCCTAGTTATGCATGAATAAAAACATGATAGGGAAAAAAGGGCACAATTAACTAACCTAAAATTGAACTTTTCATTCTCCAAATTGATACATGGGTATACATCATATACCTTAAATTGAGAAAAATATTTAGCCCTAACCAACCTTGAGAATGATCTATGACATGCAATTGTATATACTAAATAAGAGGTAATGTAGAATTCTCATTTGGTCTTAGATTATTAATTAATTTGCACTACCTTTTTGATAAGTTTTTGATGAATAAATTCACTTACTACCTCCCCCAATGGACATGAGATTTTCCACTCAAGATGATTTGGATGTACTTGAACTTAAAACCATGATGATGATATGCAAAATCATTCCCTACATTACTATTTGATAAGGTGATGAGATCCTCAATATTTTAAATGAAATCAGATCTCCTCAACCTCTTAGGGATCCCAGTGGAAGAAATTCTTGTATTTTTAAGCCATTGGCTATTTAACAGCTTGGAATACTTTGTATTATTGGTATTCCAAATAAATTCATCTTTTTTAACTTTAATTTACACTACTTCATAAACATCTAGGATTCATAACATTTCATTAAAAATATATGGAGTCAAAGATAAAACTACAACACCACTCCCATGTCTAACCTTCCTCTTTGTTAGGTCATAGTTCTATGCACAATTCCATATCAATTTAGGATATGGAGTTGATGGGGGAAATGTAGCTGCTAGAGCAATGACACTTTTATCATGTTTTGCCATCACCTCATTCATGTCAGATACATGCAACCTCAAAAGGAAATCATCTGAGTCTTGATTTCCTAAGTTTGTATTTTTTATCTTATCTAATTATAAAATGAGGTGGGATGAGGTTGAGACACCAGTTACTTGGATATTCATTGTATTAGGGTAGATGGAGAAGAAATTAAAACTAGGGAGCTAGTTGATAATAATCAAGAATGTACAATAATTTTCTCTAATTCCTGACATGATCTCATAATACCATTAAAATCATAGAGGCCACATTTAAGAACATAACCAAACAAAAAGTTACTCATACCTATTTTTTTGAACCAAAAGGAGTCCTCAAACACTGTTAAACTTTGAACACATTCTTTGCGCAACTCAATCACATATTATGGGGATATTTTTCATTCTAGGGCTTGAAAAATATTAGTAATTTTTTTAATCAAATGTAAAGTGTAAGAATTTCTATGAAAATCAGCCATATAATGTTCCTCGCACACTTTCATTAATGGAGGGCATAACTACATAGCTTATTTCAAATATATGACCGTTAATATTATAATATATGTTTGAATGAGGGCCTTAGACTTGTACAAATTTACCACATCAGATTCACTTAAGTGATGCTTCACTCACTCATTGGTTCAATTATTAACTTCAATCTAGTGGGGGTATGAGATTAATTAGCAATATTGAAAAACTTACAAAATTTCCAATTGTGGGGCTAAAATTTTTCCCCCATCATGTGAAGCAACCACATGACACCACATGTCTTCCTTATGGGGCCTCATAGATGGAAACACAACTAGAAATATTGTAAAAAATGTGAAGCTACAAACTACAAGACTGTGAAGATGATCCCCTCACTAGTTGTTATTCATATCATGTCATATGTCCCTTATCATCGTGATTTGGGGGTGAAATTACAACTTGTAAGTATGAAAAAACTACAAAGTTAAAAAATGTAAAAAAATTCCAAAGTTACTTTCTATCATGCACTATTAAGATTCCCCTAATATTTTCATTATTGGGATCCGAGGGTGAACTTGACACTTTCAAATCTGCATCAATTTTGAATTTGTAGAAGGGTCGGCAAAAAAGGATTATTCCCAAAATACGAGGTTTAGATGTGTAATTTCAGTTTATAACTTTGACAAAACTTGTAAAACTACTTATAAGGCTCAAATACCCCTAGATGCTTTGAATATTCCTTCTATTACGCCATAGGGGTAGAATTGTATTTTACAAACTGGCATAACTATAAAGTGCCAAATTCAAAAGGCTAAGGGCCCTATCTTCAAAGGCTCATGTATGTAATTAGATCACCAAAAATTTCACCTATGCTAATAAACTTGAAAACCATCAAAATGATAAAAAAACATAGGAAATGTTAGTGCATTAACCAAAAATCACAAATAATTTTATAGGAGGATGACATGTTATCAATAGTTAGAGCTCAAGAAGGTACAAGGTGACTTGAAAAACTAGGAAGATATACAATATGGACATGATAGATTGACATTCTTATGGAAACATATGAGACGTTTCATGATTTTGGATAGGATAAAAATCAGGAACAAACACATACAACACAACAATATTGAATTTAGCTCCTAAGATAGTTATGTTTATATTAATTCACTTACTGATGATAACTTTCATTAATTAAATTTTAACCCCATCGATGAATATTAATCCATGTTATATTATCTTTATTTTTTTACTATTCCTAGACATTATCATCTTAAATCTACTACATCATTTATAACCCCTCTTCATTGGTTTGTCATGATATGTCTACTTTAGCTAGCATTGATCCATTACGACATGCTTTTTTGGTATTTGTGGTCTCCTATTAAGCTTAAATATCTTGTAAGGACCTAGTAGCTTGGCATAACTCAAAGGCACGTGGTATGTAGGGAAATTCCAATGCACTAGTCCTACATCATCACAATTTACTCCCTAGTCTAAAGTGCCACAATTGTAATTAGGATTTAACCCATGACCTAGTGGTCAACAAAACAACATAATATTGTTTAGGCCAACCCTGAAGAAAAAGTTTTTCACAACATGTTATTGATACACTATATTATATCAAGACTATTATATCTCTTAGTATTGTAGCACAACTTGTAACCCCACATGAATTATTATATATCTTATTGGATCTTGATTTATTTACTTTACCATATTCATGGCATCACTATCTCAACAATTGATTCAACCCTTTTGTGACTATCAGTACACATGTAGACATGACACTAATCATTATAAGGATATTATTGCTAACATTACTATGTTAAAGATTGATGATGTTATCACTATAATTTTTAAATAACTCCTATAGCCGAAACGTTCATATTCACTTGACATAGATTCCTTTAGAAAATGAGCATGTATTATTGTTTCTACTAGCATACCTATTGTTCATAGACAATACCATACACTTGATCTAATTATTGTGGATACTGACACAAACATCACTCCTTGTGGGGGTATTAATCCCGTAGATTTTATTTAATTTCACCCTAGCACATATGATCTCCTCAACATCCACTATACCCTAGTGTTATCCCATCTCATGTATATAGTTTTTTTCAAAAATGAGAAACATCCACATAATCACATAATACAAAAACATGCAAATATGTCCCAAAATAAATAAAAAAGAACCTTATTATGGTTTGATTGGATAGATTTTTACTTTATACATGGTGTTTATCATGTTATTTTGATAGATAACATATTTAATCTTTACACATGTGTTCATGTGGTATATTGATCTTGATGCGAGATATACACATGTCGATGCATAATGATAGGATCCAAATTGGCCTTACAATACTCTTTTGGGGGCATCCCTCCACACAATACAGGTGCTTTTATTTCTGTATATGTTACTTTACACCTTCCTCATCACACTTGATTATTTAAATTGTGCTTATTTTTATCTTTTGAGATAACAATACTAGCACATGTTTATTGTGCAAAGATAACATAACTTATTATCTCTATTTTTTATTATTATTGGTTTCTATATTTTCTTTATATACTATTTTCACTACTTGTTTATATGGATTATTACATTGATTGATTATTACATTGTCTGATTGATTTTCTTGTTAGATTACATTGCTATGATTAGTTTTTAAATATGGCCTTATTTCCTTGATTGTCTTGTGACACCTTGGGTATCCCATGTTTGTGGCTCTATGCTTATCTTATATGTCTACATTTTATTATTTGAATGTGGAAGATCATGCCTTACATTTTGACTATCTTATGAATTTGTGGTTGTCTCATGTTTTCATATTTATACCTACATATGACTATGTTTATATATAGTATTACTTATTTTTCTCTACACTATCATTTTACACTAAATTTTGACATGATTTATTATTACTATGATGTTTATATAATATTACTACTTTGGTTTATGAAATATTTTATTTTTACTTTCTTGTTTTTTTCCTCATACTACCTTGTATTATGACATTATTAACACTTTCCGATATTGTTTTTACTACTATACACATATATTCTTGTTTTTTTGTGTTTCATGTTGATTTTTATCTACACCATGTGTAACCCATTTTTAGGTATAGGTTCCTAGTGGTGGCCATAATTCCATAATTCTAGGTGATATTTTTCACTATCATACTAATTACACATGGGTACACCCGTATTCTTTTGAGCCATGCACTCAAATGATTTATCACTAATTCCTAAAATAGGGGGAATTCATCAAGATATTTCTACATCTACATACAAATTACATAATGCAAGGATAAATTTTTCTAGGGCTTAAATCCTTAGAAAAGGTCACAAATACTGAAATTCGACAAAATATAAAAAGGTCAAAACCCTACAATATAGTCAGTACCTTTGGTACAATATTGACCATGATGGTCATTTATAGATAAAGGGAATGTTCTTTGGATTTTTTAATTTCTCAAAATTTTATCATATACATGCATGATTCCTATATAGTCTCAAATACAAATGACTCAGTTCAGATCATGACACAAGCATCATGAATACTTCATGTAGCCAATAAATCAACTATTTTACTATACCACTAAATATGTTGTTATGTAAATGGATCTCAAGTAAGAAAAGTATTCACTGGTGACACACTGCCTTGTCTATCTATTTACTTTGGTTATTTATATTTTCTTTCCCTCTCACATCCATCACTTTTGTATCAAGTTTTGGTCAAGTCACAGGGATCCCATTCTGTCAATATTCTCACATTTTTTGTTAGTTATCCTAGTACACAGGTTTAGTTTGGAAACTAGCGTCTAGGCGCTCCTATCCACCCTGTGAACTCTTATCCTCTTTGTTCTTTTTCACATTTTTTGACATTTGTGGTTGGACTTTTTGGTTTTCTTACTCCTATACCAAGGTCCTATTCGGCATGTCATGTCACTAGTGTCAAAATTCAAGAAATAGATCCTTATATATACATAATATACATATCATTATAAGGGCGGGGAAATTCTAAAGGGAAAGCACATCTACATACTATCAAAGGGACTAAATTTTTGGGTCGATTACTCTACATACACTACATAGGAAGGGGAAGTGTTAAATTACATCTCACACATTTTATATTATATCTAGATATATCCCACTATCTTGGCATCATTGATATGAGGGATACCTAAGGAAAGTATTTCACACACAAGCATAAATAATTAAATGGATTCTAGAATGTAGTGCAACGCTCAGATGTAAGCTCACCCTTAGGGTGACCACCGGGGTTAGTCTAACTTCACATATTACATTTTTCATTCTGATTTGACATGTTTGTGATCTTGTGAGGTAGTTAGGGTTTGTGTTGCAGGTTATAGGTACCTTTGTGATATAAGTGTGAATATTAGGTGATCAACAGTGAAAAAGTGTGAAACCCTAGCGACACAAGAAAAAGTAGATTATAAACATTTACACAGTAACCAACACCCAAGAGTGGTCTCTAACACAAAGGTTCCCTCACCCTGACATAGGCACCCATGTCCAACTTTTTCCGCAGCCTCCAAAATTTATATCAATCATTTCTAACACTCTACCCAACCTGTTCATTAGTTTCTCTAGTTTAGATTTACTTTGGGATAAATGAAAATTAGACAAGTTATTTATCTCTCTCATTTTTTACATGGTTTCATCTTTAAAGTTTTTATCATTTTTACTATGTTATATATCATCATAGTAGTGACTTTGAAATTAGATTTTAATATTCTGATTTTATTAAATCATTTGGTGAACCCCTCTCTTAGAAATACTTGCCATAGGATCCACAAAACCCTCATGATTAAACATAGATCCTCCTATCCTAGGAATGATATGCATCATGTTAGTGTGAATCTTATCCTTGATTATTTTTTTGAGGATGAAATTAATGATATTTATCACAATGATCGATTTGATGATGATGTTCAAGGACTACTTCTATTAACAAACACAATATTCTCACTTACCTTTTGCAACTTTAGTGTGAACATAGTTTCACCTGACCAAAAATACACTAAATGCTCTTTGTGTTCTTCCATAGAAACTCATGGTACTCCACCTTCTTATCAGCCTATTATAGAACTATATAGAAATATTATAGATTCTATGTTGGCTCTTACATGTGGCAATATAGATAAAAATGATTTTGCTTCAAATGTCAAAAATGTACATGTGCATGATGATGTTTCTAATACTAGTCAAGATGAATATAAAATTGTCTCTCAAATTTCTTATACTTTTAAAAATGTTTCTAATGATGGAAAATATACATATTATTGTATTCCTCCTACTACTTCTCTATATGTTGATGAATTACTTACATGCAAAAATATGTCTGATAGTGAGCCTGATTATGTTTTTTATCATGAGCATGTTAGTGAGGATGTTACTTCTCTTAAGAAGGTTGAATGTGAATTTTCCACTTTTCTTTCTACCACTACTGAGGTTGTTTCCAATATAATTCATGATGTTTATACCACACCTAATATTTCACCTCTTATCATTTCCTTTGAATCTACTTGCAACATTTATGGTGATATTCCATGTTCCTCTCCTCCTCTTCCACCTCTTTCTTCTTCTTCTCTAGAGGTTATTCATGTTTATTCTTGCATACCTACTAGTACACCTCCTCTTATTTATCCTACATATACATCTAACATTACCATAGAGTCTTCATCTTCCACTACTTCTTCTCACATTCCCATGATCACTCACAATGGAAAACTTCAACTTCTTCATGTACCTCTCACTTCTTCTATGATTCCATCACATGATATTTTATCACTCATGCATGTTGTTGGTCATTTGTAATCTCAAGTTAAATCTCTTACTATTAAAAAAAAAGCCTACCATGCTTCTATTGATAATAACTCTCTTCATGACAACCCTATTCCAAATAAAATTCATAATTCAGTTTTTCCTAAGAATTTTATCATGACTGCCTTTTCATGTTTTAATGGAACTGACAATCCATATTTGCATCTTAAGAATTATCATTTAGGTATGGCTTCTTATTCAAATGATAAAATGTTATTAAAATACTTTTTTCATAATCTTGTTGATTATGCCCTTCAACGGTACACTCATTTTCCTTATGGATCTATGAATACATATTGTGAAATGGAAGATGTTTTTATTAGATGCTTCATGCTTAAAAATGGTCCTAGTGTTACACGTGATAGCTTACCTAGATTTCATCAAGGAAAGAAATAACCCATTCTAGATTACATTTTATGCTTCAATTCTTGCATGTGTCAGTTATTATTTCATCCTGTTGATCTATAAAATAAATTTATCTTTTGTCGTGACTTGATTCCTGCCATGAAAGAAATATTTCAATATGATACATGTGAATGGTTTATGATTTAATGTTATAAAGTCATTGATCTAGAATTTTTTTTTATTACTGCACATGTTATAAAACCTTCTTGTATTCCTTATATTAATACTTTGTCTTCTAATTCTTCTCCTCTTCCATCTATTAAGCATCCAAAAAGGTCTCCATATCCTCCACCTTGCAATCATGTTCCATCCCCTCCACCACATTAGTATCCACCTAAGTCTTCCAAACCTCCTACTTAGGATCCATTACATTTCTCACATGATGATAAGCCTCATGATGTTTTATGTGATTTTCTTGACAAACACTTAATTATCTTGCCCTATAATCAAAATCATGATCCTCATCACTTGCATTGCTAGCATGATCATCCTTATTGAAAATTGCAATGCATCAATTACCATCATGACAATGACTGTTATACCCTTCATGAAAAATTACAAAAATTATAAGACAAGGGTGTTATAATATTTTTCTCTCTCTCTCTCTCTCTAATGAGTGGTATATTTATCCAATTATACATAAGTGTACTTCCACTTCTATGCATTTTTTTCCTACACCCACTTTTTAGGTCATCATTCTTCCATCTCCTAAAATCATTATCCATCTGCATCCTTCACCTAATGCATCTATCGCCACAGCATCTCATCTGATTCATAGTGATAATACATCTCATTGATTACCTAATCCATTGGAATTTGTACTTCCTACCACTGCATCTCCCATTATTGGCACCATTTCATCTAACATTTAGTTTAACTCTTACACTCATGCCACCACCACTTCACATGCTTCCACAATGCCTTGTAGGCATCTCCATCTTTTTTAGGGGATTTCAATATGATCACCTCATTACCCAATGATGCACTCTTGTTTTCAAGGTTCTTACATGACTGTTGAGAGATCTGTTACAATAAGAACATCACTCATTCTTCACGCTCTGTGCTTCACACTCTATATTTTTAGTGATACAATCTCACACCATTTATTGATGATGCAATTTTGTCCTATGGTTCATTATTGATTATTGAGGGGTATTATATAAATGAACCTCATTTTCCATACACATATGCTACGGGGAATCACTATTCCCTCCCCATCCATCATACTCCCATAAAATTACATACATAATTTTCATCCTACAACTAACAAGGATAAGATAATTACACACATCACATACATCTATTATTATTTATCATATACTATTTATCTTCATTCATACATACAATAAAATTTTCAAGCATTAATTTTCTATCTACATCATCATCTATTTAAAATGAACATAATCATTCATGCAATCCAAATAAAAACATCACAAACATACATATGAAAAACAATCATCGCATATTAATGAACATAAATGCAACACATTAATACCAATCATCCATCTATATATATCAACAAAAATTATAGTTTCACAAATACAATCGTTGGGGGGAAAGCCCCCATCCATCAATATATACAAATACATCATATTGATTAAAATAAAATGAATTTTTCTAGCCTAATATTATTCTATGAAAAGTAGTAAATAACAACTAAATAAATAAAGAAAATAACCCAAAAAACTAATTAAATAGAAATATAAAACCCTAATGTGCAAGAGATGTTAGGAAATCCTTAACTAATTCAATGAAGGTGTGGGACTCTTTTGCAATGCAAACTAGATGAATAAGAGGAGGAAACGATCATACGAAATCCAAAGAAAACATAGATTTGAGCTCTCTAACTAGATTTGGGGTGCTCTGGAAAGGGACAGGGGCACCGATGGGAAACCTGGTCTGAGATTTGGGTGCCTTGGTCTACAGAAATGGTCTAAAACCCTCCTCTGAAGTGTCATTGGATTTTTTCCAGTACTTTATTCTTTTCACAATAATTTCACTAACCTTCACCAGATGTCATTGTAATACCTAAAGTAATGAATCACTTGAGAAACCCCAAACAAAACATCAAAACCCTAAAAAATAAAGATGCATATGAAGGGGTTAGATTTTCCTCAGCAGTCACAATGGTGGAATTCCTAACTAAGCACTAGAATACATCTCATACCACATGTAGTTCTAGGTGTGTGTGTGTGTGTGTGTGTGTGTGTGTGTGTGTGTGTGTGTGTGTGCGCGCGCGCGCGCAAATTGTGCCTTAGGTTTCTCTTGTTCCAATCACACTTTGTGAAGTAGCGAGAAATAACTAGATGTAAAATATAATAAATCTATGCATGAAAACAATAGACTCCCCTCCTATGAAGTGTGATGCAGATGAACCAACCGTGTGTGCCTTGTGATGGGGCTAGATGGATGTAAATGTAGATTTATATGCCTTTGATGGATCTAACTCTATATGGTGATAATAGATGTTTAGTGTTTGGTCCCTCATTATGGTCTCATAAATTTATATTTATATGGTTCTCTTATTATAATTTTGTAATTAACCTAAAAAAGGCTGACCACTAAAATTATAAAAAGGTTAAATGGCTAAAAAGTGCCCAAAATATGGAAGAAAAGTATAAGGAGGATCAAGGCCCCCAGAGGGGACCAGGGAACCTGGGGCAACCCAGTCAGGAATAGGAATAACGCAGAATGAAAGAATACATTGGGAAAGTATGGTAGGAGGATCAGAAGTGACGATAGAAAGTAAAATAAAATTGGCCAAAGGACATGGGTTAATTAGTAATTTTTTCACTCAAAAACCATATGAATAGTAGTATGAGACCGAGACTAAATATTGACTCAAAGTGCGTGATTTAGTGACTACATTTTCCCCCACTTTATGTTGGTGAGAAGAAATCTTGGTAACATAAAGTAGATAGAGATGTTTACCTGATAATCCATGTAGAGTGATGTATAAACATGCAAAAGGACTAGACAAAGTGTGGAGTGATAAAAATAAAGATGGAGTGTGGATTCTAAAGATGCACAAATGTAAAAAGTGAAGAGAGTGAACCTAGGGAGTAAGCACGTGTGTAGATTCTAATGTGTGTAGTGTACCATCATGGTTAGTATCATGTGTGATGTACTCACAATGTGTGTGTTGTTGTTATTCACTACTTTCTTCCCATATTGATGTACCTGTAAAAGAGAAGATGATCAAGTAGTCAGATACACATGTATATGTGTAAAAATGCTATGTAAAGAAATGTGTAAAAATAGTACCAAAATGACAATGAAAAAAGAACATGTGCACCTGATTTGTGATGAGACAAAGGGCGTAGAAAGGATATCCTGTAACTTTTGGTGAAGTGTGAGTTTTTTGGGTGATCTCACACCATTATGGTTGAAGAAGTGTATGGAGAAAGTTTTGTTATTCTACAACCTATAACTTCCTTCCTTAAGACTTGGTGAAGAGATCTCTGTATTGTTAGGTTTTTTGGGTGATCTGACACCACAGACCCATGTAGTGTAGGGGGGAAAGTCTATTGTATCTTCTAACTTGTAACAAATCTACATGAATGCTAAAGACAAACTGACCTATAAAATCCACTGTGTATGTGGTTCATAGATTGGTCTTAACTCACTCCTTATCCTATGAATTTAAACTATGCCATGGATAATAAATGTAGACTATACTATAGACTGAATTGTATCAGCACCATGTGTAAAAAACCTAAATATTTCCCCCTCTTTGGGGGCATATGTGATGTCATAGATAATAGGATGTGGCCTTAAAAGAGGACTAATCATATATATGTAAACTCTACCCTATATGGGGAGGTAATGTGCTTAGTAAAGACCAATGCACATGCAAACAAGTGGATAGAAATCAATTATTAGTATGAACAAGCATACATGTAGAGAATTCAAGTGTATAAGCTATGCAAACAATGTATAAGCTATAAATCCATTGAACATGCAAGAAAAGAATCGTATACCTCCAAAGTGGGTTGTAAACATGGTACATCCCTCATGATGTCACAAGACACTCAATGGCCACATAAAAACAAAAAGTGTGTATGCACACAAAACATAGGGTAAGGCCTGCATACAATAACAAACAAGAAACAAAAAATAGTAGGAAGTCAAACAGATATCCATAGAAGTAAGTGATCCTATAAAAAAATGTTACACATGAATCAACTGTTAGCATGTAATAAAGATAACTCAGATGTAAAAAGCATTTATAAGTAAGTAATGTAGAGTGATAAGTATAAAATGAAACAATATCACCTATAATAGATGAATGTAGATGTCCTAGAAACCATTGTGGGATTGATAAGACTGTAAGAGATATGTATCTATGATCACAACTAGAAAAGGATGTGAACATGCATGTGTGTATGATAAACATAATGACATATAAGATACATATGTATTATATGTAGTAAAGTGAACATATATGATAAAATATGAGAAAAATTACAAGAAACCAAGATATGTAATATGTTGTAGATGGATATAATGGAATGTAATATGGATGATAAGAGTTGTATGCCCCTTGAGTGAATAATGAACCATAAATGAGAGTGCATCATTGGGAAATAGTGATGGGTGTAAGGTGATGAGATGTGACATAGGAATGATGTATGTAGGAATCTATAGCCTAAGTGTATATCATGAAAAAATGAGTAGAAAGGAGGTGGTGATTTATCCTAAAGATTATACCACTAAACAATATAAGTGAATGTGATGGTGTAAATGATCACAAGATGATGCTAAGATAAGTGACCCTATAGCCTAAGGCGTATATCACTAAACTGGTGGATGTCGCATGAGAGGATAAAATGATGATCGTTTGAATGTGATGTGGTCTAATTTTTTTGTATACTCTTAACATTCTAGTTTGGACTGTGAGACTAGCAGTGCATCATTAGGAAGTGAGTGCGTTGCATAGAGGTGAATATGAAAAAAGTGTCATGAATGTGATATAATAAGATGCAAATTCTAGATGTGAAAATGCCCTAAGATGTAGAATAGTGAATGTAAGATACAAAATGTAATATGTAATGTGTATGGTTTGTATGACAAATGTGCAACATGTGATAGTTATGGTGTAGTGTGTGATTCATGTGTAGTGTGTGTATGATGTATGTAGGACAATATGTAAAAGGTGAAATGTAGAAGATGTAATTTCTATATCCTAGAATGTAGTGGGAAATGAGTAGGTGATGTGTGGTGATATGTGGTGCCTAATGTGTAGTGACTATTGTGAAGTGTGTGGGGTTCATGTGTCATAAAATGCCCTCAACAGTTAAGTGTGAACCAAGCACACTAGAGTGTGGCATAGGGTAATGCTATGTATGTGTAGATGACTATGTAAATGCTAGACTATGGATGATTTGTGTTGATGTTATGATAGGATGGGGGGTAATTTCTAATGTTATGCCCCCAAGTGTGTGTGAGTGAATGAATTAACCAATGAAAGTGAAGGACTAAGGTCCCTCATTTGATGCTAGTGGTGGTGAAAGTGTATGACCATGATCTAGCAGTGGTAGAATAACAGATAATCATTTTATAGGTGAGTGAATTCCATGTCATGTAATGCATGAATATATGATGAGCACGTAGGTGCAACAAAATGTTTAGGTGATGGAGATAACTAAGAAGGTGAATGCAAAGGTGATGGAAACCCACTTGGAATAGAATGAGGTAGGTGACCTACATTGAGATGCAATAAAAATGTGTGGAATAGGATTATATCTATGTGTAGGAATACCAAGAATAATGAGGTTCCGTGTAGATGGTGTTTGAGTAGGTGAACTAGGAGTATATTCTATTTTAACTAACATAGGTTGTGATGTGGTAGATGGAGTAGGGGATTCCTGAACTAGTGCTCAAGGAAGGTGATGACCATGGAGTAGATGGAGGTACACCATTGATAGAAATAAATTTATTGTTATGAATGAATTTCAGAAGCAAATGATTCATAGAAATGATGGATTAAGACCTATGAATCCATTTGATTCCTAGAAGAATGTCACAACCATCTACCTTTTGGCCAACAAGGAAAGGTACCAACATAGTAAGAGGACCTACTGTAACATGTAGTCTTAACTACACCATATGAATTGTTCATTGGATAGATATATTTGTGAACATGGATAACTGATAGTATCAAGAAGTGGTAGAGAACATGTGTTGATAGGCCATGATGGATCAACCTTAGTTTTATTATGGGGAGTGTTCAAATACATTCTCTAATGTGTAATTGATTTGAAGTAAAATTTGAATGAAAATCATGATCCGAGAAAGAAATGATCCATAGAGAGGTGTCAGTATGTGCCACTAAAAAGTCAAGATCCCCTGATGCAGGTGGAGGTATAATGTGATAAACATAGTTAGAGGAGGATTCATTTACTTTCATTTCATGTTTTGGTAGGGGATTGTTAAAGATCTCGAGCTTACAATTTTCATTAATAGATGGGGAAGCTGTAGGTTCTGAAAGACTGATTTTACCATTATTGATCAACCCTGAATGAGGAATCAAAGTCAAAACACATCGGTAAGTGGAATGTCCTGACACACTAATGATAATCGCAATGGGAATGTTCATCAAACTTACATCCTTTTGGTTGATATGGATCTATTTGTAGTGGAGAAGGTAGTGCAATGAGGTTACTATCGATAAGTTACGGTAATAAAATATGTGGAGGTATACTAAACTTAGTGAAGATACATAAATTTGGTTGTGCTTAAAGCTCCTTAGTAGTAGATGCTATGTTGATGATAAATTTTGTGTCTATTGGTTTAGTTGCAGATGGTTTAAATCTTGAATTATTTTGAAAACACGTGGAATATGATGCCTGTCCTTGGTATTTAAGTTTACATATAGCTAAGATTTTGGTTTGACGAAGCTTAAGATTATGAAAAAGTTGATCAAAAGAAGGAGAGGTATTAAAGAGAAAACTTTCTTGGAGAGGGGGTAAGATACTTTGAATTAATAGATCCAAAAGCTCAGCATCTGCAAGTAATTTTGACATCTTAGCTAAGTTTTTTTTTGTAATGTAAGACATAATCTGCTAAATGCTCATTAGATCCTTATTTAAGTTTCACTAGTTGGGCATAAGATATCTTAGAGCCGATGTTGATAGAGAAATGCGTGAGAAAAGCATCAGGCAGATGCATGAAAGAGATTACAAAATGGTTAGGTAGGTCATAAAACCAACGCATCATGTAATCTTGGTAATCTACAAGGAAAAATCTTAGCAAGTATGGTATGATCATCCACATAGTCCAAGCATGCTACATGAAAATCTTGGATATGATCTTGTGGGTCACCATGGCCTTTAAATATGGTCAAATTGGGAGAGATTAAATTAGGTGGCAATGTATAGGTAGATATATTAGGTGTAAAAGGAGTATGTAGTAACAAAGTAGAGTCTAAAGATGGCAGGGCATAAGAATTAGCGAGTTGAAGTTGAAGAACTTGGGTTTGCAAGTCTTGATATAAAGAGTTTAAGTCAGGAGTATTCAAAGAAGAGCCAAGATGCATATTAGGTTTGCTAGGGTGAATGACATGAATGATAGTAGTAATAATGGAAGATGAGTTATAAATGGGTGACGTGGAGACCAATGGAGCTTTGAAGGATAGGAAACTATAGAGGTAGAAAGAATCATGAGCATTCTTAGAAGCAATCGAAGTATGTAGGACATACAGAAGATGAGTGGGATTATCACACAAATCTTTTCAAAAATTAGTAAGTGTATTTAATTGGTCTTGGTCAACATTGGTATCTTCATCATAGGACTTTTCACTACAAGAATCTTCTATTTCATGAAGAGGAAAATGGTGAAAGGAATCCAAGGGATTATTATTTGTAGATGTAGAATTATGGAATATTAGCCATTGGTTTGGAAACCTTGCGGGCGAATAAAGGAAGCTCACAATATTGAAAAAACCCAAAACAACCACTACGAGTGATGAGCATACTAAGAAAAGACCCAAAGAGAAAATGTATTTGAAGATCAAGCTCACCAAAATGATTAAACTAAAATGGATTTTTATAGCCTGATATGATGTTATGCAAAGTAGTAAATAATAGCTAAATAAATAAAGAAAATTACCGAAGTAACTAAGTAAATAGAAATATAAAACCTTGATGTGAAACAAGGGTTAGGAAATCCTTAGCTGATTCGATGAAGGTGCAGGACCGTGTCTTAGTGAAAAATAGATGAACATGAGGAGGAAACGATCATACAAAATCCCAAGAAAACACATATCTGAGCTCTTTGACTAGACCATGGCACCTGGAAATGGATAGGGTCACCCATGGATGCATTGGTATAAGATTTGGGTGCCATGGTCTGTAGAAATGGTACAGAATCCTCCTCTAAGGTGTCACTGAATGTTTTCTTGTACTTTCTTCTTATCACACTAATTTCATTGAACTGTGCTAGATGTCACTGTAAGATCTGCAATAAGGAATCACCTGTAAAACCCCAAAAAAAGAATCAAAAACCTAAAAAATGAAAGATGCATATGAAGGGGTCAGACTGTCCTTAACGACCACAATGGTGGAATTACTAACTAAGCGATTCAATACATCTTAGACACAATGTAGTTTTAGGTGTGTGTGTGCAAATTGTTCCCTATGTTTCTCTTGTGTCATTCACACTTTGTGAAGTAGAGAGAAATAAATATATGTAAAATGTAATAAATGTGTATATGAAAACAATAGACTCCCCTCCTATGAAGTGTGGTTCAGATAAACAAGCCCTGTCTTCTTTGTGATGGAGCTAGATGGATGTAAATGTAGCTTTAGATTCCTTTGATGGATGTAACTCTAGATGGTGATAGTAGATGCTTAGAGATTGGTCCCTCATTATAGTTTCATAACTTATGTTTATATGGTTCTCTTGTTTTATTTTGTAATTAACCCTGAAAATACTGACCACTAAAAATATGGAAAGCTTAAATGGCTAGAAAGTTCCCAAAAGATAGAAGTAAAGTACAAGGAAGATCAGGGCACCGAGAGGGTACCAGGGTGTCTGGGGAACCCCAGTCCTTGTTGGGCACCCCATTCCTAGCTCAAAACCCCAGTTAGGCATATGAATAACATATAATGACAAAATAGACTAGGCAAGTATGGTCGGAGGATCAGAAGTGATATCATAAAGTAAAATAAAATGGCCAAAGGACATGGGTTAATTAGTAGTTTCTTCACTCAAAAACCATATGAATAGTAGTATGAGACCAAGCCTAAATATTGACTCAAAGTGCGTTATTTAGTGAATACACATATCTCCTCATCACTATCTCTATATACAACTATGAGAGATCTAGAACTAGATGCTTCATTTCTCAATATACATCATTGGTCGCGACCTCAATATCTCTCCACCTACCTCCATAATAAGGCCATCTCAACTGACTACTCTACAAATCACCTTTGTAACTCCACATACTTTGTGAATGCATCATGAGCTAGGGATCATCTTCCTACAAGTTCCCTTGCTTGTCAATTCTCCGCACATACCTTGTCATGCTCACTCAATAGTATGGTACATGTGGTTGCCGATATTGTCACTAGATCAATGAAATGGGCATGATTTCCTACAATAACATCTACTCACTCTAACATCCCACCTCCAACAAGAAATTTTGGGGTTACATTCTATGTCAACGTGTAGACCAATGAATCAATGATCAATGACCAATAAGAATCACCTGTAACAATCTAGTACCACATTAGTTATCACATGAGTTTACCAATATATAAACACTAAGTAACAATTACCCAATACCAACGAATAAATACTTACGCTCACCTAGTGCCACTACTATGCATCTATGACAATTGGAAACAATCATAATTGTTGTCCAAAATAACTCCCCTAGTTATTTTGACAACTTATAGTTCCATTTTGACTTTTAATTCAAATTTTTCAGGTTGTGCACACTATTTGTTTTATACCTTGGCACTTTTGCATGGCTGAATTTCTACATGCGTACCCTCACACACACTTCTTTCTTCTTCCTTGTTCTTCCTCCCCCATCACTTTCTTTAGTGTGCATCCTACTTCCCTTTGTATACTGTTATCTCCCTTCATTTCCCCTTCATGCACAAATCCTTCCATGTGTCCGCTTTCATTCCAACATTTTTGTGTACTCCTTGTGCACATCAACAGACATTATTTCCATTTTAACTAAGTCCTGATCATATTACTACCATGCATGATCCTTCGTAAGGCCCACACATTTCATCACACACATGATTTTACCTTCTATATTAATCCTTTGCATGTCATTTATTGACACTTTATTTTCTATGTGCTCATGTTTCTTCCACATGATTCTTCCTTCTTATCACCACACATTTTTTTGATAAAATGCCCGCGCCTACTTACATTTTTGGCTTATTATCTAAGAATTTTATTGCAAACTATGGCATGTATGCTTGCCCTCCATGTGCACCTTTTCCCTAATTCTCAATCAACTAAGATTTTTTATCCTACACTTTCTAGTGTTATCACCTCCCCTTAGCTTCAATTTTCATTTTTTATGCATCTCCCTCTCTCCCTAGTCCCTTAGAATCATATAGAAGTTTTATGTAGTTGAATTTCCCTTCCAAGGACTATTTTTAGTAGTATAAATAGGTAGATTAGGTTTTCCTTCTCCGGAGGTATGTCTTAAGCACAATTCCCACAACTTGGAGACAATCCCATGTTGCCTCAATGACCCGATTCATTATGATCTAGGACTGGTGTCAATTGAGCTCCCAAAGTTTTTTCCACGCCTAGTGGGATAAATATTGATGTAACACCTCTATTAAATTCATCAAAAAAATAAGGGAATTTTTTTTATCAACTCATTAGTTACAGTTAATACCTCCACTGAATTTAAAACATAGAAATTAAATTATATCATAAAAGAGCTTAATAAATTCCCTTAAGTTATCCTATGCTGAAATGAGTAACATTATTTACAATAACTAAATTATTCCTGCATTAGTTAATTTTTAGAATCCCACCAGACAATCTATGATAACCATATGTAACTACAAAGGTTTACCAATCATACTTAATCCCCCTCAACACTTACTACAAACCAATATACCTAGTTTATCATTTTGGTTAAGCCTTATTTCAGGTTGAGATAACTTGTGAGTCTTCTTAGTATCCTTTAGAAGGCTACTGCTGTAACTCACATATCCAAATCTCTACACCATAACAAGAAGAATTAGAGAATATAAAATGGATCTAGTTACATGCACTATTATGGTCATATTTATTTTGCATTGGGATAGTAAGTTGGTTATAAGGTGACACACAAGCCTACAAAATTATCTTCCATTCACCTCACAATAGTTTCAGTCATAGTCATCAGGATTCGTTTATGTTGTTTAAGTTATTAATTTTTCTCTTAAACATATTAAGTAATCATGTATTTCAATTCAAACACTAAAGCCATAGTTATCATAACTCAACATTCAATTCATGCACTCATGCCATCACCACTTTGGGATCCCTATAGGATAAGGTGCCTTTATGTAATGATGGCCATCTTATCTGCACATTTATTCCCTTGACGTAAGGTATGATTATAAGAAATGCTATAAATTTTTTTGAAGTTTCCTTCACATCATTGAGGATATTACTAATGGCCCAATTAATATAACCATGATTATTGAGGGAATTAATTAAGAGGAGAGAGTCACCTTCAATTTTGATGTCCTTAAAGCCTTTTTCTTTAGCTAGCAATACCCCCCAAATAATAGCTCTAGCTTCCGCCATGTTATTGGTTTGGTGAACTAAAGGACCCGCATAGGAAAAAAACTAATATCATTCATTGATCCTTAGAATTCCCCCTCCTCTAGCAGGACCCGAATTCCCTTTTGAGGCTCCATCAAAATTTAACTTAACAACATTTCCCCCAGGCCTATTCCAACTAGATTTATTTTTAGGAATGTGAAATTCCACCAGACCAAGGGTGAACTTTTCAAGAACTTTCTGCTCACTATTTGGGAAGGTTTTCTTGAGTTTACCTTTAAAGATTTTAATGTTTTCTTTTATGGCAATCAAATTTTTATTTTTAACTCTCGAGAGAAGATATTTTTGATCGTGGAAGATACCATCATTCTTGGATTTCCATAAAACCCCAAAAAATGAGGAAGGACAATATTCCAGGCCCAATTGAAGATAGGAAAATGGAAAGGGGTATCCCATTGAAAGCAACAATCTTCAATTCTTAAGGGAAGGATCCATTGGATATTGAATAGATCTAGAATAAAAGCAAAGACAACATGGGAGAAGGAGAAATGAAGGAGGAGATGGTTTAAAATTACCTCCTCTTTCTTACAGAGTGAACATCTATTAGGAATCTTCATTCCCCTTTACCCGAGATTGTCCATAGTCATGATTTTATTCTGGGCAGCCAATTAGAAAAAAATATTAATCTTAGGGGTGAGATCCTTTACCCATATTTTACCCCAATAGTCCTTGGGCAAATAATTCTTGAAATTTGACATGTAGGCTGATTTAACTGTGAAATTTCCATATTCTTCTTCATTCCATTTGATGGAGTCCTCCTTGGTTTGGAACATGGGGATGTGGAAAGCATTAAGTTATTGTTGAAAACCTGAAAAGGTTGGATGTCGCCATCAAAATCTAGAGGAGGCTCAATGATTTCCCATCTGACAAAATCTTTCTAGATCCAAAAGTCCCGAATCCAAAATTTTCTAGATTCCTTGTAGTACTAAGCAACATCTTTCCATAAATCCAAGTTAGCTAAGGGGGAATCCACAAGCCAATTATTGAACCAAAAACTGATTTTAGAGCCTTTGCCAATTTACCAAATCATACCTTTGGATAATATTTCTTTAGATGGCACAAAGTAATTCCAGAAAAAAGACCCTCTAGGGAGGTTATTTTGGGTAAAAAAGGATTCCATTCTGTCTATATTCCACAAATATTTCATCTTTATAATTTACACCCAAATACCTTCCTCTCTGGCAATCCTCTAGCCATCCTTGGCAATTAAGTCCTTATTCATAAGAGAAATGTTTTTTAGCTCCAATCATCCACATAGCTTAGGTTTAGTAACTTTATCCCAGGACACAAGAGGAAATTTGAACTTCTCACCAACTCCCATCTAGAGGAACCTCTTTTGGATTTTCTCTAAGGATTCCTTAATTTTAGCAAGGAGAATGAAAAGAGACATCACATAAATGGGAATGCTTTGGAGAAGTTAAATCTTACCAGCTTGAGAGAGCAAAAGACCCTTCCAAGATGAGAGTTTACTATTAACTCTATCCAACAGAGCATTCCAAACCATGAGGCCAGGATTCTTAAGGATCAAGGGCATACCCAGATAAGAATATGGAAAATGTTTGATTCTACAACCCAAGATGTGAGCTAATCTGGCTTGAACCTAATTTTCCATATTTATGAAAAAGAAAACACTTTTATGGAAGTTAACCATCTATCCAGAAACATGTTCATAATCATTAAGAACCTCCTTAAAATTTGAGGCCTCATGGCCAGAGGCCTTACCCATCATAAAATTATCATCCACAAACTGATTGAGATAAATAAAGGGAAAACCATTTTAGATTTTTATGCCCTGGATACAGTTGGAAGCCATGGAAAGTTGACAGATTCTACTTAGGAATTCAACAATTATGACATAGAGGAAAGGTGAGAGAGGATCACCTTGTTTCATCCCTCTACTAGTTGGAAGAAACCTTCCAGTTTTCCATTGACCAGTATCAAGAAACTGGCTGTAGAAATGCATGTCATAATCATATTAACCAAAAAGTTATCAAAACCCACCTTTAGCAGGATGTCTTAGAGGAAAGACCAATTTATCCTATCAAAGTCTTTATGCATATCCAACTTAAGAAACATAGCCGATCTACTAGAGATTTCAATGGAGTGGATGGCTTCTCGAATCACAATAATGTTATCAGTAATTTGTCTTCCAGGAACAAAAGCCCTCTGATTCTCAGAGATAAATTTGGGAAGAACCATCTGAATCCTCCCAGCTATGATTTTAGTCAGAATTTTATAACTGGTGGTGCACAGACTTATAGGTCTGAAATCCTTAACCTCCTTAGCACCAACAATTTTTGGCACTAGGACAATAAAAGTGTTATTCATTTACCTCAAGATATGACCATTGTTAAAAAACTCTTGGACCATTTCAATGACCTCGTGTTTAATCACCTCCTTGAATTTTTGAAATAAAAATGTAGGGAAACCATCTGACTCCAGAGATTTATGAAGTTCCATATCAAAGATCGCGAAACATATTTCCTCATCTAAGGGGTTCCTTAAAATATCTCTATTCTCAAGGGGAGTGATTACTTTCTGAAAAAGATCCACGACTCTGTTTTGAACCAGCTCCTATGATATTTTCCCCTGTTTGAAGAACTCCTTGAAGTAATTTACTATAGAGGCATTGATGTCCCTGTTATCCATGAATGACTCCCAATTTTCACCCCTTATTTCATTAATCTTTAGGATATTGTCTCAAGAAGTAGCATAGAAATGGAAGAATTTAGTATTCCTATCCCCTTCCTTAAGCCATTTGACCCTATATTTTTGTCTCCAATACACCTCTTCTTTAGCCAAAATTCCATGGTAATCAGCCAAGATTTTTTGTTCTTGATCCTTGAGAACCAGATTAAGACCAATGTTCTCCATAAATTCCTCAATATTTTAGAGTTCTTAAGCAATTCTTCTTTTTTCCTAGAAAATATTTCCAAAATTATCCTTGTGCCATATTTTAAGATTACTTTTGATGCGCTTCAGTTTAAAACATAATCTAAAGCTAGCAACCTCACAAACCTAGATATCCCACCATTCTGGAATCTTGTTGTAAATATTTAGGTGTTCTAACCACATCTTTTCAAATCTGAAAGGCCTATCTTTTTTTAAATGATTTATTCCCAAATCAAGGAGAATGGGATTATGATTCAAGGCAATTCTATGAAGCATTTTTAGAGAATAAATTTGATTGATCATACAAATATGGCTTACCAAAAATCTGTCCTATATTATCTGAATGAGCTCAGATCTAGTCCTTATGTTTACCAAAGTAAACTTGGATCCCTCCAAATCTAATTCAAACAAACTATTACGGGCTAGGAAGTCAGCTAGATCTTCCATGCTTTTAGAATAAGAGATCAAACCCCCTCTCTTTTCACCAGGGGAAAGGGGGATATTGAATTCTCCTCTAACTATCCACTCTTTATCATTAAACAGTTGTCTAAAGCTAGAGAGATCCTTCAAGAAATTCCACACTACTTTAATTTCATTTAAATAAAATAAAGGGGGGAGAAAATGTTGACATAAAATCATGCACATATTACTATTTTACTATACCTCTGAGTATTTTTTTATATACATGGATCTCAAGTAAGAAACTTATTCACTAGTGACAAAATCCCTAGTCTATATGTTTGATTTGGTTGTTTTCTATTGTACTTACCTCTCACATCTATCACTTTAGTACCTGGTTGTAGTAAATTCACATGGATCCATGTCTATTAGTCTTCTCACATTTATCATCAGTTATCCCAAGACACCAACACCCAATGTGAAAACTAGTGTCCTGACGCTCCTGTACACCCTAGGCATTCTTATCCTCTTTGTTCGTATTTACATTTTTTAACATTTGGGGTTGGCCTTTTAAATTTTCTTACTCCTATCCTGAGGTCTTAGTTGGCATGTCGTGTCACTAGTGTCAAAAATTCAAGCAAGAGATACCTATATATACACAACATACATACCATTTTAAGGGCGGCGAAATTCTAAAGGGAAAGCATATCTACATAATATCAAAGGGATTACATTTTTTGGCTGATTAGTCTCCATACACTACATAAGAAGCAGGAAGTGTTGAATTCCATCTCACACATTTTGCATTCTATCTAGTTATAGCCCACTATCTTGGAATCATTGGCATGAGGGAAACCTAAGGACACTATTTCAAACACAAACACAAATAACTACATGGAGTATGGAATGTAGTGAAACACTTGGATGTAAGCTCACCCTTTGGGTGACCAACGAGGTCATTTCAACTTCACATATTACATTTTTCATTCGAATTTGATGTGTTTGTGAGATTTTGTAGGTAGCTAGGTTTCATGTTATAGGTTATAATTACCTCAGCGCTATAGGTGTAAATATAATGTGATAAAAAAAGTGTGAAACTATAATGACACAAGAGAAAGTAAATTCCAAACATTTTCACAGTCACCAATGCCTAGGAGTGGTCTCTGGTGCTCAGGTACCCTCACCCTATCACAGGTTCCTATGTCCAGATTTTTCTGCAGCCTCCAGTCTAGCATTTATGACACTCTACCCAACTTGTTCATCATTTTCTCTTGTTTAAATATACTTCGGGATAAGAGAAAATTGGATAAGTTCCTTATCTCTCTCATTTGTTTACATGATTGCATCTTTAGAGTGTTTAGAATTTGTATTCTATTGTATATAATCATAGTAGTGACTCTAAAATTAAATTTTAAATTTTTGATTTTATTAAATTACCTCATTCCTTCTTCATTACATTATTCATATTCAGTTGCAAGAACAAGGTTTGGTAGCATGGGCCTCCTTCTCTACTACGATTTATCAAAATCTATATATTCAATATTAAAAACATAACACCTTATGGGGGTATGGAAATTTCTATTAATTTCAATTTTTTATTTTACTCAGTAGTTACAATAGTGCAAAATTAGACTTAGATATGTCTGCAGTGGTATGGTATGTGGGTTTAGTGGAATTTGTGAAAGCGGCTAAGTTCTTCATAAACTAGAGGGTTTGGAAAGATAGAAATGACATCATTTTCAGAAACAATAAACAACATTGCAAGCTTATCTTTGTTAAGATTGGTCATGCTATTAAAGAATATCCAAGAATAAGAAATATCATGAGAATGAATAATATATTCTTTCCAACTGGAAGATAGGAGCTGCAAATATGCAAATTAGGAATACTTCAAACATTGATAGGTCTTTGATTCATTGGATCCATACTAATATTAACTAGCATAAACTACATTTTGATGGTGCCTCCAAGGGTAATCCTGGAATTGTTGTTGGGGGAGGTTTAATTCATGATCATAAAGGTTGTTTAGTTACTGCTTATGCTAGCAAAATCGGGATTCAGAAAAATCATTATGACAAAGCCCTTGCTTCTCTATGGGGGCTAAGGGTTGCCAAAGATTATAACATATAAAACATAATTTCGGAAGGAGATTCACTAAACATTATCAATCACCTCAATCATCTTTCTCCTCCTAGTTGGACTATTAAGGACTTTATTATGGAATCCATAAATATTTGTCAAAATTTCAAGAATATCATCATTAGGCATACTCATAGGGAAGGGAATAAGGTTGTGGATACCTTGGCCAATTTTAGCATCAATAATAATCTAACCATTTGGGATAATGAAAATTACATCCCTAAGGAGGTACATAATAGCATTAATGCAGATAAATATGGGCAATCAAGCATGAAGTAGGAATAATAATGAAATGGCATGGGATTTAGCGAGTGTGAAAGATCACACATCTGAAAAATACCATCCTAACTACGGCCATATTAACGCCCATGATCCTCAAATAGGTGGCTAGGTTCTCAAAAACTGGGACATACATAAGGAAAATAAAGATTCAAATGAGGGTTCTGAGCAGAAAAATTGCAGGAATAGTAGGGAGAAGGAGATAGGAGGTGCCCCATGCCAACTGGAGTCCTACAGTCATCTGGCTTGTAAGAAAAATGAGGAGCAATGGAACCTCCTACAAAAGGGAGGAATTTCCAATTTTATAGAACACATTTAGGGGCACAACAAGAATATTTTAGTTCATTTTGTAATGGACTAGAAGGATAGAAAAGTGGAGTATGGTGGTCACAAAGTTATTATAAATGAAGAATTTATTGCTGAGGAAAAATGCCTCGAGTTGGAGGGATATCATTTTTTCAACAAAAGGATTGGCAGGACCGCCAAGGCTAAGAAATTCTCTAATGAAGGAGAGGAGCTCAAATTTTTTTATGCAGGTGTTAGGGTAAGTTCTATCCCCAAGCCTTTTGATGAAGTTACAAAAATGATGGTTAGGTACATTTCTCTAGAAGGGCACTAAAAACTATCCCTGTCAAACACCTGGTCTCTCTTAACCACTTTAGAAGACAATTTGTAGTCTTCTTCCCGTATTACCAGCTAAATTCCCTTCAGCGCTCCATTTTAGAATTCTAGAAGCAATCTCGTGCTATCCCTCTTCACCGGGGCCTTATCTTCCTACTTCATAAGATCTATGTCTCCAAGTTCCCTGACTTTCCACCCTCTCCCAAAAATCCACACATCACTATATCCACTGCTCCCACTTCCATTCTGAATACCTCTTCCAAACCCAAGACTAAGAACCCAAAACTTCCCAAAATTGACATCCCTCACTCTACCCAGGTTCTTAGAAGCACCAAAGAGCTAGAAGTTGTGCATAATTTTCTACATATTAGTAATGTTGGATAGGATATAGCCCTGCAACATGAGGGGAATAATATACCTCATAGGTTGGAATCTCTGGAGAAAGAGATGGTGCAGTTAAATAAGGACCTGCAGCACATGGACAAGCAGAAAGAAAAAAGAAAGATTGATGATGACACTAACAATGGGAAGGATCAGATTCCTGACATTTACAAGAAATTAAACTCTTTGAACAATAGATTGATATCCAAGGACATGCATGATCATAGCATGGCTATCTTCAATGCCATTAGTGACTTCTTAGAACAACATGTTCAAAGCATTACCATACTTAGCGGGATCCTTGACACTATCTGGGAGATTGGCAAGGAGAGAAGTCAGACCATATCGAAGCTGAACGCAACTGACCCCACGCACATCACCACTTTGGCATTGTTCAATTTACTACAAAAAATCAAATATAGGATTGACATAGCTTCCAAGAAGTAATCTCCCCCATGCTGGAGGGCCTCATTCTAGTCGCTGCTTTATTTATGTCTTTTTGTTGTTTCTCTGCTACTTTTTTGTTGTCTTGTTATAGTTTCTGTTCTGTTTAGCTTTCTACTAGTAACTATCTTTTGGTTACTAATGGACATAATTCTTTATCTAGATTTTGATCCTCTTATGTTGTCCCTATATAGCTCTATTTGGCTATTGAGACCTATTTGTAACAGGGTATAGTCCCTTCAAAACTATTTACTAATAATAAAAAAAAAGTTCTTCATAAACTTTCATTCCTCTTCTCTCACCAAATTATTAAAAGTGGAAGGTATCAAAGTGGCTAAGTTCTTCGTAGGAAGAACTTACCTTCTACAAATGTTTCAAAAAAAGGGGCACCTTTTTTCCTCTTCTCACTCTCTTCCGTGTTGGGTTATACTCAACACTCCAGTCTCTCCTTTGGCAAAAATTATGGATTGATAACTCCTAATGCTCCATAATTTTAGTAATAAACACCAACTATCCAAAGTATGGAAATAATGGTAGCTTCTACCTTTGTAAAATGAGTAGGTGTATTCCTTACATATTTTCATCTCTTTTTCTTACTTTTTTCAAGTTCAAATTTATAAGGATCATATACATTTTTTGTTACCGTTCAGTTTTTATCATAAGCATTGGATACACTCTATGTTTTAAGTTCCATCATAGATCATACCAAAACCAACACATCAGATAACCATTTTTGAGTGAATAAAAAGTGTGTGTACACACTCGGGTATGTTTTTCATTTAGGAATGCAATTTCAATCACACGCTTAAATGGGGGAAATGTAGACACTAAAATTTGGTAACTTTTCCTTTTGCAATACTTTGTCTAACTATGCTCCCTTGTTAAAAAACTGACCAAATTCATAATCCAAACAATATATCTCTCTAGCTCTTATATGACCTACTTATCTTTACACTTTACCATTCTTTTAAATTCTAGATATAACATCTAATTAAAGCAGTAAACAACCTTTTTGCTTCATTTCAGAACTAATTGTTTTATTTTTCCTCTCCTCTATTTAAGACCGTAAAAATGGATCACGATATGGGGTCTAGTCTTGGACCTCCTACACAGTCTTGGATTTTTAAATTCTCTGAATTTGTTTTCAATTTGAATATATTCTTTGTGACATTTAATCTTCCTAATGTTTTCCTTATTATAATATTTCACCTAAAAAATGTTATACTAGAAAGTTGATATCAATTTATAACTCCCTTTCTACTCTTACAAGATCCTACTGCAAATATGATTCCAAAATAACTCAATATTTTCCTAAATCTATCCAAATTAGTATATGTCTAAATCCCTCAACCAAGTCAAAGAGTCTATATCTCTCTCCATTTCCAAGCATGAAAAGGTAATAGAGTCATGTCTTAGCAAGATAAAATTTATTCCAAACATTATTCAAAGAGAAAATGGTTAGGTCTCATAGATGAGGAGCACCACATCACTCTATTATGAAATTTGTTACATTTTTACTATATAGTTATCCCACTATCTTGGTTTCAAGAGATATAAGGGAACCCCTATGGAGTTGGTTAGTTCACACTTACACAAACACTTAGGATA
This sequence comes from Taxus chinensis, assembly GCA_019776745.2. Taxonomy (NCBI): domain Eukaryota; kingdom Viridiplantae; phylum Streptophyta; class Pinopsida; order Cupressales; family Taxaceae; genus Taxus; species Taxus chinensis. Next base: position 350,235,678 of record CM034154.1, on the reverse strand, counting down.
AATACATGACACTTGATCATGTAACAAGGGCATGTAATGCAACACTTGGATTAGTTCAGCACTTGGGATTTTGACTGCCATGGGTATTCTAACCTGGCTGCACACACATGTTTCCTCAATTTAGTTTTTTAATGCTCTGATGAAGGGTTATGCATATTTCTAGGGTTTTTACTTTATTATAGGTGATTATATGTCATACTGAAGTTTCAAAAGTAAGAGAAACATAAAATGAAGTCCATTTATATGCAATTGAAGCACACAAAATTTGCAAGCCCAAACTTATTAAGGGTTCAAGACCATACAAATCTAGAGCATGACTATATAGTTCCATTCTAGACCATACAGTACTTTTATATTCACAGTATTTGATTTATCTATTTCACTATTATGCACGTCCATATCCTATATCTTCTAACTAGTATAGCCAATTTTATTTCCCATATTTTGTATTTTATTAGTTACTTATTATTTTATCAATCATTATAATTATTAAATAATAATTTTGATTGTGAATTTTTAATGATGGAAGTTCATTATGCATTCTAGTCCCATATTACAAAAACTTACAATCTTTTTATTGTTGTGTAATTTACATAACATAGAGTTTAATTAGGTTGTAAAGAGATCCAAATTAAAGGTATAATCAATATATAATATCAAAACTAAAAAAATTATAAGGGGGGCTCATTATAAGATTATTACTCTAGACAATAATCTAATATGTCCCTACGCACTCAACTACGCATTTAGTTACTCTTATTTATAAATCTGAAGCACGTGCATTGCATGCATTACATGCATTACCTATTATGTCATTGGGTTATAAGGAATGACATGTATTATTTCATTTATTATCTCATGTTATTACATATGCACTAGGAGGGAAAATTGCATTAGTATGAGGCCCCTTTAAATTAGTTCTAGGTAGGCATTTCTCAAAGCAGCAAGGGTTGAGGAATCTTGATCATTGTAAATAAACCCTTTTTTCAAGTTTTCAAGAAAATAATATAGTTAGGTTTTTAATAAATAAGAATCCTTAAATCATCTACATATGTGAGATTGTGTATAATTATTTATGGTACACTAATCATAAAAAATAAAAAAAATTGTGCAAAAGATAGAATTTAGATTAGGATTACAGAGGACTCATCTTTTCATACATGAAAAATTCAATGTGTGACTTTGTATAGGATAGGTTAATTTTTCTTGGTTGTAGTTTCAACCTCCCATAATTTTAAGAAAATTCTATGACATTGTATACATACATCCTACATGGTTTCATATCACTATCATTTCATTTCAATAGAATATCGATGCAATCCTCTCTAACCCTAGTTTTTACATTCTTATTTAACTCATTTATGCTAATGTAATTCAATGTGTTTTTATCAACCCTAAATTTATTATGATAGATTAATTCAATTGATTTAATTTGGGTTTATTAATTTATGTTATACGGTATAAAATAATATAATTATTTACAAATTTGTAATGGAAATGAGATTATTTTCCATCATGTAAAAATAATATAGTAATTTTAAACACAATAAGGGTTAGAAAGGTGACTTATCTATCTCATGTCACTTTCAATCTATGCCAATGTCATACCTTAGATGTATGAATAAATCTAATTGAAATCAGATCAACCATTATTTGTAAACTTTATGAAGGTGTTTCGCACAGAATTTTGTTCCAGAATAGAGTTAATTCTATCCTTTCATTCTCTTGAGAAAAAAATAAGGGTTATGGTTAGGAGGAATACCTGTTGAGTGTTGGGAAGGTGTGTGCATACCGTAGAGAGATCAGACTGATTGTGAAGAGCTCCTTTTTGTCTGGGAAGGACTACCTATAAATAAGAATGCAAGACCACCAGATTTTAGTTAGGCAATAAGTGAGGGAACTGCCTTGGGCCCAGAAAATATTAGACTTCCTTTCGAAGGTGGTCAGTTCCATTTTAATACAAATTGATGCAAATGATAATAAAGAAGCTATTGCGAACTCACGATTTAGGTATCTCATTACTAAAAATCAATAGAGACTAAACTACCAATAATAGAATGTCATGTTGTTTATTTAGTCACTGGTTATTGATATGTTCAGATCGAGTTACAGGGATAGACCAGGCTGGACATGAGATTGTTTTGGAGGTGAATAGGTGAAAGGTTAGTTTTGGTATAAGTCATAGTGACCGATGCCGGTCACTGGATAACTGATCACGGTTATTAAACCGGTACCGATAGAGAATGACCAATATCGGTAGGGGTAGTGATTTAGGGATTTTTAAATGGAGGTTGGTGTAAGGTGGTTATGAGGTTTGGAAGGTTGGTAGATGGTTGAGGGGAGTAGTAAGGTGATAGAGAAGACTCAGAGAGTGAGAGAGCTGTCTTTGGGGCAATATAGAGATGGATGACCGAAGGTTAGGTGTAGGTTGTTGCTGGGTGGTAGATCCAGGAGTGAGCTTATAATCCCTATGAATTAAAAGTTCACAAAGTAGTATCTAGAATCATACAAGGTGATAAAAGAGACTACTTACTAGTTTCTGATGTGGATGCAGGTCCAAAGAATGCAGTGGCGAAGGAAAGGCTCAGTTGGGATGATCTAGTAATCGGAAGTGATCTGATGAAGCTATCCTCTGACTCTCCCGATGTTTGGATGAGTGTGACAATGCTCTAGTTTCTCCGTTACAGTCTTGGGCTCGATACTCCTCTTTTACAAACCCTTCTCTCTCCTTCACTTGTCTCTTTCTTGCAAATGAATTCAAGATCCTTGCAAATGAAATACAATCCTTTGGTTTTGGCTGGGGGAGGTCATTTACAGGGAACCGATGGCAGTTACGTAACCGACACCGGTCGAGTAGGGACCGATGTCAGTTAGGTCAAAGTTGGCTATTTTTAGTAAAATATCTAACTTTCCCTCCTTTTCTCTCGAGGGATCAGTTGTGGGCTTGGTCAAGTCATTATTAGGTTTGTTTTGATGCGGGTGAGGGGTAATGAGTCATGGGTGTGGGTATGGACCAAGTCATAGGTCTTAATTAGGTTAGTTTAGGGTTAGGGCTAGGTCATAGTGAGGTGGCGAGGTCAGGTGGCAAGATTGGAGATGTGGATTTATTAATTATAAGGTAATTAATACATAATTAAGTGTGTAAGGTTTAGGTGGTGAGGTAGGGTTAGGTTATGGGATGAGATACGGGGTACAGGGAATCGTAAGACCCAAATTTGATGTCTATAGAAGGGGTAAGACCATAGGGATGGTAAGGACTAGATCCCACAAACTAACCTTTCTTACTATCTCAGACCAATAACTCACTGGATTCTAATTTTTGTAGTTTTCTTCATTAACACCTATGTCATGCTTTTGTATGTTCATATTTACCTATAACCCTATATTTTATACCTATACCTACAAAATAAACCTAGTTTTTACAATAACCTCAAGCACTCATTAGAACTAAAATAAAATAAGCAAATGCTTGAGTTGGAATGACCTCATCAATGATATTATTATTGAGTCAACAATCATTAAAAAAATTCATACTCAATGTAGTTCTCCTTGTTCATTTTTCTAATGTCTATCCAATATAGAAACCTTGACCCAGTGTTTCCTTTTCGTTTCCACATGATAACAAGATATGATACTTTTCTCCCATGAAACCCTTGTGTATATATGTGAAAAATGGATTTATGCCATGTTGTGTTGTGATATGTAGTATGAAGATAGTACTCTTGATTTGATTTCTTACCTTAGTATTTGGTACATAGATGGGTGCTTACTAGTTTATAAATGCTTATGATTAACTTTTTTATATAGGATTCTATCAATTTGAAATTTGAATTTTAGTGGTGTACAAATCCAAACATAAACATAAAATGGAAAATAGAAAACAAATACCCAATAGGAAAAAGAGACCTAAAACTTTGGAAGGTTCAAGACATATATCTCGAATAGGACCATGCTCCGATCCCAAACAATTTGTATGGTATAGGACCAATAATAGAAATATTCAAATAAAAAATAAAACATGCCATAGATATATGTGGTTTAATACGAAGATATAATAAAAAATCTATAAATCCAAATCAAAATAAAATTCAAATCATATTAAAGTAAAACAAAAATGAATTACATCACTAAGACATAGTTCCATTGTTCATGAGCCACATATATTAATTTTAGCAAAATCATGATGTAATAACAATTTTTTTGAAAATTTAGTTGCTAAATTTCCCTCCTTTTATCCTAGTGAATAAATTTTATTAGTGTAAAGGATAAAAATAATGCAATTGAAAGTGTTAAAGCATAAGAGGTTATCAAGTTTGTTGATAAAGTAAACAAATCATGAAAAACAACTTGGACCACTAGTGTGACCCACATAGAGATAAGGAGTAGCATGCTATAAATTTAAAGGGTGTAACAAAGATAAAAGGAGTAATAGACATAGAGATTTTGACTTTGCATTATTATAGAGTTAGGGGTAATCAATCCCTAATAAGTGTTTCATTGTTCATGAGAGAATTGGGTATCCCATCACTGAGGGAAGAGTTCCACAAGGAATGTTATTTTTCCCCTAAATTAATTATTCCCATATTTTGGGACCACACAATTGCAAATGGATCTAGGTCCCAAAAAATGAAACAACAAAAATTCTCAGTTTGACATTATACATTATACGAGTGTTACAATAGTATTGATAACTTGTATATAATGACATGTGTTATTTCCCATGTATTTGTAATAAAATTATCAGCGTATTATTTGGTATCTCAATATATCATTGGATAATTCTACCCAAATTTGACCATTTTTTTCATTTGATCTTGTATATCGATTTGTAGAAGAAAAAGGATACGCTTGCATAACTAGCTACAAATTAGTAATCTTAGTGTTTATTTCATCCTTATATCTAGAGTTTATTCCTTTATCCTTCACTTTGTATACATGAATAATATAAAATAGAATCACTTGAGGGAAAAGTAATGGTTGATACTAACTTGATTTTTTATCATTAGCATTGAATAGTGTGTTGAGAATAGAAGATAAAATAACTTGATATGAAAGTAAGTGTTTATAGAAACTTGAACTTGTGTCATCAATAGTCAATAAAAAGTTGAGAATAAGAGTTATTATTGATAGAAATTATATCGATTGAGTGTTGTTTGTGAGTTCCAATAACGAAATTAGTGACCAGACATAATGATTACAATTGTGTATAATGTAGAGCATGGATTTTAACTATGAATGAGATATGGTGTCCAATATAGTGGCATTGAGTGTATAGGAAGTGCACAAGAGAGATTGAGTCTTAGTAAAACAAAATAGACACATATTGAATTTTTCATGAATATTGACTTAGAAAAATTATTATAGGGATCACATAATATTAGAACTTATAAATAACATTGTTGAAAACAAGGGTTGTGGGACCCAAATAAATTTTGAATAAATTTTCACTACATTTTAGTATAGCAATAGGTGGAATAAATATCCCAATGCGATAGGAAACATAAAAAATAAGAGAAATTAAGACCAAGATATGGCTTGTAGAAATTTGAGCCATTAAGAAATTGGTAGAATTAGGCCAAGATATGTGACTATAGGCACAAAGAGGCCCATTTAATATAAATATCAAGTTATAAAATACAACTAGTACTTTCTTTGTGACTACAGTTAATGGTGACTTGTGTAATGAGAGAGATAGGATGTCACATACCAAAGAGGCCTTACAATAGTGAATTGATCAAGTAGCATATGTAATTCAAGAAAAAACATTTGATGAGCTAGTAAGTCTATAAATTTTCTGGTTTTGTTTAAAAATAGTAGCGATTTTTATAATTTTTAAAAAATTGGTAAAAAAAAATTTAACTTGAAAGCATCAGGGTATATAGGATCAAACAGTCCATTTTCATGTTGGGTTTGGTATAGAATTGACCAATGGTTTTATGATTCTTACAATAGTTGTAAGATCCTAACCCAATATGGAAAAAATGAATGATATCATTAGATAATTTATATTTTTATAATAAATATGTCATTTTGAACATCACAAATGTTTTCTCAATAATAGATGATCTAATAAATGTTTGAATCGGTATGTGATCGTAGAGATATGTTCATGCAATATATTTCTACGGTGATCATAATATGGAGATCCTCCTTTCTTTGGTCTATAAAATAAGGGTTGGTATGTGTTGTATAGATCTAGTTTTTTAAGTGCAGCTAGATTGGGGGAGGTGCCCCTAAATATGCATTTGATCACCACATTGTGTGAGTGGTGGAATCTAAACTCTTGTATTTTTTGGCTCCCTACATGGGAAATTATTGTGACCTTAGAGGATTTCCACCATATTTTATATCTCTCACTAGTGGGGGAGAGGGTGTAGGTCTTACCAAAAAATGTGTTGATTAAGATTTGTATAGCACAAGTTTTGGTTGGATATAAGTGGCCTTGCAGAGATGACCATTTACTTGAGTTTGATTGTGACAATTGAGGTTCCACAATTCCAAAAACATATTATAGTATTATTATCATTATTTGTAGTAGTAGATGGTTGTCTGGGTGTAAATTGCATACTATATGGGTAAGATATGCCAATATATAGAGGACAAAGGAGTGATATATGATTGAGGCCATAGTATGTTGACCCATTTATATAGGGATTTGTTCAATTTCACTTTGGAGATATAATAAGGTGGTGTGACATATGTGACTTTATTGTAAATATGGTTATGTGAGAATATAGTTTTAATGTGGAAAATTAGAGGTCTCATGGGCAATTGGTTTGATCCAAATATATGTTTATCACACTGAGTGATATCTAAGAGGTGAGACTTGGACACCATATCCTATCAAGACGTATGAGATAGGTTTACCTTGGGTAGTATTGTATAAATACCATATAGATATTTTAGAGGATTTCTAGAGGATGTTGTGGATTTTTGTAGAGTGCAACATACTATATGTTTATAAGATTGTGAGCTTGAGATATTAGATTTGTATCAATGGGAGCACATGATGTGCTAGTTTAGTTTGGTTCACAATGTTCATCCAATACCATATGTATGGAGGATATATATACTTTTAACATTAATAGATGAGATTAATTTGAGACCAAAACCAACACAATTACTACCCCCACTATCGGATGATTCAAACCCATTTGTTGTGGTAGGTTTCATGGATGATGGGGGTGTAGCACATTTTATTCCCAATGGTGGGAAGAGTCTTGATGGGTGTTATTATTTCCTATGAACATAGGCAACCCAAGAGGTAGAGCACCAATAGGATGAGGATATGGATTCGGGATTTATCCACCCAAAAGAAGGGATGGTGTAGGTGAGAGAGATTCCCCTGTAGATGATGTCATAGCCACAACCACTTCTCAGTAAAAATATCTTGTGATTATGCATATAATAGTTTATAATAAATTGATGTGATGAATTTAGAAAAATATTGAGCAACTAGTGACTAATGTCCTTTCATGCATTTATAGGCAACACATATTGAATAATGATTGGTGATGTATGTATGAGGAAATTGATTGGGAACATAATTGGTAATGTTATATTTTATGGTATGTTATATATATTTGATGATATCATGGTAGAGTTTACATACTTGTTTGAACCACTGGTCGTGGAAATTGCCACATGTATTATGCAGATTGACTGAGATGAGAGCATAATATATCTAGCACACAACTCCCCACCTCCACCTGGTACATATATTGCAAAGGTTCTAGTGTCAAGGTTGATGAGTGTGAAGGAAAAGTATGTAGAGGCCGGGGCATATATAGGGACCCTATATGATAGGATGTGTCAATATATATAATGATCACATTCATGTGTTCATAGATAAATAGGGGAGGCCTCATGTTCTAGAGATCTTGTTGAGGTTTTGAGTGAGGTTGATTATGATAATAATGATGTATATTCATATTTTAAAAAATATCACGGCCCTCATTATATTTTGGATTTTGAATCAAGAAATATATATATATATATATATATACATATATATATAGCCTTCTATGTGGAGCACATACGGTGTCTTCGCATGATGAGAATCTTGATTGGCATGGATTGTAGATGTTGTATATATTTTCTTGAATTGTTTGAATAATGTAGGATTAGATGCGACCCATGTGTTGACCATGAAAATTACTTTGAGTAAAAATGGTTAATTATATGGTGTGAAATTGATAAAAATGATTAAGTAAATAAATGTGGGATGATATTTATATCATATGTTAAGGTAGTATAATAAGTCCCAACATGAAAGTACACATGAGAAAAGGGAGTATAACGTAGGAGAAAAGGGAGTGGCTAGCAAACCTATTCTTAAAAAATACAAAAGGATAATCCTAATATGTTCCCCTTCAGTCAAAAAGAGATTCTTTTTTTATGTAATAAGACTCACATGCATGATGAACTACAAGTTGAGAAGTGGGAATAATCTAACCAAATAAATGATGCACGCTCATTTTAGATTACCAAGATGCATAGTCATGGATTGCATGTGATGTGATAGATGTGTATCATTCCATTACCATAGAATATATATGATTAAATTGAACATATGATATTACAAATCATTGTTCCTTTTCAAACCATTTGTGTGAAGTTTTTTGTCATGATTGAGTAGTATCATCCTCCTTTGAAGGGAATTTTTTTTAATAAGTTACAAAATCATCTTACTCATAGAAGTCTTGTCATCAATTATCGTAGTCTATATAAGAAAATTTCATGGGAGAGGGGAAATATATGTGTGTGTGTGTGTGTGTGTGTGTGTGTGTGTGTGTGTGTGTGTGTGTGTGTGTGTGTGTGTGTGTGTGTGTGTGTGTGTGTGTGTGTGTGTGTGTGTGTGTGTGTGTGTGTGTGTGTGTGTGTGTGTGTGTGTGTGTGTGTGTGTGTGTGTGTGTGTGTTTGTGTGTGTGTGTGTGTGTGTGTGTGTGTGTGTGTGTGTGTGTGTGTGTGTGTGTGCATGTTGTGTATCAAATGACATAATTCCTTTTTTCGTCAAGCCACTTGATTTTTTTGATCTAATGTATATCAATCATTATCACGGTGTCCATTAATAATATAGAAATTAAAAAAGGTTAGGTATTTATCATTCCAACCAATGAGGAGGAGGATATGTATTATAAGGTATCTGAATCATTTTTTTATCAACATGGTAAGAAAATATTGAGAAGATGGTCATTGACCTTTTCAAAACATAGTGTTTTACATTTAGGAATTGGCAAAGGATTTTTAGTAGTTGTAGGTTTGGGTGTAACATGATAGGAAGTATCACCATGGTGAAAAACCTTAACCTTATCCAAAAAATAATGTAGATCACATGGAAATATTAGATGTGGGTATGTAAATGACATAAATGGAACATCATGGGAATGTGTGGAGGTGTACATAGGGAAAATCTAATGCTCAAGATCAATAACATGTAAGCAAATATCATTAAATGAATCAAAAGTTTCATATGTTAAATTCTCCTTGAGCAGGAATGTGAGGCCTAGATAAAAGATGTATTTCATTTCTATATCCATGCGTTTATATATTAGTTGTTACTTGTTATATTTAAATATTAAGATATAATCAGTAACTAGCTGAGTTTTCATTCATGTAAAGAGGGTAAATATTCATATGTAACTTTAGGACTCTTGTTATCAGTAAAGTGATTAAGAAAATATTCTTCAAGTTTTAGAACTTGGTGTGTGTGTGTGTGTGTGTGTGTGTGTGTGTGTGTGTGTGTGTGTGTGTGTGTGTGTGTGTGTGTGTGTGTGTGTGTGTGTGTTACTTAAGATGTATATAAGGGTAAAAAATTCCACCAAACAATTTAAATTTAGGCATGATAAAATGACGAGGGAATGATGATTGAAATATTCTATGTTGTGTGGGATTTCCATGTATAATATTAGAATCAATGACAACATAGTAGGATTTATTTTATAGGGTCAAAGTATGTACTTGACATTTTAAATCAACCACCACATTCATGATAGAAAGGACATCTTGAGGAGGTATTTTATAAACACTAAGAGGCTAATTCAAGGGTTGTACCTTTCCATTTATAGTAGTCATCATAACACTATTTTATTTAAAAGATATGTCATCAAGTTTAGGCATATCGATACTTAAAGGTTGGTTCTGTGCTAAAGGGACCTTAGAACTATGCTCATACAAGTTATCGACAATAATATTAGTAGAAGTACTAATGTAAACATCAACACATAAGTGAGGATCATGGTTACAATCATTAAGACCTATATAATATATACTATAATTTTCATTAGTGGCTTATATAAGAGGTGTAACACCCATAAAATTAGGGAAACCAAAACAACAGTAAAAACAATAGAATATTTTTTTGACTTTCATTACTTGTTACAAGACATAACATGGGATCACTTAGGATAAATACACATCCCACAATAAATTTATTCCAATATGGAGCCACACGTACCACAAGATGAGAAGTAATTGGATTCACAAGGAAAGACGACACACATAACCAAGCCTACCTAAGAGGCTTACATAGGGGAGAGGTCATCATTGAAACTACCCCATATCACTCCAAGAAGGAATCCTATATAACCTTTGGTTCCTCCAAAGCATAAACACTCCCTCAATTATAATTATAACACGCACTTATTTATGCACTAAGACTAGCCATGAATTCATGTGGTTCCTCCAAGACAAACACACATTTCCCTTATTACTCCCTTCACTAGTTACGCCTTATTCCTCCAATAACCAAAGATGAAATATCACTCCAATAAGATGAAAACATAACCACATGAAAAAAATGACACACATAATTACCACATTTCCTAAATGAAAAAGGAAAAACAATGATCCAACTATGATATAAACCTTTGAATAGGCACTTCTCACGACACAACACTTTCATGGTTACATTTTTTTATTTTTTATTTATTTTTTATTTTTCTAGTTGGGACCCTACCCAGTTACAAAAAGGCCATATTCAGAATCATGCAAAAGAGACAAGAGGATACAAAATAAAGTAGAAACTAGAGTGCAACAAAAGCCCATCCAAACTATAGAAAAAACAAAGCCAAAACATGATAGAAATATAACTCAAACCAAACAAAACCTCAAAAAAGAGAAACCCCAAAAAACATTACTTAATTATTTTGAGGAAGGAATTATTGATACTTTATGATTACATATTTATCACAATCATGTTGCAGGAATTAATCTTAAGGATTTGAAGAGAAATTAACATGTGAATAGACATTCCTTTTTTTCTAGACTAAATTTCCTCTATATCTTTAATTTTAAAATGGTTTCATTTAATTTGGCTCATATACCTTATTGAAATTAATTTGTATAACTAATTTTTTAATAGGGACATTTGTATACACATGAGGTTACTAGTTCTTATCCCAAGGATATGTTTCTAAAGGCTTGTTTACTTGTTTTGCATCATACCTTCATTCCACAATAAGGACCAGTGCGAGAACAAGAGGGAAAAGTCTATTATTTAAAGGATTAAGGTTCATGATTCTCTATTTATATTTATAATTTGATAATTTATTTGGTTCAAATTAAATTTTACATGTCATGAATTCCTTTTCTCGCAACATAAGATGGTTTAATCATGTTACAAGAAAGATATAAATATCACTTTTTTCCTAGAACATCATCTCATGATTACATTTCCAAAGTCTAAGAAAAAGTTACTATTTTTTTTGTTATTTTCCAAAACTAGCTCTTAATATCGTGTTATAGGAAACCATACTAATAACTGCAATTAGGAATGAATTCATCCATAACATAAATATTAAAATTGTCTTTCAACATAAAATTCGAACCTTATCACGTAAAACCCTTCGTTTTAATCATGTGTCATATCAAGAGGGTTTATATTAGACATTAAATTGGATTCTCTTCAGGTACTAAATTAAGAGAACCCAAAAACCTCATTACACGCATGGAAACAAATCCTAGAAGGAAGGCCACACACTTAAGACAATAATTAACCATTAGTGTTCCTACCAGATGGGTTCACAAAAAATTTGATAAGCACACATGCTATGATGATAACTTGAATTTGGATCTTATTTATATTGAGCTAACAAATGCCGTTCAGTATAAGGAACTATGCTCAACCTAAATTTTCATTTCCTACATTATACAAGTGATCATATAAGAATGGTAAATCAATCACAATAATTTTACTTCGAGTTGACCGTTATTTAGTTTATTTTCCTAAAATACTAAGAAAATAGTATAATAAACAAAATATTTAATCATTCACACTGAAACACATTATAATAGTTTAATATGTTTCTAGTTAGTATAAACATCCACCCTTTTTACAATACATAATGGTAAATCAAATTAACGCCCATGATTAAATGCCCATTTTCAAAACAACCCAAGATAGTAACAACTCATGCTCATTACATAATTCAATAATAAACATTTCGATATATAACAATATTGTTGATATAACCTATACAATCACATTTTTGCAAATAACATGTTACTATGAAATCACTAGTACACTTCACTTTCTCTGCATCTCCATCCATGCAACCACCGCATGGTCAACACAACTACTGGCATGGAATCTTCCTAAATCTAGAATAATTCTTATTTTCATGGTTTTCCAATTACATAATCATAAAAATTCATACACATTAAGACAAAGTTAGAGATATATTGACTTCATTTCACTTCATTTCTTAACTAGAGGAGGAGAGAGAAAAAACTATTTTCCCGACAATAAAATTTCTCAAAGCAAGCTATAAACTAGAGTTACATATGTTCATTTAAATTTTTATAAAATTTTCTCACCAGTTACTTGATTTAACGAGGTTCCTACAACATTCTTTCACATCTTCCTAGTAGTTTGCGAAAATGTCAAATTTTAGCTCGAGGGATGAAAACCGAGTTCAAAAATTGAATTTTGATGGGTGAGTGCACAATGGGAAAATTCATACATTCTCTCCTATATACCAAAAATTCACATAAGTTGACAGAACTTAAAACTGGTGAACATAATACAAATAGCCACTTGTTTTCCAAAGCAATCGGTCATAATTGGACTAGTTTGGGAAAATGCCCAATTTTAGCTTGAGGGCTAAGAAATCATGTTAAAAAAATTACTTTTTATAGGAAAATACATAATAGGTAAGTTCCTACATTCTCTCCTATATACCAAGAATTAAAAAAAGTTGACAAAACTTAGAACTGGTAAACGGTTTACAAATGGTGACTAGTTTTCTGGAGCCACCAGTTGTAATTGGACTAGTTTGACCTTATCAAGCAGAGATCAAAGGCCTAAAAAAACTCCTTTCAAACCCTACTAGTGATGTGTTTTTCTGAGGACCAATTTTTACAAGAAATTTTCATGTAAAAATACAAGCGGTTTATGGAGGTAGATAACTATTTCTTCGTTATGGGTCCAAACAACAAGACAAAACGAAACCCAAATTTTAACTTTTAACAGCTACCTGATGTTGCAAAGAGGGTCAACATGACTCTTAATGTGCTACACAAAATGATCAAATGATCAATTCTGGATGTTGTAAAAGCTTTTGTGACATCTCATGATGATAAGAAACATAAAAAAACTTGAATTCTCATTTTCGAGGTACATGAGGATGTTTTGCAAGTCTCCGAAAATTACTTTATTTTCTAACTTTACAAAGTAAACAAAATGGTTGTTTTAGTTGAAAACTCATCTAAATATTTCTGGTACAAGCGGGAAAAACACATAATTATGATACCCTGAGTTTAACAATGTATAAGGTTGTGTTTACAAATAGATTTGATGGTCAAAGCATCAATCAGGTTACGTAAGACACGAGGTAACATTTTACTATTTGCACTATAACCTCGTTCTAAACAACCAAAAGTGATACACTCCATGGGTTTATATTTATATTATGTTGCAAATGAAGAACTATAAATAAAACAATTATGAAATAAAAAGGTAATAATGACCATTCATGTTAAATAGAAAGGCAGAGAACGAGGTGCTCCAAGAGGATCCACACGCATTACATAAGGCTTCATCCCTTTTCAAGGAATTTTTTCAAATAGTTCACATGCATCCAAAACCACTCCATTTTGCACCATTCAGGAAAACATCCTTATCTAGGATATTTCATCCCTTTCAAGCACTCTATCTAAAACTTGTGCTAAATATATGTTCTCATATTTAACACACATATCTCATTTCAAAGCTCTTATTTTGCACATGTTAGAAGTATACTGGTAAGGATGGAAATACTTTATCCTCATCACGCTCCAATATTCCACACTACTTAAGGAATTTAAACAAACAGTTCGCATGTTTGCACATATTTCCTTATACACACAACAATCAACGCATTCCAAGAGACTACACTTTCCTGGGACGTCTTGACATACATTTCATATGCTCCCACCATTTTTTTTAATATTTCTTTTCCAAGGCTTCAATTCCACTAACATAAGACAAAAAATTCTTTTAAAAATACTTTAATGGATGTACATACCATGTCCTAAGGTGCCTATTTTGGCTTAACAAAGGAGGATGTTGGAAAATGTAAGATGGTCTGTTTGGATACCTGTTGGATACATTTGATGGAAGTTTTTAAATCTTTTTCAACAACACCATTTTGTACAAAACCATAAATTAATACATTTTAAGAGACTAAATTTTTTTGAGACTCTGGAAAACTGTTCATGTGCCTTTTATAAATCCTGCCTTGCAAAACTGTAATTCTCTGACAAGTCTACCCCTCTTCTATTACCCCTGCACACCCAACAAGCAAGAATAACAAAATAAATAACAATAAAACTTATGTTTTGGCACAAGAATGGCATATGCTGGAAAATGTGGACTGATCAGGATGGGCACTAGTTAGATGCCTCTATTTTAAACTTTCCATGGATAATCAAAAGCATCGCAATCCACAAAAGAAAACACATCCCACATTTTGGGGAAGGTAGGGAGGGAAAATCCAATCAAATAAATTTATTGCATGAAGGATTCAAATAATGTTTTGTCAGAAAACGCAGCTCTCTGTAAACCCTTTAATGCCAATGGAAGAAATTCCGCATCAAATAAGTCTCATACCAATTTTTTTAATGATCCTTCATTATTTACTTGCTAGAGAAGGAAGAGATCCTTCTACATTCCAACCACCTCTCATAGACATTAAACCTCATTTACTCACCTATCTACGACTCCATTTTTTTCAACTCCATTTCTCAAAACATAAATATTTGTATTTTAATCTTATTTTATTAGTTCATGCTTATGACAGGATACTATACCTTTCACCCAATTTTATTAATTTCAACATATCCACCAATCAAATACATTTATTTTTTCTCAATATTTATATTTCAAATGTTGAAATATAAATTAAACAATTTAATAATTTAAAAAAACCAATAAAATCATTTGTTTGATTTTTTATTGGTTACTTTTTCTTAATAAGACAAATTTTGGGTCTTATTCAAGTACAACTTTTTAAATAATATTTGAAAGGAAAAATCTACAATTAAGAAGTGTCATAACAATTATGAAAACTTTAACATCAACATTTAATAAGTTTACAAATGAAATATTCTATTCATTTTCAAAATAAATATTAATAAATGTATGCCACCTATTAAAAGTGCAAGATGTCATTATATTTATTATTTTGGAAGGTCTAAATATTATTCTCTTATTTATCAAGCATGTCACACTCACTAATTATTTTATCATAACTTAATTATATTATAATTTTATTAATATTATGAATTACAATTTCTCACTTCAATAAATATTTATATATTAAAGTCTTCAAACATTAAAACTAATTGTAATTAATCTTTAAACAACATTTTTAAACTCCTCTTGAATAAACATGTTTTAACAATTTAAGACTTTTTGTTACATTTGCAAAGTAGCATATGTGTCATAAATAATTGTGATGAGACCATAGTAATGTAAGCATAAAAAATCATTGTCATATAATATTTATACATTATTATATTATTAGCTATTTTATGTCTTGTTTCTTTCAACTCTTGGAGGCAGGAACTGGACGCTACGCAGCTCTTGTTTAATTTATATTTATAAATTTTCTTACTTTTTTGTCCTTTAATAATTTTTTCTTAGTAAATGTTATTTATTTATTTATTTTACTCGGCCGATTTAAATGATATTTTATTAGTTGATCTATCTTGTTTAAATTTGTTTATTAATCTATTTATTATTATTGTTATTGTGTTCATTTTAAAAACCATATCTTATTCTATATAAATTAAAATATTATATACATACAAATACAAGGATGTTGATAATAATGATATTGTTATCATCAAACTAAAAAGAATAAGAGAGATAAATAACCATTGGTTGAGGACAACGTTTGATGCCTGGAGAGGAAATAGTGAACTCAAGTGTAAATCATGCCAACAACTGAGAAGCCAACTTGTGCCCTGATAAGAGTTTAAAGATTCTCATATAACTTTACAAAAAGCATGCATGGGATATGATACATCCCAAATTATTGGAGAAAATGGAAAAATATACTCACGTCCGATGGGCTAGGTGTGGAGGTGAAACCTGCACTTCACCGGTTAAGTGTAATAGGGTGGGGAATTAATAGAGGCATGGAAGAATCACTAGTAATAACATCATTTTTGAATTCAAAATAAAGAGTAGAGACATATGTAACCACATAAAAATGTTTGGGAACACAAATAGGAACATCATCATGTGGAGAAACATAATTATGAATATAAATATCACTAGCAATATAAAAATGATTAAGTATAACTACATTATGAACGAATTCATCATCATGAATAACACTATTGTTATAATCAATAACATCATGAAGATCGGGAAAAATAAGGGAAACCATATAAAATAGAAAACTCATTATTAAATGGAATAACATCATCACTTTGTGCATCACCATCTATCGAAGTAGAAGAACATTCATTATTACCATCATCAACTATATAAGTATCAGGAAGGGTAGTATATAAATTATCTTTAGGAAATTATGTAGGACATGTTGGTACCCAAATTTAATCTCTTTCACAACTTGAGCAGCATCATGAATTTTACAAGACACTCAAAGGAAAATAAATGATTTATATGTCATTTTGTAGCTGGGGAAGAAATTTATCTGACTTATAAGCACTCAGGATTTGAAGAAGCGGGTAGCACCTTGAAAGGATTTGATCTTATCCTCACTATTTTAGGTTGTGCCTCTCAACCAAGGTAAGAGAACCTATATTGTAGCCTCTATTTTATGAAGGGGGTGAATATATCCTTGTATTATGCAGATTTTATGGAGATGGCCTTGAGAAAACATGATCAATTTCCCATTATTCAAACTCAATAGAGTTATCACTATTAAATGATGGAAATGCTTTCAAGACAAGGCTGAAGCTACTTGAGACATGGTGTGATCCTGACTACTTTGTGCATTTTTGTAAATGGATTATATTCTCTTGTTGACACACAATGCAACACAGGGGTATTATAGGTGGGATTAGGTGATTTAAATGAATTTTGGGGTGGGAGATTTTTAGGAAAGACTAACCAGAATTTGCCAACTTATTTGAGGACCTTTGCAAAACTTGAAAAAATAAAACCCAAACAACAAAATGCTTCAAATAGGTTAAGGTATTCCTTCAACTAGGATATGTGCACCAAATGGAAGCCCAGATCTACACTCTTCCACACAATCTCTGATGGTCTATCACAAAATATTAAGCTAGATGAATCAGTTAAGCATTTAGAAATTTCTATTTTATCATACCGAAGGTGCAGCCATAGGTTTACAAACAATCTATGTATCAAGGAAGGCAAACTGAATTTAAATTTGTTTATCCCTTTATCAGATGAAAGCTCTTCTGATCTTGGGATTGTAAATATGACTAAGCTATCACAAGAATGAGACATGCATGATGAAAGAAAATCTAAACACTAGATTGCAATAGGAGCAAGAAACAAAAATTGAAAGAATTCTGAAATATAAGTGTATGAAAATTTTTCCCAGAGACAACACAAAATAATCCAGAAATTACCAAAATTATCAACAGAGGAATTTTATAAGAACAATCTTAGAGATTTTTAATGGCTATAAATTTTCAACCAACCTAAAAAGATACAAATTTGATGCAAAATGGAATTAAAATGGTTCTCAGGTGGTTTCTCAGAGAATGGGCTTCTTCCCAAATTTTCCCGTGAAAATTATAAGTTTCTCCAACCATTTTCATGAAAAATTCATGTAATATATAACTTTCACTCACTCAATTTTCCCCTCAAATCTTCCCTCCAAAAGTGGAATAGTTGAAACACCTTTGTTTTGCAATATTTCTGGAAAATGACATTTAATAAACTCACAAAAAATTGTCAGTTATTCTTTTAAAAGGTGAATCATTACAAAACTTTCATCATTCTTCAAAGTGGAAGAACATTTTTCATTTCCCATGCATGTAGATCCCTTTCATTTCATCATTTCAACTTTTCCCGTCCTAATTTTTACTCTATAACTATGGGTCTGGTAATTCATGTTTTTCATGAACCAAAGTAAAAATTTATTTGAAAAATGCCTTGGATTCACAAATTGAACCCCTAAATTGATTAATCTGGACCTGTAGGCCAAAACAACACGAACTGGCAAAAAAATTGATGAAGATTGATGCAAAAAATGCATTTCCAAACTTCTTAGAGCTCAAATGGTGGCCAAATTGGTGAAATGTATAGCTACCATTGATATTTTCCTCAACTTCAAATTTGAGCCCTCCATGTGGCAGATTCGGGCCTCGAGATGTCTTTTTACTTATGGAAATTTTTCACAATTTCTTGATTTCCTCCACCACTATGTCGATGAGATTTGGGCCTGACACGTGGCACAATATGACTGGATATGGAGTCATGGCTCAATTTCACACATTTTACATCTTTCTGGAAAAAAGGAAAAAAAATCATGTTTCCTCCGCGGCTCCGCCCTTCTGCTTCAAGTTTCTAAAGTTGGTCCCAGCGAAACCCCAAGTCCCTTTATGCCTTTAACTTCCTTTTCCCTCAAAGGGAAAATTTTTCACTTTTCCTCAGCTAGCCTGCACCTCTGTTATTGACATCTTAGATGAATTTTGACTTTTTACCCTCGGGCTTGCGGGTTAGTTTGATACTTTGAGTCATTTAAATACAAGAGGAAAAATTTCCAAGTTACCCCCGATGATTTACCTCCCCACCTCTTTGACTTTTCAAACTACCATGTGTCACCACGGCGCACCTTGAGGCGGTCCCAAAAATTTGATACCTTGAATGAGCGCGGGATCACCATGTGTCCTATTCTAGTGAGATTTGTCTGAATGCTTGAAACCTAGTGGAAGGCACCACATGTCATGCTCCGAGGTAGTATCATTTTGGCCATTGAAAATTCTAAGTAAAATGTAAAGCAAACAGAAGCCTCCATGTGTCCCCATCTCACCAAGCCTCCATGTGTCCTCCCAACACTATTTCAAAGCCAGACCAAAAAGTTGATTCGCAAACAAGTGTCGTTCACCCATGTGGACATATTTCTAAGTTGAGGATTTTTATAAAAAAAATTATGTATTTACCTGAGCCGTGTCTAACCAAAAGGTGCCACGTCCCCTGTAGATGCAAGTTCATAAATTTGACCAGGAGAAAGCACTCGTCAAACCATAAAATACAGAAACATGAGCATTTGAGCCTGAAAATGAAGTTTTCTTCAATGACGGAGAGTTTGGACTGTCGTAAGGCTCAAACACGATCATTAGGGACACATCAACTCATTCTTCTTCAATTATTTCAAGGAAGAATGTCAAGAACACAAATTCTAACTATGGCAATAGAGGGAATGGGAAAACATGAGTTGTTTGAAAGGACAGAGCCCAGGGAGCTCAAAATATAGACCTTTTGAGAGGAACAAAGAAACTAGAAGATAAATATAGACCCATACATGATCTTTGACCTTGAGGCAGACTAAAAAAGGAAAAAAAGACCAGCCAAGAACAACATGGGGAAGGATAGAATGAAAGAGGCCATAAATCAATAAATTTTCAAGGGCATAAATGGGGCGAGAAAATTTTGAGCACCAACACAGGCTCTGACTCGGGGATGGGAACTCTCTGTGAGTGCCACAAGAACAAAAGTAGACCAAGGGCCAAAATACCCATTGGGAAAATGGATTAACAAGCCAAAACAACCAAAAATCAGCTGATAAACCGACCATAACAACAAAAAATAGAACATAAAACAAACAATTGTAGACTGTACAAGTGATATGCAAACCTCAGTTTTGGGGATCAATCAAAAAATTCTTCAAATGTCTACCATTAACAAGCATCTCAAGAAATTCCCCATCCAATTCCTTGAGGAAAAATTTATTCTCACCAATTCTTATGTTAATGGAATATGGGCCCATCCACAAAGCATCAAATTTACCATGCTTTCCCTTATCTTCATGCCTGCTATCCCAAAATAGCACAAGATCTCCAATATTGAAAGCTCTTGGGGTTACCTTCTTATCAAATAACTTCTTCATCCTCTCTTTGAATTTTACATGCCTCTGATGGGATGCTCTTCTTGCTTCATCAAGCTTGACAATCTGATTAAGCCTTACTTCGTATGGACTGATTTCTTGGTCTTCAAGTTGTTGAGTAAACTGAAATGAAGACAATTGCAGATGTAAGGGAAACAGATCTTGTGTTCCATATACCAATTCAAACAGGATTTTACTATTAGCTATTTTTACAGTGATCCTGTCATCCCAAACAAAAAAATTTAGTTGCTCAACCCACTTCTTCTTGTTCAATTCCAAAGTCCTTTTAATGATCTTCAACAGGTTTTTATTGCTAGACTCAACCTGTCCATTTCCTTGTGGATTGTAGTTAGAAGCATATGTCAACTTTATCCCATACTCTTTACACATTGCCACTTAAGGTCTAGCTCTGAAACTCATGGCATTATCACCAATAATATTGACTGGAAATCCAAATATGTAGATGATATGATTCAATATGAAGTCCATTATAACTTGGTGTGTTACCTTCCTAGTGAGGATTGCTTCCACCCATTTTGTGAAACAATCAGTAGCTACCAAAATCCATTTTTGTCTAACACTTGATGAATCAGAGATTTCACCAATGAAGTCTAGCCCCCATTGTTTGAAAGGAGCTTCAATTGATACAGGCTATAAAGGAAGGGATCCTGAAGCTTTCAATCTTCTAGAGAAATGCTAACAACTCTCACATCTTCTAACCAACTGAGTTGCATCCTCGAAAATATTTGGCGACCAATAACCAACCCTCAGAATTTTGTGTGTAGTAACTCTTCCAGAAAAATTTCATCCACAAAATCCCCCATGGAAATCAGCAATTATTTTGGAAGCTTCATCTTCAGTCACACATATCAAGAGGATTCCTTCAAGGTTCTTCCAGGCCAACCCAAAGTTTGTAATGATATATTTTTGAGAAGGCAGCTTGAGGGATCTTTTCTAATTTTTATTCAAATGCCCATGGCAGCATAAGTGTCTGAGATAAAATATTACATCCTTTTACCATTCAGAACTCAAAAATTTCTCAAGAACACCTGCCCTTTCTTCCTCTACCTCATTTAATTCAGCATTCTATAGATTTCTTTCAGCCATGAGCTTGGCAAGACCCAAACCTCTTACTATATGTTTGTTCTGGATGTCCATATCACACTCTTGTAATTTGTTGACCCATCTAAACCTTTTTCTTGAGATATCCATCTCTGATAATATGTCTTTCACCATTTTGTGGGGAACATAAGCAACAATTTTGGAACTCAAAATATAAGGCCTAAAAACTTTTTTTGTTTTTACCAAGGAAAATGCCTGTTTCTCCATGATTGTGTATTTCAACTCAGCTACTTGTAATTCCTTATTAAATAAGGAAATAGGTCTTTCAACTCCATCATCATCCTTTTGCAACAAAACAGATGCAACGGTGTGCTCAGAATCAAAGGAGAAGACTTGGAAAGGTTTCTTGTAATTTGGGGCTGCTAGAATAGGATCATGCTTCAATGCTTCCTTGATTCCATCAAAATATAATGGAAGCCTCTTCCCACTTGATATTCTGGTCCTTCTTCAACATTCAAGTAATGGGGAGAGTGAACTTAGCAAAATTAGACACAAACCTTATAATGAAATTGATTTGACCAAAGAAGGATTGGATTCCTTTCTTAGTTTTTGGAACCAGGATCTTGTTGATAGCTTCTATCCTTTTTGGATCAATCATAACTCCTTCTTTAGACACAATGTGACCAAGTAGTTTTTCTCTTTGCACTCCAAAATGGAACTTCTTTGCATTGAGTGAAATGTCGTATTCTCTACATCTGATCAAAAATCTTTCCAAATGTTGCAAGTGGTCAATTCTTTTGCTAGAAAAAATAGTAATATCATCTTGATAAACAACAATAAAATCATTTATATAGCCAGCGAAAGCAACGTCCATGGCCCTTTGAAAAGTATCTCCAAAATTCATTAAACCAAAGGGCATCCTGACAAAAACATATGTTCCCCACGGAGTAGTAAAGGTAGTTTTAATCCTCTCTGATTCTTTGACAACAACTTGGTTATAACTGAAGAAACCATCCAAAGTAGAAAGCATTTCAGAACTAGTCACTAATTGTAGTATGTTTTCCATGTTTGGTAGAGGATATTTGTCTTTCATTGATGCTCTGTTTAGATTTCTAAAATCCACACAAATTCTGATATCTCCATTTTTCTTTTTGATCAGCACCAAGTTTGCAACCAAAGAAGAATACCTTGTGGGTTGAATGATTCCTCCATCTCTCAACTTTTTCAATTCCTCTTGCATTTTGAGAGAAAGGAATGGGATAATTGGCCTTTTCTTTTGTTTGAATGGTTTGGAATCTTTTTCAAGAGGGATTTCATGTTGGAACAAGTCTTCTCTATATGCTTTCAGTTCAAAATAAGACGAAGCCAAACAGTCCTGATATTGTTTCAACAATTGGATATAGGACTGTTTTTCTTCCTTGTTTAAACCACTCCCTAACCAAATCTTTCTTGGTTTCTCATTTATTCCCGATCCATGTTCTTCAACATCTCTATATGCAAACATGTTTCTATTGATTATATAATCAACATTGTTAAAATTTGACTCAAGAGCAACCAGCCCTCTAGGGATGGTGTTAGTATTCAATTGAATGATATCCTTGCCAAACAAGGTTTCGTTTCCATCAACATTATAGACTAATGATTCCAAATCAATATGATGATCCAAAAACTCACCTTGGTTCTATAAAAACCTCTAAACCTGAGCATCATCATCAAATACTTGCCAATGCTTGATGTTATCAGGGACTTCCAGCCTAGTGAGTATTTCAACATCATATTCACAATATGGAGAAACGGTACAATTGTCAAATCTTGACCCCAAAACTGTTAGCCTATCTGCAATCATATTTAAACTTCTGCCATGTTGAAATTTTTTTAAGGAATCAAACATCTCAATCAGATCCCAAACTGCGTGTTTATATTGTTTCATTCGCTGATTTTTTGTTGCATACAATTTTCTAACTTGTTTGACAACCAAGTCAAAATATCCCTTTACAATGACATCCTTTATGCCATACTTCCAAGCAATCCTCAACCCTAAAAATAATGTCTCATACTCAGTTATGTTATTGGTGCATTCAAAGTTAAGTTTGAAAGAAAAACAAATTCCTCTTTACTTGGAGAGATCAAAACAACACCAACACCATTACCAAATTTGGAGCAAGCTTCATCAAGTAACAAAGTCCATGGAGAGCCTACTTCTTCAAGACACTTAGACTAATCCATCTTGTGATCCTTACCATCAAAAAACCCAATAAAACTATCAACATCAACATCAACAAATAATATTTCATAAGAAGCATTGTTTGAATCCTCAATTAGATGCAAGATCTTGTTCTCTCCATATAATTTTACAAGGCTACATTAAATGGGAATGGTGGAAAAAGAAATATCCATTTCGACACTCCCTCCAACACTTGTATCCCACTTTATTGACAACAACATACCCCATTTGGCAGGGCAATTGACAATTACAACATCAAGTTTCAAATTCTTACCCAGATACGCTGTAAGTTGCACCACCAAACCTTTGACACACCCAACAACTGACACTTCACTGGAATCCATGGTAGTACACTTGCCATACGATGTTGTTACTTTGATATCTAACTCATTCATAACTTCCAAAGGCATGACATTACATGATTCCCTGGAGTCAAACATATAATTATGTAGCAACATGTCCTTGATGAACAAAGTTGTGAAGAAAGGGTCAACACTCAGCTGAGATTCAACCAAGGATGTTCCCAAATATTCCTCTAGTGGTTCACCAAATTCTTCCAATGCTGATGTCGTTCCTACCTCTGCAATAGCAAGTGGAGCTTCTATAACATTCACATTCCTTTTTACGCCAGCCTTCTCCTCCTTTAATCCCAAATACTCAAGTGCTCTCATCTTGTGCTCAAGGATTCTAAGTAGCTCAACAGTTGAAACATTGACCTTGATTTGTCTCAAACCTTGAGTGATGTCATTGGGAATGTATTTAGGAAAAACAACAGTGGAAGGAGGTCTATAAATTTCATCAAATGGAACAATCTTTTTAACAATTTGAGCATGGGGTGAAGCATAAATTTTTCTTGGGACAACAAGGCTCTTATCAGATGTTTCTTTCTTAGGAACCTCTTCTGGGTATTAGAAAGAAATGGGGTTTTATTTTTGGCCTGAGGCCCATCTACCCTGACAGCCTTATTTCTTGTGTTATACTCCTTCTCTTGGGCCACCACAGTATTCATAAGCAGCTTCCTATTATCTTCTGAGGGTATACCTCCATCATACTTCTTGATCATCAATGCCCTCAAGTATTCAAAATCATTATTGGGTAGCTCAAAGGCTTTTACATTATCAATTTCTAAAACATGAGAAGGAGGAAAAATATGTACCCATTGGATGCAATCCCAAAAGCTAGTAGTAGTCCTTACACTTATCACTTCAGTGGATGTTGCTCCTTGACATGAGTTTGTAGGGTAGTCCATCGTGCAAGCATCATCATCCGTATTAAAATTATCATCTTCCTCTTCAATTTTATGATTTGTTCCACATGGAGGATGGGGCAATAAACATCTTTCACACTAGTCAATCTGACTTGCATCATCAACATCAGACACTCTAGCATTTAACGGATCAGGCACTACCTTACTTTCCTTGGCCTGAGATTTCCTATTTCCAAATCCAATAGGCCCTTTACCTTTTTCATCAAATCTCTGCTCATTCCTATGGTGATTTCTGAATCTATCTTTTGTTTGTTGCCTAGGCTAACCTTGTGAAGTTTGTCCAATTCCCTTCTCATCTCTTTCTAACTTGTAGGAAATCTCTTTGACAACCCCTACAAATTTTTTCACCACTTCCTCCAAGTCTACACTCTTGCTTGCTTGAGGCTTCTCAGGGTTTACCAATTTAACTCCCTCTCTCTTAGGAGGTTTCTCAACAGCTTTGATATTGTTCTCAATTTGAAGTGTCATGGTGAAGGCCTACCTTTAATTGCCAGGGTTCTTGTCCCTCAAGTAATATGCAACCTTTTAATCAAATGCATCAGAATATTTTATCAAACAAGATTCATCACATGGTCTTAAATTCACTGGAAATCTCCTCAAAATTTTATTGAACCTTGTTTTGAAGTCATGGACCGATTCATTTGGGTTCTTCTTGATATTCTCAAACTCTGATAAAAGGAACATGGGATCAGTCTTGTCACCATATTGCATCCTGAATGCATTTTTCATTTCAGCCCATGAATCAATAGAATTATATAGCAAGGCCTTATACCAATCCCTATCATCCTCCTCTAAAGTGTGGATAAACAATTTAATGTACACATCCTCAAATCCAATTTCAAAATCCTCCATCATATTAATAAAGAGTTTCAAATGCTGATCACATGTTATGGCATTATTCCCTTGGAGATTTGGCAATCTACTTATGACATCTTGAGGCACAACATTAGGTTAGGTAGCCATTCCCCTAAAATTTATTGGGCCAAAGGTGTTGACCACCAATGGAGGCCTAAGTGGAGGCTGAGCCATGTTCTTTGGTAGAGGTGATATTGGGGGTGATACAAGCTGATGAGGAGTGCGAGGTCTTTGGGGCTCAAGAATGTAGTTCACAAGATTGGTATTCTTTAGGTGCTGATTTTCTTGGAAAGTTTTATTACAATTGAAACATACAGGTGCAGATTGAAGAAGGAACTCACCATGTACAGTAGAAGGACCTTCACTAGTTGAAGTAAACAAGTTTATGAGAAGATTTCTTAAATTAGTATCACTGGAAGAAGAGTGATAATCCTCTATCAAAGGATGATATCTCTCACCAATGGTTATTCCTTTGCTTGATGTCCGACCTTCAACAACTTTCCAAACTTTTCTTTCCTCTAAAACTATCTTTCCCAATTCTTGAAATAATTTTCTACTTGGGTCTCTCCTAAAGAAAGATCTTATTCCTTCCATGTTTGCAGATTTTATGTGAAAAACTTCACTTAATGTATGATAAGGTACTAGTATTTATAAAAAATATAACAGCAAGGAGTCGCCACTAAGGAATTTCACCCTAGTTTGTGCAAATTCACTATGAATATCTATCAAATGACTACAAATATCAACGCTATGAAAAGATTTAATAGATATGATCTTATTTTATTCAATTTTTCAACTATGGTGCAAAGTTTGAAACAAAAAATTAGAGACACTTGAAAATATTAAACTCAAAACTATACTCTTCATTCCAGCCTCATAAATATGACTAGAAAATGATGCTCAACAATGTAGTTGCACATCAATCACATAAAACATATTACTAGGGATTTGAAATACTGAAATACTCCCCCGGCAATGGCACCAGAAACATGTTGGTACCTAGATTTAATCTCCTTCACAACTTGAGAAACATCATGAATTTTACAAGACACTCAGAGGCAGATAAATGATTTATATGTCGTTTTGTAGTCAAGGAAGAAATTTATTTGACTTATTAGCACTCAAGCTTTGAAGAAGTGGGTAGCACCTTCAAAGGATTTGATCTTATCCTCACTATTTTAGGTTGTGCCTCTCAACCAAGGTAAGAGAACCTGTATTGTAGCATCTGTTTTATGAAGGGGGTGAAGATATCTTTGTATTATGAAGATTTTATAGAGATGGCCTTGAGAAAACATGATCAATTTCCTATTATTCAAACTCAACAGAGTTGTCACTGCTAAATGATGGAAATGCTTTCAAGACAAGGATAAAGCTACTTGAGACATGGTGTGATCCTGACTGCTTTGTGCATTTTTGTAAATGAATTATATTCTCTTGTTGACACACAATGCAACACATGGGTAGTATAGGTGGGATTAGGTGATTTAAATGAATTTTGGGGTGGGAGATTTTTAGACATGACTAACCAGAATTTACCAACTTCTTTGAGGACCTTTGCAAAACTTGAAAAAAGAAAACCCAAAAAATAGAATTATTCAAAGAGGTTAAGGTATTCCTTCAGCCAGGATATGTGCAGCAAATGGAAGCCCAAATCTTCACTCTTCCACACAATATATGATGGTCTATCAAAAAATATTGGGCTAGATGAATGAGTTAATCATTTAGAAATTTCTATTTTATCATACCTAAGGTGAACCCATAGGTTTACAAAAAATCTCTGTATTAAGGAAGGCAGAGTGAATTAAATTTGTTTATCCCTTTATGAGATGAAAGCTCTTCTAATCTTGGGATTGCAAATGCCTCAAAGCTATCACAAGAACGAGACCTACATGATGAAAGAAAATCTAAACACCAGATTGCAATAGGAGTAAGAAACACAAATTGAAAGCATTCTGAAATATAAGCATATGTAGATTTTGCCGAGAAACATCACAAAATAATCCAGAAATGACAAAAATTATCAGCAAGGGAATGTTACAAGAACAATCTCAGAGTTTGTTAGTGGCTATACATTTGCAACCAACCTAACCTGATACAAATTTGATGCAAAAAAGGAATTAAAATGGTTCTCAGGTGGTTTCTCAAAGAATGGGATTCTTCCCATATTTTCCCATGAAAATTATAAGTTTCTCTAACCATTTGCATGACAAATTCATGCAATATATAACTTTCACTCACTCACTTTGCCCCTCAAATATTCCCTCCAAAAGTGGAATATTCAAAGCACCTTTGGTTTGCAGTATTTCTGGAAAATCACATTTAACAAACTCGCAAAAAGTTGCCAGTTGTTCTTTCAAAAGGTGAATCATTACAAAACTTTCATCATTCTTCAAAGTGGAAGCACATTTTTCATTTCCCATGCATGTAGATCCATTTTATTTAATCATTTCAACTTTTCCCTTCCCAATTTTTACTCTGTAACTTTGGATCTGGTAATTCACATTTTTCACGAACCAGAGTAAAAATTTATTTTAAAAATGCCTTGGATTCACAAATTAAACCCCCAAATTGATTAATTTGGAACCTGTAGGCCAAAACAACATGAATTGGAAAAAAATTTGATGAAGATTGATGTAAAAAATGCATCTCCAAACTTCCTAGAGCTCAAATGATGGCCAAACTGGTGAAATGCACAACTACCATCAATTTGTTCAACTTCAAATTTGAGCCCTCCACGTGGCAGATTTGGGCCTCAGGACGTATTTTTACCTTTTTACTACTTTTGGAAAATTTGCAAAATTTCTTGATTTCCTCCACCGGTCCGCCGATAAGATTTGGGCCTGACATATGGTGCAATATGACTGGATATGGAGTCATGGCTCAATTTTACACATTTTGCATCTTTCTAGAAAAAAGGAAACAAATTGATTTTTCCTCCGTGGCTCTGACCTTCCGCTTTAAGTTTCTAAAGTGGGTCCCAGGGGAACCCCAGGTCTCTTTATGCCTTTAACTCCCTTTTCCCTCAAAGGAAAAATTTTCCACTTTTCCTCTGCCAGCCAGCACTTCCGCTATTGACTTCTTAGATGATTTTTAACTTTTTATCCTCAGGATTGCGGGTTAGTTTGATACTTTGAGTCATTTGAATACAAGAGGAAAAATTTCCAAGTTTCCCTCGATGGTCTACCTCCCCACCTCTTTGAATTTTCAAAATACCACATGTCACCATGGTGCACCTTGAGGCGGTCCCAAAAATTTGATAACTTGAATGAGCACAGGCTCACCACGTGTCCTTTTCCAGTGAGATTTATCTGAATGCTTGAAACCCAGTGGAAGGCACCACGTGTCATGGTCTGAGGTAGTCTCCTTTTGGCCGTTGAAAATTCTAAGTAAAATGCAAAGAAAACAGAGGCCTCCATGTGTCCCCATCTCGCTAAGCCTCCACGTGTCCTCTTGGTGCTATTTCAAAGACAAACCAAAAAGTTGATTCTCAAACGAGCGTCATTCACCCACGTGGACATACTTCTAAGTTGAGGCCTTTTATAGAATTTTTGAAGAATTTATCTGAGCTGCATCCAACCAAAAGGTGCCATGTCCCCTATAAATGCAAGGGCGTAAATTTGACTGGGAGAAATCACCCGTCAAACCATAAAATACATAAACATGAGCATTTGAGCCTTAAAATGAAGTTTTCTTCAATGACAGAGAGTTTAGACTGTTGCAAGGCTCAAACATGATCCTTAAGGACACATCAACTCATTCTTCTTCAATTATTTCAAGATATAATGTCAAGAACACAAATTGCGACTGTGGCAATAGAGGGAATGGGAAAATGTGAGTTTTTTGAAAGGACATATCCCAGGGAACTCAAAATACAGACCTTTCGAGAGGAACAAATAAACTAGGAGAAAAATATGGACCCATACATGATCTTGGGCCCATAGGTAGACTGAAAGAGGTAACAAAGACCATCCAAGCACAACTTGGGGAAGGATAGAATGACAGCAGCTGTAAATCAATAACTTTTCAAGGGCACAAATGGGGCAAGATAATTTTGAGCACCAACAGGACATTTCTAGGTATCTCAAAACACATCATCATTTGAAGTAGACTCATATATATATATATATATCCTTATTTGATTACATGTTAAGAGATAGTGCATGACCAAGAAAAATGGGCAACTTATTAGGAAGAGGAATTTGGGGTTTCATCCCCAATAATCCAACCACTGTCACTAGTTGCATATTCAAAACTAAGGTCATCATCAAGAGAGGGATCCACTAAGTCAAGAGTTTTATGATTAACTATGGGATAAATTGTACCCAGACGCAACCAATGATATGGCTTATGTGGTGCTTCTAATATGGGTATAGAGAATGATAGTGTAGTAGAAGGTATACTAGCAGTGGATGAAACACTAAGAGTGAAAAGGTGAGGTGGGTTTTGTCTCTTAGAATGAGGATGATATGATGTATCCTAATACATGTAATCCATATCAGCTAGAAAATAAGATTATGTACTAACATAACCATAATCAACATCAATGATAAAGTATGTGGAAGAAAAGACACTAGGGCATGGTGTAGATAAAATTTACTTTTTAAATGCACAAGCATCTTGGACATTATTAAAGGGATAGTAACCCTTGTATTTTTCCAAAGCATTATGAAAATCCATACATTACTCCAAGAATAAACCCTAAATGTACTAGGGGTTTTGATATCAAAGTTCATAGCTATGGAATAAACAATCTAAACCTTAAGTTAAGTAAAGGGTTCAAAAAATGAAGGGTTCAAAAAATGTATAAACCCTAAATTTATTTCAATAGATTAATTTCATAGATTTAATCAATAGTGATTACTCTATGTTAAAGGGTATATAATAATACTATTATTTATATATTTGCAATAGAAACTAGGTTATTTGTAAGTACGTAAAATTGATATAGTAATTATAACACAAGAAGGGTTATAAAGGTGACTTGGTTGTATCATTTAATTTTCAAACTATGACATTGTATAATCTAGGATATACGAAGAAATCTAAGTGAAACCAAATTGACCATTATTTGTAAAATTCATGCAAGGATAAGAGTTTATGATGGTCAAGACTAGATCCCACAAATCTACCTTTCCTACTATCTTAGACAGATAGCTTTTCAGGTTCTAATTTTTTGTAGGTTCCTTTTTTATCCCATATATCACATTTTTGTATGTTCAACTTCACTTGTAACACTAGATTTCACACATGTACCTACAAACAAACCTAGCTTCCTATAATAAATTCAAGCACTATTTAAACTTAAAAATAAAATATGTTAATTTTTTTAATTCAATCTAACCTCTATGGTCACCAAATTTATGAGTCATTGAGTATTGCACTAAATTTTATACTTAATTTAATTTATCCTAGTTCATTGTATGAATTAACATGCAATCTAGAACCCTTGACCTAAAATTTCCCTTATGTTTCCACACTGATAGTGGGTTATGTTACTTTTCTACCATGAAACCATTAGGTTCATATTTAAAAAACATATTTATGCCCCTCATAAGATACGATATGTAGTACAAAGGTTACACTTTTTATTTATTACATTTGATCCATAAACTGACCAATAATGTTTTTTCTTCCTTCACCATGAACCCTTATAGGAAATTAATTCTTTTTACCAAATTCACCCTGAAATAAATCAACTTAAAAACAAATTCAATGCAAGAATAAGAACCAAACTACATAAGGATTTATAACGGATTTTTTTAGAATGCATATGCCTCTTGATTTTCAAACTAGTTAAACCAATCCATTATAATGATTTGAATATAAGTACAAATAAAATCATATTATTCTAATGGAAGTTCAACCAAACCTGGTGCTCCAATTGATTATATGAATCTAAAATGGTCTTGCAAATCTCAGTGCTCTGTCACATCTCCTGGCCTGATTTGATTTGATAGAATCCGAATTGGTCTTGGAAAGCTCGGTGCTCTAACATAGCTCCCCGGTTTGACACCCCTCATGACCTCTACTCTGTTGCACAGAAAAATAACCTCTATGCAGAGCCAAGTCTAATGTTTGTAGACAAAAACTATCCTCTTCTACCCTATTACTTATTTCTGTAGCCTCTATGTAGAGCTAATACTAAAACAATGTTTGGCATTAAAAATGATCCTCTTCCACTCTGTTATACGACAAGATAGCCCCTACGTAAATCTAAGTTGATCTAGTGTTGTCAACGAGATCAAAAATGATTATGACCCTCTTCCGTGGCCTCCATGTAACTAACTTGGTGATACACTTGATTTCAAAGAGTCAGTGATCTGGTATGAGTATATGATTCTTCAATGCTTTGTCATGTCCCTCAGCTCCTTGGAATCTCCATGCTTCTACATGAGAGTAATTAGGCTTCAAACTGTCCTTTATAATTTTGGCGAGTTAAAATAATAACTCTCGAATATTTATAATGATATCTATTTAATATGACTTATAATATCATTGTGTATTAAAATAATAGGTCTTAAAATATTCTCCATCATGCCTATTTAATTAAATAGGTCTTCAATATTAAAATTCCTATAAAAAATAATATAGGGCTTATTCTCTCAAATATGGCTTTCTTAATTTCCTAAGGCCTCGACATTAATTCTTCTCCCTAATCCTTAAAATATTTTACAAGTGGGATAAGCTTTTCCTTTCAAATGAAGAGGGCAGAGATTTTATAGGCCTTCTCTCTATCACATATCGATTTTATATGGTTTATCACAATATCTATTGGAAATCAACCAGGGTTCATTTTAAGAAGATCCCTCTGAAAAATTAGTTTAGAAATTGTGGCGAATCTGAAAAATCAACTTTTGAATCATTGGCAAATTTTAGAAAAAATGTTTTGTGGCAAAAGTGATTTCACAGCGAGAAATTATCCCTAGTTTCGTAAAGTAGGCTAGGTAGGTTAGTATGCAGGTTGGGTGGGAAGGTTGGTCAGGTGGGTTGGATAGCTAAGGGTTGGATGGATAGGTTGGACAACTAAGGGTTGTACGGTTAGGTTAGACAATTATGGGGTTGGACGAGTGGGTTGGATGGTTAAGGGGTTGAACAAGTGGGTTGGATGGGTTGGTTGTATGGTGAAGGGTTGAATGGGTAAGGGATTGGACAAGTGGGTTAAACAGTCTAGGGGTTGGATGACTAAGGGTTAAACAACCAAGGGTTGGATGGGTGGGTAGCATGGTGGAGGGGTTGGAAGGTTAAGGGTTGGTTGGGTGGGTTAAATGGTTAGAAGGGTTAGATGGTTGAGGGTTTGGATAGCTAAGGGTTGGGTGGGTGGGTTGGATGATTAAGGAGTTGAACAGTTAAGGGTTGGATGGTGGGTTGGTTAGTTGAGGGTTTGGATGCTTGATGGTTGGACAACTAAGTGTTAGATGGGTTTATTAATTGTGGATTGGGTAGCTACCTTGGATAGCCATTACTTTTCAGCCACATGTCCTTTAACACATTTAAAACCCTATAAATACCCCTAGAAGGTTCATTTATTCACTTTTTTACAAAAATTTCCAATGCTATGAGATCTGTAATTTTCAAAGCTCTCCCAAATTTCAACAATGACAAGCATCACATCTACTCCTACACCCAAATTCCAATACAAAAACCTCATGTTCCCACATATTGTAGCCCTAATAAAAGAAAAAGATTCACAAAAGGATTGACTCAAAAAATCAGAATTTACCGGGCTTTTGGACATGCCCCAATTCAATACTAATACTTCAGTGCTTGATTACCTTCTCTCCTCTTACAATGAGAATGATGGAAAAAAATTTGTTCTCCTCATGCATCTGAGATGTCATCAAATTTCATTCACAATTGATCCCATAGACGTACATTGGTTAACTGGGTTACCATTCAAAAATAAGCCACCCGTTACTACAAAGGCTATCCTCACAGATGAAGACAAAAATTTTGTGGAGTCTCGTTACAATGTGCAGGTTGATGGTAAGTTTATTATTTTCAAATTATTTTTCTCTTAACATTTTTCCACCACCCAAACCTCGAATTTTTTTTCTGTTATTGCAACTCCTCTTAATCATTCATCACGAGGCCTTCTTCTTCAAGGTATTACAAACCAATTCTTTCTTACAGTTGCATCACTTTTTCAGGACAAGGTTATATTATAGGGAAGATCTGTAGACATCATGTATTGAGAAATTTAATGTTTATTATGGACACTAGCAGGTCAATAATTCAATTGGTGTACATATTTGTCCAATTGAATAAAAAAAGATGTCTCATGTGCCCGCAATGCCAATCAATCTGATAAATCCAAGACTGTATTCTCTTGTTGCAATTTTATTATTGCTTTCTATCAGGAATTGTTCTACAAATTTTAGAAAGCTAAAATTCTAACTACAATTAATGATAAAATTATTGGTCTCGGTCTTGAAGAACAACAAGTAATTGTTACTTTTACAGTTTTCTTGTTATAACGATTTCAAATTCAATATTTTTCAATAAAATAATATTTGTAAGATTTTATTTTACAAAGAATAATTATAGCTTCAAAAAACCATAAGGAGGCAATTACTCGAGGTAAAACCCCTGTAGAGGTCTCTTATGATTCTGACATGGATTGAGTAGAATCAACACCAGTAAGAGCTCCTCATCAAAAGTGACCTAGGGGATTTCTATGTGCATCATGTCTACCATCAAATTTAACTATAGGTATGAATTTTTCTTTTGATATAACTAACTAATTCAAACAACTAATATAGATTACGTAGGTAATACTATAATTTAATATTTCTACTATTCTTTTTACATTTATTGTATTAAGAAACTACTAAAATGGGTGATGATGATCAAACTCATTCTGATGCACAAGATCAAAATTTTACGCTTGCATCTCCAAACGTGCAAGGTAAATTGTAATATTAAATATTTAACATGTTTTATTACATTACTACTTTTTAGACTTTACAAGGCCTAACTGTATAATGTCTTCTAACAATTTGTGGCTTGCATCTTGTAGGTAATATATCTTCAGAGAACATTCCACTTGCAAGGAGGCCACCAATACTACCAACACATACAATCCAAACAAACAAAAAAAATCTATAGGAAAGAATATAAGGTTTATTGTAGAATCAGCTAGAACAGTTCATCCTACAACCACAAAATTTCATGGAATCTCACTAGGTGGTGTTTTAAGTGTAATGAATTCACATATTTTCAACAACATCACCCTTGACAAGTAGTATTTGGGCTTTGATACTGGCGATGCTGACAAGGGAAACTATTTTGAAACCCATGATATGATTCAATCTACTCCGCCTCAACCATAACAACAAAAAAATGTGCATGAAGTACAAGACATTGAATCTCCTCCTCCAAGAACCTCTCCACAAATAGATGATGAAAAGACACATTTTATATTAGAAAACATGATATCAGATAGTATGGGGGAAAAAATTCAAGAGTTTGTAATGTCTGATGTGGATTTGGTGTGGTCTTGGGAGAGGAGAGATAAAATTTTGATAAAAGAAATAAATACAAGATACCATAATCACGCTCAAAGGAATTCATTGTTCATTGTTGTAGAGAGCCAACCGGAAAGGCAAGACATTTTACTAAACAAATCTCAGTCAGGGATAATTTCCTATACTAATAATTACAACGATGATATTATAGACATAATGTTAAACAAGTTGGAGAATCTGAATGCTGAAGCACAAGCTTACTACGACAAATGGGCTAAAGACAAGACAAATGTTTTAATAGTAAATGATGAAAAAGAAAAAGTTGTGGTGAGTGGGCTTTATGTTTTACATGTAATATCCTAATATTATAAGAACTGCAATATACATTTTTAACTTATCTAATAGACTAAAATTTTATATTTCTGTTTTGCAAGAAAAATATGAAAAATTAAATAAAGAAGTAGTTGTATTTGAAGCACATTTAAAGAATGCCCACAAAATCCTGAATTCATTTGTATAGTTGAAGGAAAAACTCATAGTAATAAATAAATTAAATAATACATTAAGAAGGATAATCAAGGAGCATAATATGGATCCAAAATTCTTACTGAAGGAAAAGACAAACATAGATGCAACACTTTTGTCAGCAGGAGATGTAGTGAGGGAGGAACAAAATATTCTTTAAAATATCAATACCGTAGCACGAGATCTACATGCATTAAGAGTGATATCAGATAGCTCTTTATAGACATAGTAGAATCCTCCACCTCTAACACAAGAAAAATATCAAGCTTCTCTTGATCCATAATAAATTCAATATGTTAGTGAAGTTCACCATGTGACAAGTGTGTTGTCAAAATTCTAACATTGGCGTAGGAATTAACAGATAGTGGTCAGCCAAATTTTTTTTGTTTTTTATTTTGTGAGGAAGATGTAAGAACAACTATGATTTAGAATCATAGGTAGAAAAGAGGATGACCTTGTAATGTGTCCTTATATGATAGAACTTTTCTAGAAGATTTGAAATGTATTGACAACCCCCTTTTTGTAATTGTATTGGCTGACAATACTTTATGAATTTGTACTTTTCTTCATAAAGTAATCCACCACATGAAAGAATGATTTCAAGAGTACTTTGGGAATTATAATTGTAACTATATAATGTTATTCGATCTCTACATAATACAAATTATGTTTCAGTATCTTTGTTTATGTAAATGTTACTTAAATTTACTTGATTTTGTTTATTTAAAATATTTATGTTTCTGATTTCTTACAGGTGTAAAATAAATAAATTAACAAATATTAAATTCAAATATTTCCTTATTTCTATTTAAAAAACAAATATATAATATTACATTTATTGAAACTTGTAAGCTCTATATGAAATACATCAATATTTATAATTTATTACATTAAATTATTGTAATGAAATCTGTGTGAATTGAAACAATCCTAGATCAACACTTTCATTTGTGTTTTGGAAATCAACTATAGCATGTTCTGTGGATGTGTCTCCATCCCCTAGGTTAGGAATAATATTACTAACCCCTCTTCTGTATACTAGTGAATTCCATAATGTGAGTGCTCTATCATAAGGGAAATAATCCACTGAGTAATGTGATACATACAACCTCATATAGCTTTCTAGATTCCTATCAAATCTATTTCAAACTTTTGAATTTAAAGAGGATAGTGCCCTGAAAACCCTCTCATCTTTCACAGAACCTAGAATCATACTTTGAAAGATTTCATCCAAGTTAATATACTCCCTCAAATATTCACTTAGAATACTACTGGAACAAATATCCTTCCAAATCCTTTTGATGGCACCATAATCATGTGGGTTTTGTAGAAGTTTAACTTTTCGTATCATAGTATTAGAAAAATCCATTAACTAGGAACTAAGTATTTTTATTTGTAAAATACCTTCTACATAAACTCAGTTTATCTCTTCAGTCTTAGAGAAATGGTCAGTTATATCACTCATGTTTTTGACAAATAAAGGAATGATAGATGTATAAGGTTTGTCACTAGATGAATTCCAAAACTGCAGATTTACAACTCTCATTACTTCAAGTATTTTATCATTTTTGAATCTTTCACAGATCTCTTTAGATAACAATTCATAGATCTTTCTCAAATTATTAATGGTTTCCATTAATACTGCATCATATAAATTTTTTGTTACTCTTACTTCTATTTCTGAGACAACCATATCAACTCTTTTTTGGAATGTATGAAGTGGAATCTCTTTTCTATGCGTTTTTATACACATATGATCATGTATATTATATTTTAAGAAGCACCTAGGATTTTTCAAATTTGTCAATACATTCCAGTTTTTAAAAGCATCACCCTGAAAACTCCCATAAGAAATATATAAACTTTTGAGACTCTAGCACACACGTCTTCTAAGTCTTATGAAGTATTTTATATAGAAAGAACGATCTTGTGCATGCTTCATTAAGATATTAAGCTCCCTCAACATGGGAAAAATACCACAAAGTGTGAGTAAATTTTCTATGTTTGCTAGATAACATAATAGATCTTTAGATTTATCTACATCCCTGTGGTATTTATACATAAATAATGTCAATGAAGGATATTCATTAAATATTCTATAGGCAGGTTCATACATAGATATCCATCTGGTATCTACATCTTTGAGAAGCTTTTTTCCCTCTGTCAGTAAATTTCAAATTTTTTAAATTCCAAAAATATCTTTGGAATGCTAGAATAATAAGCATGCAACTCACGTATCAATTCCTCCTCTCTAGATACATTTTCAAATTTGCTCACAATTTTGTAAGCCAGATTCATTTTGTGAGCCATACAATGGATAAAAACCATATACAGAGCAACAATTGTCTGAATTCTAATGTAGAGACCATTTTTGGCTCATTGCATTACAACTGCACCATTGGTTTTGACACAAAATAATTTGTTTACAATAGAAAAGTCATCCATTCCAGAGACATCCTTCAGATTTGAGACCACTAATTTATAAATATCTTCAAAATTGTAATTCTCAGTAATTTTATGAATTTCTAAGACGTGTGGAGTTCTTATTTCATTAGAAAATGTGTAAACATGAATAAAAATCCATGAAGTATTGTCAACTGTAGTAACCTCATCTATTGAAAGGGAAATATACTTAGCCTTTTGAACACATAGTTTCAGATCCTCCTTTTCTACGAGCGATACACATTTTGAAATTTCCCAGCTGCTGGTATCTAACCAATGAGATCGATGAAAATTCTATAGACTAATAACCTGATAAAGAATTTTATTTTCTCCAAAATGTGACATTAGTATTCCCCTTGTCAATATATGGAATATGGTAGCAAACTGAATACTTTTTGCATGCATTTCTGTCTCCATAGCTTTGCTCAATCTTGCTATTATGGTCCCACCTTTTTCATTCACATATTTCACATGTTTTTGTTCCTTTTCATATTATTTTGTGTATTTGAATTGTAGACACTCTTTTCCATCTTTTCATTTATGTGTTCTAACTATGATGCTATTCTTTTGCTTCTAGGAAATGTATATTTTCCCATAATTATTTTCAATTGTGTCTAGTTTGAGTTGCATCGTATAATCCTTCCCTTGTTTCTAACCACATATTTTGCATCGATATTTTTTTTTGAATAACATTAATACCAATTTTTAGTGTACATAGGTTCAATAAACGGATATTTTGTAGCCCATTCGAACTAGAATTTCCTTCCAATTGTCCAGTTTGTCCTCTTTCTTTTGACATATTTTTTTTCTTCTTGGGGTTCAAATTCTACATTTGGGCTCTCAGTAGGAGTATCTTGATTATCATGTCTCCTTTTTCTCAAAATAGACCTTGGAGTTGAAGCTTCCTCTACTGGTGTATCATGAGAATTTAATGAATTTTATTGTACTTCTATGTCATCAAGGGACATAATGTTTTCCTCAACATATAATGGAACATCGATATCTTTAAATTGATTATTTTATGAAGGAAATTATGAAACTTTTGCATATAATTATGTACAATTGTTACAAATCTAGTATTAATTTCATTTATAGTTAAATTTTTACACAGTACAAACAGTTCCAATAGCAGTATGAAAAACATAATTATTAAATAATGTAAGATTAAATAACCTGTAAATAACACATGCCACATATTGATATTTTCAGCTAATGAAGAAACCCCCTTCATTTTTTGTGATTTTCTAAAATAACCAAGTACAATATTTGCACCCTTTTTTAAACTAGCTAAATTAGTAACCTTCTTACCCTGATTTGTAGTATCCATGACTGCTTAGGGACGACTCTTATGTTTGAAGGCACTGATACTGGATAGTTTAGGGTTAGATGGTAGTGGTTAGATAGTAAAGGGTTGGATGGAAAAGGATTGGATGGAAAAGGATTGGATGGCTCTGTGGTTGGACAACAAAGGTTTGGACGACTGAGGGGTTGGAATGCTCATGAATGAGAGGTTGGACGATTGAGGGGTTAGACGGTTGAGGGGTTGGATGGCTGATGGGTTGGATGGATGATGAGTTGGATGGCTCATCTTTCCAAACCATTGTTGGATGGCTAAGGGTTGGATGACTAAGGGGTTAGATGACTCATTATTGGATGGCTAAGGGTTGGATGACTAAGGGGTTGGATGACTAAGGGTTGGATGGCTTAGCGTTGGAT
Organism: Taxus chinensis; assembly: GCA_019776745.2. Taxonomy (NCBI): domain Eukaryota; kingdom Viridiplantae; phylum Streptophyta; class Pinopsida; order Cupressales; family Taxaceae; genus Taxus; species Taxus chinensis. Next base: position 350,195,589 of record CM034154.1, on the reverse strand, counting down.
AACTCAGGGTTAGATGGCTAATGGGTTGGATGAGTTAGGGGTCGGATGGTCAAGGGTTGGACAACTCAGGGTTGGATGGCTCAGGGTTGGATGGCTCAGGGTTGGATGGCTCAGGGTTGGATGGCTCAGGGTTGGAAAGCTCTAAGCTAGATGGTTAGGAGGTTTATTATGTTTACTTTGGTGAATATGTGCATGAAATGATTCAAAATGGTGGTGAATTACATTCATAAGATCTTATATATGTGTAAAATCTAGGTGAAATAAATAGTATAAGGGACATGTCGGTCAATTTTTTTGGAAAATAAGTCGAATACGAATTACAAAATATTTGTTAATTTGAATTTCCATAATCCTTGATTTTCATGAGATTATGAAAATTTGCCACTAAAAATTTCCCTGCAACCAACTTGGTTGGCTGAGTTCATTAAAGTGTTGAGATTGATGAAGGTAGGTTCAAGGGCTCAAACTGTTGGCGCTACTATTTTTTCCAACCATTACACTACGACAACCATCTAACCATTATTGACTTTGCCTCCCATTACACCATGTGGGTGTCTATCCTGCTTCCCTCGATCACCACATCACATATGACCCATCCAACCTTTGTTGTTGACTTTGCACCCATCCACATCAACTTCGGTTTTCGTGTTGCCTCCCACTGCATCAGGTTGTTGGTTTGGTGTGGGAGGTATATCCCACTTTGATTGAGATGTGATAAGATAAGATTTTTTATAGGATTTGACATACCTATTAACATGTGGTTACGGCGATGTATCCCATGCATTTTTCTCACCAACTTGTCTTGGCTAGGATATGTGGACTCACCAAGTCGGTGGTATGGTTGGCTCACCCAAGGGGTTTAGTTCGTTGATTTGGTGGTCATGAATTGGTGCAATGTCGACTAATGGTGGTAGGCCATGTGGTGGCTTGAGGAACCACCATGTGGAATTTTTTAAAATCATTTTGGAGAAAATGATGATTAACCCATTTATAAATGATCGTCGAAGACTAGAGTCACAAACCCAATTTTCACATTCGCCTAATTTAATTTTTTCCACGTGTCACTACCTGATTGGCCAGTTAACACTGCCAATTCCAAACTTTGACCATTAGAAACCTTTTCGTACAGGTTCTATTTTCAAAGTTCCTTATTTCATCGGAAATAGTTTTGAATGATTTTCCATACTGTAGAGATCCCACAAGGTTTTGGGAGCTTCTATCCACTGAATTGACCTCTAGACTACACCTCCCCAATAAAGAGGATTTTTGTCCCAAAAAATATTATTTTCTATACTCCTAAATCTAGAACCCTGTTCTGTTGGTGAAGATATTTCCATAACTGACATGCTAGCCTTCGAACTACTCCTCTACTCAGATAATTGGTTCGATCTCTAGGACCTATGGCACTTGGGCTCACTACCTTCTATTGTGACACTCTGATGCCAAATCAGGATATATATCTTCATTGGGTCTTTAAGTACTTCATATATAGATTTGATTACCAATGTTGTAATTAAACCGTAGGAATGATAAACCTTTGACAAATATTTACGTACTTGTGGCTCTAGTCTTGTGTCTTCTCTTTAAGACGAGGTATATTTTCCCTTTTCTTTGTTGGTCTTAACCCTCTTGACATGTTTTGTTTTAATCCCACACTAGATCACACAATGGCTATTAGATCCACAATAAGCACATGGATATGTCCACAATAGCTTTGGGGTTATTATGGGCTCCTTGTTGTAGTCAAAGAAGACACGATCATACCTCTTCAGGCTGTTAAATTTTTCTTTTCTCTCGTTATTCTTCTTCTGAGAGTCTGGTATGTTCTTTACTATAGGTTTCTTCAGGAGGAATGGTGGCTTGGGATCTATGCTCACTACTATCTCAGAGCTTTATCTTGCCTTACATTTTCCACTATTATATCTTATACCCGCATATTGAGGTCTATCCTCCACCTAAATAGGGTTAGTTATACCTTGGCTATTCACACCAAGGCCATTTCCTTCATATCCCATTTAAAAAAGAAATTTTGATCCTATACCTCTAGTGTAATTTTTGAATTCACCAAAAGTAACATTTACATTTTCATGGGAAGGAAATTTCAATGAATCACTTACATTGTTATTGGTGGGCGTACCTTTCTTTTCCCACACCTCACTATCTTGCAATATTGCTAAGATTACTTCCTTAGCTTGAATTTCATGTTGTAACTCTGTGATCACTCCTCCAAGGAATTATGCCCAGTTCTTAAACTTTTCTTGCAACTCTTGCTTCTATGATGTCACGAGCTGTAGAAATTTCCTCAACTAATATATTTTTTTGTTTCCCAAGCTGTGGTTGTAGTAGGTTGAATGTTACTGGTCTTTTCCAATGTCTTTTTTATGTTCCACCATTTGACATTGGAACCACCTTGGTGCTCAGTCTGGGAAAAAATACCAACATTGTTCCTCATCATGCCCAATAATAGAGCAATTTGCACATACATGAGGACCATCCCATTCTTCTTAGGTCCTTTGGTGAAGACGCTTTTCTTATAACACATATTGTGGGAGTTCTATGCTTTGTCTTAGCTCAAAAATATGACGTGCCTGATCTTGTCAATGTAGATTCATCATGTGTAAGATAATACCCAATATCATGAGTATAACGAGCCATAGTTTAAACTGGTACAAGTCCATCTCACTACAACTACAAGGGATAACCCAGTTCTCGATATCAAAATTACATCATAGATAACAAGATTTCATGTGATATCTCACTCTAATACCAAACATGATCTATAAACCATCCAATATTTGTTTTCTTCCCTGACCATGGAACCTTATAGGAAATTAATTCTTTTTACTGAATTCACCACAAAAAATTCAACTTTAAAACAAATGCAATGCAAGAATAAGAACCACACTGCACAAGGGTTGATAGCGGATTTTGGTAGAATTCCTACATCTTCAAGTTCACAAACGAGATGAACCAGTCCATTATAATGATCTGAATATAAGTATAAATAAACTCATATTACTAAAATGGATGTTCAACTGAACCTAGAGTGTTAGTTGATTCTCTGAATTTGAATTGGTCTTGGAAATCTTGGTGCTTTAACACATCTCCCTATCTGAGTTAATTTGAAAGAATTTGAATTGGTCTTGGAAATATCAATGCTCCATCACATCTCCCTAGTTTGACACCTCCTGATGACCTCCACTCCATTGTGCAATAAACTAACCACTATGCAGAGATAAGTCTAGTGTCTCTACACAATGAAGATCCTCTTCCACTCAGTTGCATGGCCCTCCAGCCTCTATGTAGACCTAAGACTGAGTTGATGTCTGGTGTTGATGATGATACCCCTACACTTTGTTACATGGAAAGATAACCTCTACCGAGATATAAGTTGATCCAATGTTGTCAACGATTTCAACAATGATTATGACCATGTTCCATGGCCTCTAAGCAACTAACTTGGTGATATGCCCAATGTCAAAGAGTCAGAGATATAGTGTGATTATATGAATCTCTGGTGCTTCGTCACGTCCCTCAGATCCATGGCATCTCCAGGATTCTACATGAGAATAATCAAGCTTCAAATTGGCCTTTACAATGTTGGCAAGATAAAGTAATAACTCTTGAATCTTAACAATATTACCTATATAATAGGAATTAAAATATTAGTGCCTATTTAAATAATAGCTCTTAAAATATTATCCATCATGCCTATTTAATTAAATGGGTCTTCAATGTTAAAATACTTATAAAAAATAATATAGGACTTATTCTCTCAAATATGACCTTCTTAATTTCCCAAGGCCTCCAAACTAATTCTTCTCCCTAATCCTTTAAATAATTTACAAATGGGAGAATATTTTCCTTTCAAATGAAGAGGGGGCCTTTTATAGGCCTTGGCTTGGTCACATATTGAGTTTATAAGGATTATCTCCATACTTATTACCGACCAACTCGGTTGGGGCACTGAGCTTAGTGGAGGTGGGTTCGGGGTTCAAATTGTCGACCCCACTTTTTTTTTACCATTGTATTGTGTAAACCATTGACTCAATGTCAAATTCACTGCCCTTTGTGCAATGATGGTGTGTATCCTGCTTCCATTGATTGCTGCATCACCTGCAAACCTGTTGATCTCTGCTATCGACCTCGCACCCATACACTCAACTATGATCTCTAATTTTCCTCCTGCTACGTCGGGTTGTTGGTTTTGTGTGGGAGGTATATCCCACATTGATCGAGATGTGATAAGATAATCCATTTATAGGCTTCGACCTCCCTATTAACATGTGGCTATGACCACGTATCCCATGCATTTTATTTTCTAAGTTGTCTCATTCAGTCTATGTGGACTCAAAAATTCTGTGGTATGGGTTTCTTGCCCAATGGGTTTAACTCACCAAGTTAGTGGTCATGACTCTATGCAATGTTGACTAATGGTGGTAGGCCATGTGGTGTCCTGAGGACCCACCACATGAATTTTTTTAAATTATTTTTTCAAAAATGATGATTAACCCATTTGTAAATGAGTGTTAAAGACCAGAGTCACAAACCCAATTTTCACATTCACCCAATTTCACTTTTGCCATGTGTCGCTGCCTAATTGGCCAGTTGACCTTTTTGAGTCCAAACTTTGACCAGCAAAAATTTTGTCGTATGATATTCATTTTTAGTGTTCCTTATACTATTAGAAAGCTCTTGGTATGATATTTTGTACTGTAGTAATCTCAAGAGGTTTTAGGAACTTTTTTCTATTGAATTGACCTTTGGATCAGCCTTAGTATTTCATACATAGTTGGGTGTTTTATAGATGGTAAATAATTAAGATGAAATTATATATATGTGTCTATTACGTTGAAATTTAAAGCTTAATGGTGTAAAAAGACGGCCATAAACAAAAAATGTGAAAGAGAAAATAATGATCAAAAGACCCAATGGGTAAAAAGGAAATAAAACATAAAAAGAGTCAGGGTCGTACTATGGTCTAGACCAATTTGTATGGTCTTGGACCAAGTCTAGAAATATTTGAATAAACAATAAAACAAGAAAGATATCTCTATGACATGAGATGGAAATATAAGAAAAAATCCATAAAGAAAAATTAAAATATAATTCAAGCGATATAAAAGTGAAACAACAAAGGCTTATGCCACTAAGACATAATTATATTTTTCAACATCCGCATATATAAAGTTTTTCAAAAATATGATGTAATAATGATTTTGTGCAAATTTTAGTGTCTACGGTATTTAATCTGAATATTATTTGGATATGAATGTTTGTTATTTTCATTATAATATGATGATATTTCATTTAAATTAAATTATGTAATATATTAATTAGATAAACCCTAGTTTTATTATTTGCACCTTAGAATTTATTTTTAAAAGATATAATTCTTATGTTGACTAGTCTATAACTTCTTTATTATTATCCTTTATTTTAACTAGTTGTATCATTTCTAGCTCTTCCTTTTTTGGTTGCAATAGTGGAGTCTTTTGGAAAATGTGCTTAGTAGATAAGAAAAATCTATCTATTTGCTTTAGTACTTTGACATCTTAACCATTTCACATGTTGTCTCTCACATTTTATATCCTTGTAGTAAACTCAATAACCCTCTTCATGTTTTCTATATGCCTATACACCTTTTTAATATATCCTTCTATCAAATCTCCCTTGTTACATCCATGATCTATTTTTTAAAACACATACAATGTAAATATCACTTGGAAACAAATCTCACCATTTCCATAGTTAACTCATGTGGATTGCAAATCATCACTCCATCATTAGAAACCTATCAATCAACAATATCATTATCTTTTCCTTTTATACGTATCAAGATTTTTATTAGGAGTTAAAACCCAAGTTCCTCTCAGTATTGCACCATAATGTTCCCCATTTATTATTGTGCAAGTTCCTTATTATTTTAATACCTCACAATTATCATAGATTTAATTGATGAATATAACTCATATCCATAACTTTTATCCAGTATATTTTCTTCCTTTAGGGTCTTTTCTCCTTCCACCTACATACTTTCACTATTATATTTTTAATTTATTTATATGTTGTCTTTATTTATTTTTCTTAACATAGTAATATTATGACCATCTCTACCACATTGTTCATAATTCTTAGCTAAAATATTAGTAAAAGAATTTTTATATTCATTCTTAAATCTAAAATATCTATGGTGTGATGTCTTGTAATTGTCTTTTAATGAGAACAATATGATTTCATATTATTTCTAAATTAAATAAAACAAATCTCTTTAGATTTGGAAGTATGTTTAAAATATAAAGAATTGATAATATCATATTCACCTTTACAAAGACCACATTCATTGTAACCCGTTGATTTAAATAAATTTTTAAAACTGGGATTAGAAAGTGATTCTACATAAATAAAAATGCATTACTCAAAGGATAAGAAATATCACTTTCACATCAATTTCAGAGACACATTTTCAAAATATACAAATTGGCTATCAAGAGTGTCAACTAAATTATAGAGCTTTCCTAATTTCTCATTATATTAGTTTTGTAATACATTAATAGTCATTCTTAACATTAAACTTAACACTTAAGAGAACAAATATCATTAGATTTATTTTTAAAATTATCATTACTAAAAAATAATTTAAAATATATATATATAAAAATATATATATATATATAAAAGAAAACAAATAATTAAATAATGATGATTTTAATATTGAGAACATTAAAAATTAAAATCTAATTAAAACATATGCAATCATTTTTTTTTATGTTTTTCATTACATTAACTAGAGTTATAATTTTATATTAGTGCATATCATATGATATAATCAAGCACGAGTTAAGGAAATAGTTGGCTATGGAAAAAAATTCCAAGATGACATATCATTTGGAAAGAGTTTTGATAAAAGTATACATATTCAATAATCTACATGTCTAGATAGAAAGTGGATTTCATGTTTTTTGATGTATTTAGAATAATAATAATATTTTTCACTAGAAAAAATATCTATCACCAAAATAATTATGATTTGGAATAAGGTTCATTAGAGATGCATTTAAAACCACTACATTCTTATATTTAATGCATTCTCTTACAAAACCTAGAGGTCATACCCCCACAATCATAAGAGGGATTTATTTATATATTTTTCCTTTTAAAGTAATTCACTTACATTTGTTGTCATGCTAAATGTATAGGATGTAAAATTGAAATTTTTGGTTGTGACAACATGGCCCCCACTTGAAAATTTCCTCTTGTTCATTATAAACCCTTCATCTAGTCATTTTTTCCACAATTTCATCCTCATTATGGATAAGAGGAATGTGCTAACTTGATTTTAATTTTTTTTTCATGTGTAGTGAATTATACCTAAGTTGATTTAAGAAGCTACTGAGATCCAAAGCTGAGAAACTATCCCCGTAGGCATAAAAAGGGATTTTTTTGGCCATTTTGCAATAGACGAATATCCTTTAAGAGGTGATTGCAAGGGGAAAAAAATTATAAATTTTGAAGAGTATTTTTTAATGTATCTAAGTTATTTTAAAGAAATTATATAGATCCATGTGGTGTCGAGAATCAAACAAATGAAATGGGGTCATTATTAGTGTAGGGAATGTCATACTTCAATGAAGAAAGATGAATTGTCTTAAAGATTCTTGGAGTTCTGAGATTATTTGGGAGCTAAAAATAATAAATTGAAATATATTGGAATTATCCATATGATGAACACATCAATTTCTTCCCAAGACTTAAAAATCCTCTGTGAATATCCAAACACTGCAATTGCCCCTTCTAGCAAAAAGAGGAGCATGCTATGAAAATTAATTTTCAAGATGAAATGGATTTTGAATATGGTTGGGATGATATAAAAAGGTTATTTTGAGTCAAAATGATATAAGTTTTGACCACAAAAATCAATTCCATACTTCTGGGGTAGAACAAACACTTCCGATGTTCTAAAATTAGTCTGGCAGGGGACATTAACAAAAGGAAATAGACTTGAGCGCACTATTTAATAGTGTGTCAATTTCACTTTGTCCTAGTGTGCAAGGGGAAATGAGGGAAAAATAAATTCACTCCCTTATGCAAGTGTAAATTTCATCACTTAAAACACCACAACATGTGTGTTAGGAAAGTGCACTTTTGAAGCTTGTTTTTCCCTTAGACTTTGTCCTAAGGTAAATATAGAAACCCAAATTACGGTCACAACACTCTAATCCCCTTTTAATTAATATACCCCCTTTCACACATTTTAATTAATCTAATTATCAATAATAGGTTAATTACCGCATCACCCCTCCACCTCACCTTGGACCCATTCCAAGAGCATTTACCTAACTGAGAGTAGGTCATCACTCCTTGCATTGAGTCATCACTTCACTTAACTAACTAAGACTCTTTCAAAACATAATATTTATTGTTAACCACTTATCCCATCAAATCCCCACATGTTTAAATGTAAACCAAGACTCCCATCCCATAATCAAACTGTAACACATGCCAAAAAGGGAAGAAATAAGATATTTTAAGTAAATTGGACCGTTTCTCCCTAACTGAAATTGGTTATTCCTCAGTCGGTGTCGGTTAAGGAACCGACATCAGTTCTTTTAAATAAGGATTTATAACTCTTTCCTCAGCTTCTTATTTTAATTAGATTTTGGATTTCATTTGGATTCTTGCATTTGACTGAGCATCTGACGATCGAACATAACATTAGAGCATCCAAGTTATTCACCAGTAACCAACCTCTTCCTCCACATCCTCAAACCATTCATAGGGAAGCACATAGGCTTTATTTCCACAACAATGGATCTGGACGCATTTCTCCTACGAATTCCCACCAACCACCACATCTACCAATCTTCAGGTCTTCAGATAAGTATCTTAACCAAATTTTTAGTTCTTAACTTTGGTTTTAGATATCTTATTATCTTACGTTATATTGCTTCCCTCTCATGTGGATACCATCCATCACCCATCTACCTGATACCCTACCATTTTGAACCTCTTCACCTTTCCAATCACCCCTCTCACCCTTGAAAATTATTCAACCAAATCATAACACCCAACATAAGCCCTTTCAACACTTTGTGTAATCACATAGAGTCAGAATCAACCCCTTTTCACCTTTGGTACCCAATTTCCCCTACCAAGATTTGTTAGCCAACTAATATCAGCTAAAACTAGTGACCGACATCAGTCTCTATGTCTGACATTCTCTCTTAGACTAACAAGCTAATTTACCTACCCAAAACCTCTCAAAACCTCCCACAACCTCATCAAACCTCCATAACACCCTCTTTTACACTTACAAACCTTAAAAACTCACCACCTACTTTAAATTTAATCTCATATTCACTATTTTGATTAAATTTAATTTACTATACTTGTGTGAGATACCTAAATTATACAACTACAATAGGACTCTCTATTTCATGTTCTTATCAACATTTAATTTGTTTTAAATGTGGATTGACAGCCTTCTAGGAATCACCCTACTTCCTAGATCTAGCATTTGTAAGCCAATCGACCAACTGATTCTTTCAATTCTATCTTGTGGTCTTGTGTTCTTTTTCAAGTAGTCCTTCCTAGACAAAAAGGAGTTCTCTCAATAATCCTAGTCTTCAATGATGTGCAACCTCTTCATGACCTCCAGGTATTCCTCGCATACCCAACCTCAAATGTTTTACTTATACGTACACTTATTATAAGTGAAAATTTTTGGCACACTCAGTGGGGCCCTCATTACTTGTGGGTTCTTTTATCCATACATGATTGAATTTTTTTTGTTTCCTTTCTGAATATTCACTAAATCTCTCTTTTGGTAATATTCTCTTTCTTCTATTTTCTCTAAAAGACACCTTTCCTTTAGCGCAAATTAAAATAAACCCTTCTTCATTTCCTCTTTCTTGCATTATTGAAATACATACTCTCTTCCTATTCATTATTTCTCTCACCCAACTTCACTTTTTGATTTTGGCTTAAAACTATTACATTGCATCCTTGTATTCTTGTATTTATCTTACATATTCTAAATATCAATCCAATATAATGGAGTTCATGACTGGTTGATGATTGGGTAATTAAGCATAGTTAACTATTTCACACAATTCTTTTCCAAATCACTCAAACAAACAAAAAACTACTTAAGCATTCCCCAAATCCTAGGAATAAGCTATCAAGGATTTAAAAACTCATTGAAAGTGGGCCCCAATCAGTGTTTTGGCTGGATTTTTATATTAGAGCTTGGACCTCACGTACTAAAAGGTATAGCGAGGACTCCCTTGTGAAAACAATCCTGAAACCACCCATAACTGGATTTTAGGTACATTGTATCCATTACTTTCTATATATTCATAGTTGGTATTAAGGCTTAAGCCATTACAACACTAAAATATGACTCCTAGGATAACGTGTTTCTTATTTTTTACTTGTGGATTTTTTAATTTCTTTCTTTTCTTCTTCTATTTGAGGTGTGAGTTCATACTTCATAAATTTTCTTTATTTTTCACACTTATTCATCAAAACCAGTTAATTATGAGTGTGTTAGATTAGATCTGTTACACACATCCTCTTTCTTGGCTTATTTTGACAAAATCTAACTCTGAAATTTCAAATTTCTTCACTTTCACAGTAAATGGCATCAGTTCAACAACTGATATTGGTCCTTTCATCCAAATGGCACCGATTCACTAACCATTATTGGTCTCTGTGTTTTTGAATATCTGTTAAAAACAACAACCTATTTTAACCTACCAAATTCTTTCAAATTTATTTTTTAGTTTCTGTCACTTTCACAAAGCCCAGAATACCTATTTTTCATCCTCCCGTATGGCTTGTACTTACCAACAGGTGTGAGATCTTGATATTCATGTGATTTGTATACCATTACCTATGAACCCCTGACCACCTTCTATTTCTTCACCAATAGATCCTAATGCACATGTGATCATACTAGAGGGTGATGAGGAATTCACTAGATTACTTGATCATAACACCAAGGCCTTGTAACAATATCTTTCCAATTCTTCCACATGTGACTCATCAGGTCAAGCTCTTTATGGACTTCCTACTTCCATGCCCCCTATTTCTACCACCTTTTCTATATCAAAAAATGCTAATGTAGCTACCTTAACTACTATAGTGTTGAAGAACCCCATTTCACAAAACCTATTTCACAAGTGGCCTCTACACCTTCAATATTTGTCGTCCCCTCGACATATTCCATACACTTATCCACATTCTCATTTATAGAGGTCCCTTCGTCATCACTACCTTATGTACCTATCCCTACACAACCACCCATTTCATCAACTTCTTCTACCCCCTTTCAGAGTTTGGTGGTTTCTATTCCCCAAACTCTTCCACCCATCGATATGAGGATATTTTCACAAGTTCCCCCCACCTACATGTTACCTCAGACACAATCTATCACCTCCACTTCATACTCAGGGTATTTTCCCTCCTCTTCTACCACTTCTTACATACATATGCCTCAATTCATGTACTTGGAACCACCACATACTTGTATGCTTTAAACAACCCACTCATCTTATCAGTCCTCTCATACCTTAGGGGGCATCCCTCAATGAAATCCCACCACGGATCACATCAAAATGATGATGGAAAAAATGTAGACACTCGAGGCCTCCATTTCCAGATCTTGTAATGTCCTAACCTATGATGAGATTTACAATAAACCCATTAACCCTTCCATACCTATTTATCCCTATCTTGCATAATGGGAGTTACCCAAATTCAACTATTTTAATAGTAAGGACGACCCCCAAGAGCACTTACATTCATTCAAACACACTTGTTATTTGATAGGTCACAATGGTGCCTTAATCCTTAGAACATTTACCATTTCCTTATCGGGACCCACTTTAGACTGGTACAGTGATTTTCCTAGGAACTCGGTCTTTTCCTTCAACTAATTGGCCCAGAACATCGTTGATCACTTCTCAATAGACTTATACTCTACCAATATGACGATGAGTGTATCGTTGATTTCGTCACACATTGGAGGGGCATAATCAATCAACTCTCCTTTTCTCTACCACAGTCTCAATTTATAGAGTTGTTTACCAGGGCATGTTTCAGACACATTTCCCCAACTATTCAAGTTCAAACATTTTGTGTGTTTGATGAGGATTTCACCATGGCTAGGAAGCTTGAAATCCACACCCTTGAAGAAGAGAAATTTAAATTGCGTAACAAGAATGGTGCCTTCAAATCCAATGTATCTTCTTCCAAAACACCTAACAACTATTCCAAGTTGAAAGGATATACCAACGTGGTGGTTCTAAAATCTAGCCCTTCTCATCCATCTAATCAACCCAAACCTCCTTCCAATCTCTCGCTTGTTCCAAATTTTCAACACAAAATATGAACAGAGGAGTTACACTCCCATCAGAGAGCCCTATTCTTTTATGTTGGAAAAACTATTGAAATCAAGAGCCATAACTTTTTCTCCTATCAAATCACATACTATTTTTTATCCTTCTTGCCCCACACCATCTTGGTATAAATAGAATAATTTTTGTAATTACCACTGCGTGAGAGGCCATAGTGATGGAAATTAAAAAACATTCAAAGACACTATCTCAGGGATGTTAGAAAATGGTGATCTCATCCTCAAAAATCCTAATGCACTCACTAATGAAAACTTGGAAATTTTCTAAAAAACATTTCCTAACCATGATCCTTCATCCAATCATGCTAATGAGACATCTAAATATGAAACCAATGTCCATGTCGTTCATGTAATCTTCACTCCAGTGTTTGATTCTTCTATTGAGTGTCATCCTCTAGCATCTCTTGAGGAAATTCTCATGTGGAATCCCCTAATCATAGAGGATCCCACCTTACCAGTTCCTTTTCCTAGAGAGGAACCCAATTCATCTCTTCCTTTAGCCATAAGGGAACCTTCATTATCAACTTCTATGCCCATACAAGAGCCTCTATCACCCATCTTTCCTTCTCTTCAATCTACAGAGGATTCAGCCTTGTCTATATCACCCAGATTTCCTTATCCTCAACCCACAGAGGATCTAACCTTGTCTAATTCACCCACTTTCCCTCCTCCTCTATCCATAGAGGATTCAATATTATCTACCCACTCTATTTTTTATACCTTGATAAAAGACCTCACTGATCTCATTTCTCTTCTGACCTCACTTTTACCTACTGAATATGAGGCCAAGACCTTCCCTATCTCACAAACCTTAGAGATCATCATAGGGATTAGCACTAGTATGTCCTCCTCTTCATCTAAACCAAAACCATTTTCTTATTTTGTTGATCACATGGAATACATCGATTACTCTACCCTCGGGGGGCACCTTAGACTCGTAGTTTCTACCCAAATGCACATGTTATCCCCAAATACCACGACCATTTACCCCAAGGTATTTAAAGTGCTTAAGACTATTACACCTAATCCCTTGGTTCTATCTCTTGATTCATCATCACCCCTTTCACTTAGGCATTTATATGCACCAAAACCTAACACCACCTTATAGGTCTTATTGGTACCAAGTCTAGCACATCCCATTATGAAGATAGGCTTTTCAACTTCATCCCCACCCATCACAAAATCTATTCCAACACCTAATAAGAAAACCCAACCTTTTAGGGTTTACACCCCACTATCTCCCAAGCCCTCTTACTCACCTTCGTCTTTGCTGTCAATTTTAGGCCCACATCCTTCAACCTTGATTAACCTACCTCTTCACCAAGGAAATCCTAAAGTGCAACAACCTATACCCTCGCCTGTACCTTCCCTTCTGCCTACACCTTATTCATCACCCTCAACCTCGCTCTTTCCAAAACCACCACTTTCACCTTGGCTTACACAGATACCTATAACTTCTAATTATCCTTCATCCTACCACGTGGTTCCTCCAACTTTACCCAAGAAGTCATAACCTAAATGAAAACCCTCACTAACTACCAAAAATGTAGTTACATCAACACGATCTCTCACCTCACCCTCCTCATGAAGGTCACCTAAACTTCACCCAAACCAACCTTAACTTCTCTTTGTGATGCTTTTCCAAGATCCTACTCTAACATCCTTGCTCAGTTATTAGAGACATCTGCCATATCTCTTCTACCCATCAAACCTTACAACCATCTCAAACCTAAACTAGTAGGGCTTGACGATACGAAAATATATGCCTATCATCTCTCACCAAGGCATGATGTCAAGAGTTGTAAGGATATTTAAAAAATTCTCCTTCAACTTTGCGATTCTAATGGTATCTTTAAATAAGATGATCTGTTGGAGGAGAATTATATTCTTTCTTCACCCCTTACCACACAACCCTCTTTTTCTCTTCTTATCTTTGAAATCAACATGGTGCATGTAGCCACTCATTCACAACACATGAAAGATAAGGGAAAAGAGAAATTTTGTAACCCTTATAGTTCTCCATCACTTACCATTTCACCTGCACTTCCCTCAAATATAACCACCCTTGGGACAACACCCCCTACTTATTTTTGGGGTTACCCATCAATCAATGATCAAACAAATTCATCAATCCTCATTAAATATGCCTATATATGACCTAATTCAGACCTTTGACTCTCATTGTCAGGCCCTCATTGAAGTCCTATAATCCCTCGAGGTACCACCTAATGACCCTTCACCTATCACTACCCTCATTTCCCCTCATTAGATTGCTTCCACAAATTTCTCTAAATCAAATATTTCCCCTTTAAAACTTGATGATACAGATCCTTCTTTATTCATCTCCGCCTACATCAATGATATTCACATTAAACACATTATGATTGATGGGGGCACTAATATGAATATCATCTCCTCTCATGCCTATGAAAAAATGGGCTTACCCAATAATTGCATGTCTAGAAACCCCATTATGCTTCAATTATTTAACAATGCCAGGACCACTACTCTTGGAATTGTTGTTCTCCACATCCGTGTGGGTCCCAAAACCATTTCCAAACTCTTCTACATTCTCAAAGGAGAGTTCCAATTTAATATTTTTCTAGGGAAACCCTAGATTCACACCATTACTTGTGTACCTTCTACCCTTCACCGTTGCCTCAAATTTGAGTATGAAGAGGAAACTTACACCATTCAGGTAGATCCCTCTCCCTTCAAAAATTATAACATCATTTACCACCTAAATGATGTCTTAATCTTAATTAAGGAAGCTATCACATCTACCACATCTATCGCTTCACTTTCCTCATCTAGCCCACTTCCTAACACTCTTATTCCACCTTCTACTGATGCCTGATCTTCCCATGCTTCAAATAGCTCATCAGTACATGTTACCCAAGTACTAACCACAGACCCGTTGGTCAGCATTTTTCAATGCCTTTCACTTGGAGAATACCACCTCCTTAGCATTGACACATTCCTTACTCCTCAGGAGTATGGAAAACTACACTAATACCCACATTAAAACTATCATATAAGAGAGGTCATACCATAAGATCCTCTCTACCTTCATACCAACCTAACCTATGGGGGGCTTGACATGGCCTCTTATTATATTAAACCTCCCTTCTAAACCAAACCCATTTCATCCAACTTCTCCTACCTCACCAAACGTAGCTTCGCACTCAGTTTTCTTTACCGTTGTTCCTGGAAAGGCTTCAACTTCTGTCATTATGAACAAGGTTGTCACACTATCATATAGTGTACCTCTAAGAAAAAAAATGTTGTCCTATTGGTTTTCCTTCGCAACATCCTCCTAAGGAGGCCCGCATCACCCTCATTGAAGACAAAAAAGTCTTCCCCACCTTCTTCACCTATCGCACCACCTTATCCCACCGAGTCTATGGATCTTGAATCCATTCCACCTATTTTTTTTCATGGACACCATATCCTTGGGACCTTTAACCTATCAATATGATGGAGAGGTTCCCTCTTCGCTTCCTTTTATGTATCCTGACATGTTAGACGATGGCACACCTTCTATAAATGTTGTTCAATGTCAAAATGATGACTTTATTTTTACCTATTTAGGTACAGAGGATTCTTAAATTCAAAGGTCAATCCCATCTGACACACAAACCATGTTGAATGAATCTACTGTAGAAATCAAAATTCACACTTAGGATGACCCACAAATTCTTAAGATAGGCCAATCTTTAAACTTCGCAGAACAAGAATCATTCACCTCTTTTCTTCACGACCACAACACAACATTTGCTTGGTCATGTAGCAATATACTAAGTATTGAACCTAATATTGTGCTTCACAATATCATAACCATCCCTAATGAAAAACATGTGAAATGGAAGCTGCGTAAAATACATTCTCACATTTCCCTTCTTGTGAAAGAATGACTTCAGTTCCTTCTCTTTGTTTCCTTCATCTTTCTTATTGACTACCCAGAATGGATCTCTCACATTATTCATGTCACAAAATAGAATAGGGGACTTCATATCTACACTAAATTTTGAGACCTTAACCTTTCCTATCCTAAGGATAACTTTCATCTACCAAGAATTGACTAACTAGTTGATCTTACAGCTGGCCATGAGGTGTTATCTCTTATGGACAGGTTTTTGGGATATAATCAAATATTATTCACTCTAGAAGATCGACACAAAACCACCTTCATAACCCCTTGGGGAACCTTCTACTATCACGATATGCCATTTGGCTTGAAAAATTCTGATGCTACCTATTAGTGCACTATGAATTACCTCTTCCATGACATCATGCATGACATTTTCAAAGACTACGTCGATGACCTTCTTGGTAAGTCCAATTATCATGTCGAACATCTAGCCATTCTCAAAATTATCTTTCACTGTCTTATCCAATATTTTGTTCACCTTCAACCAAATAAGTGAGTTTTTTCCGTTCTTTTGGTAAGCTCCTTTCTTTCATCATCTCTTTGTGGGGTATCGAAGTTGATCCTACTAAGATCAAAGCTATTCTTAACATGCCTCCACCTACTAACATTTGGTAGCTTCAAAGCTTATAAGTAAAATTGTAATCTATCTGATGCTTCATCTCTCAAATTTTAGACCATTTATAGCCATTTCACCACCTCCTTAAAAAGGATGCTTCTTTCCATTGGAATGAGGAGTGTCACATAACCTTCAGAGCATTAAATAAATACCTTTTTCATACTCTGGTACTCATTCCACCCAAAGACAATCAACCTTTTTACCTTTACATTTTTTCTACCAACCATTCCTTGGGTACCATGCTCACTCATCATTATGAGAAGCATAGGGAACAAGTGGTTTATTACATAAGCCATACTCTTATAGACTATGAAATTAGTGTTATCCAAAATGTGCCCCAACTCATTTTTTTTGGCTAACTCCTTGTGTTCTTGCCTCTCTTGTGCCTCAGTCCACATTTTTTTATTTTAAGGCACTCAAGGCTTTCTGGAAATGGCACCATCAGATAGAGCTCTCTCTCATCTTTCTAGAAAGGTAAAGTTTTCCTCCTAACTCCTTATATTTTTCAAGTTATGGCTCGGTGGATTTTTTGTGGAAAATTTTCCCATTTGAGGCCAGCAGCCAATAGGAAGCTACCATGTGGCAGAGGAGTTCAGGGGTCGGAGGAAAATTGGAAAAATTTTCCAAGTTTTGGTTGAAGGTTCAAGTGGAAATTTTTTCCCGTGGGGCTCGCAGACCAATCACAGTGTGACACGTGTCACAAGGGGAGGCGCAATAAAAAATTTGGCTAAGTGTTTTCCATGGGTGAATTTTAGAATTTTGGCCCGCAGCCAATAGGAACTTGACACGTGTCGAGGGAGGCTCGCAGGCATCGGGGGCAAAATGGAAATTTTTGCTAAGTTTTTGTAAAAGTTTCAAAGGCCAAACCCAACCTGCATAGCCCGCGTCCAATGGCAGTGAGCCATGTGTCTTCGTGGATCAAAGTGGCGGAGGAGAAGGTGGAAATTTCGACTAAGTGTTTTTTGGCCGAGTTTTTTTAAAAGGGGCGAGTTGGAGGGTTGGCCCGAGCCAACTGAAGGAGGACACGTGTCTTAAGGAGAAGGGGAGTGTGGAGCTTGGGGAGGACTTAGAAAATTTAGCAAAAGTTTTGGCCAAAAAACTAAAAGGTAAAGGTTCTCCCCACGCCCCTGTCGACGAACCAAATGATGCCACGTGTCTCAAGTGGCGGGGCGTGGGGAGAAAATGGGAAATTTTCCCAAAGTATAAAAAGGTCAAATTTTCGAAGAAAAACCCGCGGAGAAGAAAGGAGAGAGAATTACACGACGAATAAGAGCTTTCCACGTGGCATCCGACCAGTGGAGCGCGGGGAATTTTTGAAATTTTTTCCAAAGACAAAAAAGAGGTAAAATTTGAAAAAATTTCCTGTCGATCCGTTTTTGGGCCGTTTTTGCCCTAAATCTTCAAATGATCATATCTTTTGATCCAGAGCTCAGATTTTCACGTTCTTTATATCATTGGAAAGATGTTAAAATTATCTACATGATTCCATGGTAAATTTCTTATTTTGGTTCAGATTGGAGAGATAAAATTAAAAAATAGTTCTGGTACGTGTCCATGGCCAGAAATGACATTCCAACAACCAAATTTAATACAGAATGGGTCCATTCTTCTCCAATTGGTAAAAAATGATAGGGCATGGGTTTGTAAGGTCCTCCATGCTATTTTAATGCATTTTCCATCAATGAGGAATGGGCTCCCATGTTTTTTATGTTTTCTCTCTCTTGGGCTCGACCCATGCATTGTAAAAGCCAGATTTGGCTCATTTCTTGAGAGTTGAACACTTTTTGGCATTGCAAACTTCTTCTTTCACCTCCAGTAAGTGATAGTTGTAAGAATCAAACCTTTTTCATATTTTTTAACACTTTTATACCTCTTTGATGGTGGAATGCAAGAGATTTTTTCATGAAATTGACAGTGCAAACTCTATGAATGCTTTCAGTCCTCTGTTTGTATTGTTTTACTTCATTTCAAGACCTCTAATTACATCTATCAGCTTGTGTATGTTTTCCCTTGTTGCATTTCATGAATTTGTGTCTATTTATATGGAAAGAAATGTTTCACCACTCCTTTTGGTGCATCACCATCTTTATTTTAGTTTCATTTTTGCATTTTTATCCCCGTCTCCTTACAATCTAGGGTAGAATTAGGATTAGAACCTCTGTAGTTGTGCAAAATATAGATATAAATTAGAGGAGTTTAAGGAACTAGCCTCTAATCTGGAGATTCCTCTCTCATTTTCACAAGTCCCACACTTGGAGAGAGGTTTCCATGTTGTGCAATCACACTGGATGCTCTCGAATCAACTTAGAAACCTGATTTGCATCCAGGGGTGCTGCTGATTTACAACAACAATTAGATACACTCATACTGAAAAGATTTTCTTAGCCCTATTTTTCGTTGCCACCAAACTTTGTAACTACCTTCTTAATCACAAAACATTTTTCATTACCAACACCAACCCTCTTCATTACTTATATTCTAAACCTTACCAACATCAACACACCATGCATTGGCTCATACTTATTGCAAACCTAGATTAGAGTTCATTCATCAAAAATATGTAAAAGAAAAAACCATCACAGACCAACTTGCAGATGCTCCTCTTCTTAGGAATCAATCCTCAAACTTTAATTTTCCAGACGAATCTATCACCATCCTCTCTTTTGATGATATTATTTACTAAATGAAATTATTCTTTGATGGATCCAAATGAAACTGTGTGGGAGGTATGGGGATCATCCTCATTCCTATTGATGGTGAGACCATACCACTATCCTTTAAACTAGACTTTGACTACACTAATAACATGGTTGAATACGAAGCACTTGTGTTATGTTTTCAAACTTCCATTTCCCTTGATGTTAAATATATTAATATCTTTGGTGGATCCCTACTAGTTGTGAACCAAATCAATGGTTCGTACTAGTGTTGTAACAATGAGATTAAAAAGTATAGACATCATGTCCACTTAATTTTGACCATGTTTGATCACTACCTCATTCAAACCACTTTGCAATCCACTAAAAAATATGTGGATACCATGGCCTACCTTTCTTCTCAAATACCCACCTCACCTTTATACTCAAAAATATTTATCAATGTATAATGGTTACAGTCACCTTATTATATTATTCCTGGCGTTAATTTTATTGGTTGCATCGATATTGACCCACGTGACATTTGGTATAAGTATTTTTTTTACTACCTCTCACTTTCCATCCTGCCTCTAGATCTCAGTCGCAATGGATGTCGAGCCTTCCTAAAAATTGTCTCTCATTATTAAATCATGGGGGGTATTCTCTACAAATGTGGCTTCAAAATAATCCTTATGTGGTGCCTCACTAGTTATGAAATCCCATATACCATCAAAGAGATTCATGATGGGATTTGTGGGGGGAATTGTAGTGGCCTTGTTGTCGCAAAACATATCCTTCACCTCAGCTATTATTGTCCAACCCTTAACCAATATCGTTTTAACTATGTTAAATGTTGTGTGAAGTGTCAACAACATGCTAACCTGTGAGGTTAATTATTTACCTAATATTCTTAATTATGCATTATATAATTATTTATTTATTAATTAATTATTGTTGTAATTTGTTATATGGTTTTATCAACCATAGTTGGCTTATTATTTTCACGGGTATAATTGTTATGTAGTTATAACAGTTATGTGCTTCCTGGATGTAATATTGGAAGCTAATGTACTTGTTATTGCATTGTTGCAAATCTTATTTTGTTTGTATTCATCTGTACAATACCTATAAGTATTACAACTCTTTCCTATGTAAATGGTTGATTCTGATTAATATAAATTTCAAGCTTCCATCCCTATTTACATTTGGTACAAGAGCGAGAATCTAGACCTGTGAAGGAGTGGAAGATAAAGAGCAAGCTGAGATAGATGAGTTTTGGAGAAGCATTTGCAACATCAAAGAGCCTATGTAGCCTCCTGTAACCTCCTAGCCCCATCCCTACCTCCTCCACATCCTCCTGTTCCTTCTAGGTGTTTGGAAGGTAATTGTTTTTTTACACTAGTGCACCTAGCACTAGGAAAAATTTACTGCAAGTATATATATATTAAAAAAATTAATTTTTCCCCATTAGGGGTTTTATCTCTAACATTAGAGAAGTATTTAGAGCAGTATTCTATCAAATTTTTTGGTTTCTACTTGGCAAGTTGTTTGGTTTGTGGGAGGTGAGTTATATTGGAGAGAAAAAGTTCTTTGAGAACCGAGCTACCTTCCTCTTTGCAAAGGTCGAACTGCAGTGTTTTTTTAGCTACTCCTTCAAGGTTGAATCGAATTCTAGGACTTTGAGCTGTTGTGTGCCTTTGATACACACCGACTCCCTGGGCATTTTGTTTTGTAGAAGATTCAAGCTCCTTCTACTGCCCCTCCTCACACCAAGCAGTACCTACAAACAATGACTTGCACACAACAATGAATGAAGGAAATACCGCTTCTCCTCCACACGACCTATAACCCTGTGCCATGGTCAAGCAAAAGCCGAGCCACATCTAACAAAAAAGCTACAACAAGAAGATCCATGTCACCCTGCTCATCTCCAATCGACCCTGTAGCACATGAGCCGACCTGCACACAAGAAAACACGGTGAAAGAAAGAAGCAAGAAACCGAACCTAAACTTGCAAAGTAGCGAAGCACAATGGTAAGAAAAGGATGGCATACACAAAAAATGAAGCAATATAAACAAATGCAATGGCCAACGAAGCGGTAGAAGGAAGAAAAGGTCTTAAAGACCATAGGAGTTTCAGATCCACGTAAAAATCGGAATCCCTAAACGCATCCACCACGCATGCAACCACACAGAACTTCCTTCAAACTTGAGCCATGTGGATTTCAACTCCAACCAGGTCATCATTTTTTTTAAAGGTGAGTTCAAACTTCCATCTTTTTAAAATACAATTTTCTCCTTTTCTTATGCCAAGCGCTCATAGAGCCTGAGTGGATAGTGGAAAAGTCTTGGTAGAGGGAGGTTTGAGATTCAAATCCCACCTCCAATATGAAAATTTTCAATTTTGAAATCTGGTGGAAAATTTAGAGAAATCACCAAACTTAGAGGAGGTTTTAGTGGAAAAACCTTGACTAAACTGCTTAGTCATAACTAAACAGGCATCTAAATTTTTAGTGAGAAAATCCCTAAATTAGGGTAATTTTTTTTTCTCCACTAGGCCTGTTTTCCCATTTCAGGCATTTTTTGCAAAAGGAAGACCATCCAAAAACTTCATCTTGGGCATTTTTTTAAAGGTTTCTAGAATTTTGGGTCATTTTGGGCTCCAGAGGCCACCAGGGCCTGCTGCAAAACAATTTTTTTTTTGCCTGCCATTCAATTTTTCCAGATTTTTTTGAATGTAATTTGTATACTGTATTATATTGTTCTAATTTGTAGGTTGCCATAGTCAACTGCAAACTTTGTAACTGCTCAGAAACTGGCAGAATATTGTAATCAAAAAATAGCTAAAAATTGGTTTTGTAACACTCACGAGATCCTAGATCTCATTCACAGTGTTCGGTATATACGGTGCCTCTAGGAAGCACTTACGGGTAAAGCCGTCGTGACTACTACTACACTTAATGCCTAATATAGCTGTAACAACATCATCTGGGCATCATCCCTATAAATTGATGGGGAGTAATAAGGTCACAGTGCACACACTATGAGCCATCCCATCCGTCTGTGAATGATTACATGACATAAATCTAGACTAAGAAATTATCCAAGTATATAGCGAAGTTACGCATGCGTATGAGGATATTTCTTTGAGCCGGTGTCAATAATCACATAGACCCCTTTCAGTACTGTCTTGGTACCACGTATTGAATTCTTTCACGTACGTTAACACCTCTTTCACATAGCGCCAGGTATATAGAAAGGGTGATCTTCTTCCATGTACCGTCGGGTATATAAGAAGGGCACATATATAGAAAGGTTCTATCAAACTGACGGTATATAGATTGGGAGACCTTATACCTAGAGTGATAAGAGCCAAACCATGTCAGTGATCTCTACAAAATGGGCACCAATGCCCCCAAATTTTTTCTTCCAGATTCACAACTACTCAGAGGAAACAACTATGTTGCATGGAAGACAAAAATTAAGACACAACTTGAGTTTGAAGAAATCTGGCCTACTGTGAATGGTACTCTGACTAGATCAACTACTGATACAACACAACAGTGGTAGTTTGATAAAGCATATCAGAAGGCCAAACTCATCATCTTGTTTGGAGTGTCCAATGATGTGCAAACCCCACATTCGAGATGCCAAAACAGCCAAAGAAGTGTGGGATAAGTTGAGCACAGTATATGAGGCCAAGAACAAGAATGTTATACTAAATTTGTAGAGTCAGTTACACACATTAAAGTTCAAGTAGAATGAAAAAATAGAAGCTTTCCTAAGAAGAGTTACAGAATTGAGGGCTTCACTTCTAGCCCTAGGAGAACTGGTCACAGATGATGCTCTCATTCCCATTATTCTGAGATCACTCCCCTCTTCTTACCACATTTTTGTCACAACACTAAACGTGTCAGATACGACAGTTGGTTTTGACAAACTGGTAAACCTACTGCAATAAGAGGAAGCAATGCACAATAAGGATGATGAAGAGGAGAAGGCATTGTCTTCACATCAAAAATGGAAAGGAAAAGGTAAAGGAAAACCTAATTCCTATTAAAAATCCCAAAATCAAAATCAGTATCAAGGGGATAGACAACAGAAGAAGCAATGTCCAATCTACAAAAGAGGACATAACCTACAAGATTGTTGGTATAATACTTACAAGAAAGGTTCATCAAGCAACTCTGGACCTCCAAAACAATCTAACAAGGGACATTCTAACTACAATCAAGGGCAGAAAAAGGGGAACTAGAAAAGAAGACCCCACTAGCAAGGTAATATTGCTGAGCAACAAGAATAGTCAGACAATGAAGACTTCTTGTTCACTGCTCGATCAAGTGAACCATCCACGTCATCTAGTGATGTTTTGGTATGTTGATTCAAGGGCCACTCAACACATGACCAGGCCACAGAGACTGGTTTATTTCAATGAGGGACATGCCATCGAAAAATCATGTTTTGTTGGGAGATGATTCTTCATATACAGTTCAGGGGATTGGGAACATTTCTCTACCCCTTGGTTCACGCAAATGTAGACTATCAGATGTCCTATATGTCCCTAGGTTGACTAAGAATATTCTTTCAGTTAGTCAACTCCTAGATCACAACCTAAAAATTGACTTTGATAGTCAATCTGGAAAGAAAACATGTTTGATTCGAGACAAATCAAGAGGCTCAAAAATAATTACAAAATCCTCCAATGTGGGACACATGTTCCAACTTGATTTTGTTCACAGAGATGATCAAGCACTTGTGGCTAAGAACTCCACCTCAGCATAGTTGTGGCATCAGAGATTTGGTCATGTAAGTTTCAAATATCTTGAAACACTTCACCAGGTGTAATATGGTACATGGGCTACCATCTCTTCAGAAGGATATAGACAAGTGTCCTCACTGCCTAGCAGGAAAACAACATAGAGCTTCATTCCAGAGGAGTACATTTCAAGCTCATGGTAAACTTGACCTGGTTCATACCGATGTTTATGGTCTGATGTAACCAAGACATTCTGGATTCTAGTACTTCATGCTTTGTCTTGATGACTATTCAAGAAAAATGTGGATTTTTTGTCTTCGCAAGAAAAGTGAAGCGTTTGAAACCTTCAAAAAGTTCAAAGTAGTAGTTGAGAATGAAACTGGTCATCACATCATAACTCTCCACTTAGATCAAGGGGGGGAATTCACCAGTGATGAGTTCAGAGACTACCTACAAACTCATGGGATTCGTTGACAAATGCCTCCTCCACACACACCACAGCAAAATGGTGTTGTTGAGAGAATAAATCATACTATCATGGAAATGGTGTGATGCATGATCGATGATTCTAGACTTGCAAAGACATTCTGGGCAGAAGCAGCAAAGACAGTAGTGTATTTGTTGAACAGAGCACCCACTGTTGCTCTTGATGGAGTAACACCACAAGAAGCATGGTCAAAATGGAAACCATCTATTGCACACCTTAGAGTATTTGGGTGCAAAGCAAGCATACACATACCCAAACAAACAAAAAATAAATTGGACATGAAGTCACAGAAACTCATCTTCATTGGGTACAGTGAAGAGACTCTTGGGTATAGATTGATGGATCCTAAGACCAGAAAAGTCTACACCAGCAGAGATGTTGAGTTTTTCGAGAAGAAGGAAGCAAAGACTCCTCTCAGACTCACAAGATGTAGATTTTTCACCTGTTGTAAAAATTGAAGTTGATGTTCCCTCAGAAGATGAAAGTGATGATGGGGATGATGGTGTTGATCAGATAGAACCACGACCCATGGGAACAGTTCAGTGTATGCCTAAATGGTGTACAAGTACATTACGAGATGCAAGAATGGATGCTCCACCAGATACATCCACCCCTAGACCATGGACTCGCAGTAAAGCAAGAGAAGAAGTTAACTTTGCCTTGATGAGTAGAGTTATTGAATCAGATGAGCCCTCAACAGTCCAGGAATCCCTACAGTCAAAAGCTTGGAAAGATGCCATGGATTCTGAATATCAATCAGTGATGAAGAATAACACTTGGCAACTTGTCGATCTTCCACCAGGGAAGAAACCCATTGGATGCAGATGGATATTTAAAACAAAGTACAAAGCAGATGGGACAATGGACAAGTATAAAGCAAGACTTGTAGCAAAGGGGTATGCACAAAAAGAAGGTATTGACTATGAGGAGACATTTTCTCCCATAGCTAAGATCAAAACGATCAGGATGATCTTTTCTCTAGCTGCTCAGTTTGGATGGAAAGTCCACCAAATGGACGTAAAAAGTGCCTTCCTAAATGGAGATTTACAAGAAGAAGTCTACATGACTCAACCTGAGGGATATGTAGTACCTGGTCAAGAAGTAAAGGTATGCAGACTCAGGAAATCTCTGTATGGCCTTAAACAGGCACCCCGAGCATGGTACATCAAGATTGATGAGCATCTCATACAACATGGATTTGTTAGAAATCCATATGATCCCAATCTCTACCTCAAAAAGCAAGGGGGGGAGATGGTGATTGTTGTTGTCTATGTCGATGATCTAGTCATCACTAGCAAGTTCAGTGAGGATGATCGATGCAACAAAGAAAGATCTTAATCGATCGTTCGACATGACTGATCTCGGGCTGATGCATTACTATCTTGGATTGGAAGTATGGCAGAAAGAGAATCATATTTTTGTTTCTCAGATGAAATATACCAAGACACATGCTCAAGAAGTTTAGGATGATGGATTGCACACCAATTTATACACCCATGGAAAACAGATTACAATTATCTTGTTCAGATCCATCTCCTGAGGTAAGTCCCACTCTCTATCGGTAGTTTATTGGGAGTCTCATTTACCTGACCTACACTAGACCAGATATCAGCTTTGCAGTGAGCTATCTATCCAAGTTCATGCAGGAACCCAAAGTTTGTCATTGGAAAGTAGCAAGGCACATTTTGAGATATCTCAAAGGATCAGTGGATCTTGGTCTAGAATACAAGAAGAATGACAACTTCTTCTTGACTGGATATTCTGATTCAGATCATGTAGGTAATATTGATGATAGAAAATCCACTTCTGGATTTTTATTCTTTATGGGATCTGGACCAATATCATGGGGAAGCAAGAAACAACACTTTGTTTCTCACTCTTCCACAGAAGCTGAGTATCGTTCTACAGGAGAAGATGTCTATGAAGTGATTTGGCTACATCGCATACTAGAAGGACTTGGAATACCACAGGACAAACCGACCACCATGTATGTTGACAATGAAGGTGTTCTCAAACTTGTTTGCAATACAGTTTTTCATGAGAGAACAAAGCACATTGAGGTACATGTACATTTCATACGTGAACATGTGTTGAAGCACAACATCCAGCTTCAATATTGTCCAATAGCTGAACAACGAGTAGATATCTTCACAAAGTCACTTACACATGACAAGTTTTGAAGTTGTTCAGAGAGTTCCTCTCCTCATCCCTTGAGACAATGCACAATTAAGGGGGGGGATGTTAGGTTAATTATTTACCTAATATTAACTAATTATGCATTATATAATTAATTATTAATTTATTGTTGTATTTTGTTATATGGTTTTATCAACCATATTTGGACTTATTATTTTCACAGGGTATAATTGTTATGTAGTTATAACAATTATGTGCTTCCCGAATGTACTATTGGAAGCTATTGTACTAGTTGTTGCATTGTTGCAACTCCTATTTTGTTTGTATTTAGTTGTACAATACCTATAAGTATTGCAGCTCTTTCCTATGTAAATGGTTGATTCTGATTAATAAAATCTTCAGGCTTCCATCCCTGTTTACATGAACTATGATTAGTGACTAAATAGATCAGGAAATTACAAGTTATCAGAGACTTTAGATCAAGTGAGCTAGTGATAACCAAAGTGAACAATAATCTACATCAAATCTTGTAAATCCACAATTAATTCAAAAACGTCCTACATGTACCATTCATCACCAATGTAAAAAAAAGATCATCACAAAATCGACAATACAAAGATAATAAATCATTTTTTAGGAAAACAAGGAAATGAAATATGCAAGGATTTTTTTAATTGAGCACTTATGAATGTCTACACAACACTAAAAATCACTAAACAAAAAAATAGTGATTTATCAACCTTCAAATCATTTGTCTAAAAAAACATTACACTTTATCAACATCCCACAATTCTTTCTTTTTAAACCAAGAAATATTATCACTATTCAAGTGCTTAGAAAATTAGAGATAGAATACTCAAAATCAGTGACAACAATATAGTTGATCAATAGCCAAAAGTTTCTCATTGATATTTTCTTCGTCCACTCATACATAATTTTCCTTTTTAGAGGACAATGTGTAATAGAGGTACTCAAGATATTCCTAACAGAAATCATCAAGAGTCAAGAAATAGACACTTATCTACATTTGGTTGAAAGTAATTGGTCAACCAATGGAAGGAGAGATTGGCAGCATGTACAGACCACTTCCACAAAATCATCCTTATGAAGCTTATCACACCTCTACCATATAGAAATAACATTCTATTTAGAAAAAAAGTCTACCATGAGAAATACAAAATGATCACCATTCATCTAGGGGTCCAAATTCACATGGACTATTCGAAAATCACTCTAAAGATATTCTCTCTGGAGGTAAAGATTTCCACTATGTAAATTAGGTACCAACTTCATGACCTTTGGATTAGTATGAACAGCATTTAAATTCTCTAAATTTTGACCATCCATAAGTTATCGAACAAGTGCATTAATCGGGCCTTATAGAGAATATTCATACCAAGAACACATCTTTCATGTGACTAGGATAAACTATATGACTTAGAAATTTATTTGGAACCCATTTGATAAAAAACAGTTAAAATGACACCAAATTTTTTCACTAATAGCTCATCAATTTATCTACTTTTTCTCCTAATTGGCTAGAACCATTATGAAGGTCTCTCTTATATTTTTCTAGATCTCACTAGTCACTTAGTTATTTCAAGCTTCAGGCCTGATAAGTTATGTTGGTATCCAAATTGACTCCTTCCTTTGAAACCGATTAGCATCACAAGTTGATCAGGATGCTTAGAGACAAATAAGTCATAATAGGAGTCATTTTGTAGCCAGGGATATGGATTCTAGATAACTCTTTATTACTCTAGTTTGGAAAGGACTAGATAGTGCCATGATAAGGGTTTGACCTACTCTCACTACTTTACGTTGTGCCTTCAACCAGGGTGAGAGGACCCATTTTATAACCTATGTTGGTGAAAAATATCAACAAATTAATAATGTTTGACTCTCCCTTTGCAATATTTGAAGGAGACCTTGATAAAAACATGGTCAATAGCAACATAGCCTAACTCTCATGAGCATGTCACCTTAGAGAATGAAGATGTTTTCTAGACTAGGTCCAGGTTACTAAAGACAACGATAAAAACTAATGTTGCATCTGTATATTTTGGTAAAGGATAGGTAAATTCAATGAAATTCTTCATCATCTATGGATATACATTGCAAGTAGGGATGGTTCATGTATGATTTATTACTAAATGTATAATTTGTGGTTGGGAAGTTAAGCATGATAAAGTTGATTATACCAAATTCTTGAGAAATTTTAACAAATGTTGGAAAATATACAAAGAAAAATGACAAAAGGATTCAAATTGTCATAATGAACCTTCAAATAGAGGATGTGCATCTATGAAATCTCAAAGACACATAGTTTCACACATTATTCAAGGATTCAACACAAAATATCATGTTAAAGACTTAATTAAACATCAGAAGTCCCTGATTCATCACACCTATGATACACTCATATATTGACAAACAATCAGTATCATCAAAATGAAAGTAAAGTGAATTTAAATAATTTATTGCATTATGAAATGAAAAATCTCTTCATAATGTATTTACAAATGCCACAATACTATCACGAGGACAAGATCTTGTGTGATTCATAGGAACTCCTAATATAAGATTGTAACAAGAACATAGATAGCTATTTGAAGATATATCAAAATGAAATCAGACACAACTAGGTTCATGATTAACACAATTTACTCGAGGTTCTTAAAATTGATCAGCAAGGGAAGGTTTATTTACAATCTCAAAGATTATCAATGGCTTGAAACTTGCAACCATATTGACATGATCAATTTCAAAGATACACAGGAAATAAATGGTTTCTGAGATAAGTTCCTTAGAAAATAGATTCTCTCAGCTTTCTCTCCTTCTCTTTTCTTTGAAAAACTCTCAAAAATATTAACCCCCTTTCTAGTGTGATTATCCTTTAACCTTTTATATCACCCTCTTCACTTGTTAACCTTCAAAGTTTTTCCCCCCCAAAAGCACAAATATTCCAAGGAATATTTCCCTTTACAAAACTTGTTCTAGAACATGGCATTTAAAAAAATTTCTTTTAAAACTACCAGATGTACAAAGCACAAGTATTTTCAATCAGCTCCACTTGTGCTTGTCTGGGATATCAAGTCATCATTTCTGTCAAATTACTTTAATCATTCTTTCCTAATATTGATTAGATAATCATTTCAAATATTCTCTGAACACTTCTAGATGACCATGATATGACATATATTCATATTCACTTTTCAAAAATCCACCTTGGGCACAACACATTCTATTTTATGTCTCACTAGCTTAATTTCCACACATAGTTCCTGTCGAATCACCTTGATTTACAAGCTCTTCTTATTCCTAACATTTTATAATTCTTAAATTCCTTTTTGTGTGAACTGAACAAAATCTCCTTCATCTCATGGGAAATATTTTACCAAATCAAAAACATATGTCTCCTTTTCATTATAAAACCTGGCTCAATTTCATTGTCATCATGCATTTCCATTTTTGTTCTGAATATAAGGAATTTCATGAGAAAAATGGTGAAAGTACTCATAACACACAACTAGAAGGAAATTTCTTTTGAGGAATTAAATGCAATTTTTTTATTTGAGCGGTCCTGATGAAGCCTTTATCAAGGCTCTATTTGATATAGAATGTGCTAGTGACACCAGAGGACCCTTAACATATCAAAAAGCCTGGTTAGCACTTCTTACAAGGTTAATCAGGATCAATCCTATGTTTACAACCTTTTAGGATATGTATTTCCATATTTTTAGATGGGAACATTTGAAATCTCCCGAAGATTTAAAGAGATAGTAGGTCAAGAGAAGACCTAAGGTATCTAGGAAAACCAATTTTCAATGTCCATTTTTATGTGATGAGGGATTTGTATCAAAAGAGATTCCCAAGGAATCATATGTGTTGTAAGATAAATCCTCCATCGACACTGTGCCTATTATTTCCCATAAAATAGATGAGTTGGAGTGGAGAATCAATTCCTTGGAAAAAAATAAATTAGAGATTGTGCCTTCGCAACCAGTTTCATCACCAGGGTCATCTTTAGGCGAGAGGAAGGGTGAACCAAAAACTTAACCTCCAATCGTTATCTCTAATGGAGAAGAGGATCAATCATTATCTGCTCACCAATCAAGGGCAGAAATTTCCTTTTCTCAGGACAACATGGGGATATTTGCAATTTGATCATCCACCCACCTAATGCATCATGCTCCTAAGTCAAAGCATGATTTTTTGGGGCCTCAACCAATTCCTTCTCCGAAAGACAATTCACCTTTCACAAGGAAATGGGAGACTGGGTAAACTTCAAGGCCTCACAGTCAACCTAGTCAATAACATGTGGTGCTTTCCCTTCCAATCACCTCTGGAATCCCCTTTAAAATTGCTCCTAGCATGTCAAACCTTCACAAAGGGAAAGGAAAGACAACATTCTTCACAGGAGGTCTTGATGTTTTGGATTGGGTGTCATCACAATAGAATAAAGTCAAGCTTGAGAAAATCATGAGTCATCCTAGAATGACTCTGGAAGTGTTGATGGACATGGGAATGTCTCGGGACCTTGAAGGGTCAATTTTTTTTTTTCAGAAAGCACAAGGCTCAAACAAGTTTGTGCTAAGGAAAAACAAGCTTTTAAACAAGATTCCCCTACTGGGAGGAAATTATGAAGTAGGTCTGAAAAATGTCTAGATGTTGCCTTCCTTTAATTATCTATATTTATTACATATGTATATCTTTCTTTGTCATGGGAAGGGGCCCCTATAGAACCCCATTTTGTTCCTTATTCCAAATGAAAGAAGCACAACAATATCAATCATTTACATGCTTATCCAAATGTATGTAAAACTTCATCAAAATAAATATGACATTACTGTAATATTCCACTTTACAATTGAAATAAGGGAACAATAAAATTTAGAAAAACAATTACATCCCATGTAATAGAATTATTATTTTAAAGTATCAGTTTAAAAGAGGGAATATGGATAGAAAATACAACTTAAGGAACAATGCCTAAGAATATTCATCAACTTTTGTATTTGCATTCTCTTATTCTTCATCTTCCACTTTTGTATCTTGTTCTTTTGGAAACCTTGCTACATATGCATCATACCTTTTGCATAACTCATTAACCTCATCCTCATCTGCTCCCGTATGATGCTGGAAAATTAGTGATTGCCTAGATATTGCATCAATGCAATGGCCCATTTTCTATCTATATTCCAGTGGTCTTGCTTTTAACTTTGCAATTCTATTCTCAATCCTTCTCATCGTTTTAATGATTTCATAGGAGAAATAATTCTTCAGAATATTATTTTCAAAGGAATTAAGAAGAAAGTCAATCTTTAAATCCATGTAGCTCTTTTTGAACTTATCAGCTACCATATCTTTTAACTTCAAGTTAATCACATCAAGAGTATCATCAACCCTGTTTCTCTTGATTTCAAGATTTTTCTTGATTCCATTCAAGGTTTCTAATATTATCTTTGACAACTCTTCAATAGCATACTAGCTTCCTTTGAATGCTGCTGGAAAAATGTCTTCCTTCTAAACTAAGTCATCACTAAGCTGGGTAATGCGGTCTATCTTTGGAAGAATACCTTCAAAATAGAAAATCTCATTGTCACATTGTTCAACTATCTCATCAATTTCATTGAGTCTGTTTTTGAGATCTTCATAATTTGACCTAGCCTCTACAATTGCTTTCTTTCCCCTCTTGTTTAATTTTTCAATCCATGTGTCCACCGCCTAGACCTTCATGACAATTTTTTTAATTTTATCCATTCCCTAAGGGGTATTTATGGAGGCACTTGTTTGAGCTTGACTAGGTTTCCCAATCAACTACTGCAAACTAGAGATCAAGGCTCTAACTTGTTCTTTTAACTACCTCTTTTTCATTCTATCTTCGTCCACCTTTGTAAAAGGTCATTCACTGCTTTAGATACCCCCTTTTTTTATTAGTCCCTTGATAGATTTCCTAACAGAATGATCTGAACATTATAATCATTAGTTGTTATATCTTCTCTAGTCTTTCCTTCAAAGGGGATTGCTACTTCTAAAGTCTTGGCTTCTGATGAATCAATGTGGGTTTTAGTTATAGTTCTAGCCCTTTTTGAGGCTCTTACTATCTTTGGAAAAGAAAGAGTAGTACGGTCAATAGCTTGAACAAGGAGGACCTCCTTTTCCTCATTTGAAATTAATTCACCAATCCACCCTTTCGCCAAATTTTTTATAGCCTTTAACTCTTGTGATTTCTGTTAGGGTTCCTTAGGGATAACCATCAATTGTTTGAATACCCCTTGTTCATCATGAACTAGTGATTCTTCTGATTCTACATTATTTATTTTTATAGCCACCTTGTTAATATCATCCTGTGTTAATAATTATTTCAAATTTTTTTTCCTTGGTCTGGGAACTAAGGATGATCATTATTTTCTTGGTTTGTATCAGCAATCATAGGATATTCCTTCCTTATTTGTCCAATTGATTCCATACTGGACCCAAGTTCTCATCCAACATTTTCTTATATCGCTGACTTGATTGTAAGCTCTTCCTTCCTCAAACCCTATTGAGTTGGCATCCTACCCTCCTCATACTTTGATGATGCACCTGATAATGACATGGTAGAGTGTTCATCTAAAGCCAACGTCATGTTTTTATCTAGAGGCGGTATGTCTTTATCTTCAATAATTTTCTCACCAGTGGTTGTGGCTTGTGCTACATCTAATTTCTCTTAAAAAACATATTTTCCCTCTTGAGAAAGTTCATCAGCTTTAGTAACTTTAACAGAAACAGCAACAATATCTTCTGTTAACATCCCTCCATTAACATCTTCTCCACTAAGCAATTCTGGTTTATCTGATTCTAAAACCACTTGTCTTATAGAAATAACATATGTTGGTTGTAATTTTTATTTACTAATTAATAGATGAGTATTTCTCTCTATTTCCTTACATTTTTAGAGGTCATCTACCCATGTCATCAAATTTTCACTCATAGATAATTTAAGTGCATCTAAACTAGAAAATACCTCACCAGTATCAACATCAATCACATCATCTTGGGTCTTTGCAAATTCATATAATGTTCCAAATAATGGCATACTCATATCCTTAGTAAGAAGGGTATCAAATGTTTTCATACCTGGAGTTAAAAATTGGCTGCTTACTGAACTATCTACAATATTTTCCTGGTTTTCTTGATCTAGAGTGCCTTTCATTATTGTTTCCTCCATAGATAGAGGTGGAAATAGAATCTCTAATTTTTCCACTTTTCGTAGTGATGGAGCATGTTATGGCTGATAAAAATCACTCCTTTCAAACTTAGAAGGATCGATTACCACATATCTATGCTTGTGCTTTTCAGGAGTGTAGACACCTACTCTCACCAAAATGGGTAAATGAGAAACCTTGTTTTTCTTGTGTGCCCTTTCAAGCCTTTTCAGATCAGGTGCTGCTCTTTGCCCTTACTTATGTGGCTTAAATTGAGTAAGAAAACTTACTATATCTCCACTCCTTAATTTCTTAGTACTATGAGGTTTTGCTGAAATACTTGAGAAAACCACATGGGATGCTAAACCCTTCCCCTTTGCTTGGATTCGCATTGCAAAAGTAATGCGGGCATTTTCTATATATTTTATGAGCATGCCTTTAGTTTTTTTTCCTAAGAACTGACATAGAAGTACCAGTCCCACTAGTGGCTAAACTAAGGGACCTTTCCTCCCAAAGGATCCATTCTATGTTCTCCTTCCCACAAGGGTGGAGTATCATCACTCAATTTTCCTAAACTACTGAAGTTATTTAAGATTCTGGTAATATGAATTGATAAGTCAATGCTCTTTTGAGCTAAAAATTTCATAGTCCTCCTCATTACATCAATTATCCTTATATAAGAATCATCAGATTCTGTCTCATTCCAATATGGAGGGATTATGGGTTGTGCTTCCACCTTCTGATCAACATAATATTTTCTTACTTTATGTGGATTATCTACAATTCCTTCTAGGATAACTACAATTTTGAAATCTATTATTTGTGAAAGGTTCATTATGGAAAAATCCCTTAATTAGACCTCTTCTTAATCCCTACAATTCATCCAATAATCTTCAAATTGAGGCTCATGCTCAAAATTATTTACAACTTTGTTGAATACCCATATGATGTCATAATTGGCCCTTACCTTGAACTTTTCCATGTCAAAATTTTACATTTCATCTTTAATCAACCTAGATTTTATGATGGAAGGGCATGAATACCTTCCAATTCTAATGGGAAATTTGATATTTTTCTTATGTCTTCTAGAAATCAATTTGTGCACAAGTGTTAGCTACCTTGCCAATTCACATAAAGACAATTTATCATCTAAAGACCTAGGTAATTTACAAGGTTTTCCCTCAAAACCACTAAACCTTATGTATGTGAACTTTTTATATTGAATGAAGTAACATCCATACTCAAAAATCACTTTTCTGACCTTTTTGAAAATCCTATATTGTCTCCATTGTGGTTTAAAAATAAAATTGATTGGGTAAAAGAAAGCATCATTAACCAACCTCACATTCCCACACTAGTTGATCAATTACAGTTGAGGGAATATCTTGTGCATTTGGCACTGCTTGAAATCCACACGTAGTAAAAAAACTGAGAAATGTCTATACCCTAGCACATTGTAAATTAATTAGGTCATCATATAGAATTCCAATTCTGAAGTGTCACCCATCTCAATGTTCACCGCTAAGGTGACCATGTGGTCATGGAGTTCTTCAACAATGAAATTAGACCAAACAATGTTCCCCTTTTTCTCCCAAATGATCCAAATTCAAATAACTATCCACTCCTTAAATTCATTTATGGTTTCTGACCTCGCCATTTGACTTAATAACACAATGACATCTTCAACCTCTTCAAAAAATTGTGCCCTAACTAGCCTAATAGGGATTCTAGTTGTTGTATTTTTGTTTATGAGCCACTTTGTATTTATGATCTTGGCATAATCATTTTTCTTTGCTTCATGATCTTGTAAGGCTAATTTGATACCAATTGTGATTGGGTTGGTGATTATAGGCAATTTTAACACTATTCTAATGGTTGCAGGTGTCAATGTAAAAATTGCATCCCCACTCCTGTCTAATACTTCCATATTTTTAGGATCAAAATTCATAGCAAAATGCCACACTAATTATGGGAAATGAACTCATAGTAGGATAGCACTAGCTAGAGAAATGCGGCTATCTTGAATTACCTTCAAGGATTCACTCTCATGGGGGCTATTCAATCTTTTAAGAAAATCATTTAGATCAGCACTCATCAGGCCCATGTCTATAATTTTGTATAAATTACTCGTGACTCTTGACATAATTGAGAATGAAGATGGCATGGTCTTCATCTTTAAAAACCCTAGCTTTACTTTAAACCAAATTTCCAATAATAGAGAAACATGAGAGTTTCTAAGTTCTTACCAATCAACCCATGAGTTCCTAAGCAATTTAAATCCAAATCAACAGCCTTTTCAGTCCTTTGGTTCCCAAATCAAGCTCCACAATTAAAATCGTGATAATTATCAACGAAAATCACAAGAAGTAATAAAAAAATTCCAGCAAATTGATAATAGAAGATGAAAGCATTTGCAGACTTTAAAAAATCCGTGATTTGGATAGAAGCATCTATGGTATAAGAAATAAATGCATTGTATTGTAACCACTAATTTTTTCTTTCTTAATTTAAAATTGATTTGTCCATGTGGAAAATAATTTCTCTAACGCATGCTCGGGGGAACCTTTTGTAGTTTTGCATTGTTTTAGAACTTACACACTTTTCACTAATTTGACCCTCCCATCCACTTTTAGCTTTCTACAAGAGCTCAACATGTGGTCGTATTTGGGTGATAGTAGAGCTGCGGCCCTTTTTTAGTTGTATTTATTTTCCAATTAAAAGCCAAAAGTGTCAGACTACTCTGATGACCTGCATCCCCTCCTTTTGCATGAAAGGAGCCACGTGTCCCTTATGGGTGTTGGGAACCTTTTGACACTTTTACACTTTTCCCCTTACTGCGTAAAAATAAAAATATGTGTGGATTCCTCACAGCCATTCAAATTGTGACAAATGTACACTCTTGGATGCTAATTGAGAAATTTCTTGCACCGCTTTATGATTGCAAATATTTGAAGCATATTCATCGGGTCACGGGGCTGATTTTGCATTTTTTGAATGTGATAGAAAGTTATAAGTTTACAAACTAGAGCCTGAAATCTTGAGACTAGATTTACATAATAAACTTCACCAAATAATATTCTTCACACAGTATCTTATCATGTTAATACAATGGCTATTAAATAGCCATGAACGTAGTTGAACAACTTCCTATAAAATAGGAAGTATAAAAAATAATAACATACCCGTACAACCTATTTACGTGAGTTTGGTTAAACTCACATAACAAAACATATAACTAATAATATGAGTTGTTAACCAACTCATATTATATTACAAATAATAATCATGATTAATAATGTAAACAATATTAATCCTAACATTCACCCTCTTAGTGTGAACATTATTAATCACTAATCGTCACCCCCTTAATGTGAACATGACGAAGAACCATATTCAAAGAATTTGAACCACCTCCTAAAAGAACTTCTTAAACCAGGTAAAAACTCCATATATTATCTCTTTACCCTCGTAAAAGTGTAGTGTTGAGCTGAATTATGTAGGAATGATCCCTTCCTCTTTGGGTTCCTGTGGGACTTTCCATTCCTCCCTGGGTGCCCGAATTCTGAATCTCCAAGATCCAAAAGCTTCACACTAGTTGGATAACCATCCCTTGAGTTTAATTTTAAATCTTCTCTTACTCCCAAAAGTGAGTATTCTGAAAACATGACTCCTCCAGAAATCTCTGAAAAAGGGTTTATTCAGCAAACCATCATACTGAAAATAGGAACACTAAAAATGAACTTGAAAATAGAAACCACACTGCACACATTTTACCAAACCATTTGTGTGGCCCCGTTATTGGTGACTGATGAGAGGTCACCGATTGACCTCATTCCTCCATTTTCCTCCATCCTCTGATAATCTAAACTTAAAACAAGTAGTCTTCAAAATTATAATCAGGTTCATCAGTCACTCGTTCATCTTCTGATTTGGAAGATTATTCTACAACTATGTTTGCTTCATGTGGCTTCAATTTTACACTGAGAAGATCTTTGGCTTGATTCATGCAAAATTTAGACATATGTCCTTTTTTCTTGCAATAAAAGCATTCTAAGTCCTTTTTAAAGAAATTTTTGTATTATTTTTTCACATTATCACCTAGTCGTTTCTAACCACCTATAGGGTTGAACTTTAGTCCTTTTTTCTATCAGGAAAGAAGATTCTGATATCATATGTTCCCTTGAGTATGGAAGGCCATCTGACCAAGATTGCAAGATAGTTTAAATTCTTGAATTTGAAAGAGGTAAGCATCTTCATTAGATTGGGATTTTGAAAAAACATGAATCTTCCCCAGCTTTTCAAAAGTAACCATAGTTGAAATACCAACCCACAGAGATACAATCAACAAGACTTATGTGCACATAGACAATTGGAATCACTATAACTAAAAAGTGAGCTTTAACACCTTTACAAAGTAAAATAGGGAAAATGACCACAGTAACTACTATGGAACCAACTTGACTTAATGTGGTAAAATTATCTGAATTGTACTGTGGAAAACACTATTCATCTAGATAAAAAGTGAATGTTATTGTAGTAAATACTGATAGGGCACGGTAAATAATGGATTTGGACTTTATCATGCGGTAAATACTATTCTGCCAATCTGGTCGGATCTAAAGGTACTGGTTCTTTACCATCCACTATCCTCCAAATACTATACATGGTAAAAAAAAGACTTTACCATGGTAACTTGACTATGCATGTGTAAAAATTGAGGTTACCCTCCAAATGATTTCTAAGTGGGAATATCCATTATACCTTAGAAAATCCAGTTTCAACGAGGAATGGTCACTCTTAGGGGAGTCGGCTTCAACCGACAATGTCATGACCAATCCGGACACTATGATAATTCTCCACCGGAAACTCCTTGTGCTATGATTACTTTACTAAATTTTACAAATGGATAGTTTGGATGGTAGTAAATCTGGAAACACAATATTGACAGACATATACACAATGAATACCATATGAATATCAAATTACATAAGGACCTTTATTGGCAGAGTCCAAAGTTGAGGGGAAAACCACTGGTGTGAAAGTTGAAATGGTGAGAAAATCCATGACAAACAATGATACAAATTCAATTCCTTATCAGTGATCTAATGTCGAATGAAGGTGAGGATTTGATTGAATGCATATACAATGCACTGTAAAAACTTCCAACGTATATCTCTACACCCGCAATTTGTGTCAACATGTGAATGGATGTCGTGAACCAATGAGATATCACCAAACTCAGGCCAAATTACTTTATTCAATAATTGATGGAAGACCAATTGAATACCAAATCAATGCAATAAAAAATGGATCAAAACACAACTGATCCCCCAAGCAATACGCTCAGATCTTGGAGATGCCTTGAGTAATTAGAAAGAATTTTTTTGGAACTTGTGAGTAGTTGAAAATAGAAAGGTGTCAAGATAATATGTAGGTACTTAGAATTCAATGCACGAGTATAGCAGGCTAAGATGTGATTTGAAATGAATGAATTTAGATATAAATAATTGATTTTAATTGCTCCTTCTCCAGTCTTGAATAAGATACCTGAATGAAGTGCATGGATCTAGATACAACTCATCAACGGGACAAAGAGTAATTAAATTGCCCCTGCAAATACATTATTCCTCCATTACGATTAGATTGAACTGCAAGAATTGGAGAATGAGGCAATACTGAATCGATTTCAAAGATAATACTAGAAATTGTGGAGTTTTCAATGTGAAGATCCATGCTTGTGTAAAAGTTCCCAGTAATAAAAATCAGAACTGTACAAAAACTACATAATAAATATCACGCTTACCCTAGAAAAATAGGTGTTGTAGTGTATGGATTTCTCTCAAAACAAAACACTTATTATATTGAATATTTGCAAAGCTTTTACATATCACAGGAAAATGAAGAATAATCATTTCCCCTCCAGTATTTAACAAATCATATTAGCATAAACAAAAAACTCTTAACTTCAGGATGCACTACTCCGATGCTAAATGAAAGCTTGAGACCAGATTTACATAATAAACTTCACCGAATAATATTCTTCACACAATATATTATCATGCTAAAATAATGGCTATTAAATAGCCATGAATGTAGTTGAACAACTTCCTATAAAATAGGAAGTATACAAAACAATAACATACCCGTACAACCTATTTACGTGAGTTTGGTTAAACTCACATAACAAAACATATAACTGATAATATGAGTTGTTAACCAACTCATATTATATTACAAATAATAATCATGACTAATAATGTAAACAATATTAATCCTAACAGACCCAACATACCACAATCAATTGGGAGCTTCCACGTACCAGTAGGTAACAGGAGAAAAAATACAAATAAAAAAAATGACCAAGGAAAATTTTACAATGGGCGATTCCTCCAATTTCAAATCTTAAAACACAATTAGTTCCCCATAAGAAACTTCAAAATAATGCACGTCCAGACATGGTCCTTGACCAAAAAGAGGAAAGAAAAATCCATACACAGAAGAACCAAAAGGCCAACTCGCACCCCCACAGGAAAATAGTAAAATATAACAGAAAACTATGGAAAAGATTAACCAAATAGGGGCGATATTAATTCAAGCACCAACATCAGCTCCGACTCAGGGATGATCACTCCTTGTGAGTGCCTCAAGAACAAACCATGGTGTAAATAAATTAAGACCATGTGCGAAAATATATTGTGCTATGGAGTCAAAAAATAGCATACATAAATAAGTGATAAGAACCCACTCCACAAAAAACACACTGAGAAACCCAAAACAACCAGTCACCAAAGGACGGGACAAACAAAGACAAAAAAAACTAAAAAAATTAACAAAAAACTAGAAAAAACTATACACTATACAATAATGCATACCTCAATTTTGAGAGATCAATCAAAAAATTGTTTTAAGTGCCTTCCATTAATAGGAAACTCAAGTAGTTCTCCATCTATATCCTTTAAGAAGAAAGTATGCTCACCAATTTTGATGTCAATGGAGTAAGGACCCATCCATAATGCATCAAACTTTCCATATTTTCCCTTTTCCTCATGTCTGCTATCCCACAATAACACAAGATATCCTATACTTAAAACTCGAGGAGTCACCTTTTTATCAAATAATTTTTCAGATTTTCCCTAAATTTAAAATTTCTCTTGTGGGACTCTCTTGTTTCTTCATTCGATTCAACAATTTGATTTATCCTTACATCATACAGACTAACTTCTTGATCCTCAACTTGTCAAATAAATTAGTAGGAAGATAGTTGCATGTGTAGGGGAAGGAGGAATTGAGTTCCATATACTAATTCAAAAGGGATTTTTCTATTAGATCTCTTAGTAGTGATTCTATCAGCCCAAACAACAAACTTCAATTGTTCACCCCATCTTCGTTTATTTATCTCCATTATCCTTTTGATTATTTTAAACAAATTTTTATTGCTTGACTCACTTTTCCATTACCTTGGGGATTATAATTAGATGCATATGTGAGATTTATTCCATACTCCTGACACATGACCACCAAGGGTTTAGCTCAAAAACTTATAGCATTGTCAGCAATTATTTTGGCAGGCACTCCAAACCTGCAAATTATGTGATTTAAGATAAAATCCATAATAATCTTGTGGGTTTCTTTCTTAGTATGGATTTCCTCAACCCATTTGTTGAAGTAATTAGTAGCCACCAATATCCATCTGTGGCATGCACTTGAAGGATATGAAATTTCCCCAACAAAGTCCATACCCCACTTCTTAAAAGGGGATTCAATTGATATTGGTTGTAAAGGGAGAGCTCCTGAAGCTTTCAATATTCCTGAGGAACATTGGAAAATCTCACATTTTCTCACTAACAAATTTGTATCTTTAAAAAGTATGGGACACCTATAACCAGCCCTTAAAATCTTGTGAGCAGTTACCCTTCTAGAAAAATTCCCCTCACAAACTCCTGCATGAAAATCTACAATTATTTTAGGGGCTTCATCTTCAACAATGCATCTTAAGATAATCCGTTCAGAAATCTTCCATGTCAATCCATAACCAGTGATAATATATTTATGGGAATCTATCCTAAGTTTTTTCATTTGATTTTTACTCAAATGTCCTAGAAATTCCAAATGTTTAAGATAAAACATGATGTCCTTAGACCATGCCGAATTGGTCAATATTTCATGGACATTCATATCTCTTACCTCAACTTCATTTATGTCCATTACTTGCAGGTTACTCTCTACCATTAGCTTTGCCAACCCTAAACCCCTAATTAACTTGGTGGTTTGAATAACTGTGTCATACTCTTGTAATTTTTTTACCCATCGACACCTTTTACTTGAGATTTCCATTTCTCACAAAATTTCCTTGACCATAGTATGAGAAACATAG
This sequence comes from Taxus chinensis, assembly GCA_019776745.2. Classification (NCBI taxonomy): domain Eukaryota; kingdom Viridiplantae; phylum Streptophyta; class Pinopsida; order Cupressales; family Taxaceae; genus Taxus; species Taxus chinensis. The sequence goes on along the minus strand of CM034154.1, from coordinate 350,153,045 downwards.
TCTATGATGTTAGAACTCAAGATATATGGTTTGAATTATTTTTTTGCTCTTACCAAAGAGAAGGCATGATTTTCCATCATAGTATATTTCAATTCTTCTCCTTGAAGTGCTTTACTAAAGAAATCAATTGGTATTTCATTTCCTTCTTCATCCTTTTGCAATAGTACATATGCAATAGTGTTTTTAGAAGCAAAATATAACATTTGAAAATATTTCATGTAATCAAGAGCTATCAAAATAGGGGCATTCTTCAATGATTCCTTAATTCCTGTGAAAGCTTGGAAAAATTCTTCCTCCCATTTGATAATCTGATCCTTTTTAGCATACTCGTGATGGGGATAGTCATTTCAGAAAAGTTAGAAATAAATCTCCTGATGAAATTTATTTGTTGAAAATAAGATTGAATTCCCTTTTTGGTTTTGGGTATAGGAACTTTTCCAATAGCTTCCAATCTTTCAGTATCAATCATGACCCCCTTATTTAGATACAATGTGTCCCAAAAACTTCTCCTTTTGAACCCCAAAGTGGAATTTTTTAGGATTTAGTGAAATTCCATATTCTATGCACCTTAACAACATTTTCTCTAGATGTTACAAGTGATCACTTCTTTTCCTTGAGAATACTGTCACATCATCCTGGTATACAAAAATGAAATCATTTATGTATCCTACAAATTCTACATCCACATCTCTTTGAAATGTCTCTCCAACATTCATCAAGCCAAATGGAATTCTCACATACACATAAGTACCCCATGGAGTGGTGAAAGTGGTTTTGATTATTTCTGACTGTTTCACTACTACTTGGTTATATCCTGAGAATCCATCCAGAGTAGACAATAACTTAGAGCTAGTAACTAACTACAACATGTTATCCATATTAGGAAGGGGATAATTATCTTTGATTGATGCCTTATTCAAATTCCTAAAATCCACACACAACCTTTTATCTCCATTCTTCTTTCGAAATGGTACTATATTTTCCACCCATGAAGAATACCTTATGGGTTGTATGATGCCTCCATCCCTTAACTTTTTAAATTGTTCTTAAATTTTGAGTGAAAGAAGTGGATTGATTGGTCTTTTCTTTTTCCTAAATGGTTTGGCATTAGCTTCCAATGGTATCTCATGCTGGAAAAGGTCTTCCCTATATGCATTTAATTTTGAATATGACCTTATTAAGCAGTCTTGATACATTTTCAATAGTTAGACATATGATTACTTTTATTTTTTACTCGGGTTACTATCTAGCCATATTTTTCTAGGTTTATTGTCTATTCCCAAGTTGTGTTCATCCACATCTCTTGAAGCTGACATATTCCTACTAACAATGTGATCAACATTATCAAAGTTTGACTCTAATACAACCAAACCTCTTGGAATAGTATTTGTCTTTAACTGAATAATATCCTTACCAAATAGGGTCTCTTTACCCTCATTAACACAAACCATTGTCTCCCAATCCACATTCTGATTTGTGAATTCTCCTTTGTTTTGTAAAAACCTCTTAATTTGGGAATCATTTTTAAAAACTTGACAATGCTTGACATTATTAGGGACAGACGGTCTTGTCAGTACTTCAATGTCATACTCACAATAAGGAGACATTGTACAATTTTCAAACCTAGATCCCAATACTTCCAATCTATCTGCTATAATATTTTTCTTTCTTTCATGGTATACTATGTTGAAGGAATCAAACATTTCAATGAAATCCCAAACTGCATGCTTATATTATTTTGTTCTTTGATTCTTTGTTGTATACAAATTTCAAACTTGTTTGACTACCAGTTCTGAATCCCCTTTAACAATAATTTCCTTAATACCATACCTCCAAGAAATCCTTAAACCCTAAAGTAGTGCCTCATATTCTGTAATATTTTTTGTAAATTCTAACTTGAGTTTAAAAGAAAAAATGAATTCTTCCTTATTTGGAGATATCAAGACAACACCAACACCATTCCAAAATTTAGAACAAGCTCCATCAAACATAAAATTCTAAGGGGAACCAGGTTGCTCAGGACATTTTAATTTGTCAATTTCATGCTCCATAAAATCTACATAACGAACAAAATTATCAACATCTACATCTATATATAATACTTTATAAGAAGCATTGTGAGGATCTTCAATAAAATGTAACATCTTATTTTCACCATATAATTTACAAGGTTTCCTTCCATTGGTATGGTTGCATATGACATATCCACTTGCATACTTCCCCCACACTAGCATCCCATTTCCTTAATAATAAAATTTCTCAGTTGGCCGGGAAATCAACAATAACCACATTCATAGTTAAGGATTTTCCCGGGTAAGATGCCAATTGCACTATTAACCCTTTAACATATCCAATCACCAACACTTCCCTTGAATCCATAGCTATGCACTTTCCAAAGGTTGTTGTTACTTTGATATTTAATTCATTCATTACCTCAAGAGGCATCACATTACATGAATCTCCTGAATCAAACATATAGTTGTGCACCAACCTATCCTTGATGATTAAAGTAGTATAAAAAGTATCAACATCAAGATAAGACCCCACAAGTGAAATACCCAAGTATAATTCCGATGATCCTCCCAATTCTTCCAGTGCTTGTGGTATTTCCAAATCTACAATGATAGGAGGAACATCCATACCATTCACATTATTTCCTTGGGTTGTTATCTCTTCTTTAAATCCTAAATACTCAAATGCCCATTTTCTATGCTCAGGGATTCTAAACAATTCAACAATAGGAAAAATAACTTTGATTTGACTCAAAATATGAGCTATATCACATGGAACATATTTGGGTAAGGCAGTGCTAGGTGGGAGATTTTTGTTTCCTTCTAGTGGTATAAGAGTCTTTACAATTTGGGCATGAGCTGGGGTACAAGTTTTATTTGGAACAACAGTTTCCTTTGTTATGTGTATCCTTCTTAAGGGGTTCCTTTAGGATATTAGTGAGAAGTGTAGTTTTTGGTTTAGCTTGAGGACCTCTCCCTTTGATAACTCTACTTCTGGTATTATATTCATTTTCTTGAGAAACTACTCCATTTATCAAAAGTTGCATATCTTCCTTAGAAAGGATTCCCTAGTCATATTTCTTAATCATTAAAGCTCTTAAATATTCAAAATCATGATTAGGTAAATCAAATTCTTGCACCATATCAATCTCAACACCATCATCATGAGGGAGAGGAAATACCCAGTGAATGAAATCCCAGAAACCTTGAACAATTTTGGTGCTTATTAAGTTAGTTGAAGTATCCCTCTGTTGTGAATTTTTAGGGAATTCCATCATACAAACATCACCATAAGTTTCATCATCATTTACTTCTTTAATATCCTTACTTAAATCACATGGGGAGTGTGGCAAGAAACACTTATCACACCAATTAATAACATGGGCCTCTTCTACTGTAGCAACCCTAACAGTCAAAGGATCAGGGACCAATCTATTCTCTCTAAGTTATGGTTTCTTATTACCTAGTCCCACAAGCCCCTTTCCTTTGTCATCTAATATGTGATCACTCCTAGGATGATTTCCAAATCTATTGTGGATTTTTGATTTATGATGACCCTAAGAAATCTGTCCTACTCATTTTTCTTCTCTAGCCAACTTGTAAGATATTTCTTTAACTGCCCTAGCCAAATTCTTCACAACCTACTCCAGATCGACTGCTTTATTCGATTGAGGTCTATCAGGATTAATCAATTTGACACCCTCTCTCTTAGGGGGTTTCCCAACTGCCTTGATATTATTTTCAATTTACAAGGCCATGGTGAAATATTTCCTTAATGTTCCAGGGTTCTTATCTCTTAAGTAGTAGGTGACATTTTGTCAAAAATGTCAGAATATTTGATTAAGCATGACTCATCACTTGGCCTCAGGATTATGGGTAATCTATTCAAAGTCTTATTGAATATTGTATTAAAATCTTGGATAGACTCATTGGGATTCCTTTTTATATTCTCAAACTCAGACAAAAGGAATCTTGGGTCAATATTATCCCCATATTGTAATCTGAAAGCATTCTTCATCTCGGTCCATGAGTCTATTGAATTATCTAGTAGAGATTTATACCAATCACGTGCATCCTCTTCAAGAGTATGAATGAATAATTTTATATACATGTCCTCATATTCAATTTCAAAATATTCCATCATATTAATGAAGAGTCTCAAATGCTAATCCTCAGTGATGGCATTATTTCCCTGAAATTTAGGCAACCTATTTCTCACATCTTGGGGTACAACATTAGGATACCCAACCATTCCTCTAAAATTTATTGGTACAAATGTATTGATAACAAAAGGAGGTTTATGTGGAGGATGAACCATGTTGTTTTGGGAAGGTGATATTATAGGGGAATTAAAATGGTGTGGGATAAGGGATATTTGGGATATATGTGTATGATCTTCAAAGTAAGTATCCTTCTAGTGACTTGGTTTCACAAACCACCCTATCAGTTTTTAATGACAAAGAAAAGAAATGAGGAACACTTATCCCAGATACAAATGATGGCCCCTCACCAGCTGGAGTAATTAAATTTATACAAGGGATACTTGACTCTGAATTATTTGAAGATATTGGACAATCCTCAATAATAGGTTGATCACTTTCCAAAATTGGTACTTCTCTCTCACTTGACTCTTGATCCCCCAATGCTTTCTAGACTTTCCTTCCCTTTAGATTTGTTCTACCAAGCTCTAGAAACAATCTTCTAGTAGGATATTTATTAAATAAAGACCTTCTTCCTTCCATATTTGTGCATATTAATGACAAAACTTACTTAACAAAGATTAAGACATTAGTAATTGCCAAGAATTTTAAACTAACACTGAGTCACCACCAAGGATTTTCACCTTAGATATGCTAAAGAACTGTAATTAGTTTGTCAAATGACTATCAACACTCAATTATTACAAATATCAATGGATCTAATCATCCTTTGTCAATATTCATCAGTATCCATATGATCTAGTGCAACATTTACTAAAACTAGAAAATATTGCACAACAAAATCCTGATCTCATACAATTCTCACAAACCTTAACAAAGGATGATGTTTAAACAACATATTTTCATTCAATTCATATAAGAATCATTACCAAAGGTCTATTTGTGTATGTATTTGCACAAATATTACCTGAAAATGGCGTCAGACTGGTATTGGTATCCAAATTGACTCTTCCTTTGAAACTGAGCAACATCACAAGTTGATCAGGATGCTTAGAGACAAAAAAATCATAATATGAGTCGTTTTGTAGCCAGGGATGGATTTTAAATGACTCTTTAGTCTGGTTTGAAAAGGATTGGATAACACCATGCTAAGGGTTTGACCTACCCTCACTACTTTAGGTTGTGCCTTCAACCAGGGTGAGAGGACCCATTTTGTAACCTGTGTTGGTGAAGAATATCAATAGATTAATAGTATTTGACTCTCCCTTTGCAATATTTGAAGGAGACCTTGAGAAAACATGGTCAATGCAACATAACCTAACTCTCATGAGCTGTCACCCTAGAGAATGAAGATGTTTATTAGACAAGGTCCAAGTTATTAAAGACAACTGACAAAAACTGATTGCATCTGAATATTTTGGTAAAGGATAGGAAAGCTTAATGAAATTATTCATTATTTGTGTACATACAAGTGCAAAAAGGGATGGTTCATGTAGGATTTATTACTTAATGTATAATTTTTTGTTGGGAAGTTAAGCAGGATAAAGTTGATTATACCAAATTCTTGAGAACTTTTAACAAATGTTGGAAAATCTACAAAGAAAAATGACAAAAGGATTCAAATAGTAAGAATGAACCTTTAACTAGAGGATGTGCATCTATGAAATCTCAAAGACATGTGGTTTCACACATTCTTCAAGGATTCAACACAAAATCTCATGTTAAAGACTTAATTAAACATTAAAATCCCCTAATTCATCATGCCTAAGATACACTCATAGAATAACAAATAATCTGTATCATCATAATGAAAGTAGAGTGAATTTAAATTGTTTATTACATCATGAAATGAAAAATCTCTTCATAATGTAATTACAAATGCCACAATACTATCTTGAGGACAAGATCATGTGTGATTAAGAGTAATTCCAAACATAAGATTACAACAAGAACACATATAACTAGTTGAAGATATCTCAAAATGAAATAAGACACAACTAGGTTCATGATTAACATGATTTACTCATGGTTCTTCAAATTGATCAACAAGGAAAAGTATATTTACAATATCAAAGCTTTTCAATGGTTGGATAGTTGCAACCATCTTGATGTGATCAAATTTAAAGATACACAGGAAATAATAGGTTTCTCAGATAAGTTCCTTGGAAAAATGGCTTCTCTCGGCTTTCTCTCCTTCTCTTTTCTTTGAATAATTCTCAGAAAAATTAACCCCCCTTCTAGCGTGATTATCCTTTTGATTTTTATATCATCCTCTTCACTTATTAACCTTCAAAAATTTCCCCCCAAAATCATGAATATTCCAAGGAATATTTCCTTTTACAAAACTTGTTCTAGAACATGACATTTAAAAGTTTTCTTTTAAACTGCTAGATGTACAAAATGCAAGTCTTTTCAATCAGCTCCACTTGTGCTCGACTGGGATATCATATCATCATTTCTAGAAAATTAATGTAATCAGTCTTTCCTGATATTGATTAGAGAATCATTTCAAATAATCTCTAAACACTTCCATATGACTTTGATATGACATATATCCATATTCAATTTTCAAGAATCCACCATGGGTGTCGCGTACTCTATTTTATGTCTTATTGGATTAATTTCCACACATATTTCCTATCAAATCACTTTGATTTACCAAATCTACTCAATCCTAACCTCTTCTAGCTCTTAAATTATCTTTTTATGTGAACTGAAAAAAATATCCCTCATCTTATGGGAAATATTTTACTAAATCAAAAACATATGTCCTCCTTTATTATAAAACCTGACTCAACTTCCTTATCATTTTCTATTTCCCTTATTGTTCTGAATATAAGGAATTTCATTAGAAAAATGGTGAAGGTACTCGTAGCACACAGTCTAAAGGAGATTTCCTCATAGGAATTAAATCAAATTTTTGATTTGAGTGGTCCTAATGAAGCATTTTTTAGGGCCATGTTTGATGTAGAGTGTTTAGGTGACACCAGAGGACCCTTAAGATATCAGTAAGTCTGATTATCACTTCTTTCAAGGATAATAAGGATTAACCCTGTATTTACAACCTTTCAAGTTATGTATTTTCATCTTTTTAAATGGGAACACTTGAAATCTCCTGAATATTTAAAGAGATACTAGGTCGAGAGAAGACCTCATGTATCTAGGAAAACCAATTTTCAATGTCCCTTTTTATGTGATGAGGGATTTGTATCAAAATATATTCCCAAGAAATCATATATTTTATATGATAAATTCTCCATCAAAACTATGCATGTTATTTCCCACAAAATAGATGAGTTAGAGTGGAGAATCAATTCCCCAGAGAAAATGCAAGTACAACCTGTGTCTTTGCAACCAGTTTCACCACCAGGGTTATCTTCAGGTAAGAGGAAGGGTGAACCACAACCTCAACCTCCAATCATTATCTCTGATGGAAAAGAGGAATGATCATTATCTGCTCACCATTCAAGGGAAGTAATCTCCTCCACTCAAGACAACAGGGGAGGATTTGTAATTCAGTCATCCACCTAGTTAATGCATCGTTCTGCTTAGTGAGAACATGAATTTTTGGGGCCTCAACCCATTCCTTCTCCAAAAGACAATCCACCTCTCACAAGGAAATGGGAGTCTGGGTCAAGCTCAAGACCTCACAATTTTCCCAGTCAATAACATGTAGTGATTTCCCTTCCAATCACCTCGGGTGTCCCCTCTCAAACCACTCCTAACATGTCAACCCTTCACAAGGGGAAAGGAAAAAAAATGTTCTTCACAAGTGGTTTGGATATTTTATATTGGGTTTCATCACAGAAAAATAAAATTGATCTTGAGAAAATCATGAATTGTCCTAGAATGACTCTGGAAGAATTGATGGACATGGGAATTTCCCGGGACTTGACAGGGTCAATTATTTTTATTCAGATAACACAAGGTTCAAGGGAGTTCATGGTGAAAAAAAATAATCTTTTGAATAATCTTCCCATACTGGGAGGAAACTATTAAATAGAACTAAAAATGTCTAAATGTTGCTTTCTTTTCATTGTCTCTACTTATGGAATGTGTAAATATTTATTTCACATGGGTAGGGGCCCCTATAGAACCCCATTTGTTTCCTTATTAAAAATGTAATAATCACAACAATATCAATCATTTACATGCTTATCCAAATGCATGTAAAACTTTATCATAGTAACTATGACACTACTGCATTCTTCCACTTTACAATTGAAATAATGGAACAATAAAATTAAGAAAAACAATGACATTCCATGTAATAGAATTATTTATTTTTAAGTATCAGTTCAAAGAAGGAATATGAAAAGAGAATAGAGCTTAAGGAACAACACTTAAGCATGTTCATCATCTTTTTTATCTGCATTCCTTTCGTCCTCAGCTTCCATTTCTGTATCTTGTTCTTGTAGAAACCTTGCTACGTATGCATCATACCTTTTGAATAGCTCATTAACCTCTTCCTCATCTAGTCCCATATGATGTTAGAAGATTAGTGCTTTCCTAGATATTGCATCAATGGAATGGCCCATTTTCTATTTTTATTCTAGTGGTCTGGATTTTAACTTTGTAATTCTATTCTCAATCCTTCTCATCATTTTAATGATTTCATAGGAGAAATCATTCTTTTGAATATTTTTAAAAAATGAATTGAGAAAAAAGTCAATCTTCATATCCCCGTAGCTCTTTTTGAACTTATCAGCTACCATATCCTCTAACTTCAAGTCAATGGCATCAAGAGTTCCATCAACCCAGTTTCTCATAATTTCAAGCTTTTCCTTTATCTCATTCAAGGTTTCCACTCTGATCTTTAATAATTCTTTAATAGCATGCTGGCTTCCTTTGAATGCTACTGGAACAATGTTTTCCTGCAACTAATTCATCACTGATCTGGGTAGTGTAGTATAGCTTGGGAATAATTCCCTCAAAATAGAAAATATCATAGTCACACTATTCAATTATCTCATAAATTTCATTAAGTCTATTCTTGAGATCTTCATACTTTGATCTGGCCTATGCAATTACTTCCTTTCCCCTCTTGGTTAATTTTTCAATCCATGTGTCCATTTCCTGGAACTTCTTGAAAACTTTGTTTATTTTATCCATTCCCTCAGGGGTATTTATGGAGGCACTTGTCTAAGCTTGATTAGGTTACCCAATCAACTGCTGAAAAATAGAGCTTAATGCTCTAACTTATTCTTTTAACTACCTCTTTGTCATTCTATCTTCGTTTACCTTTTGTAAAAGGTAATTCAATTCTTCAGATACCCCTTGTTTTGTTTGTCCCTTGAGGGATTTTATAAGGGAATGATCTGAACATTATAATCATTGGTTGTTATATCTTCTCTAGTCTTTCCTTCAAAGGGGATTGCTACTTCTAAATTCTTGGCTCTTAATGAATATGTGTGGGTTTTAGTGATAGTTATATCCATTTTTGAGGATCTTACTATCTTTGGAAAAGACAAAGAAGTAAGGTCAATATCTTGAACAAGGAGGACCTCCTTTTCCTCATTTGAAATTAATTTACGAACCCACCCTTTTGCTAATTTTTTTCAAGTTTTTTCCTCTTGTGATTCTTGTTTCGGTTCCTCAGGGAAAACCATAAATTGTTTGAATACACCTTGTTCATCATGAATTAGTGATTCTACCTGTTATTCATTATTTATTTCGATAACCACCTTTTTATTCTCACCCTATGTTAATAATTATTTCAGATGTTATTTTCCTTGGTCTAGAAACTGAGGTTGATCATTCTTTTATTGGTTTGTATTAGCAGTCAAGGGATATTCCTTCCTTATTTCTCCAATTGATGTCATACTAGAACCAAGTTATCCTTCAAATTTTTCATGTATCAGTGACTTTCTTGCAATCTCTTCCTTCCTCAAACTCTATTGAGTTGGTGTTCTACCCTCCTCATGCTCTGATGATATACCTGGTAATGACATGGTAGAATTTTCATCTGAAGAAAAATTCATGTTTCCATCTAGAGGTTGTATGTCTTTATCAACAATGATTTTCTCGCCAACGGTTGTGGCTTGTGCCACTTCTACTTTATCTTCAAAAATAGATTTTCCCTCTTGAGATAGTTCATCAACTTTAGTAACTTTAACATAAATATAAAAATATCTTCTGTTAACATATCTACATTAACATATTCTCCACCAAGAAATTCTATTTTATCTTATTCTAAAATCACTTGTCTTATAGAAATAACTTCTGTTGCTCAGAATTTTTCTTTACTAATTAATGGATGAGTATTTCTCTCTATTTCCTTACTTGTTTGGATGTCATCTACCAGTGTCATCAATGGTTCACTCATAGATAATTTAAGTTCATCTAACATAGAAAATACCTCACAAATATCATCATCTTGGGTCTTTACAAATCCATATAATGTTCCAAATGAAGGCATACTCATATCCTTTGTAAGAAGGGTGTCAGATGTTTTCATACATGGAGTTAAAAATTGGCTTCTTACTGAAATATCTGCAACATTTTCTTGGGTTTCTTGATCTTGAGTGCCTTTCACTTTTGTTTCCTCCACATATAGAGGTGGGAATAGAATCTCTAATTGTTCCACTTGTGGTAGTGATGGAGCATGATGTGCCTGATAAACATCACTCCTTTCAAACTCAAGAGGATCAATTACCACATCTCTATGCTTGTGATTTTTGGGCATGTGGGAACCTACTCTCACCAAAACTAGTACATGAGCAACCTTATGCTTCTTATGTGTCCTTTTAAACCTTTTCACATCATGTGATGCTCTTTTCCCTTCTTTATGTGGATTAGATTGAGTAAGACCACTTGCTATGGCTCCACTCATTAATTTCTCAGTACTATGAGGTTTTGGTGAAACACCTTAGAAAACTACATGGGATGTTAACCACTTCCCCCTTTCTTGGATTAGCATTGTAAAAGTAATGGGGGAATTTTCCATAGATTTTAAGAACATGTCTTTAGTTTTTTACCTAAGAACTGACATAGAAGTACTAGTCCCACTAGTGGCTAAATTCCACTCATATATGAGTTCAGAAGTGGGCCTTTTTGAGGGATAGTGAGGGACATTTCCTCCAAAAAGATCCATTCAATCTGTTCCTTCCCTCAGGGGTGGAATATCATCACTCAAGTTTCCCAAACTCCTGAAGTTATTTAAGATTATGGTATTCTTAATTGATAAGTCAATGCACTTTTTATTTAACTAATTCATAGTCCTCATAACATCAGTTATACTTATATAAGAATCATCAAATTCTATCTCATTCCAATCTAGAGGGATTATGGGTTATTCTTCCAACTTCTTATCAACATAATATTTGCTTACTATATGTGGATCATCCACAATTCCTTCTAGGATAACTGCAATTTTGAAATCTATTATTCGTGAAAGGGTCATTCTAGATAAAACTCTTAATTTGACCTTTTTTTCATCCCTACAATTCATCCAATAATATTCAAATTGAGGCTCATGCTCAGAAGTATTTACAATGTTGTTGAATACCCATATGATGTCATTATTAGCCCTTGCCTCAAACTTTTTCATGTCAAACTTTTGCATTTCATCTTCAATCAACCTGGCTTTTATGATGGAAGGGCATAAATACCTTCCAATTCTAATGGGGAATTTGATATTTTTCTTATGTCTTCCGGTAATTAATTTTTGCACAGGTGTTATCTCCTTGCCAATTCACATAAAACCATTATTATCTAAGTACCTAGTAAATTTACAAGGTTTTCCCCCAAAATTACTAACCCTTATGTATGTGAACTTTTTATATTGAATGAAGTAACATCCATACTCAGAAATCACTAGTTTGGCCTGTTCAGAAATTCTATAATGTCCCCACTCTGGTTTGAAAAGAAAAATGATTGGGGCAAAGAAAGCATCATTAACCAACCTCACATTCCCACACTAGTTGATCAATTGCAGTTGAGGGAATATCTCGTGCATTTTTCACTACTTAAAATCCATAGGTGGTAAAAAAAATGAGAAATGTCTATGCCCTGTAACATTGTAAATTAAGTAGGTAAATAAATAGTATTCTAGTTTTGAAGTGTCACCCATCTCAATTTTCACTGCTAAGGTGACCATGTGGCCATGGAGTGCTTCTGCAATGAAATTATCCCAGCAAATGCTCCCCTTTCTCTCTAAAATGATCCATATGTAAGTAAACATCCACTCCTTAAATTTATTTATAGTTTCTGACCCCGCCATTCAACTTAATAACACAACGAAATCTTCAACCTCTTCAAAAAATTGTGCCCTAACTAGCCTTTTAGGGATTCTAGTTGTTGTCTTTTTTCTTTATGAGCCACTTTGTATTTATGATCTTGGCATAATCCCTTTTCTTTGCTTTATAATCCCATAAGGATAATTTGATACCAATGGTGATTGGGTTGGTGGTTATAGGAAATTTTAACATTATTCTAATGGATGTAGGTGTTAATGTTAAAACTACATCCCCACTCCCATCTAATACTTCCCTCTTTTCGAGATCATAGTTCATAACACAATGCCACACCAATTCTAGGCAATGAACCAATGGTGGGATAGCACCAGCTAGTGAAATGTGACTATATTGAATTTCTTTTAGGGATTCACTCTTATGGGTTCTATTTAATCTCTGAAGAAAATCATTTAGATCAGCACTCATCAGGTCTATGTCTATAATTTTTTCTAAATTGCTCGTGAATCTTAACATAAGAAAGAACAAAGATGACAAAGTATTCATCTTCAAAAACCCTAGCTTTACTTTAAACCAAATTGTCAATGAAATAAAAACACATGAGTTTCTAATTTCTTACTAATCAACCTATGAGTTCCTAGCAATTTATATCCAAATTGACAACCTTTTCAGTCATCTGGTTCCCAAATCAAGTTCCATAATTAAAATCGTGATAATTCTTAATGAAAATCACAAGAAGTAACAACAAATCCCAAAAAATTGATAATCAAAGATGAAAGGATTTATAGACTTTAAAACATCCTTGATTTACGTAGCAGTATTAATGGCAGAAGAAATAAATGAATTGTATCATAACCATTCATTCTACCATTCTCAGCTTTAAAAGTGAGTCATCCACATGGAAAAGACTTTCGGTAATGTGGACTCGAGGGATTTTTTTGTAGTTTTGTAATGTTTTATAACTTACACACTTTTGGATACTTTGACCCACCCATCCACTTTTGGCTTTCAACACGAGCTTGCCATGTGGTCGTATATGGGTGATAGTGGACTTGTAGGCTCTTTTCTAGTTTTATATCTTTTCCAATTCAAAGCCAAAATTAGTAGAGTGCTCTAACGGCCTGCATCCCCACCTTTTTGTATGAAAGGAGCCATGTGTCCCTTGCAGGTCTTGGGAACATTTTTACACTTTTACACTTTTCCCCTTAGAGCACAAAAATACAAATATGTGTCACTTCCCCATATCCATTCAAATTTTGAAAAATGTACACTCCTGGATGATAATTGAGAAATTACTTGCATTGCTTTATGATTGTGAATATTTAAAGAATATTCATCAGATCACGGGGCTGATTTTGCATTTTGTGAATGCGATAGAAAGTTCCAAGTTTACAAATTAGACCTGACATACCACAATCGATTGGGATCTTCCACGTACCAGCAAGAAATAGGAGAAAAAACAAAAAAAACATGACCAAGGAACATTTTACAATGGGTGATCCCTCCAATTTCAAATTTGAAAAGACAATCAGTTCCCCATAAGAAAATTCAAAATAATGCACATCTAGACATGATCCTTAACCAAAAAGAGGAAAGATAAATCCATACATAGAAAAACCAAAAGGCCAACTTGCACCACCATAGAAAAAACAAATATAATAGACAAGGATGGAAAAGCTTAACCAAATAGGGTCGAGATTAATTCGAGAACCAACAGTGTAAACCCAAACCTAATCCCCTTAATTCCTTGCATCTTCAACCATTCTATTTTTGAATAAATTACTACATCACTTTTTGTCACTTATATTCTCACCCCTTGAGTGAAGCTCTCCTTCCACCCACCTCTTTTAAGGATCAACAACTTAAACAAAATTGTGTTATTATTTGTCACCATTTAGCCTTATCTTAAATATGAGTACTTCGGCTCTACTCATGGCATGATTCTCATAGATAATTTTATTCCTTTTTAGGATGGAATCCCATGGTCATTCGTCACTTAAAACTCCTTTTTCATAGCCAACATTTTTCTTGATATGGTTTTTCCTTCATAAAAGAGGCCTATACTCCTTTATAGTTCTGTCCATGACTACAAGTCCAAAATAATGCCAAAAAATAATAATTTGGGGATACCAAAAAATTATATTCCTTGAGTCAAACTTATCACAAATAGATGATTCCCTCAAATGAACATCTATGTCTCTTTATTTCTGCTATAAGTTGACTTCTCCCTTAAAGGACAACTATAAAAATCCAGCCACCTGTTGTACTTAGTCTATCAAAAAAGAAGACTAATCTATATTTGTAAAACACAAAAAATTATCTTGGAGCTTCTTACATCAATCGGCTTCATGAATACCTCTAGGAGGCATTACCATTATCCCAATATAGACTTCCCACATTGATCAATCTATACATGCAAAAAAGAAAAACAAAAATGAAAAATTCAAGAAAAATAAAAACTTTTGGTCATGGACTTGCCTATTCTAGTTTTGGGTATCTTGCAGAAGGGGCATGTTGTACCACAACAAGGTTACACTAAAATAACCACTCCACCCTACCTTCATTTAGTTACTCCTATCCACTCAAGGGATGTGGTGCTCATGTGACACTTTTTTTATAATGCAACTTCTTTCAACTATAGACCTATCAATCATGAAACATATTTAGGGGCTTATGTTCATAATCCTATTTGTATGTCCATTATGGTTCTTTCCAACTATAAGCATTTCACTTCCTTTTGATTCACCTTTTCCTACTTGTTGCTTCTCCAACAGGACAGGACCATAGAAATTAATTATCTTGGTCCGATTATTCTTTCACCCACACCTATACTAATAATCATTTTCAAAAACATTATAGCTATTCATCAAAATTCAAATCAAAGACAAAAACAATAATATACCCATACCAATCACACAACTTAACCAGTTGCCCATTCTAATTATTGCGTGAAATTTAACCTTGCCTATTTTCTACCTAGCATTACCACGACCATTTTTCCTTACCCAACCTACCTATAAGAAATCATCTACCTTTCCTTACCAGGACCATTTTCCTTTCCCAACCTACCTATTAGAAATATTATTCTTCCTTATCCTATGGGAGAACTACATCAGGTTGAGGCCCCTTTTGCAAGGGCTATGTAGGAAGCACTTCAAAGACATGGGGTCTTCGGAGGTTAGCTCGGCCACCATTTTCTACCATCTTCCACCATTTTGTGACTATTTGACGCTACTACCTAATCTTTCTCATGTTTCCATAATGTCAATAACTTGGAAATTAACCCAAACAAACCATACATCATAACTATGCCTATACATCTAGTTTCCATAATATCATTAACTTGGAAATTAAACCAACCCATGTCTATTGTCTAGTTTCCATAATATTAATAAATTGGAAATCAAATCAAACCATGCCTATACATCTAGTTTCGATAATATCAATAACTTGGAAATTAAACCAAACAATGTCTATTCACCCTGTCAAAAACCAAACCATCCTCATTTGACCTAATGTTTGCTACAAAGTGCCCTTTTATTTCTACCACATCCATACAGACTCACTTAATAGCCTCACCACATCACCAACTCCTTAAGGATACATAGGGGCATGTTTACCTCAACTATGTACCCCCATTGAATCAACCCCACCTATTTGATAATCTAACTTACTTAATCACTCTACCGTGTAATAATGTTACCTATGTTATTTTGACCCCCAACCTTAACTTGCCTTATTTTATAACATTTATCTCAACTAGATTAAAAATTTTGCTATTTTAGAACACACCTATACCCGTTCCTACACCTTGACCCGTTGTGTTTCCAGGAGTACTTCATATACCTTGGATACCTAGACCATATCACACTTGTTTGGATAAACTATCGACCTTTGACAATTTAGATTTTGTGTGCTCTTCAACCTAGTACCTTGTTGCATTCTGAGCATGTGTGTATATTTACTTTCCTCCACCTTATCACAACTATTACCTATACCTACACCTACACCTACACCTTACCCCATTTATTATCACCTACCACCTTATCAAACCCATCATTGATTTAACCTTACACTTCATCAGTTCCTATTTTGAGGGGGATCACCTCTACCCTTACCTAGGGAAACCTACTTTTTTTTTTCATTGTCTCTTATTAGCAAAAGATACATGAAAAAAAGGTGGCAAATGTAAACACCCAAATTCAGGTCACAACCCTCTAAGCCCCTTTCAATTAACATACACCCTTACCATGACCCCTTTCACACATTTTGATTAATCTAATTATCGATAATAGGTTATACCACTTCACCCCTCCACCTCACCTTGGACCCATTCCAAGAGCATTTAACTAACTAAGTCTAGGTCATTACTGTAGCATTGATTCATCACTTCACTTAACTAATTAGGAATCTTTTAAAACATGAAATTTATTTCTAACCACTTCTCCCATCATTTTCCCACGTGTTTAAACATGAACCAAGAATCCTAGCCCATAATCAAACCTTGACCCATGCCAAAAAGGGAAGAAACATGTTATTTTAAGTAAATTGGAATATATATCCCTAACCAATTTTAGTTATTCCTTGGTCGGATCTGGTCAAGGAACCACCATCGTTTCCTTTAAATAAGGATTTCCAACTCTTTCCCCAGGTTCTTCTTTTAGTTGGATTTTGGATTTCATCTGGATTCTTACATTTGACTAAGCATCCGACGATGGAACACAACAACAGAGCATCCAAGTTCTTCACCAACAACCAACCTCTTGCTCCACAACCTTGGATCATTCACAGGGAAGCACAGAGGCTTCATTTCCATGGCACTAGATCAAGACCCATTTCTTCTTCAAACACCCATGAACCACCGCATCTACCAATCTTCAAGTCTTCAGATAAGTATCTTAACCATAGTTTTAGTTCTTAAATTTGGTTTTAGATCTCTTATTATCTTCCATTGTACTACTTCTCTCTTACCCAAATACCATTTTTCATCCATCTACTTGATACCCTAATGACCTAAACCTATTCACCTTTCCAACCACCCCTCTCACCCTTGCTGAGTCTTCACCCAAATCTACACACCTATCCTAATCCATTTCAACACTCTGTGTAATCACAAAGAGCCAGAATCAATCCCTTTTCACCTTTGGAACCCAAATTTCCCCTACAGAGATCAGTTAGCCAATCGATACTAGCTAAAACCACTGATTGGCATTGGTTCCCCAACCGTTATCAGTTTCTGTGTCTGACATTCTCTCCCAGACCAACGACCTAATTTACCTACCCAAAACCTCTCAAAACCTCCTATTACCTCACCCAGACCTCCATAACACCCTTTATCAAACCTATAGACCTCAAAAACTCACCACCTACTTTCAATTTAATCTTGTATTCACTATTTAGATTAGATTTAATTTATCATGCTTGTGTGAGATACCTAAATTATACAACTACAACAAGACTCTCTATTTCATGTTCTTATCAACATTTAATTTATTTTAAACGTTGATTGATAGCCTTCTAGGAAGCACCCTACATCTTGGATCTATCTTTCGATAGGAAATCCACAAAGTGATTCTTTTAATTCTATCTAGTGGTCTTGTGTTATTTTTTAGGTAGTCCTTCCTAGACAAAAAGGAGTTCTCTCGATCTGTCTGGTGTTCAACAATGTGCAACCTCTTCACGACCTTTAGGTATTCCTCATGTACCCAACATATTACCTAAAAATTTGTCCTTATAGGTACACTTCTTATTGGTGATATAATGAAATTATACATGAGGGAAAAATAAGTGTTCTCCCCCTATGAAATTTTCATTTTCGTCACTTAAAAACCTAAACTTGAATTTTTTGGAGTATTAGGAGTGTAAAATTAAGCTCAACTTGAAATCAGTCCCCCTCCTCATAAAAATATCACCCTTGGAAAATTTTCTAAGGTTTTTTGGCCAATTTTATTTGTCCCAAGGTGTAATGGGACATGAGGAACAAAAAATTACACTCCCCCTCTCTCAGTTATCCTTAGGACATATGAAAAACCTCAGTTGCGCCCCAAAGTGCTTTTTTCAGCCCCTATATCTCACTCTCATGAAACCACAAGATGATAGTTGGCATGATATAGTTCAAGGTGAATTTTTGTGGCTATATTTTCCCTTTAAAACTTTTTTATCTTATTTTTTATGGTGTAACCACACTTCTACCTCCATCCAATCCAGGTTGAGCCCAGTTTGGTCAAACATAAGTCAAAATGTGCAATATGAGAGAAATGGTTTGAAAATAAACACTTAGATTTTTTTTGGATTTGAAATGTGTATGTTTCCCTCCCATTCCCTCTTCCATCTTGTTATACTACTTAGAATATGCTAGAGACATCCATGTCTAAAAAATAAATTTTTCTCATTACTCATGAACCGTGCAACCAATCTTTGTGAAACTTTTCCAAAATGATGAAATTACAAAATCCTTTCACATGATCCATAACTTGGAACATGACATGGAATGATTTATTTTCTATTTGAGAAATAATTTTCTAGACATGAACTCCATTTTTTCCTAGAATAGTTGAAAATAAATTTGTACTTTCCCAGTGACTCGACAAACCAAATTGCCTAAAAATTTGGATCAGATGATCTTCATAAAATTAGATTTCATTTGAGATATTTCTCACATGATGAAGTGGATTATTTTTAAGGATATGTAGGACTGATTTTTCTCTATGCATTTTAATTAAAAACCTCAACATGAAGTGTTTGGAGTGTTAGGAGTGCAAATTTAAGCTCAACTTGAAATCAATCCCCCTCCTCATGAAAGTTTCACCCTTTGATAAATTTTTAAGGTATGTTGTTCCATTTTATTTTTCCCAAGAGTCAAGGGGACATGAGGGAGAAAACAATTCACTCCCCCTCCCTCAATTATCCCCCAAACACATGAAAAACCCTAGTTAAACCTCGAAGTGCTTATTTTTCAGCCCCCTACATATCACTTTCATAAAACCACAAAATGAAACTTGAAATGATATGGTAAAAGGTGATTTTTTCTATCCATATTTTCCCTTTTCACCTATTGTCCTATATTTTTAGGGTGTAACCACACTTCTACCTCCATCCAACCTAGTTTAAGCCCAGTTTAGTGAAGAGTGAGTAAAAATGTGCAATATGAGAGAAATGGCTTGAAAAGAAAAAAACCATTTTTTTGGATTTGAAATGTGTATTATTACCTCCCATTCCCTTTTAAATGATGTTTTACTGCTGGCTTTATGCCATATATCTCCATGTCTAAAGAACTAATTTTTTCTCATAACTTCATAACCATGAACCCGATCTTTGTGAAAATTTGCCAAAATGCTCCTCTTGAAAAATCATTTCACATGATCAATCACTTGGAAGATGAAATGTCACAATTTATTTTTTATTTGAGAAATAATTTAATAGCCATGAGCTCAATTTTTTCCCATAACAATTGAAAATTTATTTTCCATTTCTAAGTGAATCGGTGATCCAAATTACGTTAAAAATTGGAGCAAATGATCCTCGTAAATTTAGATTTCATTTGAGATATTTATCACATGATGAAGTACAATATTTTTTTGGATATAGAGGACTTGGTTTTCTCTCAGTATTCTACCATCTTCAATTAAATTTTCACTTTCACACTAATTTGGATGAGATTATCATCTAAAATTTGGAGTAGGACATCTTTGTAAAATAAAAAATCTTTTGAGACCACTCTTATCTCATTCTAACACCTAGAAGACCCTCTTCCAAAAATACTATGTCTTACTAAGCTTCAAATTCTATAAATAGTAATTTTTTGATGCTTCATTCTCTGAGTTTCTACTTCTCCTTGCATATCAAGAACATTCAAGAGTGTTAAATTGAGACACTTACTAAAATTAAACATCATTGAATTAGAATTACTAAAAATAGGTGTTGAGATTGTGGTCAAAATTTTCATAATTATTCATCTCACTAGAATTATTCATAATGTATCTCAAACACTTGATTTTGGAACTAATTTATACTTCAAACATTGAGTATCCTAATAAGAGTGGAAATGATGTAACAAGTATCGAACTAGAAGAATTGAAAACAAGGACGTTGATTAGATACTGAATAGATGCAGAGGGGAATATATTCTCTTTGGTTTATTCAGAATTGACAGAGTCACATTTGCAAGGATAGGAAAGTATCTCATGGTTAAAATAGGAAATAAATTCCTTGTTGACACTTAAAAACTTAGTCTCGAGGTGAATTCCAAGTTTACATGTTTCATTTCATCCTAGTAGTCACAAAAGGGAGTCACGAGGAGTAAGCTGATGATATCTATGTCCCAACCTTAACCTTATCTCCAACTTTCTTTCCTAATGGTGACATAGGAGGATAATCATGTTTGCAAGATCAAGCAGTCATCTCGAGTCTGTACAATGAAAGTCTTATAGTAGTGTTTTTAAACACTTATTCAATTCTTTGGAGTGTGTCTGCATCTCATAAAAGGATGAAGTTACACTTATAGTGTTTCAATTAAACATGAATTCAAAGGAAAATAACTTCATTCTCTCAAGATCCATCAAAAGTAGAATCTTCATCAAAAAAATCTTCCCCATCTTTAGATCATCACTTTTATCTCTTATTAGCTCCCCTCCCTCTCTCTAATGTTCTATTTATTCATTAGGAATGCAATTTTTAAATTTTTCATATTATTAACTTAAGTGGCCTTATTTTTCATTGTAAAATTCCCTTTTCAAAAACAATAAAAGGAATTAATTTCATCGCTAGTGAACCTGAAATGTCACATGGGGGAGATGAAGATACTTTTTGTTAGCTATAAATTGGGATGGCCTTTCCATTCTAAAGGGTTATCAATTTTTGGTTGTTAGTTTTTGTCCTTTGTATAATTACTACTACAGGAAATAAACTACATTCTTCTATATCCTTTCTTATGTTCTTCTACTCTCTCTATTTTCCAACTTTGCAAGCAATGTAATCTTGTACAACCAAGAAGGAACTTTGTGCCTTTGATTTATTAATCAATAGAAATTATTCTTTCTATTTATTACATGATTTATTTATTCTTATTGAATTTGGACCTACTCTGGTTAATATTGGTGAGAATATACAAGTTCCTACTCATAATCTTAACCCCCCTCTCTATTTTCCTGCTTCCTTTACCTCTTTCCAATAAAATTTGTCCCTTAAAAATTGTACAAGTAGTTTGACATAGGTTTAGTTGAGTATTCCTCTACCTAATGGCCACCCACATTTTTATTTATTCCTTATATTCAATAAATGGGAGCCTCCTGATTTAATAAATAATGAATTTGTAAAACCCTAATATTGTAGAGTCATGTATGATAAATAAATTATAATAAAATATTTGAATATAGATGACACAAACAATAATAAAAGTATATTTTGAAACCCTAAGTGAAAGGGAGGATATAATAACTTAGTTTATTCATGCTTGATATCAGAATGTGAAGATTGGAAAAACTAATGAATAGGAAGGGACGAATGTCACAATCGCACACTATAAATTTTGGATCTATTGGATAAGCCTAGACCAAGGTGCCTGAACTAGAGCAAGGATTCCTAGGCATAAAATACCTTTGCTAGGATCCTTTGACTACACATGGGAACAAAAACTAGTTTTTCTAGTGTCACAAGGTGGTCACTGATAGTTTTGTTTAGTTTTATATATGTCACTAGAGGATCACATAATTTTCCTGTTACCTGTAAAGAGAAGATGACCTATAAAACCCTCAAACTACATAAAATATCAAAAAGAAAATATGAAATATGGGGAGTCGAACTGACCCTCACAGTCACCTGACTGAGTGAACTTATGACCGAGTGTTGTACTACATCTCAGACTACATTGAGTTCTTGTGTGTGTGTGAAATAATAGTTCCCTAGGATCCTCTAGTGCAATTTCACATGATAATGGGTGATAGCTAGATGTACCAAAATAGATGTGTTTATGGAAAAATGAACTTCCCCTCCTATGTGTGCATGTAGAACATGTAGTCCCTTGTCCCTTGAATGAATGCTATATGGATGCCTTTCATGCTCTTAGATGTCTTTGGATGTAACCTTAGGTGATGATAATAGATGGTTAGAGCTTGGTCCTTTATTTTGGTCACATATCTTTGCATATATATGATTCCCTTGGTTGAATTCCATAATTTACAACTATAAGGCCGACCCATAAGCAAATAAGATTCAAAAAAGATAAAATAAGACCAGAGAGAGAGAGAGAGAGAGAGAGAGAGAGAGAGAGAGGTTTGGGTTCCCAGAGGGGATGAGGGCACCTAGGATTTGGGGTCTTAGTTGGGCATTGGTGTCTAGATTCATGAAAGATAAAGTAATGAATTTTAGATTGAATTGTAGGGTGTGCAAGATCTAAGAGAAAGCAAGAAATACAGAAAAGGGGCTATACTAGTTTTCTCACTTAGGAATCATATAAATTCTACTATGTGTTTAGGACCTAGAAATGTACCCAAGTGTATGATTTGGTGTCTACATTTTCCTCAATTTATGTCGTTGAGTGAATAATCAATAACATGAAGTAGATAAGAGATGCATACCTGATAACCATGTAAAATGTGATGGTGATAATGTGTCGAAGAGACAAGTGAAAATGTGGAGTGATAAAAAGTGAAGAGTGGAAGCTAAGAAATAAGAAGTGACCCTAGGGGTGAAGCATTTTTTGTTCTATCATGTTGCACCTACTATTGTGCTTTATGTTTTTCTTGATGTAGGTTTGCTTCTTGTTACAAATTAATGATGGACCTGCAAAATAAGAGTAAAGAAGTAGGTAAATATGTGTATATGAATTTTTTTCATATGTATATAAATGTAAAAAATTAGAAAAAGGAAAGTGTACACCCTAATCTATGAAGAGTGAAAAGAATAGAAAATGTCCTGAAATGATGTAAAAGAGTTAGTTTTTTGGGAAATATCATGCCAAGAGTGATTTTTTTTTGGAAATCTCACACCAAGAACAATTTTTTGGGGTTATTTTATGCCACGTGTGAGTTTTTGGGATGATCTTGTGCCACAACAGAAGAGTGTTGGGGACAGAGGTACATTGTTAACCCCCATCCATGACTGCTTCCCGAATAAGCACTAATATAGATGGTATGTATCGTGTTTAGTTCTATATTTTTCTAATTTGTTCCAAGTAGAAAAGGAGATAGAAAGCATTCTGATTACTGGAGGATTGTTCCTGTATTGTGAAAACTAATATGTGAACTGCTATGAAATGTGTTGATGTGAGAAAGTAACTGTAACTTCCCCTTGGTCATAACAACTCAGGAAAGGTTAGGAGTTCCCAAGCACTAGCGTCTGTGTATGGGCACTGGTGTCTATGTTCTACTGAGGACCTAAGTCATACTTTGGTTCATTCTATAACTGTAACTCTATTATGTTCCTGTACTATGCAAGCATGTATTGAAGCTCAGAGTTGTTATATGGGGTGAATGATGTTGGAGTAAAAAATAATTGAAAGGGGGGTTTAAATCAGTTCTATAAACCTTTAAATCAATTTTATATTATCATACATGCACCATTAACATTTAAGCAGCCATCAATGTGTGATTAATAACATGAAACAATCAACCACATAAGCACAATCAAGATATAATCCACATGAACACAAGATATAAGGGGTAAAACCTCATGGGGAAGAAAACCCAGTAATTTTTTTTATGATATTACATAGAACAAATAAATTTATTGAAGAAACAAATTCACAAGGAACACCAACCCCTAATTTAATGAGGCACCAACTCCAAAAGTAGGATACAACCACCTAGGATGACTAAGTACTAACTCAGACACCTTAATTTTTTGATCTTTGATTTTGTTACTGATGCAACCTAGAATTTACCAGTAATAACCCAAGTGCACTGACACATCACTCAGACTAGACTAAGCACTCACCCGAAGTGCACAAAGTTATCATGCCCCTCTTTAGGGTTACTTGTGCAGGATGTTAACACGTTGAAGACTTAATACATTCTTATCCATAATTAATATAACATTCTATAGAGCATGTCTAGATCTAGATCTAAAGAATAATAGATTCAAATAATACCCATAATGAATTCAATCATGCAAGAACTAGTTATACTCATGATTAATACCGTGACTCAGCCAATACACTCCATTATACTAAACACAATAAATACCTAGAAGCTTATTACAATAAGTAATAACATAAGCTCATGCGTGCATCAAATATAACAGCATAACCTCATAGTAATTCATATCCAGTTCTCATATATTCCTCCTATTCTACATAGATCACTACATATTTATAATGGTGGGGACTTTCCCTTTACCGCTTGCATAATTCCCAAAATAAATTGCATGCTAAAAATAGCCATGCGCCTTTACAATAATAGCCACACATGTAAGTGTGCTAATAATAGATCTCTTCAGGTTAACTGGTAGTATCAATTCTATTATTAACCTGAACCCATGAAAAGTGCTTAGTAGTCACTCTTCCAATAATAGCCCATGTGTGTCATGTAAGTATTTATCCGTTTTGTGTGCTCTACATGCTATCTCCAAAAGTAGCCCGTGCATGTGAAAATGGCTAAGTCTTGAATCTTCCCTTTTCTTTTTTACACGTGCCCTTCCTTATCATTCCACACCTTTGAATATGCTTTACTCCTACAGGTGAATCTTATATGCACCCTCTCCTTCATATCATACTCTTGTCTGCTCAACATTACCCCACACAATGGTTTCTCTTTGAATAATAAAAAAGAATGGAAAGAAATAAAATAATTTCTGTATAAAGAATGAACTCTCACTGTGTAACATCCTCTGTCTCAATTAGAAGAATTAATTCTGGATATTATTTTTTATCTCTACTTCCAAGGTCTTCCATTTGGTTAGCACGGCTTCTGTCTTCTCCAAAATGTCCACTACAATAGATTCCAAATCATCTTGGGAAATTTCTCCCTTCTCATTTTGTGATAATAGAATAATGTTGGACATAGCAGACATTCTTCCTTCTAATAGATCCATCTTCTGCACTATACATTTTCCAATCTCATCCAATTTTTCCTTATGGGGGTCCTGTGCTGCCAAAAGGGCCTCGTGATTTTTCTTGACTAGCTCTAATCTTTCCGTGCATGCTAATGTCTCATCTTTCATTGCCATTAGGACTTCATTGTCTTCTAGTATTTTCCTAATCCTTATTACTACCTCTGTAGCTGCACATATGTTTAGTTCCTGGTCCACTTTCTTCAACTCCTCCTATAAGGTTTAAAGAAAATGCCTCGTATGATGAAATATTTCAAACTACTAAAGCATTTTCCCTCTCTGCTTCCTACTTAGGGTCCTTTTGTGTTGACATCTGAATTGGTCCATCCTCAAGCACTAGATCAACTAAGGTACACACATAGTGCATAGCCGATCTCCTTTGACATTCTGATAAGGACCCAATTATTCTTTTTCTCTAGGTCCTTCTCTCCGTTCAAATGTGTTATTTTTACATCTTTGGCTTTGATCTCCTCTATTAGTGCTTTGATAGTGGTAACTTTATCTAACTACTCTAGAGTTTGCC